>OY740782.1:88385536-89115688 GCA_963514005.1 Raja brachyura
AGTCAAAGGCTGCGCGGTTCCAGCCCCTAACTCACTCACTCACTCACTCACTCACTCACTCACTCACTCACTCACTCACTCACTCACTCACTCACTCACTCACTCACTCACTCACTCACTCACCGACTCACTCACCCACCCACTCACTCACCCACCCACCCACCCACCCACTCACCCACTCACCCACCCACTCACCCACTCACCCACTCACCCACTCACTCACTCACTCACTCACTCACTCACTCACTCACTCACTCACTCACTCACTCACCCACCCACCTACCTACCTGGGCGTCGCGCAGCGCTGCCGTTGTGCTCCGTATCTGCAGCGCCAGGGGGGCGCAGGTTGCACAGCCCAGGGCGGGTGGCTGTAACCGCCCCGCAGCATCTACCAGCTCAGTCACGGGAAAAGCGGCGACTCTTCCGCACATCGCCAGGAACAGCAGGCAAAAAGCTGCAGGGAAAGAGACAGAACAGAATTAGAATTGCCGCTTCCTGCGAGCTCCACCTGAAATGAAATACGAACAGATAACTTGATTCACTGACTTTGTGTCGGTCTCATGTTGCACTCCTCTTGTTCAAAGCTCTGTGATTGTTTAGCTCCCTCAGCTCTTCTCCCCTGTATTTATTTGAAATTACCTTTGGGGAAAATCCAACATTTGTAAAACAGCTTTGTTGACGTCAAACTTGTAAACGTTTTGTACATAATTGAAGCGATTTGTCATTGTCAGTCATTACACATCCTAAATGTACAATTAGGAGACCTCGGTAATCATTACCACCGGCAGGAGAGCATCATACATTCCTGAAAAGTGACCAAATCGGCTTTACAAAGTTTCACCAGTTATTGCATAACTTGTAATCGAGCAGAGGGAAGTCTAGATGGAGCTCTTTGACCGATGAATTCCTCCTGGTTAAAAACAATGCATTTTTTAAAATCACATCTTGCTGTACTGGATTCTTGTGAAGAGACGAATGAACCAGGTAGAATGAAATTCATGTTCTGAAAGGTTCCTGCTTCCACTTTATTGCCTGATTTTGTACTTTATTGCATCAAAAGGGCCAAAAAGGACTTCCGCTCAAAGCTGGAGGATGGGGCTGATGTTCGGCAGCTGTGGCAGGGTTTGAATGCCATCACCTCCTACAAGGCGACACCAGGAGGCAGCTCAAGCGACAGTGAAAAATCACTCCCTGACGAGCTCAATGCGTTCTACGCACTCTTTGATAGGGAAAACACTGATGTGCCTTCCCGAGCCCCCATACAGTATTACAATTGCAGTCACAGTGGCTGACGTCAGAAGATCCTTCAGGGGGGTGAACCCTGGACTAATGGTATATCCGGTCAAGTTGTCAAACCCTCTGCAGACCAACAGGCCTGGGCTTTTGCAGACATTTTCAACCTCTCACTACTGAGGTTTGAGGTTCCCACCTGGTTTAAGAGGGCATCAATATGAGTACGGTTTTAGTTTAGTTTAGTTTAGAGATGCAGCACTGAAACAGGCCCTTTCAGCCCACCGGCTCCCCACCGACCAGCAATCCCTGCACATTAACACTATCCTATACCCACTAGGGACAATTTTTTACATTTACCAAGCCAATTAACCTACATACCTGTACGTCTTTGCAGTGTAGGAAGAAACCGAGGATCTCGGCGAAAACCTACGCAGGTCACGGGGAAATGTACAAACTCCGTACAGACAGCACCAGTAGTCAGGATCGAACCCGGGTCTCCAGTGCTGGATTCGCTGTAAGGCAGCAACTCTACCGCTGAAATACTGTGCCGCAGTGATGTGCCTCAACAATTGACCAATGGCACTAACGTCTGTGGTAATGAAGTGCTTTGAGAGTTTGGTTATGGTGGATATCAACTCCTACCACAACAAGAACCTCGACCCACTATGCCTACCGTCACAACAGGTCAACGGAGGATGCAATCTCACTGGCTCTCCACTCCGCACTGGACCACTTGGACAATAAACTCACTTGCGTCAGGTTGTTGTTTATGGACTACAGCTCAGCGTGCAATATCATCATCCGCTCCAAGCTGGTTACCAAACTCACAGAACTGAGTCTCTGCACATCACTCTGCAATTTGATCCTCGACTTCTTCATCCACAGACCACAGTCTGTTCGAATTGGCAGAAATACTTCTTCCTCATTAACAATCAGTACAGGAGCACCTCAAGGCTGCGCGCTCAGCCTCCTGCTCTACTCACTCTATACTCATGACTGTGTAGCCGAACATAGTGCGAACTCCATCTTCAAGTTCACTAACAACACCACCATTGTTGGACAAATTACAGATGGCAATGAGTCAGAGTATAGAAGTGAGATTGATCGATTAATCAAATGGTGCCAGCACAACAACCTTTTTCTCAATAGCAGTAAAACCAATGAACTGATTGTGGACTTTGGAACAGGAAGGATGAGGACCCACAATCCTGTTTATATCAACGGGCTGATATTGGAGAGAGTCAAAAACTTCAAATTCCTGGGTGTGCATATTTCCGAAGATCTTTGCTGGACTAAGCACACTGATGCAATTATAAAGAAAGCACATCAATGCCTCTCCTTCCTGAGAAGATTAAGGAGAAATTTCTATATGTCAAAGAGGATTCTCTTGAACTTCTACATGTGTACAGTAGAGAACATATTAACTGGTTGCATCGTGGCCTGGTTCAGCAACTTCAACGTCCATGAGCGGAAAAGACTGCGAAAAGGTGTGAACACTGCCCAGTCCGCCATCAAAGAGATTTATCAGAGACGCTGCCTGAAAAAGACAGCCAGCATCATCAGAGACCCACACCATCCTGGCCACACACTCATACCACCCCTGCCACCGGGAAAAAGGTACAGGAGCCTGAAAACTCTAATGTCCAGGTTCAGGAACAGCTTCTTCCCTACAGCCATCAAGCTATTAAACACTACAACCTCAAATAAGCTCTGAACTACAATAGACTCTTATTATTATTATTATTATTATTATTATTATTATTACACTACTAATATTATTTTTTTTTGTATGTGTGGGGAGGTCAGAGCCAGTAATGTACTGGGCAGCATTCACAACTTTTTGCAGTATTTTCCACTCATGGATGTATATGTGTGTATATATATAAAAAACTGTTCGGTATGCACACACACACACACACACACACACACACACACACACACACACACACACACACACACACACACACACACACACACACACACACACACACACACACACACACACACACACACACACACACACACACACACACACACACTTCTGCAGGGATGGACAGGAGGAAGGCAAACCACTTGGAACTTGACACAATGCAATTAAAATATTCCAATACAAGATGACATATTTGTTAAAAGCTTTTGAAATTTGCCAACAATTGTGCTTGCCTCTTTTCTCACTATTGGAGTCTTTTCAGAAGTCACTGACAATATAAGATCACTTGTGTTCCTGAATATAAGCCATATCATTTCAGCTGTAGGAGAACATAGGATATACCTTTCAATTGGTATTCTCTCTAATTAAAACCATCAGTCCCCACTCCTCTTCCTCTCTCTTTCTATTTGCTAACCAGGGATATTCCCAACGCATTTCCTGTCTTAAAATTGAGTCATCTTTCCACAAACATAAACACTTCAAAATTCTTTGTTGCAATTTGAACCAATAACTCAACAAGTTTATGTTACACTCCAGACTCAATTTAATAACTTCTTTGCTAATTTTTCCCATCTATTCCCTGTATTTGGATTGTTTTAATTTGTATTATAATTCTAATTTTTATCCTCTGATCTCATGTCAGCTCATTTCTGTGTAGGAAGGAAGTGCAGATGCTACATGAAAGATAGACACAAAATGCTGGAGTAACTCAGCGGGACTGGCAGCATCTCTAGAGAGAAGGAATGGGTGATGTTTTGAGTTGAGACCCGAAACATCACCCATTCCTCTGCTCCTTTCTGCTGTTTTCAGATTCTGCTGTCAAATAAATGTAAACACTGTCCAATTATAGCAGTTAATCTCTAATCAAGAACATTGATTACTGTGGTACTCAGGCAAAGCTCATTAATTTTGCACAGGTACACCAATACTGGTCTCACTGCTCCAAGAATTTGAATCTCCTTTCCTATACTCCTTCTGTCATTATGCATTCACCCGCACTTTCCTCCTATTTCCGTAAATGCTGATGGAATTGATCCTATGATTGTAATTTTTCCGGGCATTTGAAACACCGCCAATTATCTAACATGGACCACAACGTGTGGCATCCCATTGCAAATGGAGATTCGGTATGTTGGTGGATTCAACGCAGTTATGTAAAAGAACCAAGGTAAACGGAAATAAATAAATTAATTAATTTAATAAGGCCAATGTTATTCGACTGTGAAATGCTCTAGCAATGTGAACTTGAAGCACTTGTAGTGAAAGCAATTGTAGAGCACTGGTGAATCAAGGGGTTCTGAAATAATCATATTACAGCAAACTTTGCACTCTTTATGATAACTGGAGAGGTTTGAAAACAATTTCAGTAGTTACAATGGCATGGTTTACTTCAATATTTTGGAAGCAGCCAAAAGGTCCAATTTATTTACATTTTACAATGGGACGCATCTTTAAAAAAGCCATCTGAATATTCAAGCAAAATTGTTGGCACAAAGTAATTCACATTTTACAGTCTAAAAACTTCTGATGACTAAAATTTCAACCACTCAAACTTTGTATTGCGTGGGCTAACTGTCTGTGTATACATATACTCCAATTATTGATTGAAAGAGCAAATACGCTTGTGGTCATGTTTGATGTGATAAGCACAAAATAATCAGTTTGGTCTGGAACCTTCCGAGATCTCTGTCACAATGATGCAAGATATGTTAGCTGAAGATATCTAATGCCTGAAGATAGACACAAAATGCTGGAGTAACTGAGTGGGACAGGCAGCATCTCTGGAATGGGAGATATTTTGGGTCGAGACCCTTCTTCAGACTGAAAGTCATGGGAAAGAGAAATGAGAGATATAGACGGTGATGTAGAGATATGCAATAAAGTCACCCATTCCTTCTCTCCAGAGATGCTGCCTGTCCTGCTGAGTCATATCTTCAGTTTCTGCAGGAAGCAGATATCTGCAGGAAGATTGTTCCCAATGTTGGGGAGGTCCAGGACAAGGGGTCACAGCTTAAGGATAAGGGGGAAATCCTTCAGGACCGAGATGAGAAGGAATTTTTTCACACAGAGAGTGGTGGGTCTCTGGAACTCTCTGCCACAGAGGGTAGTTGAGGCCAGTTCATTGGCTATATTTAAGAGGGAGTTAGATGTGGCCCTTGTGGCTAAGGGGATCAGAGGGTATGGAGAGAAGGCAGGTACGGGATACTGAGTTGGATGATCAGCCATGATCATATTGAATGGCGGTGCAGGCTCGAAGGGCCGAATGGCCTACTCCTGCACCTAATTTCTATGTTTCTATGTTTAAACCATCGTCTGTAGTTCCTTCCTACACATATTTGATGCCTGGTGTGATGCAGCCAATTATCCTAGCCCCCTGTCTAACATTTGGCCAATGCATATGGAAATGTCTCTGGGTCATATTTACAAATCATAGCTCTTGAGTTGTCCCCTGCTGTGTGTCAGAAGCCTATGCTCTATGAAGAGCTGTCTTTTTAATTTTCAAACTAATTACTGATTGCAGTTTACCTTTGAACAGTTTTTTTTAGATTACATTTCACTAGTATTAATGCCTATCAACATAATTACTGATGTATGTCCCAGATCTTATGATCCCCCAAATGGTTCTTAATGAATATTTAACCATATAACCATATAACAATTACAGCACGGAAACAGGCCATCTCGGCCCTTCAAGTCCGTGCCGAACAACTTTTTTCCCTTAGTCCCACCTGCCTGCACTCATACCATAACCCTCCATACCCTTTTCATCCATATGCCTATCCAATTTATTTTTAAATGATACCAACGAACCTGCCGCCACCACTTCCACTGGAAGCTCATTCCACACCGCTACTACTCTCTGAGTAAAGAAGTTCCCCCTCATGTTACCCCTAAACCTCTGTCCCTTAATTCTAAAGTCATGTCCTCGTGTTTGAATCTTCCCTATTCTCAAAGGGAAAAGCTTGTCCACATTAACTCTGTCTATCCCTCTCATCATTTAAAAAAATATTTGTACCTCTCTTCACAAAAAAATGGAAATAAGTGAACGACAGGGCCCTGAGGAGTATTGTAAAGAAGAGGATTCTAGGAATGCAGGTACATGGTTTCTTCAAGGTGGCATCATAGGGTGATAAAGAAAGCTTTTGGTACATTGGTTTTCAACGGTCAAGGCATTGAGTATAGAAGTTAGGATGTAGAAACAAAATGCTAGAGTAACTCAGCGGGACAAGCAGAAGGGTCTGAAGAAGGGTCTTGACCTGAAACATCACCCATTCCTTCTCTCCATAGATGCTGCTTGTCCCGCTGAGTTACTCCAGCATTTTGTGTCTACCTTTGATTTGGACCAGCATCTGCAGTTCTTTACTACACATAGAAGTTAGGATGGTATGTTACGGTTGTACAGAATATTGGTAAGACCACATTTGAAGTATTGTGTTTGATTTTGCTCACCCTGCTATTGATAGGGTGTCATAAAACTGGAAAGTGCGTAGAGGGAAATTATGAGGATGTTGTCAGGACTCGAGGGTCTGAGGAATAAAGAAAAGTTGGGCTGGCTAGGACTTTATTCCTTGGCGTCCCGGAGGCTGAGGGGTGATCTTACAGAGATATATAAAACATCTTGAGAAGTCTCCAGACGTATTAGGCCAGAAGGTTCAACAAGGGACAAGAGTCCAAGGTCAGGCAAAATATGGACCAAATTGAGAAGAGGAGTGGTGAATACTGAACTGAAGTTGTTATATTTGGACCCCATATCTGAGCAGGATTGTGCTGGCGTTGAAGAGGATGCAGAGGAGGTTTACGAGAATGTTTGGGTTAACATATGATGACAGTTGTGGGCCTATACACACTGGAGTTTAGAAGGATGAATGGAAACCTCATTGAAACTTACAAAATAGACGCGGAGAGGATGTTTCCACTAGTGGGAGAGCCTAGGACCAGAGGAGGCCTAGGAGGCCTCAGAATAAAAGGAGGTACCTCTAGAGAGAAGATGAGAAATTTCTTTAGTCAGAGGGTGATGAATCTGTGGAATTCATTGCCCCAGATGGCTGTGGAGGTCAAGTAATTGGCTAATATTAAAGCGGAAATTGACAGGTTCTTGATTAGTAAGGTTATGGGGAGAAGACAGAAGAATGGAGTTGAGATGGAAAGCTAGATCAGCCATGAATGAATAGGCCAAGTGGCCCAATTCTACTCCTATGACTTATTTACGTGAACATCATGAGGATAATAGATAGTGTGAAAGCACAGTCTTTTACACAGGGTAAGGGACTCCAGCACTAAAGGACATAGGTTTAAGGTAAGAGGTACAATATTTACTAGGAATCTGAGGGGCAATGTCTTCACCCATAGGGTGGTCAGTATATGGAATGAGCTATATACTATATAGGTACTATAACAGCATTTAAAAGACACTTGGAGAGGTACACAGGTAGGAATGGTTAGAGGGATATAGACCAAATGCGGGCAAATGTGATTAGATGTGGTATCTTGGTCGGCATGGACGAATTGGACTGATGGGCCTGTTTTCACATTGCATGACTATGACTAAACCCACTGTTTTTTTTTTTTTTTTTTTTTTTTGAATATATTTTTATTAGAGGCCATACATATAACAAATAATATAGCATTTTTTTCCAAATATAGTTGATACATCTTTCCAAAATTATATAAATGTTAACAAAATATATATATTGGCCTCACTTTTTTTTTATAGTGAAAAAAGTATAAAGAAAGAATAGTGAATAATTATAAGAGTATGATTATAGTTGATTAATATAAAGAAGAGAGAGAAGAAAAAATAAATAAATAAATAAAAATAAAATAAACAAAAACAAAAAACAAAAAAATAAAAAATAAAAATAAAAATATTTGTGGAAAAGAAAACGGTATACAACTTGTCAATGAGTGGAACAATTTCTAATTATAATATATGGAAACAAGTATATAAATCTGATCTTAAACATTTTTGTTTGATCTTTCCACCGGGTACTCATTGAGTTTCAATGCTGAGCCCAGCTACCCCTTCATATAATCAGTGAATGGAGACCATATTTGTTCAAAAATCTCAGGTTTATCCATTAGGATAAATCTAATTCTCTCCAATTGTAATGTCTCCAACATTTCTACTGTCCACATTTTAATTGTCGGGGATAATGGTCCCTTCCAAAATTGTAATATTAATTTTTTCCCAATTATTAAACAGTAATCCAGAAAAATTCTTTGATTTACTGTTAAAATTTGAGTTGAATCTAAAACCCCAAATATAATTAATTTTGAGTCAGGGCTTAATGTGATCTTTAAAACTGTGGAAATAATTTTTAAAATCTCAGTCCAATAACTTTTAAGTTTTGTACATATTACAAAACTATGATTTAAATCGGCTTCTATGTGCTGACATTTATCACATAATGGTGATATAGTAGGAAAAATTCTATTTAATTTCTTTTTTGAGTAGTGTAATCTATGTATTACTTTGAATTGTATCAAGGTATGTCTGGCATTTAACGAACAGCGATGAATTCGTTGTAAGCTTTCTTCCCAAAAATCTTCTGTTATAGGTAAACCAATTTCATTTTCCCATTTTTGTCGGAATAGTTCCGTTTTTGGCAATTCCCTGTCCAAATAAATATTATATATATATGCTATTAATTTTTCTGATGTTGGATGCTTGTTAAGTACTTCATCCAGTATACCTGGCTCTCTATTTCTGTAGTTTAGCGTATTTAATTTGTGTTTAATTTCTTTTATTAGAAGTAATCAATTTACAATAGTGTAAACATTATACAAACATCAACTTAATTCCATTTTTTTTTTTTAAATAACCCGTTGAAAGTTATTATCTTCTATTTTTTTAGGAAATAAAGATAAGGATAGAGTAGTTTTAAATCAATAAGAGGGTGATTAAATAATAATTTGATTATATAAAAGAGAAAAAGAAAATAGAGAAAAGAAAAAAGGTTAACAAAAAATGAAAAGATATTATATATATATATATAAATGAAATTCAACAAAATATATTGTGTCTAAAACTATTACAAATAATAATATCAATGAAGATATGCCTATTAATCCTAGTATAAGAATATGTTATTCTCATCAAGTCCCGCAGGGTACCCGTCAAGCTGTGATGTCAAGAACAGCTACTTCTCTAGATACTGTATATATGGAGACCATATTTGTTCGAAGGTATTATATTTGTCCAATAGGACAAATTTGATTCTTTCTAATTGTAACGTCTCCAACATTTCTGCTGCCCACATTTTAATTGTGGGGGTTAATGTTCCCTTCCAAAATTTCAATATGATTTTTTTCCCTATTATCAAACAGTAATCAAAGAAATTTCTTTGATTTACTGTAAGTACCGAATTTGAATCCAAAATTCCAAGTATTATTAACTTTGGGTCTGGATCCAATCTAATTTTAAGAACCTCAGAAATAACCTTAAAAATTTCTGTCCAGTAGTGATTCAATTTGGGACATGTAGTAAAACTATGTGTTAAATTTGCTTCTAAATTCTTACATTTATCACAAATTGATGAGAGATTGGGAAAGATACTATTTAATTTAGTTTTTGAATAATGTAATCTATATAATACTTTGAATTGTATCAATGTATGTCTGGCATTTAACGAACACCGATGTATTTGCTGTAAACTTTCTTCCCAATTTTCTTTTGTTATGGATAAACCAATTTCATTCTCCCATGCTTGACGATATGTTTCAGTTGCTGGATTTTCCTTATCCAAAATTATGTTATATATATAGGCTATTAATTTTTCTGTATTTGGGTGCAAATTAAACAAATTATCTAATAAACCTGGTACTTTATTTTTATAATCTTGTGTGTTGGATTTTATATAATCTCTAATTTGTAAGTACCTAAACAAGTGTTGCGGAGACAATCCGTAGATATCTTGTAACTCTTGGAATAAAAGAAATTTTCCTTTTCTATAAAGGTGCTCTATCCTTTTAATTCCTAAATCATCCCAATGTCTAAACCCTCCATCCAATATAGAGGGTTTAAATAATGGGTTATTCATTATTGGTAGCCTGAGTGAGAAATTATCTAGCTGTAAAGTCTTAACTATTTGTTTCCAAATACGTCTATTATTATAAATTATAGGGTTGTCCCTATAAAATTTTTTTTGTACTTCCTTTGGAGCAAAGAGAATCGAGCCTACATTATAAGGTAAACAATCTTCCTTTTCCATCTTTAACCACATTGGTTCATAATCCATATTTACCCACCAAAAATTCATATTCTTAATCTGGACTGCCCAAAAATAATATAAAAAATTTGGAAGTGCTAGTCCTCCGTTTATCTTAGATTTACATAAATGTTTTTTACTTATTCTATGATTTTTATAATCCCAAATAAAACTATAAATAATATTATCTATTTTTTTTAAAAAAGTCTTTGGGAGAAAAAAAGGAATAGCCTGAAACATATATAATAATTGTGGTAAAAACACCATCTTTATAGCATTTATTCTTCCAATCATGGATATAGGAAGTGTTTTCCAATACAA
Source organism: Raja brachyura (assembly GCA_963514005.1). Next base: position 88,396,229 of record OY740782.1, read on the forward strand.
AATATTTTTTTTAAGTTTATCTAATAATAGAGGATAATTAGATTTAATTAGTTAATTATAAGATTTAGTTACATTAATTCCTAAATATTTAAATTTGTCTGTAACTATTTTTAATGGATATTGTTGTAATATATTTAAATTAATTCCTGTTATAGGCATAATATCACTTTTGTTCCAATTAATCCTAAATCCTGAAAATGTGCCAAATTTGGTTATAACATTAAACAGCTTTGGTATACTAATTTCCGGTTTTGTAATATAAATCAAAACGTCATCTGCATATAAAGATATTTTGTTAGTTGTTGTGTCAGTATTATAGCCATAGATTTCAGGTTCTGATCTGATTCTTTCCGCCAAGGGCTCTATCATCAAAGCAAATAGTAAAGGCGATAACGGACATCCCTGTCTACATCCCCTAGAGAGCTTAAATTTAGCTGATAATATTTGATTAGTTAAGATTCTTGCCGTTGGATTAAAATATAAAATTCTTATCCATTTACAGAATCTATCCCCCAATTGAAACTTTTCCATTATATTAAATAAATATAACCATTCCACCTGATCGAATGCCTTTTCTGCATCTAGCGATACAACCGCTAATTCCCTGTCCCGTACTCTTTTTGAATATATAATATTAAACAAGTGTCTGAGATTATGGGATGAATAGCGTTTTGGAATAAAACCTGTTTGATCATAATGTATTAATTTAGAAATCACCAGACTTAATCTCCGAGATAAAACTTTAGTTAATATTTTTTGGTCTGTATTTAGAAGGGCAATCGCTCTATATGATCCTGGATCTTCCAAATCCTTATCTACCTTAGGAATGAGTGTAATTGTGGATTCATTTAAAGATTCTGGTAATTTGCCTTGTTCATATGCATATCTATATACTGTATATAATCTTGGGGAAATCAGATCTTGAAATTTTTTATAAAATTCTGCACTCAGGCCATCAGGGCCCGCTGCTTTTCCGTTCTTTAACAAACTAATTGATTCTTCAATATCTTTTACTGTTATTTCAGCGTTTAACAAATGTCTACCTTCCTGATCTAGACTATTAATTTGACACTCTTGTAGGAATGTTTCCATACCATCTGTTTGTCCTGTTAATTTAGATGAATAAAGATTTTGATAATATTGTAGAAATCTGTCATTAATATCTTTTGGTATCGTCAATATATTTCCATGCGCAGATCTAATTCTATGTATCATTTTTTCATCTTCTAATTTTCTAAGTTGTCGTGCTAACAGTTTTTGTGGTTTGTCTCCAAACTCAAAGTGCACTTGTTTGGTTTGTTGAAATAGTTTAATGACTTGGTTAGAGTATATTTTATTTAGTCTATATTTTACTATTGCAATTTTATTACTTAGCTCTTTAGAAGGGCATTTTATGTTTTCACTATCTAGTTGTTTTATCTCATTTTCTAACCTTTGTTCCATCTTTCTATTTTCTTTATTAAAATAAGCCTGTGCTGATATTATTGCACCACGCATGAATGCTTTAAATGTGTCCCAGAGTAACGATGGTGAAATCTCAGGTTTGTCATTAGTTTCAAAAAATAGTTTAATCTGTTCCATTACATGTTTACAACAGTCCTTATCCTTTAATATCTGGGGATTAAATCTCCAAGTGGTCGTTTTATTAAGTATATCTTTTAGTTTTATCTTGAATGTTAGTGGCGCATGATCTGAAATAATAATATTATGATATTTTGCGTCATACGTAAAAGGTAGTAATTTTGAGTCTATTAAAAAATAATCTATCCTAGAATAGGTTCCATATACGGGCGAAAAAAACGAGTATTCTCGTCCGGATGGATTATCTAGTCTCCAAATATCCTTAACATTCGATGTATTAATAAAAGAATTTATAAGTTTACTTGAATTAGAGGTAGCTTTCCTTTTTGTAGAAGACCTGTCTAGGTAGCTATCTAAGGTGCAATTAAAATCACCCCCAATAACTAAATTATATTGAGTGGAAATAGGAATATTATTAAATATTTTCTTAAAAAATAGTGGGTTATCAAAATTAGGGGCATATATATTCACCAAAATTATTTTCTGTGAATATAATTCCCCTGTAATTATTACATATCTACCCTCTTTGTCCTCTATTATAGAACTTTGTTTAAAAGGTATACCTTTGCGGATAATTATTGCAACTCCTCTAGATTTGTGTATAAATGAAGAGTGATATACCTTGGAAATCCATTTTGCTGTTAATCTATGTTGAGCATCTCTTTTAAGATGAGTCTCTTGAAGGAAGATCACGTCTGATTTCAATCTGTTCAACTGTGCTAGCACCTTTCCCCTTTTAATTGGTTCGTTAATTCCCTTAACATTCCAACTACAGAAGGTAATTCCACCCCCCCAGTCTTCACATTCATGTCTTGCATTTTACTGTTAGGGTGGTTTTTTGGAGTAGCCTTCTCGACCCCTCCAGCCCAGCGGTATACCCAAACGCCAACCCGGTGAGAATTTCTATCCTCAGTAATCCATATACATATCTTCTTAAAGCAATTATACAATATCGCTCATAACTACATTCATATAATATATAACATAAAATCCAATATTTAATATATAAGAAAAAATACAAAGTGTAATTAAAAAAAGAGAAAAGGGTGTTAACAGGGTGCCCAGAAAAAAAAGAAACTACACTGATATATTGTGTAGTGTGCATTAGTGAGAGCCACACTAGCGTGGCTATTAATCTACTGACTTCCGTTTTTTTAAAAAAAGATGTTAAATGTTCCAGCTCCTGTCTATAATGCTGTGTATATTGGGGTGGGGTACTAACTTTGAGTACTTAGTAATTATTTCTATTATTCATATTACTGATTACTAATTACTAGTTATTAATTTCTATTATAATTAATATTATAATAAGTAATACTATATTAGGGGGACAATTGAAATTTTACTAATTAATACCAAACTATAACAACATGTCCATTATTCCCCCTCTTTCTTAATGAATAGTTCATAACCGCAGGTCGGTGATAAAAGTTCATTCTTCTTCTCCTTTCTCGCTTGCTTCTTCTTCTGCTTCCTCTTCTGCCTTCTTCTGTATGCCTCGAGCGAATTCCAGTGCTTTGGTATGCTTAACAAAACGATATTCCTTGTTGTCGTAGGTCACTCTCAATGTTGCTGGGTACATCAAACCATATCTGAGATCCTTTATAACCTTTATATTCCGAAGAATACCTCTTGTTTCTGTGAATAAAGATCTTCTCTTAGCCACTTCCGCCGGGTAATCTCTGAAGATACTGATGTTATCTCCTTCGTATTTCAAATTCCTCTTTCTTATTATTATCTTCATCATTTCTTCAAAGGCATGATCGTGGGCCACCTTTACAATCATTTGTCTTGGCGGTGCACCTTTCCCAGGGACACGTCTTAAAGCCCTGTGAGCACGGCCCAACAGGGGTTCTTGATCCAAATCCAGAATGTCCTTTAGGAGTTTTGCTGCAAATTTTCGCGGGTCTTGATTTCCTTCCCGCCCCTCGGTCAATCCTACGATACGCAAATTCTTACGTCTTTGTCGTCCCTCCAGATCAATACATTTCTCGTTTATTTTATGTAGTAGCTCTGAGAGACGTTTATTCTCGACGCGTAGCTTCTCACTTTCCTTAGCACTTGATACAGCAAAGTCAGTCAATTCTTTAATTGCATCATTGTGTTGGTCAAGTAAGATTGAGATAGGATCTATCTTCGCATCCAGCATTTGTTCCGTCTCAGCAATCTTGTCGTTTATCTCAGCCATCCGGTTTTGAAACTCAGCATCCGCCTTTATTTTCCATTCATTCATCATATTCTTTACCGTTTCTGTAGCTTCTTTTTTTAGTTCTTCTTTAATTCTCTCTTGAGACTCCTGGATATCCGTTCTTAACAGTTTTATTTCATCTTTATATTCCTTCTTCATATCTTTCATTTCTTTCATCAGTTTCTTCATTTCACCAAGCAGAGAATTTTTAAGTTCTTCCATTTCACTTTTTCTTTGTGAAATCTCTTCCTGGGAGGCAGCCAAACTCAAGCCCGAGGCTTTGAGGCCTGCCTCCCTTCTTGGACCTTTTTTTGTCGGGGGGGGGGGGGAGGAGGAATGCATTTTGAATTTCTTACCGAAGTCGCGCGCCTGATGACGTCACGCTGCTTGCAATCGCACCGGAGCCGTTTAGAATCGCTCTCCTGTGGTAAGTACCGTTAGTAGCCTCCTTTAACTCCCGATTTTTTTCAGATTTTCGCGGAGCTGATCTGGCGCTGTTCTCTCTCAGAACATGGCGCCACCGGAAGTCCAGCGTATTTAATTTGACATAATTTCTAATTTGTAAGTATCTAAATAGATTATTTGCTTGCAGTCCATAAATCTCTTTCAACTCCTGGAATGAGAGGAATTTCCCATTCCTGTAAAGATGTTCTATCCTTATTATTCCTAAGTTTTTCCAATGTCTAAACCCCACATCCAATGTCGAAGGTTTGAACATAGGATTATTCATAATTGGTAAACAAAGTGGTATAGTTTCTAAATGTAAAGTCTTAATGATTTGTTTCCAGGTACGTATATTATTTAAAATTATAGGGTTTGCCTTATATAATTTTTTTTGTACCACCCCAGGGGCAAGGAGTATTGTGCTTATGTCGAAAGGGAAACAATCTTCCTTTTCTATTCTTAACCAAGCTGGGTCTTGTTCCATCTGTATCAACCAATAATTAAAGTTCTTAATCTGAACCGCCCAAAAATAATATTAAAAATTAGGTAAAGCTAACCCACCATTTATCTTAGATTTACATAAGTGTATTTTACTTATTCTATGATTTTTGTAATCCCAAATGAAGCTATTAACTATAGAATCAATTAAAAAAAAAAAAATTTAGGAAGATATAACGGAATGGCTTGAAATAAATATAGTAATTGAGGCAGAAAAATCATTTTAATGGCATTTATTCTACCGATCATTGATATCGGTAATGTTTTCCAATATAAAATATTTGTTTTTAATTTATTTAATAATTGAGGAAAATTAGATTTAAATAAAGAATTATAAGATTTTGATACATTAATTCCAAGATATTTAATTTGATTATTAGCTATTTTAAATGGAAATATTTGTAATTTATTCAATTTAATTCCTGTTATAGGCATAATTTATCTTTTGTTCCAGTTAATTCTATATCCTGAGAACTCACTAAATTCATTTATCACTTCAAGTACTTTAGGGATGCTAACCTCTGGTTTTGTTATATACAATAAAACATCATCTGCATATAAAGATATTTTATTAATTGTAGTTTTAGTATTATATCCATAAATTTCTGGTTCTACTCTAATCCTTTCGGCTAATAATTCTATAGCGAGTGCAAATAGTAACGGTGATAACGGGCAACCTTGTCTACAACCCCTAGAAAGATTGAATTTTGCTGATAACATTTGATTTGTTAGGATTCTTGCTGTTGGGCCTGAATATAAAATTCTAACCCATTTGCAAAATCCTTCTCCCAGTTGAAATTTCTGCATTATCCTAAATAAATAAGGCCATTCAACCTGGTCAAACGCCTTCTCCGCAACCAGGGATATAACTGCTAGTTCAACATCAGTCATTCTTTTCGAGTAGATAATATTAAACAGACGTCTTAAGTTATAAGTAGAATAACGTTTAGGAATAAAACCTGTTTGATCATGATGTATTAATCTATTGATCACTAAACTGAACCGTTGGGATAAAATTTTTGTTAGTATTTTTTGATCTGTATTTAAAAGAGCTATTGCTCTGTATGATCCTGGGACTTCTGGATCTTTGTCTGCTTTAGGAATAAGTGTAATTGTGGATTCTTTTAAGGTTTCTGGAAGTTGTTCTTGTTCGTAGGCAACTTTGTACATAATTTGTAACCGTGGAACGATCAAATCATGAAACTTCTTATAAAATTCAACCCCCAAACCATCGGGTCCTGCAGCTTTACCATTCTTCAATGATCTAATTGATTCCTCAATATCTTTTGCTGATATTTCGGCATCTAATAATTCTCTACCTTCCCGATCTAATCCATTAATGTTACATTTCTGGAGAAATGTTTCTATTTTCTCGGGTTGATCCGTCACTTTTGATGTATATAGTTTTTGATAGTATTGTTGAAATCTATCATTAATATCTTTTGGTAAAGTTAATATATCTCCTTATTCAGATTTTACCTTATGTATCATTTTCTCTTCTTCTGTCTTTCTTAGTTGCCGAGCTAACAATTTATGCGGTTTATCCCCAAATTCAAAATGTATTTGTTTGGTCTTTTGAAAAAGTTTAATAACGTACTTTGAATGTATCTCATTTAATTTGTATTTTAATGTTACAATTTTATTATGTATATCCCTAGATGGAGACATAGCATTTTCCATGTCCAACTGCCTTATTTCATTTTCCAATTTCTGTTGAATCTTTCTATTTTCCTTATTCAGATATGCCTGCGCTGAGATTGTAGCACCCCGTATAAAAGCTTTAAATGTGTCCCATAAGAGAGATGATGAAATTCCAGGTTTGTCATTGGTTTCAAAAAATAATTCAATCTGTTTAACCAGATAATCTGAGCACCTTTTATCGTTTAATATATGAGGATTAAGTCTCCATTGCGAATATCATTTAGTTATACCCTTTAAGTTAATCTTAAATGTTAATGGTGCATGATCCAAAATAATAATATTATGGTATTTTGAGTCATACGTAAATGGGACAAGTTTTGAATCTATTAGAAAATAATCTATCCTGGAGTATGTTCCAAATACCGGCGAGTAAAATGAGTATTCTCGGCCATTAGGATTTACATTTCTCCAAATATCTTTGACATTAGCTGATTTAATAAAAGAATTTATGAATTCGCTTGATCTAGAAATAACCTTCCTTTTGATTGAAGATCTGTCTAAATAATTATCCAAAGTGCAATTTAAGTCGCCCCCAATTATTAAATTGTTCTGTGTTACTGTAGGGATAGTATTAAATATTTTCTTAAAGAATAGTGGATTATCAAAATTTGGGCCATATATATTCATAAGTACGACCTTCTTCGAGTATAATTCACCCGTGACTATTATATATCTACCTTCTGGGTCCTCTATTATTGAACTATGTTTAAATTGAATACCTTTACGAATAAGAATGGCAACTCCTCGAGATTTATGAGTGAATGATGAATGATACACCCTAGAAATCCAATTTGCCGTTAACCTATATTGTGCCTCCTTTTTTAGATGAGTCTCTTGAAGTTAGATTATGTCAGCTTGTATTCTATTTAATTGCGCCAAAACCTTACCTCTTTTGATTGGTTCATTAATACCTTTTACATTCCAACTACAGAAGGTGATTCCATCACCCCCCTTTTTCTTGTTAGTGTGTTGCATTTGGATGTTATGGTGGATTATAATGAGGTAGATGTCTCAGCACATATATCCCAATTTCGCACCCTAGTTTATGATCAACTAATACTAATAACATTATTTGGCATACATATCCTCTCCAGTCTACGGTATAATTCCATTCAAAAGTAAAATAATATAATTCCACATATAATATGTTAAAAAAGATAATATAAAAAAGAGAAAAGAAAAAGTTAGTAATATTATTGGAAAGGTGCAGGAAAAAAAGAGTGTCTAAAGCTACATAAAGTGGTGTTAGTGTAAGCCACACTAGCATGGCTGTTAAACTACGGACTTCCGTTGGGAAAAAAAAAAGATGTTTGTATTTCCAGTTCCGTAAATGCCTTAAGGGAAATATATTTAGGGGCGGGGTATTACATTTCCATTCTTATTAATACTTTATTGATTTAATTTGCTGTTATCGTTTTAGGTTATTTAAGGAGGTATCGCATATTTATTAATAATGGTTAGTACTGAACTAATACTATTATATATTAGTTTATTATTAATAATCATTGTGCTCTTCAAGTCCAATAATTTTACAAGATCATCATTCTTCCTCCTTAATGCTGGTTGTGGATCGGCATCAGGTAAGTGTTGAGTATAATTCAAGTTCGTTATTCTTCCTCCTCTTCCTCATCATCGTCTTCTCTCTGTGTTCCCTCTGCTTCTTCTTCTTCTTCCTCATCCAACTCCTTCTCGATTTTACGTGCGAACTCCAGAGCTTCGGTATGTTTAGTGAAGTGGTGCTCTTTGTTGTCGTAGCTCACTCGTAGTGTGGCAGGGTACATCAGGCCATATCTCACGCCCTTTATATTCCTGAGGATGTGCCTTGTTTCAGTAAAAAGGGCTCTTCTCCTGGCAACTTCCGCAGGATAATCTCTGAATATGCTGATCTTGTCACCATCATAAAACAGATTCTGTTTGCGAATTATTATCTTCATCATATCTTCCAAAACATGATCGTAAACCACTTTCACAATCAGTTGTCTTGGTGGCGAACCCGTCTTTGGACGTCGTCTCAGTGCTCTGTGCGCTCGGCCAAGTAGGGGTGCTTGATCCAGATTCAAGACATTCTTCAGAAGATTTGCAGCAAACTCTCTGGTGTCTTGAGCTCCCTCCTTGCCTTCACGCACACCCACGATACGCAAGTTCTTACGTCGTTGCCTTCCCTCCAAGTCAATACATTTCTCAGTTATTTTATTCAATAAATCTGTTAAACGCTTGTTCTCGGAGAGAAGTTTCTCATTCGCCTTAGCACTTGAATCCGCAATATTGGTCAGTTCCTTATCGCATCGTGTTGTTGATCAAGTGTTCTCATAATAGGTTCCAACTTGCGATCAACTGAGAGTTCCCAACCACCAACTTTCTGATTAACTTCATGCATCTGTTGTTTTAGATCAGCCTCTGCTTTTATCTTCCATTCATCCATCATAATTTTAACTGTGGTTACAACTTCATTTTTCAACTCCTCTTTAAATTGTTCTTTAAATAATTCGATATCAGCTCTGAGCAGCTTAAATTCTTCCTTATATTCTTTTTTCATTTTTCTAAGCTCACCCATAATGGTAGTTTTCAGATCCTCCATTTCAGATTGCTTCCTTGGGATATCCTCCAGAGAGCCAGTCAAACTCGCGGTCGAGACTTCAACTGGGCCTACCTCTTTTTTCAGCACAGATTTTTTCTCTTTGGGAGGGGGAGTTCTTTTCATCGACATTACTGCTTTAAAAGTCGCTCGCCTGATAACGTCAGAGGTCTTATCTGCTGCCGGTGCCATTCACAAAAACTCCTCTCTGATAAGTAGCTATAAATAACCCCGTTTTATCCTGTTTTTTAATACAATTTTTACGGAGCTGGACGGTGCTGGTTCCTCGTACTCCATAGCACCACCGGAAGTCCTGTTTTAATCAAGCCAAATTAAAGTGGAGTACTGGACAAAAAAAATGATTATCACCTTTATAAATGGATAAATCACCAAACTCAAATGGAATATATCACAGATGGTAAAAAGAAGCAAGATAGGAAATTGTGGAATCAAAACAAAACTATAGATGGTGGAAGAATAAGCATTGATCTGCTGAATTTTTCTGACGTTTTCTGTTTTAAACCAACATACTGGACTGTAATTAACCAGTGGTGGACATATTATTTCTTGTAAGAGACAATATAAGGGTTTATTTAGAAAGCACGTATTAATCAGAGATGTTTTTTTTGTTGCTTTTAAAAAAAAATGTATTTAAATTTTATTAGAAGTACAGGAATATGGCACCAAGGTGCCTAATATATATTGACATATTACATTTTATGTACTGCTTCTTATTTTTTTTTAATAATGAAAAAGAAAAAGAGAGAATAATAAAAGATAGAGAAACATGTGCTATATAGTGTGTGAGAAAGAAAAAAAGTGTGGAAGAAGAAAGTTGAAAAAGAAAAAGAAAAAAGAAAGAAAAAGAGTGGAAAGTAGAGATTAAGGAGATCATTATCTATATTCTTGACCATCGCTCACCCAATCCTGAAACAATTGGCTTCTATGGTTTTGTTGCACCATGTGCTTCCAAAGAATCGACAAATGGAGACCAACTCGTTAAAAATTGGTCTGATTTATCTATTAGGAGGAATCACATTTCCTCAAGATGTGCAGTGTCCAACATGTTTGAAATCAACATTTTAAGCGTTGGGATGGCTGTATTTTTCCAAAAAGTTAAGTATATGTTTTTTTGCCATTATTAACCCACAATTAAAAAATAAATTTTGAGATGAGTTCAATTTATTCCACTCATCCATTACTCAAAATATAATAATTTCAGTATTAGGTTCCATTTTTATCTTAAATAATTTTGTAAATATTTCAAAAATATCACTCTAGAATTTATAAAGTTTTATGCAGGAGACAAAAGAGTGTGTTATAGTTGCATTTTGGGATAGACATTTATCACAAATGGGGGAAGTATTTGGATAGAATTTATTCAATCTAGTTTTTGAATAATATAATCTATGTACAATTTTAAATTGAATTAAATTATGTCTTACATTAATTGAACATTTGTGTATATATATCAAATACTTTCCCCATGTTGCTTTCGTAATTTTTATCATTAATTCTCGTTCCCACTCTTCTCTAAGTGCCTCTGAATTGAATTGAATTGAATACCTTTATTGTCATTCAGACCTTTCGGTCTGAACGAAATTTCGTGCCTGCAGTCATACATATATAAAAAACAACAATACAATACCATACAATAAACACAAAATTAACATCCACCACAGTGAGTTCACCAAACACCTCCTCACTGTGGTGGAAGGCAAAAGTCTTAGGGTCTCAGTCTTTTTCTCCCCTCCTTATTCTCCCTCTGCGCTGAGGGGATCCAGGCCGCCGCCACTGCTGACGCCGGAACGCCAGAACACCGCCACAGGGCCCGCCGCCGGAACGTCGCTGGAGCACCGCAGCTCCCGAAAACCAGGCCGCCGCTGGAGCACCGCAGCTCCCGACACCCAGGCCACCGCTGGAGCACCGCAGCTCCCGACACCCAGGCCACCGCTGGAGCACCGCAGCTCCCGACATCCAGGCCACCGCTGGAGCACCGCAGCTCCCGACATCCAGGCCACCGCTGGAGCACCGCAGCTCCCGACATCCAGGCCACCGCTGGAGCACCGCAGCTCCCGACACCCAGGCCACCGCTGGAGCACCGCAGCTCCCGACATCCAGGCCACCGCTGGAGCACCGCAGCTCCCGACATCCAGGCCACCGCTGGAGCACCGCAGCTCCCGACATCCAGGCCACCGCTGGAGCACCGCAGCTCCCGACATCCAAGCCGCCGCTGGAGCACCGCAGCTCCCGACATCCAGGCCACCGATGGAGCACCGCAGCTCCCGACATCCAGGCCACCGCTGGAGCACCGCAGCCCCCGACATCCAGGCCACCGCTGGAGCACCGCAGCTCAGAGGGAGCCAGGCCGCCGCTGGAGCTCCCGAAGCCCAGGTCGCCGCTGAAGCTCCGAAAGCCGTGCCGCCGCCGCTGGAAGCTGGAAGGCCGTCACCAGGGCCTCAGCACAGACGGAGACGATGTCAGGGGACACGACAGGAAAAGTCGCATCCCCCCGAAGGGAGAGACTAAAACCCCGTTTCTCCCACCCTCCCCCCCCCCCACACACACATACACAACCCAACAAACCAAAAATAAACGCCAAAAACAGGGACGAGGACAAAAATAAAATAAAGACAGACGGACTGCAGGTGAGCCGCAGCTGACAAGCAGCGCCGCCACTTCCGGATAATTGTTGATAATTCTATATTTAAAATACTATTATATAAATATGATATTAATTTCTGTGAGTCATCCTTAATGTTCATTGCTTCTTCCAGTGGATCTAAAGTTATGTTTTGATATCTTTGTATGTATTTCTTCATGAAATGGCAGATCTGAAGATATTTAAAATATTGGTTATTTTTCAGTTTAAATATTTAATTGTAATTGTTGGAAATATAACAGATTTCCAATTTCATACATATCACCGATCCTTTTAATTCCCATTCTTTCCCATTGATTATATGTTTTATTAATCAGAGATGGTTTAAATGAAGGATTATTCACTATTGGCATTAACAATGATAGGTTTCTTAATTTTAAGGATAATTTCATTTCGGAGTCACGTGAGTGACTTCATGAAGAACCCGCCAGCACGCATGCGCGATATATCGTCGCAATGCATTGCAGTCGATGGCTGGAGGTGGAGCGCAGCTCACCACCAGCCCTTCATAAGGGCCACTCAGGTAAGTACAGGCAACCTTGAGTTGGTTGTTCTTGTTGTTTGAGCATTTTTTCTCTCCAGCAGGGACATGGATAAAAGGAGTACGGGCCGCAGGACGTCCGTAAGGAGTCGCCGGCTACCTATCCCGGAGCCCTCTTCAATGGCAGCACCCGCTAGTCGGGCCGGGAAAAAGGCGCGCAAGTCGGGGAGCCCTGTATTCACAGGACCCGACCCACCGACACAGCTGAGCTCTAGCGGGGTTCCCGCAGAGCAGGATATCGGTACGGCGCCGGAGCAGGTAGACCCTGACTCCATCTCATTATCACCAACGGGATCGTTGGCTATTACGGGCAAACAGGGTTCACGTGTTGCTGCACGGCCCTTCTCCCTGAGCCCTCGTGGAAGAGCCAGGGATAGAGCCCGTCTACCTAGCCCTTCGCGGGCGGAGGTTTCACCAGAAGCCGCTAGATTGCGGACTGGTGGATTGGCGAGACCCGAGTCCACTGGCAGACCTGGGAGGGCCAGTGTAGACTCACCACCCAGCAGGACCAGGAAGAGTCGCACAGGTGGAGTCTCGCCACGGTCACCGCGTCCCTCGTTGGCGGCAGGACGGGACCGTACGCCGTCTGGGTCCAGATTAAGGACAGTCGGCAAGCCCACGCGGATGTCGGGTCACCACGCTGCGGCGTTGGGTGCCGACCTCTCACCGCATTTGCCCTTAGAGGCAGCGGGACCTAGCTCAGCCAAAAGGAGGCGCGTGAGCAGATCCGCGCGGGAGTCGTTCAATTTCGCTGAGGCGGCTGGTAGCGACGTTTCATTTCGGCACCGAGATTACCTCGACGAGGTACGGGCCGATGACAGGAGCCTCAGAAGTTACTTCGGGCATGAGGACTCTGACCGCCCGTTCTCGCATAACGAAGGGCGAATTGACAGGTTGGAGAGGATGATGGAACAAATCCTGCAGCAAAGTCAAAGGTGGGAAACATTTAGTTCCAGGGGACTCATGGATATATCCCCATCGTCAATGGATAGCATGAGACAGCCAGAAGATGTGGAGATCTTGGTCCATGCACCAACAGCACCTGAGGTCCCTCAGGAGGAGCTCCTGGACGTGGCAGCCAAGTTTGCGCTACCCGAATCGTCAGGACAACCCCTCAACACCAAACTGGCTGCTAGCATTGACTTCCTCACTAACCATCAACTTCAAGAGCAGGTCCTTGCAGAGACCATGAACAGACACAAGGCACCGGGTAATTGCAACTCTCTTAACGTGCCTATTGTGAACATGCCGATTTGGGGCAATATTAGCCCAGGCATCAGAGCTCAGGAAATGAAATTGCAAAGGATCCTGAAATTGCTCACTGCTGGGATTACCGCTTTTGCGAGGTCAGTGGACGGTGTGGATTTGAACACCGAGCAAGAGGATGCTCTGGCACTGCTATGTAACACGCAGTATGAAATTAATGCGTTCAGGAAAAGCATTATCAAGCCTACATTGAACCCCAAATTCGTGGGGCTATGCAGAGCACCCCCTACACCACCACCCAGACAGTTGTTCGGGGAGGACCTCCCGAAGCAGGTCAAGGATTTGGATGACCATGCAAAGACGGTGGGTCTTATGAGGTCACATACCTGGACCAGACAACCGGCCAGAAAAATACCATTCTTCAGGCCACGAGGTCCAGCCATAAGGCCAGCAAGGGCCTATGCTCCATACCAGCTAACAAAATTGGGGATGTCATTCAAGCATGTAAGAATCTGGTCTGCGCCAGTATACCATCAATTAGACAAACTGCTAAGGTGATTGGGAAAATCGTAGCAGTTTTTCCAGCTGCTCAATACGGACCTTTGCATTATCAAAATTTGCAAAGAGCCAAGATTTCAGCATTAAAATTGAAAGCTGGACATTTCGATAGACCTATGCAGCTGCCTCTCAAGGCAAAAATTGAGTTACAATGGTGGATTGATAATATCCATGATTCATTTAAACCCATCATTGTGCCTAGTCCGATGGTATACTTACAAACAGACGCAAGCTCCCATGGCTGGGGAGCCATGGACAACTACACTAGTTGTGGAGGCAGATGGGACACCCTTGAATCTACCCTGTTGTTATCACAAGGGATAAATTATTTGGAGATGCTAGGAGCATTTCACGGACTTAGAGCTTATTGTTCAAACTTTACTGACACTCATGTCCGTCTCCAAATAGGTAATACCACTGCGGTGGCATATCTAAATCATATGGGCGGTACCAGGTCAATTTCATGTGATGAATTGGCAGATACAATTTGGCTCTGGTGCATACAACGGAATATTTGGATTTCAGCTACCTATTTACCAGGTAAGCTCAATACAGTGGTGGACACCAGGTCACGCAAATTTAATGACAACATCGAGTGGATGTTAAATCCCCAAATATTTGCAAAAATTACAGCCAAATTTGGTAAACTGGATATTGACCATTTTGCGTCACGGTTGAACCATCAGGTACCAACATACGTATCATGGGAGCCAGATCCTGGGGCAATGGCGATGGACGCATTCTCGCTAGACTGGGGGAAAAGGTTTTTCTATGCATTTCCTCCATTTTGCCTCATCAGTCGGGTATTGCGGAAAATACAGTCAGATGATGCTAAAGGCATTCTTATCATACCCGACTGGCCTATGCAGCCATGGTATCCGGTGGTCCTTGATATGATCAGTCAACCATGGGTCCTCTTAGAGGGTTGCCCACAACTGGTGACGAACCCTGTCTCAGGGGAACCACATCCCTGCCATAGTCACTTAAAGTTATTGGCTTGCAGGTTCTGAACAGGCCACTACTGCGGTATGGTCTATCATCAAGGGCAATGGATACTATTGGAGCATCATGCAGGGAGTCGACTAGGCGGCAATATCTTACGCATATCAGGAAATGGGAAACCTACTGCGGCCGCTCCACCATTGCATATGACTCCGTTACTATCACCGATGTGTTGGAATTCCTTGCGGGGTTGCATCATGACGAACACCTCAGCTACAGTGCCATCAACAGCGCCAGGAGTGCGCTATCATTTTTACCTCAATATTGAGGTAGGATCCAACAAGCTGGTGTCCAAACTTATGCGGGGAATATTTAATTCCAATCCGCCAAGACCTCGTTACAACATCACCTGGGATATTGGGAAAGTACTAACCCTGCTCAGGACGTGGTCGCCCATGGAAGGGCTTGAATTGGACAAACTCACCCTGAAGCTGGTGATGTTACTGGCACTTACTTCAGCGCAAAGGGTACAGACACTTCACAAGGTCAAGATTGACAGAATGATCTCTACCCCAGAAAAAGTAATCTTCTTTATAGATGAATTACTTAAGCAGCATAGACCTGGATACACAGGGCTGCAGCTGAAGTTTCCAGCATACCCCGCTGATGCAAGGCTATGTTTAGCCACCCATATCCGCCACTATATTAAAGTGACGCGGAAATTAAGGGGAATGGAGAAATACCTACTTATCAGCCACAAAAAACCTCACCATAGAGTGACGGTACAGACGATCTCCAGATGGCTCAGGATCGTCTTGAACGAAGCAGGTATTGACACTAATGTCTTTAAATCCCATTCCACCAGGGCTGCATCGACGCCGGCGGCAAGGGTCATGGAGGTGCCCATGGACCATATTCTTGCCACAGCGGGATGGGCGAGAGAAGCCACCTTTCAACGGTTTTATAATAAACCTGTTACCGCTCCTGTATTGTTCGCAGAGGCCGTGCTGAATGCGGGTCAAGAGCATACAGATTCTCCCCAGTGAGGGTTTTTTTTTTCCTTTGTTGTTATTAATAAATATTATTATTTTTCAGTACAAGCAGTCTGAAAATTTGATTACTCCTATCCATCCTTACAAGTGGTGTGTGACAGCATGGACGTTGTCCAGGGCATGGAATCACAGAGCTTTGAAGTCTTCACGAAGTCACTCACGTGACTCCGAAATGAAATAGTAAGATTAAATGAGAACTTACCAGTTTGAAGTTTGATCTTTATTTTATGAGGAGTTGCGATGAGGGATTTCGTGCCCTCCGCTCCCAACCCTCGATCATAAAGTCAACTGGTAATTAGAGTCTCTTCAATCTTACTATAACAAGTCATTTCTTTGTTTGTTGTTCTGTGATTCCACACCGCTGCTTTGAAGAATGTCGCGCATGCGTGCTGGCGGGTTCTTCACGAAATCCCTCATTGCAACTCCTCATAAAATAAAGATCAAACTTCAAACTGTTAAGTTCTCGTTTAATCTTACTATTTTATTTGTTCCAAATTCTTATTGTATCATGTATAATTGGGTTATTCTTGTATATTGTGTTATTCAGTTTTATCGGGGAGAAACGGATCGCTCTTATGTTACAAGGAGAACAGTCCTCTTTCTCCATTCTTATCAATTCTGTTTGTTGAGTAGAACTGTCCAACCAGTAAATTATATTCTTAATATGCACTTAATGATGAAGTGAAAGTCCCCCAATGCCTTTTGGTTTACACAAATGTTTTCTTTGAATTCTGTGTGGTCTATAATCCCAGATAAAATTGGTAATATTAGAGTCTAGTTTTCAAAATAAGTTTTTTGGTATATATAATGGTATAGATTGAAATAGGTATAATATTTGTGGTAAAAAGATCATTTTTATAGCGTTTATTCTGCCTATTAATGATAACGGAAGTGTTTTCCAGAATTTAATCGACGTGTTGAGTTTATTTAATAAAGGCATAACATTAGCATTAAATAATGCTTTGTATTTTCTAGTAATTTGAATACCCAAATACTTAAATTTTTCTGTTGCAATTTTAAAGGGGAATTTTAATAGGTGTGTAGATTCTTGAGGTTTTAATGTCATGATTTCACTTTTATTCCAATTTATTCTGTATCCAGAAAAAAACCCGAATTCCTCTATTAAATTTAATAAGTTTGGTATGCTCGTTTGTGAGTTTGTAATGTATAAAAGTATAAACGTCTGCATATAATGACATTTTATTATTTGAGTCCCTAGTATTATATCCCTGAATATTCAGATGACTTCTTATACTTTCAGCCAGGGGCTCTATCATAAGGGCAAATAGCAGAGGTGATAAAGCACGTCCCTGCCTATTGCCCCTCGATAATTGAAATATTGGAGATAACATATTATTGGTTAATATTCTTGCCGTCAGTTTATCATATAGTAATTTTACCCATACAATAAAATTCTCTCCCATATTAAATTTTTGCAATACTTTATATAAATACTGCCACTCTACCTGATCTAATGCTTTCTCTGCGTCCAGAGAAACAATTGATATATCTTCTTCCTCCGTTTTATGTGAGTACATTATATTAAACAGGCGTCTCAAATTATTAAATGAATGTCTTTTGGGTATAAGCCCCGTTTGATCAGGATTTATCAATTTACTAATATATTTGCCTAATCTTCTTGCTAAGGTCTTTGCTAAAATTTTCTGATCTGTATTTAAAAATGATATAGCTCTATATGAACCCGGTTCATCTAAATCTTCATCTTTTTTTGGTATAAGCGTAATAGTTGATTCAGCTAATGTTTCTGGTAATATATTTTCTTTAAAGGCATGAGTATATAAATTTAGTAAGCGTGGAGCCGTTATCTCCTGAAATCTTTTATAAAATTCATTACTAAAACCATCTGGTCCAGGCGTCTTACCATTTTTCAACGATTTTATTGTTTCACCTATTTCTTCAAGTCTAATCTGAGCTCCTAATTCCTCTTGTTCCGAAAGGTCAGGTTTTGGAAGATTACAGTTATCTAAAAAATGTATAATTTTACTTTCTTCTATTTTAGTTTTAGATGTAGACAATTTTTGATAAAATTGAGCAAATCTATTGTTAATATCCTTAGGTAATGTTAGTAATTCACCTTTCTCTGATTTAATTTTAGTGATAGTATTTTCCTTTTCTTGTTATTTCAATCGATGAGCTAAAAGTTACGTGGCTTGTCACCAAATTCGAAATGTTCCTGTTTTGTGATTTGGAATAATCTTATTACTCTTGCCGATAAAATTCGATTAAGTTTAAATTTCAGTAGTATTATCTTATTATGTTTATCTGTAGTTGGATCTTTGGCATTATCTAACTCTAATTGTCTAATTTCTTGTTCTAGCATCTGTTGTTCTGTCTTATTCTATATATTTTGAAAAAATTGATATGAAATTATAACTCCTCTGATGAATGCCTTGAAAGTTTCCCATAGTAAAGAAGGTGAAATACCTTTGTTTCAAAAAAAAAATTCATTTGTTGTTTTAAATATTTATAACCTTGTGGGTCATTTAGAATTTGCGTGTTAAACCTCCAGAAAGATTTTTTACCCGGCATTCCCTCAAATTTTAATAGAAAAGTCAATGGAGAATGATCGGAAATAATACTGGTGTGATATGAAGGAATAGTTGTATATGGAATTAATTTTGTATCCTGCAGAATGTAATTTGTCTATCGTCTTGCAATATATATCAGTTTACTGTTTTTGACTCACATGGTGCAACCAAATACCACAGAACTCTGGGTGCTGGGTGGACGTCTTGAACTTTTACATTTATATTACATCTCTCTCCTGTGCAATACCTTAATAAGAAAAAAAAGAACAAATGTGATGTGAAGTTAATTAAAAAAAAATTAAACCAATAAGAATCTTCATAGTGAATTAAAAAAAAGTGATGTTAAGGTATCTAAGAAAAGATACCTTAAAAACGTGAAGCCACCTAAGGTGGCGAAAAATGTATGGACTTCCGTTGATGTTATTATACATTGAGCTCCGTCCCCTTAACAGAGTCTCATAAAAGGCTGTGAACCGTTTCATATACCAGAGCAATTGAAAACAGAAAAATTCAGAAGAGGGCAAAAATAAAAAAACAAAAATAAAACACAACTTATGCTCAGTTCTATAAGTATATATGCCTTTCCAATTTATCTAACATTAATCTATTCTGAACATTACCATGTATATCCACCCAAAAGTATTACATTATATCCCATTCTTTAATATAAGCAGGTTCCAAGGGGTTAAATAAAACCACGCAGCTGGAATCCCTAATGTCTCATTCCATGTCCCTCATTAATTCCCTCATTAATTCTGTATCTTCAACGTCCTTTTGTTTAACTTTAAGTTTTTCATTCAAGGTGAAGCATGGACTGTACGCTCGAAAACACATTCCAGACAGATAAGCATATCTGGTAACTGTCTGGAAAAGTTCCGCCATCTTAATTAGAGCAAGATCTTGTATTAAAAAGTTTAATATTCCTGCTTGTCGTCATCTTCATCCTCTATTTCCTTTACGATATCTTGTGCGTACTTCAAAGCCATTTCAGGGTCCGTGAATGAGCGTTCAGTAGCCTTATAAGTAATTTTCATTTTTGCAGGATAAATCACCCCATATCTCACTTGGGATATACCTTTCAGAATGTTTCTTGTCTTTGTAAACAAGATCCTTTTTGGACGACTTCACGGGGATAATCACGGAAACGTCTAATATTATCCCCAAGATATGTAAGATTGTCCCCGTGAACAATCGTATTCAGTATATTTTCCAGTGAAGAAATGTCGAGGAATTTCAGAATTATCTGTCTTGGGGGAGCATTTATCCCTTTTGGAAAGCGTCCAAACCGGTGAGCAACATCAATTCTTGGATTTTCCGGCAGTTTAAAAACTTCTTTAAGTAAGTCAGCAATGAAAGTACATGTATGAGAACCACGTCCCTCTCGTCCTTCCTTCACTCCTACAATTCTCAAATTCTGCCTTCTCGATCTCGCCTCCAAGTCCAAACACTTATCAGTAATTTTAACAAGTTGCTCCCCCTCAAATGTTTGTGCCTTTTTCAGATTCAATATTTCCAGACATCTCTTTCATTTGGCCCACCATTTCTTCCATCAGTTTATCAGACTTTTCTATGTTCTCATGCATCTTATCAAATTTCTTATTATAGTCTTTTTGCATTCTGGCACATTCTCCCATTAATTGTTTATCAAGCTCTTTATACTGCTTCTGCAGCTCCTTTAACTCACCACAAGCAGAATCGTTTTTTAAAAAAGATAAATCTCCATTTTCTCCAATGTAGTATTCATGTCTGCGAGCATTTGCTTCACCTCCTTCTCCTTTATTTCTCCTTTTGTAGCCATTTCAGACACAAATCCTTGTGAGTAAGGATACTCTTCTTCTGTGCTTTCTGCTGTCGTTTGCAGAGTTTCCAAGACTTCCTGAAGCTTGATAGTAGTTTTCTTAGGTCCTCGTGAGCGTCTCTCCTTTGTTGATTTAAAACTCCCTTTAAATTCCAGCTCCGGTGAGTTTTTTAAAATCAGTCCTGTCTCTCAAAACGGCTTTTTCACAATTTTAACGGGAGAGGAGCTCAATGCTGCGACCTTACAGTTTCATGGCCGCCCTCTCAGAGATGTTTAAGAAAGAACTACAGATGCTGGAAAAATCGAAGGTAGACAAAAATGCTGGAGAAACTCAGCGGGTGAGGCGGCATCTATAGAGCGAAGGAATAGGCAAAGTTTCGGGTCGAGACCATCTTCAGACTGATGTGGGGGTGGGGCTGGAAAAAAAAAGGAAGAGGCGGAGACGGTAGGCTGTGGGAGAGCTGGGAAGGAGGGAGAAAGCAAGGACTGCCTGAAAATGGAGAAGTCACTGTTCATACCGTTGGGGTGTAAACTACCCAAGCTAAATATGAGGTGCTGTTCCTCCAATTTGTGGTGGGTCTTACTCTGGCCATGGAAGAGGCCCAGGACAGAAAGGTCGGATTCGGAATGGGAGGGGAAGTTGAAGTGCTGAGCCACTGGGAGATCAGGTTGGTTATTGCGAACTGAGCGGAGGTGTTGGGCGAAGCGATTGCCAAGCCTGTGCTTGGTCTCACTGATGTAGAGCAGTTGGCACCTGGAACAGCGGATGCAACAGATGAGGTTGGAGAAGGTGCAGGCGAACCGCTGCCTCACCTGGAAAGACTGCTTGGGTCCTTGGATGGAGTCGAGGGTGGAGGTAAAATGACAAGAGTAGCATTTCCTGCGGTTGCAGGGGAAAGTACCAGGGGACGGGGTGGTTTGGGTTGGAAGGGACAAATTGACCAGGGAGTTACGGAGGGAATGGTCTATGCGGAAAGCCGAAAGGGGAGGGGATGGAAAGATATGGCCAGTGGTGGGATCCCGTTGGAGGTGGCGAAAATGTCGGAGGATTATATGTTGTATGTGACGGCTGGTAAGGTGGAAGGTGAGGACAAGGCGGACTCTGTCCTTGTTGCGAGTGGGGGGATGGGGAGTGAGAGCGGAGCTACGGAATATAGAGGAGACCCTGGTGAGAGCCTCATCTATAGTCGAAGAGGGGAACCCCCATTCCATAAAGAATGAGGACATCTCCGATGCCCTGGTTTGGAACACCTCATCCTGGGTGCAGATGAGGTGTATACAGAGGAATTGGGAGAATGGGGATAGAGTCCTTACAGGAAGCAGGGTGGGAAGAAGTGTAGTCCAGATAACCATGGGAGTCAGTGGGTTGTAGTAGATGTCGACATAGTCAACATGGAATTGTTATGGAACAGCGGTATCTGACTAATGTGAACTCTGAGGAAGGAGGATTGATGAGGGCTGTGATTGACTTGTCATCAACCAGAGGATACATATTCAAGTTATTTGGTGAAGGAACCAGAGGAGAGAATGATCGTTGTTTTGCACTTTAAGTTGTCATTGTCTGAAATTGGTCATCTGGCATGGTATTTCTCAAGTTCGAAGGCAACTCATTTCTTCTCAGAGTATTGATATTTTAATACTCTTCCATAATTATAGAGCTATTTTAATGCTATTGTCTTTGCTTCATCGGAATTCTGCTATTTGTCATTCAGCTCCATATGTATTTAAAGCATCCCTTTTCTGTCAAGACAGCTACATTTCTACTTCCCACTATACAAATATTTTTAATCTTTAACTGTTTCCCCTTTTAACTACATCCAGTTACATCTAGAGGCAGCACAGAGGCGCAGTGGTACAGTTACTAGAGACTTGGCTCCAACTACGGGTTGTATCTGTATGGAGTTTGCACATTCTTTCTGTGACTGTGTGGGTTTAGTCCAAGTGCTCTGGTTTCGTCTCGCATTCCAAAGATGTGCAGGTTTGCAGGTAATTTCTGTAAATTGCCTCTGGTCAGTTGGATGCTAAACTGTTAAAACATAGAATTAGTGTACGGTTGATATTTGGTCGGCACGGACTTGGTGGGCCGGAGGGCCTGTTTACTCGCTGCATCTGTAAACTAAATTAGATCCTAATTGTCATGTTTCTGTTTTTTTAGTCTCCATCCTGGTTTTATAGTTCTTGCTTAAATGTACACCTTGTCCAGGGCAGCTGGGGAACGGCATTAACTGCTGTTGCTGATTCTTCATTCAGAGGTCAAGAACAAAATGTGAGGTCTGGGATGTTGGGGTGGTGGTGTGAGAGGATGTGGAATCTCGCTCCATGTGAAATTCCCACGACCAACGTTCGGAGTTCATGGTGAAAGGACATCGGCATTAAACGTTAACTCTGTTTCTCCTTCCAAAGACGCTGGCTAACCTGCTGA
Source organism: Raja brachyura (assembly GCA_963514005.1). Next base: position 88,418,946 of record OY740782.1, read on the forward strand.
GTGCAGCAAGTTTTTTTTAACAGTTAAAAATGTATTTTTGTTACTGCAAGCGAAAAATACAAAAAAATGCTAAAGGCTGTTTGTTACATTCTTTAATAGAGTATCATTGCACAAGTGTTGAAGGAAGCAATTGTTTGTCAATTACAATGGCCTCCCACACTGTGGGATTCCCGTACCTATTATTGTGGGGATGCTCCGTCTGCTGTAACCAAAATATGTTACAAATAGATTAGTAATAACAAGGGTAGACTATTATATGTTTCAACTGGTTTATCTTTTATTTTTCTACAAACTGGAAAACATAGACTTATTGTAGAACCTAAATATTCTCGGTAATCAAAACCAATTCATCCACTTCCTCTAAACTCACCTGTTTTATTGCAACTTAATTGGGCCTTTCTTTATATCACAATTTCCTCTAGGGACCAGCTCTAAAACTCGGAACTTGGAATGTCCGAACAATGATGACCGGCCTCTCTGAAAACCTACAGGACATCAGCGATTCCAAGAAAACAGCTGTCATAAACGACGAGCTCAAGGGAATCAACGTAGCCCCAGCATAATGTTTCCTGGAGGCACTCACGCTCAAAGCATTAGCATCAACTGGATCTGATCCTAGTCAGACGTGCCATCATCAAGAACGTTCTCCACACACGCTCCTACCACAGTGCGGACTGCGACACAGACCACTCCTCGGTGTGTTGCAAGATCAGGCTGCAGCCAAAGAGGTTTTACCGGAACAAGAAGCAGGGGAACCCCCGCATCGATGTCAGCAAGATGTCGCATCCTGTCCAAAGCAAGACAGCCCCCCTCAAATCCTCCACTGGGGAAGTAATCACAGACGAATGCCAGCAGATGGAGAGATGGGTGGAACATTACTCCGACCTCTACTGGAAAGAGAACACTGTGTCCCCCTTAGCCTTTGATGCCATTGAGTGCCTGCTGATCATTGATGAGTTAGACGTAGAGCCAACAGTAGAAGAGCTCAGCAAGGCCATTGACAGCCTGGCCTCAGGCAAGGCCCCAGGCAGCAACAGGATTTCCCCCTGACCTGATCAAGCATTGCAAGACTACCTTACTGCTTCCTTTGTATGAAGTCCTCTGCCAGTGCTGGCAAGAAGGAGCTGTACCACAGGACATGAGGGATGCCACAATCATTACCCTCTACAAGAACAACGGCGAGAGAAGCGACTGCAACAACTGCAGAGGCATCTCCCTCCGCAACATCGTCGGCAAGGTCTTTGCTCAGGTCATATTGATCTGCCTGCAGAAGCTGGCAGAACGTGTCTACCCAGAGTCACAGTGCGGTTTCCGTGCTGGAAAGTCAACAGTAGACATGGTCTTCTTCCTTTGCCAGCTGCAGGAGAAGTGCAGAGAACAGCGGGTGCCCCTGTATAGAAGTGAGATCGAGCAACTGGCCATATGGTGCCAGCACAATAACCTGGCCCTCAACACCAGCAGAACCAAGGAACTGATTGTGGACTTTGGAAGGAGTAGGATGTGGACCCACAGTCCCGTTTATATCAACGGGTCGATGGTTGATAGGGTCAAGAGCTTCAAATTCCTGGGAGTGCACATCTCTGAAAATCTTTCCTGGTCCAAGAACACTAATGCAATTATCAAGAAAGCACATCAGCGCCTCTATTTCCTGAGAAGATTACGGAGAGTCGGTTTGTCAAGAAGGACCCTCTCTAACTTCTACAGGTGCACAGTAGAGAGCATGCTGACCAGTTGCATCATGGCTTGGTTCGGCAACTTGAGCACCCTGGAGAGGAAAAGACTACAAAAAGTAGTAAACACTGCCCAGTCCATCATCGGTTCTGACCTTCCTTCCATTGAGGGGATTTATCGCAGTCGCTGCCTCAAAAAGGCTGGCAGCATCATCAAAGATCCACACCATCCTGGCCACACACTCATCTCCCTGCTACCTTCGGGTAGAAGGTTCAGGAACCTGAAGACTGCAACGAATAGGTTGAGGAATAGCTACTTCCCCACAGCCATCAGGCTATTAAACCTGGCTTGGACAAAACCCTGATCATTAATAACCCATTATCTGTTATTTGCACTTTATCAGTTTATTTATTCATGTGTGTATATATATTTATATATGGTATATGGACACACTGATCTGTTTTGTAGTAAATGCCTTCTATGTTCCGTGTGCTGAAGCAAAGCAAGAATTTCATTGTCCTAGCAGGGACACATGACAATAAACTCACTAGAACTTGAACTTGAACATGCCTTCGGCAATGCAACAGAGGGGATCTACCTGTGTACTAGATCAGATGGCAGGCTCTTCAACCTCACCCGCCTCAGAGCAAAGACAAAAGTACGTGAAGCTCTCATCAGAGACATGTTGTTTGCCGACGACGCCGCAGTTGTGTCCCACACCCAGCAGGGACTACAGTCACTGATAGACCGCTTCTATCGGGCATGCAAGGACTTCGGACTGACCACCCATGGTCAGTCATGACCGACGGGGGGCCTACGAGACCTCTCCTGGGTTTAAGTCAAGGCAAGGTTAGGCAGGGAAACCAAAACGGTACACAATATCCTGGATGTGGTCTCATTTTGGACTTGTACACTTGTGATACGACTGATTGAACGATACAGCATGGAAACATACACTTCAGCCCACTGAATCCACGTCGATCATCGATTACCATTCGTGCTAGCTCAATGTTATCCCACTTGTGCATTTACTCCCTACACATTGAAGACAATTTAAACACATACATCTTTGGGATGCAGAAGGAAACTGAGGCACCCAGACGAAACCCACTCGGTACAGGGTGAAGGAGAAAATACCACAGCACCCAAGGTCAGGATCGAGCCCAAGTGTCTGGCGCTGTAAGGCAGCAACCCTGCCTGCTGCTCCACTGTGCTGCCCTATATTGATATTCCAATCATTTCATAATAAAAGCTGAAAGGCCATTTGTTTTTCTAATTGTTTGGTTTACCTGCATGTTAACCATCTGTGATTTGAGTGCAATGGTACCCAAGTCTCTCTTCAGCTGAGGTAGACACAAAATGCTGGAGTAACTCAGAGGGACAGGCAGCATCTCTGGAGAAGGAATGGTTGACGTTTTGAGTTTGAAGGAGGGTTTCGACTGGAAATATTACCCATTCCTTCTCTCCAGAGATGCTGCCTGTTTCCGCTGAGTTACTCCAACATTTTGAAATAATTGTTCCCAGGGATGCATGGAAGTTGTCACCATGTCAGCTATGCGTGACGTTTCGGGTCAAGATCCTTCTTTCCTACACATCTCTCTTGAGCTAAATATTTCCCATGCTCTCACCATTTAAATTATATGTTTTTCTATTTTCTTAATATGGTAGCAATCTTAACAGTTTTTCATATTTACCTAATTCATCACTTAACCTACATACATCCTAGACTGATATGCAGCAGGCACTTCAGTTCATCAAGTCTGCATCTAACATCAAGCTTACATCTAATTCCATCTTATCAAAGTAGTGTAGTGGTAAAGTTGCTGCCTTGCAGCACCAGAGACCCTGGTTCAATCCTGACCACTGGTACTGTTTGTATGGAGTGTGTACGTTCTTGTGACTGCATGGGTTTTCTCCGGGGTGCTCCGGTTTCTTCCCACATTCTACAGGCCTGCAGGTTTGTTGATTAATTGACTTCTGTAAATTGTCCCTATTGTGTAAGATGGAACTAATATATGGGTGATCGTTGATTGGCGCAGACTTGGTCGGCCGAAGGGCCTTTTTCCGTGCTATATATCTAAACTAAACTACTCTTAGATTGTGTCCTTCACCCATATGCTTGGAACAATTTACAATGACCTGTTATGGCTCATGGCTTAATTTCCAACAATTTATATACTTGTAAATCATTGATAAATTACACCTTTTCCCTTAATCTGTTATTAACATTGCCTGCAAATAGCTGAGGTCCAAATACTGATGCGCATTCTCCACACGAGCTACACCCTGTAGTGTCCATTATTCTTTCGTTCATTTTTACCAATGAAATAATCCTCAATGCCACGAGGCGTAAACTTCTTTAAGTAATATGCTGTGCATCATCTTATTAAATGTTTTTGAAAATCCAGATGCATTCAATCTACTAATCCCTCTCATTCATTCTCAAATTACACCCCAAAAATATTGTCAAATAATACTTCCCTGTTATAAGTGATGTAGAGTTTTCACTACCTGGTTGCGAATAATATTCTACTATTCTTTATGTGCTGGACGTCAGTCTAATCAGGACCAGATTTATGTATAAGCTAGACAAGCTTAAACTTAGGGCCTCGAGATCTAGGGGGGCCTCAGTCCGCTCCACCAAGGTGTATAAAACTTTTGACATATTCGTATTTTCTGAGCCTTGTCCTTTCAACAGTCAGGAGTGTTGGAGTCGGTGCGCGGCTGCAAGTTTAACAATGTCAGAACCAGCTCCGACTGTGCCCGACCTGCCTGCTTCAGGGGAGAAGAGATAAGGCTCCGGGCGGGGTAAAGGGTGGGTGGGAACGAGCAGCCATCCGCTACGATAGGCGGAATGGTCCTTTCTATAGTTAACCCTGCTCACAGTTTCTGATGGGGCTGGTTTCCCGTCCACCGAGACCTCCCAGTCTTTGCCCGCTGACCCTCGCCACTCCACCACCCACCAGCTGTCTCCTTACCTGCAGCCTGGACTCAGCACCACCAGACTCCAACTCCCCCAAGTTTGACTGCGCTGGGTCCTAGTGCTAGGCTCCCCAACCCAGGTAACCTCAGTGGCTATTCCACTGGGTCTTCCCCATTCTCCTCAAACCATGGGACCCCAGCTCTTCCCCACCCACACTACAGTCCTCATACCGCCCCTACATTCCCATCAGACCCTTGATTCTGTTTCTAAAACAACTATCAAAGATCTGCCATTTCTGTAGAAAAGGTCAAGTTTTAAAAGTCAACACATAATTGTCTTGGAGGCATAATTCTCTCCCAAACTAGTCGACATTTTCTTGCATGAAAACCTGCATGAAATCATTCCAGATTTGGTACTTGAAGACTTTGGTTTGTGGTGCAGATATCACAGCTTGGAGCCTGGATACCCAGAGAGACTTTGTGTGGAGTGAGGTTGGTTCTAGTTGACCCTTTTTTCACTCATCAGACTAATTGTAGCAGGAGTTAGGATCTGGAGTTGTTGGTTTAAACATCCAACTGTATGAGGATATCACCATAATATCCAACTGGATTTCTAAATTGCTGCCCTATACTCTTATTTTAAGTTATTTTAGATAAAGTTATATTTTGACAATTAGCTCATGAACAACAGAATGCTAGAACTAAATTTGAAATATAATTTATTTTAGTTTGTTGACTTTCAATTACAACAATAGCACAAAAATATAATTTAGTAGATTAAGGAACATAATGATAAAACTGGATTTTAACCACAATATTAAACTGATAGTTCTGCAAAATAAATACTCAATTAAAATATTATAAATAGGCCAATAAAATTTAGTTTTCATTTTTCACAGAAATGAACATAAACCCAAAACAATTGGTTCTGAATATAGAACAATGGTGTTATCTACCATAAAAGCAACTTATACGATACATATGTGAACTAGAACGTTCATACATTGTTACAATTGCTCTTATAAAGAAACAGTTGTAGGAATGAATTTAATGTATCGAACAACTCGAACAGTACTCTCCATATAGAGAACAAAGTTTTTAAGAATCACGTGAATTGCCACTTGCTTATCCCAGTCCCTCTTTGAAGATTGGTCCTGATTGAAAGCCGCCCCATTACTTTTATCCTGCTGAGCAATGCGTTCGCGGATGTGGCTCTATGAACAAAAGAGGAAGAAAACAAGAATTAAAGCTAATTTTACATAGCTAATGTGAAACCATGGTACTTTAAAATCAAGATATTAATATTAATCAAGACATTTCTACAAAAGTGCCAGGTCTTTGATAGCTATTATAGAAATAGAATCAGGAGTGTGTGAAACTTGGGAAAATAGCATTAGAATGTGAAACTTAAAGAAAATAGTATTAGTAATTTGATGGATGTTTGGTGTAAACTGCTGCGAACTGGTAAAAATCCTGCCTTTCTTTCTTTTACTGGAGTTTCTTCAGATGACCACTGATGTTAAGTGAGTTTGTGTGATAGCTCTAGAAATTTAACCCTTCTTCCTCGTAGTTTATAATGCATGCCAAGGCTGCAATGAAGTTGTAAAGCAATAAGTTGTGATTGAAGTGTATCAATGGTGGGTAGAACAATGCCCTGGCTTAGGTACTAATACGATAAAAGGAAATAATTGCACTCTATTTTATTATCAGTTTATTTAAACTGATCCATACATCTACAACCCACTCTATATAAATAAATCTCACATTTACAGTTAAATATTTAAGTTCAAGAGAGATAAACTTGTGAAGTAGGCAGGGGTACAAAGTTGTACCATCAGGGTTAAGTAAAAGAAGGTTTGTTTGAAGAATAAACACAAGCATAACTGAAATGGCCAAATATCTGTTACTCCATTGCACATTCTGTACTATTCTATGTAATTCTACATAGACTATTCAATCACCTACATGGTCCAAACAATTTTTATGCTGTAAACTGTTGTTACCTCCAGTGGGAGCAAGTCAACCAAAATCTTTGTACTGCTCAGCATTGCATCCACTTGACGACTATCATGCTTAATCCACTGTCGCACAAATAACAGGTACTTTTTGTACTCCTGAAATCTCTTGATGATCTTGGATAAACATTTTTTCTGCAAAGAATACAAAAGTGCAACATAATTTCAGAATTTTGTACATCATGTCAGACAATTTTATTAAAACATATTGGGGCTAGAAATAAAGATGTTTCCTTATGTGGAGCCTTTTGCAGCTACTGGTAAGGGTAATCACAGTGAGGGGGGAGGGGGAGTGTGGTGGAGGGAGGTTGAGGGTGGGGGAGGGGCTGGTGTGGGTGAGGGTGTGTGTGGGGGAGGGGGGTTGCGGGGGAGGGGTGTGGGGAGGCGGATGGGGGAGGGGTGTGGGGAAGCGGATGGGGTAGGGGGTGTGTGGGGTGGGGTACGGGGTGTGGGGTAGGGGGTGTGTGGGGTAAGGGTGTGGGGAGAGGGGTGTGTGGGGGAAGGGGGTGGGAGAGGGAGGGTGTGGGGGAGGGGGATGTGGGTGTGGGGGAGGGAGGGGTTGGGGGAGGGTGGGCTGTGGGGGAGGGGAACCTTCAAAACCTTCATAACTTTTGTACAACTTCACCTATTGGAACAAAATGTATTTGACTTGCAGCAGAGGAGTAAGGTGGCGAACATTTGTAGCACTATGGGGGATCGTTTTTCTGCAAATTTAATTACAATGCAGACAGGAAGTGGTCAAGATGAGAGTTTTAGTAATATATAGATAGTAATCAATTTGTATGCAGCAATGCTTCACAAACACTAGGGGTAAAGGCTCCAAAGGATCTATGCCATTGATGCTGAAGTTGGTGTTGCAATACATTTTTATTAGGACACTGAAAGAACTCCGTAGCATCTTTTTCTGAAGGTGTTTAGGCAATATACACTAGGTGCAGAAGTAGGCCATTTGGCCCTGAGCCAGCACCGCCATTCAATATGATCATGGCTGATCATCTAAAATGAGTACCCCGTTTCTGCTTTTGCCCCATATCCCTTGATTCCTTTAGCCCTAATAGCTAAATTTAACTCTCTCTTGAAAACATCAAGTGAATTGGCCTCCACTGCCTTCTGTGGCAGAGAATTTCACAGATTCACAACTCTGGGTGAAGACGTTTTTCCTCATCTCAGTCCTAAATGGCCTACCCCTTATTCTTAAACTGTGACCCCTGGTTCTGGACTCCTCCAACATCAGGAACATTTTTCCCGCATCTAGCCTGTCCAATCCTTTACGAATGTTATATGTTCCTTCATATCCAACTGAGAGGGGACATTGAAGCTCAGTTAAAAAACTCATGGATTAAAAATTCCACCAGTGTACTATTCTCTCAACACTGTTCCTCAATCAGGAATATTCCACTATTTTCAAATCTATAGTTAATAAAATAATTAGCTCCAATGTTTTCAATATCTCCACTGAACTAGGTAATTTAAAAATAATTAATCAATGCCTGGAACAAGTAAAATTCCAGATACCACTTTTCCTTGAATAATAGAACTGTTTGTGTGAGTCCATCTTTTCACTGGAAGCAAGTACATTAACCAATACAATGCTGCAAGGTCCAACATTAATAATAAGCAAAATATCTCACCTTTTGGAAGTTTCCTTGGAAACATTTATCCCTCTTTCGAATCTGTGGGAGGTCCATTTTGTATATCTCCAGTGAACTTGCACTTCCATTGCACATGAGAAAATAGTTGCATAACTGGGGAAAATATAGTATTTTGTTAGTCACCACCTCTACCTAATTGGTTGTTACGGGGAATTGATGGACAGTGGGGATCCTCAGGAGTTGTGTAAACATGACACCATCATGAGGATGTAGATTCATAGATTAATACAGCATGAAACGGGTCTTTCAGAACAACCTGGCAATGCCAACCAAAGTGTCTTTCTGTTCTAATCCCATTCACCTGTGTTTGGCCCATATCTCGCCAAACCTTTCCTATTAATGTGCAGGTATGTGTGCAAATGGCTTTTAAACATTGCAACTGTAACTACCTCTACCATCCCAGGCAGCTTATTACATACTTACCACCCTCTATGTGAAAACCTTGCTCTTAGATTCCCTCTAAATCTTTCCCCTCTCCTCTTAAATCTATGCCCTCTAGACTCCCCTACCCTGAGAAAAAGTTGGTGTCATTTCATCTGATCCATGCCCATCATGATTTTCTAAACTTTATAGGGTAAACCCTCAGTATCCTTCAGTAGGGAAATCATACCCAGCCTATCCAATCTCTCCGTATGGCTCAAGCCCACCAGTTCTCGCAACGTTGCAGGAATCTCTCCTGTGATCTTTCTAGCATGCCCAAGTTCAACAATGGCAGGGCCCAGCAGGTGAGCGTTGATGACTGGAGCATACAAAACCATATTCAAACTGAAGTGTCAAATAGATTATCCTCCTGATAGCTCAACCATCACAAAAGTCAACAAATAAAAGCAGCCCAAGTTTGCAACTACATTCATGCCTGGGCTAATGAGTGACAAGTAACATTTACAGCACAGAATGCCAGACAATGACCATCTTCAACAAGAGACAGTTTAACTATCTGCCCTTGCCATTGAATGGGTATTCCATTGCCATCCTTTGAACCATTAATATTCTGGGCTCCGGAACCAGGAACTCAGCTGAATTAGCCCCATAATACCATGGATACAAGAAGAGTTCAGAGGCTGGGTATTCTGCAGTGAATGATTCACCTCCTTAGACCCAAGCCCTTTCACTATCTATGGCACCAGTCAGGGTTGTGATGGAAGACGCCCCACTTGCCTGATAATACTGTTCTAACATCCTGGATGCCATGCAGGACCAAGCCAGTACATTGTTCTGACACCTCATCAATCACCATGATTATCCAACCATGTCCTCCACTACTGCCACACCCCTTCTACAATATACACTGCATTTCCTTGTCCCAACTATTTGTAACCTATACCAGCAAGAAGTGCAAGGGTACAAGGCAATGGATTACCACCACCTACAGGTTCCTGTCCAGTTTGTACACCATCCTGACCCTTATATGACCCTTTTTGTTGATCGGGACTAAATCTTGGAACACCCTGCCTATAGCACCATTAGAGTACCTTCACCAGAAGCACGATGGTTCAAGAAGGTGGATTGCCATCACCACCTTCTTAAGTGCGATTAGGGCAATAATTGTTGGTCAAATTGTGATAATGCAATATAAAACGAAAGAATATATGAAATGCCACTACTTTCACAAAATAACTCGCAGAGATTTACTAATATTCATGTCAAGCTCATCTGAATGATTTCCCCAGACCCACCTGCTCTTTCTGCTGTTCCTTGGCAATGTTCCAGATGAACAGGGCCAAAGGTTCAAGATTCAATACTGCAGCATCACTGGGATCTTCAGTCGTTCCGAGGAAGTCTTCAGATTCTCCCGAAGACTCAAGAAGAGGGGAGGCGTGCACTTGCGATATCAGTGCGGCTGTCAGGTACATCAGCACCAGGACAGGCAGGCAGAGGTCTGGAAGAGAGAGACAAGGTTAGTGCCAGAGTCTACCCAAAGCTAAGGGCCAGTAGTAGAGTGCAGAGATCAGACTTTGTACTAACAGTGCAGCGAGGGCATTGTCAGTGTTGCAGGGATCGTCAGTGTAGAGTTGTCTGAACGAGTGTTGAGATGTTTGCTGCAGCTCAGACATCATTGCCCCCTTATTTATTGTCCTGCTCTAGTTGCTGTTATTTCCAGTGAAAACCCCTGCGACATCATAAAGAAACGAAGGCTAAAAATATTCTAACATGTAAGCTTTTTTCCAATTTTTCTATTGGGGTAATTAAGGAAGTTACCAATGAAGATTATTCCCCAAATCATAGTGAAAGTGTGGTTGAAAAACCTCTAGTAAAAAAGTAATTTACAGGAAGAAACTTGCACTTTCTCTCTTATTACTCATCTTCCAGAAGCACGGGGAGTAGTGTGCTATCCAGCCATAACTTTCTGGTGCCCCTCATCCTGATAGCTGTTGGTGATACGCCAGGCTCCGGTAGAACAGGAGCTAAGAATGAGCACCAAAGCTAGTCAATGGATTGGAGCAGCGGCTGGAGCCAGCAGCAACGGCTGAGCATGGGTCAGTTCATTGACTGTCAGGAAGCAGCATTACATGGCTCATCTGCCATTTATGGCCACCTTTGCTGAATGAATTACAGTAGCAAATGCAGCATCGGTGCCAAAGACATATGGCAACAATACACAGCTGAAAATAAAAGCTGGATTATGTGGGAACTACAACTGGAGTGATACGTTTTGAAATATTTCATACCACAACCTAGAAATTAAATTACATGGTGGCAACATACAAGTCAAGTCAAGTTTATTCGTCACATACACATACGGGATGTGCAGTGAAATGAAAAGTGGCAATGCTCGCGGACTTTGTGCAAAAAAACAAACAACCATCAAACTTCAAACAGAATGGAACAGAATCACATGTTCTTTTACATATTAAATACTGTGGGCGGTATTGTGGTACAGTAAAGTTAGTAAAGTTAGTTCTTGGTGAGATAGGAGTTAACAGTCCTAATGCCCTCTGGGAAGAAGCTCCTTCTCAACCTCTCCGTTCTCACAGCATGGCAACGGAGGCGTTTGCCTGACCGTAGCAGCTGGAACAGTCCGTTGCAGGGGTGGAAGGGATCTCCCATGATCTTATTGGCTCTGGAGTTGCACCTCCTGATGTATAGTTCCTGCAGAGTGGCGAGTGAAGTGCCCATAGTGCGTTCAGCCGAACGCACTACTCTCAGCATACAGTTGAATAGTTGTATAAAAATCCTGCAAAATCTATTGGGATCATTTGCATGGTAAATAATGTAACTTCAAATTACATTAAGACGAGTTTATTAGATAACTCCAATGCCATGACATTCTCTTTGGCTTGGCCAGAGGTGGATTCCAGAGATACTGTATATTGCTGGCAGTGCTCATTTGTTTAGAGTTTTACCTGTTTGGACAAGTGAATGGTCTCTAAGCTCTGCAAGTCTTGTTGGGGCAGCCTCCAAATCCATGTGAAAAATAATTGCATTTATTCTGTCCGCAAAGTTAAAACTGGACTCCTCCAACCCCCCCTAACATTGTACCCAGGTTCTTTGAGCAAAAAAACTATCATGGCAGAAAATTCAAAATAAAAAGTTAATTCTGGAAATATTAATTTGGACAGGGAGCATCAGTCAAGGAAGAATCAGACTGATATTTCTGGTCCAGGAACCTTTATTAGAATCAGCTCCAAGTGCTCTGGCAGCAGGAAATAGGCCGTCCTGCTGTGAGTGCCTAACAGATAGCTCATGAAATTGGATTGTGAGCATTGGACTTTGAATTTTTCTTTGGAGCCTTGTGGTTCATAAGGCATTAAGTTGCTCTTAGCATTCAGAAGATGTTTCACTTGCTTGGGAAAGTATTGGTATTTGCATTTACTTCCTTCCCCACAAATGGAATATTATGTATTTGCATGCTTCATATATTCAAAAAAGCCATGGCTAGACTTGATCATATCAACACTTTCAGAAATTCACCCTCGTAACCTTCTTTCAAACCCTGTCACAACAACCTCATGTTTTCCTGGACCATAAATAAACTCAGGGCCAAATGCCATTGATTCTGACCTTATAACTGCATTTTAACTTCTAACAATGTTTTCCAATCTCTCCATTGCAGTATATCTGCCCTTCATAACACACAGTGCCCTCCATAATGTTTGGGACAAAGACCCATCATTTATTTATTTGCCTTTGTACTCCACAATTTGACTGCAACACAGGCCTGGCAGAGCATCACCGGAGAACTGGTGATGTCCATAAATCGCAGACTTCAAGCAGTCATTGCATGCAAAGGATATGCAACAAAATACTAAACATGACTACTTTCATTTACATGACATTGCTGTGTCCCAAACATTATGGTGCCCTGAAATGGGGGGATTATGTATAAACACTGCTGTAATTTCTTCATGGTGAAACCATAATGTATAAAAATGGCCTTTATTAAAATCTGACAATGTGCACTTTAATCACATGTGATTTTTTTTCTATTACAAATCTCAAATTGTGGAATACAGAGGCAAATAATCACAATCACAATAATACTTTATTAGCCAAGTAAGTTTTGCAACATACGAGGAATTTCATTTGCCAAGTCAGTCATACAAATAAAAAGCAACAGAACACACAAAATGCATTTTAACATAAACATCCACCACAGATATTCCACATTCCTCACTGTGATGGAAGGCGAAAAAAAAATCAATCTCTTCCCTTAGCTCTCCCATGGTCGGGGGCTTTGAGCCCTCCGTGGATGGGACGATCTTCACTCCCGTAGCCGGCGGCGTTTTGGGCACTCCGCGTCGGAGCGATCCAGCTCCTGTATCGGGGGGATGTCAGGTCCTCCGCGCCGGGCGATCGAACCCCGCATCAGGGCTGGTCGAGCCTCTACGTTCATCGGAGCTCCCGATTAGCCTCTCCGGAGGCTGCGAGCTCTTGATGGTAAGTCTGCTGGTCGCGGTTGGAGTGATCCCAGGCAAGGGATCGGCTCTGATATTAAGTCTGCACCTCATGGTGGGGCCCAAGGTCAGTCTGAGGAGGCCTCCATCTCCATTGATGATAGGCCGCAAAGCGACCAGAGATGCAACCCAGAAACATTGCGTCTCCGGCAAGGTAAATAATGATGGGTCTTTGTCCCAAACATTATGGAGGGCACTGTGTTATACTCTTCCAGAGCAAGACAACGGAGATAGTGATCGACTTCAAGTAGTGAAGCGGTACACATACTCCGGTATAAATTGATGGGGCCGAAGTAGAGATGGTTGAAAGTTTCAAGTTCATAGGAGTAAATATCACCAGCAATTTGTCCTGGACTAACCATATTGGTTAGCAATGGCTAAGAAAGCACACCAATTCCTCTACTTCCTTAGAAGGCTTAGTAAGTTTGGCATGTCCCCTTATAGATGCTCCATAGAAAACATTTTATCGGGATACATCACAGTATGATTTGTGAACATTTCCATCCAAGACCGCAAGAAATTGCAGGGAATTTGGGACACAGCCCAGAAAGACCAGCCATGATTGAACGGTGGAGTGGACTTGATGGGCCAAATGTCCTAATTCTGTTCCTATAACTTATGAACATGAATACTCTAGCCAGTTGGTCTGCACAGGTCTACAACACGCGGACAAGTAGTGCTGTCTGGGCTGGATGCCTTTTGTGAATCCACCCGCTTTAAGAATGCTGACATCAGCCTCAGAGAATAAGATCACAGGGTCATCAGGGGTTGGAGCCTCATGTAGGTGTGCCATTGTTCTCCCCCTCCAAGCATGCATAGGCAGCAATATCTCCCAAAAAGCTCGGTCATCAGCACTAAGTAGTCTAATTAATTTTCACCCCATCAATCATTCTCAACACTCATTCTATGCACCACTGGGCACAGCAGCTTCTCATATTTATCCATCACATTCATTGATCCTCCAATGGTATTGTGTTAGTCAGTGTGCGATGGAAGTAGGGTCAGCAGCCACAAAGGCTCCTATACCCTATTCCTCCCAGGGGTGAGTAAGGATGTGATGCAAGGGCATTTTGAAGTGGAGAGATATAGGAAAGGAATTTCAAAGTTTTCTGGCTTGTCAGTTGACAACACCAATACAATTAACATCAGGAATGTGCATGTGGCTGATATTTGTAAGAGTGCAAATATGTCAAAAAGTTATAGAATTGGAGAATAATAGAGAAATGATGTGGGGGATTTACAATCAAATATTCTTATCCATTGACCATGTGTGGGCCTGTAAACATGGGGATAATGGATGAATAGGACATTTGTTTGTTTCAATATGTTTATGTTAAATGGGCCTGCCAAGAATGCATTGAAATGATCAAATCTGGATGTAGAGGTGTGAATGAAAATTTTAGCAACAGGAGTTGAAGCAAGGTTGATGCAAGGATGGGGTCAGGTGATGATCCTTTGCTGGAAATTAAGTCCTATTAATGGCAGAGATATAGGATGCAATTGGGGATTAAATGCAGCACCGTAATTGTGAACTGTCAGGCAGTTGCCAGAAAGAGCTATGGAGTTAATGGTTATAAAATGGAGTTTGTGTTGGGGACCAAAGATAATAATTTTGGTCTCTTCAACGTTTAATTGGACAATTTTCTGCTCATATAATTTCACCAGTCAGACCGATGTCTATGATTACCATGTCTAAAACCAAGTGTTCATTGCTCTCTGTCAGTATACTTTGACTTATATTGTATCCCATATGAGGTGAAAGTAGTTTCTTCCTTTTGCTGAGCATGTTCAACTATGTGAAGTTAAGAGGGAACTCCAGAACAATTGCACTGAGAATGTTACACTCATTGGCACTACAATCTGCAAACTTCTGACAGGCATTAGTTATACACCTCAGTGCTAATTATATTAATCACCTGATAAACTACAATGACTTTGCCTAATAACTATAATTTACTGATCGTGATTAGTTTAAACAACTCAAAGATTCATTATGTAATTTCAAACAAGACTCTTTAACACTTTAATTGTACAATTCTTTAGTTAGCTTCACAACTTCCTACTTGTAGTACTTCCTACTTCCTACTTCACAAACTCACTACTTGTGTTCAGATATTACCCACTTGAGATGAACCTCACCTGCGTCCAACTTGGCTAGTTCGTCTCCAAGTACCTGACTGGGTCTTCTGTGATGGTTATTCTTTGAAATTGTTGCTGTTGATTATCCTATGAGGCACCATTTTATACATTTCCTTACATATAGCCATGATTTTGCTTTGGCTTTGTCAACTCCTTTTCCATCTACATACTTACTGAATTTCTTCAAATATCTGCTGGCACTGTTCCATAATTATTTTATCATTTCACATGCTGGTTCTGTAATTATCAGGTTGTCTGCATACAGCAAATTATCCTTATAGTTTCACTGCTCAGGGTCAAATCACAGAACTGTCTCAGCACAACGTGCCTTTTCCACATTGTTACTAACCAGATACCCAGATGTTCGTGGCAGTGGGCAGGTGCTATAGACCTGCACGGGAAGGTAGACGCTCCCGCCCCCACCAGTCTCGGGCACATGGAGCTCGTCAGCCTGGGAAGGCAGTCCATCTGGGAGAGGGAAAATTCTGATTTAAAACTTCCACTGCCTTGTGGCCACATCCAGTCATGGAAAAGGCTCCAGGAGTAAACATCAAGAAAATCCAGAGTTGGAGCCCCTAAGACAGTTCATCGTTGTCTCCAACCTCGCTCTGGCAGCTCCTGCGACGGCACTGGTGCCAAACTATAACGGTCCTGCTGTTCCTTTGGATTGATCAGTGACGTGGAGAGGGGGGACGTGCTGCATGGGCAACAGCCTGTCCTCCATATGACATCGCCCAGGCTTGCATCCGACCAGGATGCATCACCCATGGTCAGTCATGACCGAGGGAGGCCTATTACCCAGATGTTAATCTTATGACCAAGCCTCACCATGCTTCCTTTGTTCTCCTACTCAACACACCTCAATATGGGATATGCTACATTAAAGGAGTCATCACAATGCACGTCACAAATGTGCACATATGCACCACTTGTGAACCAAATAAGTGAGTTTGGTATTCCGATATATGCCAAGATTCATGGGATTTGTCAAAGGTCATTCAGGAAAAAAGCGAAAGCAGCGCTGTATAAACTGTGTATAAATTGTTAACTATTCTACCAATGAATTAATCTAGAATTCTGTCAACTCAATAGCTTCCTTTCTTGTTCTGCTGTTCACACACGACTTACACAGTCCCAGTTCTAGTTCAGTTCATTATGCTGCAATTATGAGATATTTAAAAAGTTAAAGAATTTGTTATTTTTATTTAATCTTTAATGTGTTTGCTACTGGCATAAGAAAATATTACTTGTGTTTGAAACATTTTCTTATCTTTATTCATAATTTATGTGTAAAAATATAATCTGTGGCAGGCAGCGACTGTATCAGTGTGATACGGGCTGATGCTTTACCTACAGGCGGTGAGAATGTACCGTTAAGGCAAGGGTCGGCAACCTATGGCCCACGATTTTTTTAGTGACTAGAATGTTGTTCGTGCCTTCAGTGGGACTTTGCCCAGAGTTGTCCCAGTGTTCGGGCAAGGCAGCTCTCCGGGACTGTTTTGACTGAAATGGTTTTACATTGTGAAGTTCACTGTGCCTGAGTTATTGATCAGAGTGAACAGTGAGTTCCTGTGGACAAGTCTCACTGTGGAGTCTGTCACAGATGGATTCCACCGCTTGTTGGTCAATAATTGGATCGATCTCCTGAACCAGTGGCCGCGGATCTACCGGCGTGTGTTCTTTTCGAACTGAACTCACTGTGGAATGAATCCATTACCTCTGCTGCCATATTCGAAGTTGTCCCTGCCTTCCCTCTGGAACCCTCCATGTCCCCATTGGATGTCGAGTTCCCAGAGACCTGGTTAAGCATGGCTGGTCACGGTTAAGTCTGTGAAACCGGCCCCGGTTCAGAGAGAGTGGAGGAATTTGAGCCGAGATTTAATTCCCAGCGGCATGTAAATGATGGACCCACAAGGGTTGACACTGCAAGGCAGTAGCGAGAGTCTTTCAACAGTTTGTTTATTTTCAGTTGAGTTAAAAAAATAAAACACAAAGCAACCTGAATAATCACCACACTTACTGTCGATGTCCTACATACTGCCATTGATAAAGTTCCATTACTATACCGCAAGGAGTGAACAAATCCAAATATATCACAGAAAACTGTAAATGTTTGTTTGCCGAAGCTCTTACCAGGCACACCAATAACTGCAATGTGTATAATTGTTATACTAGTGTCTCAAACTAACTGTTATGTTCAGTAGGTATAATATTGCTTTTTATGTCTACTGAACATAGCAGTTAGTTTGAGACACTGGTATAACAGTTATACGCTCCGAAGCATAAAGCAATAACACACCGAAGCATAAAGCAATAAAACCTACAAAATCATCGTCGTTTTGTACAAATGAACCATAAATACACCTAGTTAATAGTTTTGAAAGCAGTATTTTTTTACCTCGCAGAAGCAAAACTGGAAAACACGGATGAAACGTCTGTTTACACGCAGCAGCTCAGCTGGCGAGAATGTTTATCGTGAATGACCCATGACCTGGGCATTCGCAGTTGAAATACCAAACTCGCTTACTATGGCCACTTCACTTCAGCTATAGAATTTAGCACGTAAACAGGCCCTTCGGCCACCGAGTCAGAACTGACCAGTGATCACCATGTACACTAGCACTATACTACACACTAGGGATATTTTTACCATAGCCAATTAACCTACAAACCTGTAGGACTTTGGAGTGTGGGAGGAAACCGGAGAACCTGGAGAAAACCCATGTGATCATAGAGAGAACTTAAAAATTCCATGCAGACAGCACCCGAGGTCAGGATCGAACTCGGGTCTCTGGTTCTATAAGACTGCAACTCTACCGCTGTGCTGCCCTGTTATTTACTCTGCTATTTACCTGGTGTTTAAAAAACTTACACGAGGCAGCTGAAATTAGGATGGATAGGTTGATTTAGTGGAGCCATACTTATCATTTCCGATCTTCAGGTGAACAGTAGATGTTGAACAGTTTGCCTGTTAGCTACTGGCAGGAAATTCATTAAATATATAAATCAGAGTTTTTTGTGGGTTATAGATTTCTGATTCTAATTTTCAGGAACATTTGTCCTGATAAAATTCCATCTGTCATTTCTCTGAAGCTGCTGTTACATGAAGTGATCAGGAGACTAAGAACTTCACTATGACAGTGTGAGTCACCTCCACAAGGATCAATATACACATATAAGAAAATGTCTGCCTGCAGAGGTTACAGATCCTGGTCGTCACAGCTTTTGAAAAGCTTTGCCTTCAGATGTGTTAGTCCTGAGAGGGCTCTGGACAGCAGTTTGTATATATGTAAGGCTTGGACGATAAAATCAATGCACTGTAGAGGCACCTAGTAGTGGCCTGGGGAATCACAAACCCTCGCTATTGGCTGGCGCGGTCACGTGATCGTGGGCGTGGGAGATGCTCGCTCTGATGGACAGCCGCCGACCCTGCCTGCTGTTCGAGCAGGCCTTCTTAGAGCAGATGCCCGATGACATCCGCCTGCTCCTCGTGGGTCGGACTTCGCCGACCCCCTGCAGTTCGCTGAATGGGCCAACGAACTGTGACTCGCCAACAGCAGGACAGCGGGTCCATCAATCGGGTTTCCGCGCCCGTGCACCAGCAGCCCCGCAGAGACATCCAACCCGCCGCTGCCGTCGCCGCGCCGCAGCCGCCCGCAACCGGGGTAAGCGCCGGTGGTGCTACTACCACCAACGCTGGGGTGCCGAGGGCCGACGATGCCATGTCCCCTGCTCGTTTGCAAGAAATGCCCTGGCCAATCGTCAGTAGAGGGTATCGAGATTCGCCTCTACATTCGGGACTGCCATTCCGGACTGCTTTGTGGTGGACTCCGGGGCCATCGTGAGCATCCTTCCCCCGACTGGGCTGGACAGCCGTGCCGGTGAGGCCCTGTCCTGACTACGGTCAACCGCAGCAACATCCGCACATTATGGCACGCGGACTCTATCCCTCAGCTTTGACTCCCACCCATATTCCTGGACTTGTACCGTCGCGGACGTGGCCCAACCGTTGCTGGGCGCCGATTTCCTCTGGGCCTTTTTGCATTGATGGCGCCTCTGCCTACAGCCTGTCCTTTTTTCCCTATCTTTTTAAAATTTTAGTTTGTCTAAACAGTTTTGTTTTGGGGATACTTTAGTTTTTCTATGTGGGTGAGGGGGGGAGGGTAAGGGGGAAACCGTTTCCCAGTCGCTTCCTGGCGAGGATGCAACTATTTCTCCGAGTCGTGAGATTTGAGTCACCATACAGCCATACAAATAAAAAGAACACAATACATGATAGAGTTTAACATGAACATCCCCCACAGCGGAATCAACGTTTCCCATTGTGAGGGAAGGCAATCAAAATCCATAAGCAGAGATTTTGCAGCCTGTAACCTGAGGGGCACTGCTCCTGACAAGAGGGCAAATTGTACATTCCTGGTCTTAGTCTTAAAATGGGACGTGTGCTGCTGCAATCATAGAAGACATGCTTTAACCTGTAAGAAACTATTTGCTGACAGGCACAAATTAAAGCTGGAAATATGTTTGAGTAGTCAGAAGTATGTGCTTAACTATCTTGCTAATCCTTGACTTACGTTTTTTTTGTGCATTTTATTTGTCCATGTGTGTCTGTGTTTGCATGCAGAATTTGAATTCCCAACATCTGTAATCTCATTGCATTGGCCATTGAACCAACATCTACTCTGCAAATACTGTACACTACCTGGTGTGCAACGGTCATCCCATGTTAAAAGAGTTCACACACAAGCACTTTCCATTCCTCAGAACAGATGAAGCAGCATTTAAGTAATGTATTCAAGCAAATTATTCTTGATCCCAAGGACCTGCTTAAGAAGAAAGCTGTCCCGCCCATCCCAATTTTCTGAGACTTCCATACCATGTGATTTAAAAAGCGAGGGATGGTCCTGAAGTTAGTCCACTTTCTGGTAGATTCAATCCCATCAATGGGTCAAAAATACAGTTATTACAGCAGCTGAGGAAATCGGCAAGAGGAAGCACTGAAATAAAATTATAGTTCCTGAGGTCGGATGGGGTGGTGGTGCGCGTATGTGAGATGTACAGTTTTGTTAATTGATTTTAATTAAGTTTCAATAGTATTGCTTTTCATTGTTTAAAATGGGGCTGGCAATTAAATGCAATCAGAATCCACATGTTGCTTTAAATTCTAGTGTTGCACAACTGTTCCCTGGTGACTTTCACATTCCAACTCTGAACCTGTTAGAAATGGGTGTGGCTTTTATTTCTTTAAAAATTTGAAATTTAACTGAGTTTGATATCAAGATTGTCGCTCCTCTTTTATGACTACAAGTATGTGAGCTATAATATGTGTTTTTATATCCAAATCCTTTCAGCTTCTCATGCACTTGTCGCGATAAATGAGTTTCTTGTAAGAAAATAATATGCATCTTCACTTTTTTCAATTTAGTTATGACTTTAGCCCTCTTAATTGGATTACCCAAACCATTAACATTTAGAGACATCAGCTTAAGTCCTTGACATTACATCATTACACTTAGTGTGATTGATTTCACTATATCCTCTCAACTCAACACCAGAACCATTCTGTACAACAAACCAAAACATAGGAACAAACAAAAGTGTTTTGCCTGGCAAAACAAAACAAAACATCAAAACATATATGGACTCCCAAAAAAGGGTATTCTCTCTCCACCATAGATCCCGAATCCCTTTGTAAATTGAGGGGGGGAGCCTAACACTAAGAAAGGGCCCTCTCCTAGATAAGGGGGAATAACCCTCTATGGGTCCCTCCATTCATTCTAGCTCTAATATTTCGCTAATCTCCCTAACAGTCCGATTTATCTAATACAGAAAGTTGTATTAAATCAACATTAATTACACTCACATGAGGTCTGTGATGCTTGGTGATATTTTTAGAACCAGGCTTATAAACAGATTTGTCTATGAATATACATATCTATATTTGTAAACCTAGGATTCCATAAGAACTCAGTATTCTAACATATTGTGGCGGAGGCCACTGTGTTATCCATGTCTACGTGTACTTTCATAATCATATCTCAGTTCAAGCATGAGTCTTTCGTTGTAATTCTTGAAGGCGCTCCCATGCCTGTCTGACTGTCTCTGATTCTCCATGTCTCTAGACGAGCTGCCACTGCACCATTTGGCGGAGTTGTTCATGCAGTGGCGGCATGTCCGTGTCTCCCTGCAGCTCTTCCACTTCGGCTCAGCCTCTCCGTTGTAGCTCTCACACGGCTCCCCTTGCGTTGTTGTAGGTTTGGTGACCGCTCTCCCAGTGAATACGTATCTTGGTAAATGGTGTCTGAAAGCGGATTCCTTCCTCTTTTAGGATGCTTTTAACATGTTTGTATGTCTTACGTTGTTGTACTACAGCGGTAGTATAGTCGTGGTCAAAAGACAGCATTCGTTCTCCACGTTGGATCTTCTTTTGCCATGCCTGTTTGAGAACCATCTCTTTAACTTTAAACTGGAGAAAGTGGACAATTATGGATCTCGGAGGGGAACTGGGGCTTGGTTTCTGTGCCAGGGATCTGTGTGCTCGTTGAATCTGTAAATCTGTCATTTCAGGGATTGAAATTTCACTTCTGAGCAATTTCTCCATAAACTGAAGAACTGAGCTACCTTCCGCACCCTCCGGCACATCGTATATCCGCAGATTATTTCTTCGGGATCTGGACTCCAGATCGTTCAATTTGTCGACAAATAACTTCTGGTCTTTCATTGGAGTATGGTGTTTGCAGCTACACTCCATGTCTAAGACAAGGGTCACAGTCTAAGGATAAGGGGGAATTCCTTTAGGACCGAAATGAGGAAAACATTCTTTACACAGAGAGTGGTGAGTCTCTGGAATTCTCTGCCACAGAAGGTAGTTGAGGCCAGTTCATTGGCTATATTTAAGAGGGCGTTAGATGTGGCACTTGTGGCTAAAGGGATCAGGGGGTATGGAGAGAAGGCAGGTACGGGATACTGAGTTGGATGATCAGCCATGATCACATTGAATGGCGGTGCAGGCTCGAAGGGCCGAATGGCCTACTCCTGCACCTATTTTCTATATTTCTATGTTTCTATGTTTCCAGCCGCTCTATTCGGGCGGCGGCTTCTTCCGGTTTTTTTTTGGTCTTGTATTGCTTGCGCATTAGCTGCCATCTGAGATTCATTTCATGTTTAAGTTCGGCCAGCTCTTCTCTCATATCCTGCTTGAAATCGTCTTTGAATGATATGAAGTCTGCTTTTAATTCTCTTCTCAAGTTGCTGATTTGTGTACTTATGCTTTTTAATCCCTCATGAAGGGCCTCTGTTGCATCGTCTCCACCAACCTTTGTTTTTGTCTTCGTCTGTGTCGCTTCGAGCCTGTCCTTCTGTTTCTTGCTTTTCTAGCATCTTTTTTACTTGCATCTTTCTGCTCTTTGTTTTGACTCCCCCACTCATACTGTACTCATTAAAACAAATATTCGCTTACTTTGAATTTAGGGGAGGTTTATTTATCCGACTGTACGGAGCTCTCGGTCTAATCAGCCACCATGCTCTGACGCCTACCAGAAGGGAGGTATATCATAGTAAAGGGCAAAGTATATAGTAATATCCTGACACTGGTGAATATCTATGCTCCTCAGATAGTGATAAACATTTTTACAAATCCCTATTTGATATTATTGCAATGGAAGCAGAAGGAATTTGTATATGTGGGGGGGGGATCTGAATGTTGTCCTGAATCATAGGCTTGATACGACAAGTAAGAAGAAAAATAAGAACTAGTTAACAAAACTACTAAACACTACCTGTCAAGAATTTGGTTTTCTTGATGTCTGGAGGCATTTTCACCCTCTAGAAAGAGACTATACACATTACTCAATACCGCACTCAGTTTACTCCAGAATAGACTATTTCTTAATACAGAAAGAAGACTGTTATAGGGTAACGGATTGCAGAATTGGTGTGGCAGATGTATCAGACCATAATGCCATATACTTAACAATTCAAATGGACAGTAGCAGGATAAACACAGTGTGGCGATTAAATGTTGGAATACTGAATGATAAAACAACTCTTAATTATATTAAATTGGAAATCAAACTTATCTAGAGGAGAATGACAATGGGGAGGTGGACCCATCCATACTATGGGACTCATTGAAGGCTGTAATACGAGGTAGGTTAATAGCGGGGGCATCACATATTAAAAAGGCCAGAATGAAAACATATAATAAGTTGATAACAGACCTGAAGGATTTAGAACAGAAGTACAAAAATAATAAGGACCAGAGAACTTATAAACAAATAGAAGATTTGAGGGGACAAATGGATGGAATATTGGGTCAAGAGGTGGACAAAAAAGCAGGATTTGTAAAACAGGCACATTATGAGCTTGGCCCTAAATCCACTAAAATACTTGCCCGGAGGCTACGCAAACAACAGGCTGACAACACCATACACAAAATTAAGGACCCCTGTGCACAGAAATTGAAGAGTGATCCAAAAGAAATAGAATATATCGTCCAGGAATATTATAAAGAATTATATGCACAAAACTCTACAGTAGATGGGGAATCAATGAGGACTTTTTTAAGTACAATAGATCTGCCCTGTATTGGAGACACAAAATAAAATAATCTCAGCAGAAATATCACTGGAGGAGATTGAGAAGATAATTGGTAGGATGAAAACAAACAAGGCCCCAGGCAGCGACAGTTTCCCTATAGAATGGTATAAAATATTTTGGAATATGCTGAACCCACTTCTTCTGAGAACCTTTAACTGGATTATCAAAGAAGGCAAGACACCCCCGTCATGGAAAGAGACAATTATAATATTATTCCCCAAAGAGAACAAAGCCAAGGAAAATTGTACCAACTACAGACCGATATCAATTCTAAATGTGGACTATAAATTATATTCTTCAATTATCTCCAAACGATTTGAAAAGTTCATGCCAGATTTAATTGATGAAGACCAGACTGGTTTTATAATAGGCAGACAAACACCGGACAGCATTAGAAGAACCCTACATATAATACACAAGATTCAAAAGGAAAGTACGCCGCTGTCCTGATAAGTCTAGATGCGGAAAAGGCTTTCGATAGGATTAATTTGGAATTCTTATATCAAACACTAGAAAGATTTTGCTTTACCGAAGATTTAATTCAAATTATTAAAGCAATTTACCAGCAACCTACTGCAAGAGTTAAGGTGAATGGGTCCTTAACTGAGAGATTTGTGTTAGGAAGAGGAACGAGACAGGGATGTTGTCTTAGCCCTAGGGTTACACAAAAAGCTGGAGAAACTCAGCGGGTGCAGCAGCATCTAAGGAGCGAAGGAGATAGGCGACGTTTCGGGTCGAGACCCTTCTTCAGACTGGTCAGGGATCAGGGAAACGAGAGATATAAACAGTGATGTGGAGAGATAAAGAACAATGAATGAAAGATAGGCAAAAAAGTATTGGTGATAAAGGAAACAGGCCATTGTAAGCTGTTTGTGGTGTGAAAATGAGAAGCTAGTGCGACTGGGGGGGGGAGATGGAGAAGGAATGTCAGGGCCTGAGGGCTGAGGGAGAGGTGGGGAGGAGACAGTCTGGGTTAGCAGAATTGAGAAAATTCAATGTTTAAGCCCAGAGGATGCAGACTCCCCAAGCGGAATATGAGGTGCTGTTCCTCCAACTTGCGGTGTTGCTCATTTTGGCCGTGGAGGAGGCCCAGGACCGAGAGGTCGGATACGGAGTGGGAGGGGGAGTTGAAGTGCTGAGCCACCGGGAGGTCGGGTTGGTTATTGCGGACCGAGCGGAGGTGTTCGGCGAAACGATCGCCCAGCCTCCACTTGGTCTCACCGATGTAGATCAGCTGGCATCTGGAGCAACGGATGCAGTAGATGAGGTTGGAGGAGGTGCAGGTGAACCTCTGTCGGACTTGGAATGACTGCTTGGGTCCCTGAAAGGAGTGGATGGGGGAGGTGAAGGGACAAGTGTAGCATCTCTTACGGTTGCAAGGGAAAGTGCCCGGGGAAGGAGTGGAGCGGGAGGGAAGGGAAGAATTGACAAGGGAGTTGCAGAGGGAGCGGTCTTTGCGGAAGGCAGACAGGGGGGGAGATGGGAAGATGTGGCGAGTGGAGGGGTTACGTTGGAGGTGGCAAAACTGGCGGAGGACTATCTGTTGTATGCGCTGGCTGGTGGGGTGAAAGGTGAGGACCAGGGGGACTCGGCCCTTGTTGTGAGTGGGGGAATGGGGAGAGAGGGCAGTGTTGTGGGGTATGGAGGAGACCCTGGTGCGAGCCTCATCTATAGTGGGGGAGGGGAAACCCCGTTCTCTGAAGAACGAGGACATTTGCGATGACCTGGTGTGGAACACGTCATCCTGGGAGCAGATGCGGCGTAGACGGAGGGATTGGGAATAGGGGATGGAGTCCTTGCAGGAAGCAGGGTGGGAGGAAGAGTAGTCCAGGTAGCTGTGGGAGTCAGTTGGTTTGTAGTGGATGTCAGTCAGGAGTGTATCACCTGCAATAGAGATGGTGAGGTCAAGGAATGGTAGGGAAATGTCGGAAATGGTCCAAGTATATTTCAGTGCCTGATGGAAGTTGGTGGTGAAATGGATGAAGTCAGTCAGTTGTGCGTGGGTGCAGGAGGTGACACCAAACAGTCGTCAATGTAACGGAGGTAGAGGTCGGGGGTGGGGCCCTGGTACGCCGAGAACAAAGATTGTTCGACGTGCCCGACAAAGAGACAGGCGTAGCTAGGGCCCATGTGTGTGCCCATAGCTAAGCCTTGTGTTTGGAGGAAATGGGAGGAGTCAAAAGAGAAGTTGTTGAGGGTAAGGACCAACTCCGCTAGGCGGAGGAGGGTGTCAATGGATGGGTATAGGTTGCTCCTCTGGTCGAGGAAGTACCGGAGGGCTTTGAGACCATCCTGGTGGGGGATGCAGGTGTATAGTGACTGGACGTTCATGGTGAAGATGAGAGGATGGGGGCCTGGACAATGGAATGTGCGGATCCGACGGAGAGTGTCTGAGGTGTCTTGAACATAGGTGGGGAGGGATTTAACAAAGGGGGATAGGATGGAGTCAAGGTATGTGGAAATGTGTTCGGTGGGGCACGAACAGGCAGAGACAATGGGTCTGCCGGGGCAGTCGGGTTTGTGGATTTTGGGGAGAAGGTAAAATCAGGCTGTGCGGGGCTGGGAAACGATGAGGTTGGAGGCTCGGGGGGGTAGGGAGCTGGAGTTGATGAAGTCAGTTATGGTGCTCGAGATGGTGGCCTGGTGCTCGTCAGTGGGGTCATGGTCCAGGGGAAAGTAGGAGGAGGTGTCCGAGAGTTGGCGCGTGGCCTCTGCTTTGTAGAGATCGACGCGCCAGACTACCACAGCACCTCCCTTGTCGGCGGGTTTGATAACCCAGTCTGGGTTGTTGCGGAGTGAGTCCATGGCAGTACGTTCGGAGGGGGAGAGATTGGAGTGAGACAGGGAAGTGGAGAAGTCGAGGCGGTTGATGTCCCGACGGCAGTTCTGTATAAAGAGTTCTAAAGCTGGAGGGCCACGAGGGGGGGTCCACGAGGAGGGGGTACGTGGGAGACAGGAAAAGGGATCATCAGTGGGGGGCGAGGACTTGTTCCCGTGGAAAAACGCTGTGAGGCAGAGGCGACAGTAGAAGAGCTCCAAGTCGTGGTGGGGGCGGAACTCATTGAGGTGGGGACGGAGGGGGACAAAGGTAAGACCTCTGCTGAGGACCGACCTTTTGGTGTCGAAGAGGGGGAGGTCCGGGGGGATGGTGAACACGCGGCAGGGATGGGGGTTGTGGCTGGAGGAAGGCAGGTGAGTGGACTGAGGACGGAGTGTTGTTTGGTGGGGGAGTGGAGGGTGGTCAGGGGGTGGGGGGGTATGGGGGCTGTGGTGTGGGTGGGAAAGAGCAGGGGTTACATGGTAGGAGGGGGATGGGGAAGACCCAGTTGAATAGCCACTGATGTCACCGGGGCTGGGGAGATGGGCACTAGGACCCAGTTCCGTTAACAGCAGAGTGGTGGGAGGAGTGAGCAACGTGGAGGCTTCAGGCCCGCTGCACAGTTCAGTCTGCAGGTGAGGCGACGGCTGCGGGCTGCTGGAGGGCGGTGGAATGTCATGGGTCGGCGGGCCCGAAGGTAGGAGTCCGCGGGCAGTGGAGTCGGGGTCGGCGGGCGATGCGTGGGTGGTCCCGGTGGGCGAGTGGTCGGTGTGGCGGCAAGGTTCAGCCCGCCCGGTGAGGCGGCGAGAAGAGTGGGGTGCGGTGCGGCGGCCATGTTCGGGGGGCCCCGGTCTGGCGGTGATGCAAGGTGAGGCGGGTGCAGCTGTGGTCTTCGGCGGGCCCAGTACAACGGCGATGCTGGATGGGCCCGGTGCGGCGATGAGGTTAGGTGGTCCCGGGGGGCGGCGAGGTTCGGCGGTCGCGTTGTGCTGGTGATGGGCGGTGGAATCGGGGAGGGGGAGATAAACAGAGTTACCGGGCAGGCAGCGAGGCTGGGCGTCATCGGTAGGCAGGTGGAGGTCGGCGGCAGCATCGGCGTGGAGGTCGGTGAAGGCGGCGTCCTGGTGAGTCCTGGAGGCGCTCCTTGTGGCCAAGATGGCGTCGGGGGACTCAGGCCGGCGGCTCGGCGCCCGGGGCCTGCGGGCGGTCGAGTCGGGGATTGTCGGTAGCTGGAACGGCCTGGAGGCGGGCTAATTTCAGGTCCTTGGTGGAGGTAAGGTGGGACAGGAATTGTTGATTGAAGCGGTGGATCTTCCGGAGGATGTAGTGTAGTTGGGGTCCATTGCAGGTCTGGGTAAGTGAGGCCCGAAGATTCAGGAGAGCCAATGCGAGGTCCTGCTGGTGCCGGCGCATTGCAACCAGGGTGGATCTTAATGCCCGGTTGGAGAATTGCACAGTGTGGCGGCGGATGGCCAGTCGGTACCGATAGTCTGGCTGGGGTCCGAACTGGGAGGCAGGGAATTGGAACTGATAGGGAACTGAGGGGAGTAACTATAAGAGACAGAGAGCATAAAATTGGCCTTTTTGTAGATGACGTAATGATGTATCTCACGGAAGTAAACACCTCCTTTCCAAGGATGATGGGGATCATAGAGAAAATTAATTTTTATGCAGGATATAAAGTGAATATTTCAAAAAACTCAAACCCTCCTATTTAATTGTGCCCCTCCAGAAGAAATCAAGCAAAAGTATAATATTAAATGGGATTCAAAATCAATCAAATACCTAGGGGTACATATAACAAAAAATATCAATGTTGTATGGGGCCAATTATAATCACATCAACCAAAACATAAGAAAGGATATAGAAAGATGGTCCACCTACCCAATGGATTTTAGTAGTAAGATAAATGTGGTGAAAATGAACATTTTGCCAAGGCTATTGTACTTTTCAATCTCTGCCAATAGAGGTACCATTAAAACAATTCACGGAATGGGATAAATTAATATCTAGGAGGAATATTAGGAGGAAAGGAGGCCAGAATTCGATACACTACACTCCAGTTGCCAAAGGACAAAGGTGAAATGGCACATCCAAATTTTAGGATATATATCTATACACCCCAACTTCGACCACTAATTACTTGGTGTGAGGACAGCTATATAGCTAAGGTGGAAAGAGATTGAGACATATATCCCTGACTTCCACATCCAAGCACTCTTGGGAGAAAAAGTGCTTCCTGGACATATCAGGAGTATAATCGATCCAATAATGATATTTACTTTAGAAACCTGGTTCACTCTTACCAGACAACTTAAACTGAATAAAGGACAAAAGGTTTTAAGATGTATAGCTTTGGATAGTGAATTTAAACCTGGGATGTATGACTCAACATTTAAAGAGTGGATGAAAAAAGGAATGGCTACATTTTGTACTGTTTTATTGAAAATGGAGACCTAAGAAGTTTTCAGATTCAGGATAGATTTGCACTTCGAAACCAAGACTTGTTTAGATACCTACAACTGAGAGATTATTACAATAAAAAAGTAAAAAGGGAGGCACTAGAAGAAAATAATCCAGTGGTAGAAGTGATAGTTAATGCATATCATCAAAAAACATTAAGGATTATTTCTAAACTTTACCATAGTTTAATGGAATGTCAAGCTAAAACTACATTTTATGTAAAATTTAAGTGGGAAAAGGTATTGAACATCACAATCTCAGAAAAAGAATGGCATCATATGTGTGTAACACTACAGACATCCACATTTCACAAAATTGGAGAGAATTTAATTGAAAAAAATTCAATTATTCAAAATTCAAAATTCAATGTCTCTTTATTACGCCTAACATAAAAAGCAAGCAAATTCTGAAGCAGCAAACATGCTGGAGGCAATGTGGCCAAACAGACGCAAATCATGCACATATCTTCTGGAGTTGCCCAAAAATAGAACCATTTTGGGACAGAGTGAATTCAGAATTAAAGGAGGTATTAGGATATATGGTCTCCAAGAAGTGTTCCATTTTATACCTGGGTAACATAAATACAGTGGTGCTGAAGGAAGATCATTACTTGGTTAAAATCTCACAGCTGGCAGAAAGGCCATTACAAGAAATTGGCTTACAGCAGACACACCCAGACTTAGACAATGATTAGACATAGTACTGGAAATATTTGTCATGGACAAAATGACATATTCTCTAAGAGTGAAAGAAGACGAGTTTACCAGAAAATGGGAAAAATGGATTAGGTATAGAAATAATGACATCAATACTGTATAATTTTATTGACAATAATGTAAGTTATTGAAAAATGTTTTAAGCAGAAAATAGTTCTGTATACTGCATCAATAATTGTAAACTGAACCCCCCGCTGCACTGTTGTATGTTTCACTGCATTGTTGTATGTTTCGTTGTTATATTTGTGTTTTATTTGTGTATGCATAAAAGCAATAAAGACTAAAGTGAAAAAAAAAAGTTTTTTAAAAGGAATGGGTGTGGCAATATTAGTAGCTGCCTAAATGACGCAGGACGAAAACCACTCAGGTTTTTTGGTCTAGTTTGATTTACAACCAGCAAGGAAGTTATGCAAAAGTTATGCAAAAGTCTCTGTATAATTTACGTACACTAAGACGTTTGACTAATATCCTCTTGTCAAATTAAATATTTTAATTTCCTCTATACTTTTTGAAGGGAAGAATAACCACAAAGCCAAAAAGGATGTGAGCTCTCTCAAACTGATCCCGTTCCTTTTAGAATCATAGAGTTGTACAGCACAGAAACAGGCACTTCCACCCACCACACTCACAATTACTGTTTTATTTCATATGTCTACATTAGAACAATATATGGTTTGCCTTTTTAACCGTTTGTCTGAATGCCTCTTAAATGATGGGTTTGTACCTGATTCCATCACCTCTGCTAGCATGTGTAGGACGGAACTGCAGATGCTGGTTGAAACCGAAGATAGACACAAAATGCTGGAGTAACTCAGCGAGACAGGCAGCATCTCTAGAGAGAAGGAATGTGTGACATTTTGGGTCGAGACCCTTCCTCAGATCTTGAAGAAGGGTCTCATAGAAACATAGAAAATTGGTGCAGGAGTAGGCCATTCAGCCCTTCGAGCCATTCAATATGATCGTGGCTGATCATCCAAAATCAATACCCCGTTCCTACTTTTTCCCCATATCCATTGATTCTGTACATCATGACCCGAATGCCACCCATACCGTCTCTCCAGAGATACCTCCTCTAGCGTGTAGGTCTGGCATAACGTACATCTGGTACGTGTTCCAGATATCAACGCTCCCTGTGCTTAACAAAAACATACACCTAGATACCATTTAAAATCCCATCCTCTCACTTTAAATTACGCCCTCTTGTTTTTGATACTCCTACCAAAGGAATAAAATATTCACTATTTACTTGATTTATGAGTCTCATTTAGTTTTTTCAGGAAACCCCTCGGCCTCCTTCGATGTAAGCCGTCTATTCAATCTTTCCCCATAACTAAAGTCCTCTAATCCAGGTAACTTTCTTGTGAATTTCCTCTGCTTCTGCCCAACACAATTGCATTCTTTTTAAAGGCGGTGATCTGAACTGCACACAATAGTCTAAGTGCAGCTGAACCAGTGTTTTGTAGTCTTAAAAGTCTTATATTCTATGCTCAGCATGGCATGTGCCTTCTTGTTCACTCTATCAACCTGTGTTTCCACTTTTATTCTACTAGAGGCTTAAACTCTAAGGTCCTTCAGTTGTTCAACATTCCTCAGTGCTTTACCATTAACTGTATACGTCCTATCCCTATTTGAGTTCAGAAATGTAACCCCTCATACCGGGGGTTATATTCCATCTGCCAATGCTTCGCCCAACTGTACATCTGATTTACATCCAACTATAATTTTAGACAACTTTCCTCATTATCCACAATAC
The DNA here is from genome assembly GCA_963514005.1 of Raja brachyura. The sequence continues at coordinate 88,450,589 of OY740782.1, forward strand.
CACCAATTATGGTGTCTTCTGCAAACTTACTAATCATACCCGCTACATTTAAATCCAAGTCATTAATATATACCACAAACAGCAGTCCCCCAGCACTAATCCCTGAGGTACACCATTGAATCAAAAAACTATCCTGTCCACCATTACCATCTGCCATCCACCACCAAGGCAATTTTGAACTGTCTGTCCAATCCTAAGATGCAAGATCTTTTGTAAGAGGCACTTTATTTTCATATTCATCTTCAAGATCTGGACTGCTCACCCCAGATTGCCCTTTCTTCAACCAATGTAATATTAGCCAGATAAATGATGAAGGACCGGCAATATATCCTGAAGTCAGGATGATGTGAAACTGGGAGGAGAACATGTAGATGGAGCTTCCCCATGTAACTATTCCCTCCTCTTCTCACTGACAGAGATTACAGAGATCACAGGGTGCTGATGGAGTGGCCTGGATGAGTACCTGCAGTGCACTTTGTAATTGTGTACCTGCAGTGCACTGTGCCAACTGTAAACTGATGCAGGAGGGGACATTTTACCTGATATGTGGGTGGTATGACAGCAAATGGGCCACTGTATTCTGTGTGGAGGGTACAAAGATTGTTGAGAATTATTGGCATTGCTCAATTCCGGGCAAATTCCTGGCACGCACACCCCCATCCACATTAACGGTACGGAGGTGGAACGTGTTTCTAGCTTCAGGTTCCTGGGAGTCAACCTCTCCGACGACCTCTCTTGGACCCACAATACCTCAACTCTGATCAAGAAGGCTCACCAGCGTCTCTTCTTCCTGAGGAGACTGAAGAAGGTCCATCTGTCTCCTCAGATCCTGGTGAACTTCTATCGCTGCACCATCGAGAGCATCCTTACCAACTGCATCACAGTTTGGTATGGCAACTGCTCTGTCTCCGACCGGAAGGCATTGCAGAGGGTGGTGAAAATTGCCCAACGCATCACCGGTTCCTCGCTCCCCTCCATTGAGTCTGTCCAAAGCAAGTGTTGTCTGCAGAGGGCGCTCAGCATCGCCAAGGACCTCTCTCACCCCAACCATGGACTGTTTACCCTCCTACCATCCGGGAGGCGCTACAGGTCTCTCCGTTGCCGAACCAGCAGGTCCAGGAACAGCTTCTTTCTGGCGGCTGTCACGCTACTCAACAACGTACCTCGGTGACTGCCAATCACCCCCCCCCCCCCCCCCCCCCCGGACACTTATTATTATTTATTCAAATCATTTGCTGTGTCGCTCTTCCAGGGAGATGCTAAATGCATTTCGTTGTCTCTGTACTGTACACTGACAGTGACAATTAAAATTGAATCTGAATCTGAATCTGAATCTGAATCTGAAATAAAGAGCATTCCATTTGTGCCTTGTGGAAAGACCTAGACGTATCAAGTCACCAAAAAATTTGCGGCGTGATGACTCATGACGTGCGATGTTTTTTCAAGTGTCGCAACATTTTTTTTTGTCCCCATTGGATTTCGAATGAAATTCTTTGTTTTGCGTACCATACGCAAAGTATGAAAAAGTCACCATCTATAGCACGGACAAAGTTACAAAGTATTCAATGTAGTAACCAATGGTCCCTCTTCGTTCTCATCCTCATCCGATCTCCGGAGCCCACCATGGGCCTGTTCGACCTCTGGCACTCACACAGCCTCTCCAACCTCCGGCACTCACTGTGGCCCTTCCTTGGCCACCTGCCGCTGGCTCCTCTCTTGGACGGTTCCAAGGCACTCGCTGGGAGTTTCCGATGACCCTCCTCACTCTCAGAAGATTTTCCTTGATACTCGATGGCCCACATCCCTCTTTGATGGCCCATCTCGCTCTTCGATGGCCCACCTCACTTTTGGCGGCTGCTCACAGGTCCCTCATAGAGATGGTCAAGATCTTCCATTTCCTTGGTGAAAACAATTTGACCTGGTGCAACCATATTGACCAAAAAGCGAAGAATGCACCCATCTACTGAAGGGAATTTGGCATGTCTCTAATGATAATTACAAAATCTACAGTTGCACCATAGAAAACATCCTATCTGGATGCAATACAGCTTGGTATGGCTACTGTCTGAAGAAGGGTCTCGACCCGAAATGTCACTCATTCCTTCTCTCCAGAGATGCCAGTGCTCTCGCTTAACTTTTTTTCCCTGTTGCCAGCCGGGCAACATTGACAGCTTTTTAGGTTGCCAAATGACAGTTTAGGTGGTCATTTAAGATGGTTTGCATGACACGTGCGATAATGCGCTCGGACGAAGTGCGTAGTTACCAGTCAGAATTATGCTCAATGAAACATTCACATATTATGTTCAAGAAGGAACTGCAGATGCTGTAAAATCGAAGATAGACAAAAGTGCTGGAGAAACTCAGCGGGTGCAGCAGCATCTATGGAGCGAAGGAAATAGGCAACGTTTCGGGCCGAAACCCATCAGTCTGGAGAAGGGTTTCAGCCCAAAACGTTGCCTATTTCCTTCGCTCCATAGATGCTGCCGCATCCGCTGAGTTTCTCCAGCATTTTTGTATACATTCACATATTATTTCTGCTTCAAATAACTCACAAACTAAACACATTCACCAATCAAGACATGATATATACCACAATGACATGCAGCAAAATTGTAATACAATATCTCAACTTTTTACACATTGCAATTAATGCAATTTCTATTAGTTCTTTCCACTTCCAAACAAAAATGTGGTTGGATTATTCAGCAAATGATCAACCTGTGTCAATAAATCCTGGAGCATGCACACTACAGATTGATGCAAGCATGTTTCCTGTGAAGGACCGAAAATTACCATGACATGGCCATAGCATGGGTCGTTATTGCTATTGGCACAGAAACACTCTGGCTTCCCACATAATTTATCCACACAAAAATATACAGGTTGCAAGGAAATTTCTAAAGGCATTTTATGATAATAGCAGTTAAAACTGACTATACGCATCTGACAGGTTAAACATTACACTAACTGACAAGAGATGGCCAAAGGACGTAACTGCAGCAAATGTTTCCTTTTGGTAATATGTTTAAAGGTGTCAAAACAAATAATAACATTGGGACTTAAAACACATTTGATTGCATTCCGTTATCAAACATAGTCAATGTTCGCTCTGAAAACCATGAATCACAATAGGGTCAGCGGGTGTGTGCATCAGTGCGGGGTGGATAGATGGCTGGGTGGTTGAGAATGCAATTGGTGCGGAATAGATGGATTGAGGAAGGTGAATTAGTACGTAATGGTTGGAGTCTGTAAAATTGTGAGGGGAGAGCATGGGGGATCAGTACGGGATGGATGGGGGGGATCAGTACAGGATGAATGGGGGGTCAGTACAGGATGACTGGGGGTAGACAAAAATGCTGGAGAAATTCAGCGGGTGAGGCAGCATCTATGGAGCTAAGGAAACAGGCAACGTTTTGGGTCGAGACCTTTCTTCAGGCTGTTCCCCCCATTCTTCTTGAATGGGGGGGATCAGTACAGGATGGATGGGTGGGGGGGGTCAGGACAGTGTGGATCGGAGGGTCTGTGCAGGATGAATGGGAGATCACTACAGGATGAATGAGGGGATCAGTATAGGATGCATGAGGGGATCAGTACAGGATGAATGGGTGATCAGTAAAAGATGAATGGTGAGATCACTACAGGATGGATGGGGGGGGGGGTTTGGTGCAGGGTAAATGGAAGGTGGGTCAGTATGGGATGAATGGGAGAATCAGTGCAGTATGAATGGGGGGGAGAAGTGCAGGATGGATGGGAAGTGGGGTCAGTACAGGATAGAAACATAGAAACATAGAAAATAGGTGCAGGAGTAGGCCATTCGGCCCTTCGAGCCTGCACCGCCATTCAATGTGATCATGGCTGATCATCCAACTCAGTATCCCGTACCTGCCTTCTCTCCATACCCCCTGATCCCTTTAGGATGAAGTGGGGACCAGTGTGGGATGGATGGGGGTGGCAGGAGAATCAATGCGAGGTGGGTAGGGTGATGAATAGATTGGGAGGGGGGTTAGATGGGGAGGGGAGCACAGGGGATGTCAGTGAGGACTGAATAGAGGAGGGAATGGGGATCAGTGCGGGATGGAGAGGAGGGGTTCCAGGATAAGAGGGGTGGAGGGGGGTGTACGAGAGAGATAGAGAGAGGGGGGGGAGGGGATGAGGTGCAGAGGAGATGGGGAGGAAGGAAGGTTAGCGCTCCTCAAACAACATCGTCCCGTTGCCTTGGCCGTCCCTGTCCAACGCCAAAGTGCCGCTGCCAAAGGGGGAGGTGGTTGGGAACTCGTCGCCACCGCCTCCCCTCCTCCACCAGCCGACAGCAAGGTGCAGGATCGAGCGGTGCAGCTCAGGGCAACAGCGGCCGCTGCCTGCAAATCAAAAGCTACTGCTGCAAATCCACCAATTGCGTTTTCAAGACAACCCGTCTCGAACGCCAAGGCCGGGAGGAGCGAGAGGGAGAGCGAGGGAGACCTCCTTCCACCGGGCGGGTTGCGGGAGGAGTGGCCGCTGCTGCCGCTGTTTGAGACCCGTCATTCGCTCCGACCCTTCGTCACCACCACGCACCTGGTATCTTTGCCCCGCAATCAAAGATACTAGAGGAATACAGCCGCCGCCATCGATACGAAACGTCACGCTCCTATTCTCCAGAGATGCTGCCTGACCCGCGGAGTTACTTCAGTTTTTTGTGTCTATCGGTATAAACCAGCATTTGCTTGCCAAGCCGGGCAAAATGAGTCGGCGTTTAGGTTGCCCGGCGGCACTTTGGGTGGTCATTGGCACCCGGGCAACCACTAATTTCGAGCCTGAATGCTGCCTGTCCCGCTGAGTTACTCCAGCAATTTGTGTCTACCTTTGGTGTGGCTACTGCTCTGGCCAAGACTGCAAGAAATTGTTGAGAGTTGTGGACGTAACGCAGTCTGTCACACAGACCAGCCTCCCTCACATCGACTCCCTGTACACATCACGCTGCCACAGGAAAGCAGCCAACATAATCAAGGACTACTCAGTCCCTCGTCATTCATTCTTTTCCTCTCTCCCATTGGAAGAAACTAGAAAGATTGAATGTGTGTATAATTTCTGCCCTGCTGTTATGAGACTTGAAGAAACGCACATATGCTAAGCATGAATCTTCAATCTTCCAATCTACCTAATTGCAGCCCTTGCACTCTTTTTATCTGCATTTTCTATGTAGCTGTAAAACTATATTCTGCACTCTTTCTTTTCTCTTTTTGCATTATCTGTTGTACTCGTGTGAGGTATCATGCACCCGGAGAGCACAAAGAACAAAGTTTTTCACTGTATCTCCGTACACTTGACAATAATAAACCAATACCGATATCCAATGTTGGTGGTCATGACCTGGGCCTGTCTCTGGCTTTTCCCTCTGAGTGGATCCCCCCCGTCTAAAAAGTTTGAAAAGCTCCGCACTAAACACATGGTCTCCAGTCTTTTTTTTACAGCATCTCAGAATGTCCACCGAAATAGCTGACAGGGAGACATTTTATGTTTTTTAAAGCAAGAGGAACAACGGGTGCCCCTGATGATTAAATTAAATTTAGCTGTCAGTGGGATTTCCATCTCACACAGACCACACGCATCACGACGTACTTACCAAAATGTAAATGAAAAGTATCTCCTTTCAATTGTATATGCAAATTTGCTTAAAGAATCTCAGTATGTTAGCAAAAACAATCAGTCCTAAAGTATAATATACATTTTTAGTTATGTTTAGTTTGGTTTGGAGATACAGTGTGGAAACAGACCCTTCAGCCCACCAAGTCCACGCTGACCAGCGATCCCCGTGCACTAACACTATCCCACACACACTAGGGATAATTTACAATTTTACTAAAGCCAATTAACCTACACTGTACTATTCTACCACTCTCTGCAATTTATTGCAATGATACCAGCAAAAGAAATACTGCGGATGATGGACACCTATAATTAAAATACAAAACGCTGAGAATTCTCAGCAGGTTGGACTGAATCTGTGCGGAGAAACAGAATTAAAATTCCAGATCAAAGACCCTTTGTCAGAACTGGGAAGAATTCAAAAGAGGCTTGTTAAACTGTAAAGAAAGGGGGTAATGGTTCTGATAATATTGGAATGAACATGGATGAGCTGGAGGCTAGGTTATTTGATTGAGAGCAATAAGAAAGTGAGAACAGAGACAAAATAATCTGTGCTATAAAAGGCAGAGCAGGCAGGTCAAGCTGGGTGTGTCCTCCACTCCCTGAAAAAAAGAGAAATAAAAGAGAAATAAAGTCCCTCATGGTCGGCTGATCCATGAGATTAAGATACAAGGGATCCTCAGTGGCTTGGTCATATGGATTCATAACTGGCTTACTCATAGGAGACGGAGGGTTGTGATGGAAGGACATTATTCCTGCTGGAGGTCTGTGGCCAGTGTAATTCTGTAGGGATCTGTTCTGGGACATCATTTGTTTCTGATACATATAAATGACGTGGATATAAATGTACATGTGTTTGTTCGTAAGTTTGCAGATGACATCAAGATTGGTGGATTTGCGAAAAGTGAGTAAGGCTGCCACAGTATACAGCAGAAATGGGAGGGGAAATAGCAAATGAAGTTTAATCCACGCTCGTGTGAACTGTTGCGCTTTGGGAGGTCGAATGGAAGGGTATATGGTATGTAAGGCAAGATCCGTAGAAGCATCGGTGTGATGGCAAGATCTATGAAAGGACCTCGCCTCGAAATATCACCCATTCCCTCTCTCAGAGATGCTGCCTGTCCCACTGAGTTACTCCAGCTTTTTGTGCCTTTCTATGAAAGCATTCATGTGCAGTGGGATCTTGGGGTCTAGGTCCATGCATCCCTGACAGTGGCAGAAACAAGTAGATAGACTGGTCAAGAAGGTATATGGTATACTTACCTTTGTTAGCCAGGTCATTGAGTACATGAGTCAGGAAGTTGTGATGCAGTTCTATAACATTTAGGTTAGGCCACATTTGGGATATTGAGTACAGTTCTGGTCACCCCATTGCAGGAATGATGTGGAGCTTTGGAAACGGTGCTGAAGAGATTTACCAGAATGCTGTATGGATTATAAGGTATTAGCTACAAGCTAATACAAACTAGGACAAACATGGGATTGTTTTTTTATGGGATGCTGAAGGTTGAGGGGAAACCTGATAGAAGTATAAGAAATGAGAGGCATAGACAGGGTAGACAGTCAGAACCTGTTTCCCCAGAGTGGAAATGTCAAAGACTGGAGGCCCCCCCTGCCTTCTATAGCCCTCTCTCTTACATTTCACTCCTCATTTCTCCTTATCTGGCACATTTTTGCCTCCTTTTCATCTCTAACTTTTCTCATTTAGACCAACTATCAGCATAACAATCCCCCCTAACCTGTAAGGCCACATCACTTGGCAGACTTTGACACACCCCACCTCTCTTTACCAACTTATCCCCCACTATACTTCGGATCTGTCTTCACTAAGGAAGACACAAACAATCTCTCAGATGTACTGGAGGACAGACGATCTATGGAGGTAGCGGAACTGAAATAAATTTTCATTAGGCCAGAAATAGTATTGGGTAGGCTAATGGGACTGAAGGATGATAAATCCCCTGGGCCTGATGGTTTGCATCAGGATCAGTTCCTCTGGATTGGAGGATAGCTAATGTTATCCCACTTTTCAAGAAAGGAGCGAGGGAGAAAATGGGGAATTACAGACCAGTTAACCTGACTTCGGTAGTGGGAAAGATGCTGGAGTCAATTATTAAAGAGGTAATAATGGGGCATTTGGATAGCAGTAAAAGGATTAGTCCAAGTCAACATGGATTTATGAAAGGGAAATCATGCTTGACTAATCTTCTGGAATTTTTTGAGGATGTGACAAGTAAAATGGATGAAGGGGTGCCAGTGGATGTAGTGTATCTAGAAAATTAGAGCGCATGGTATTGGGGGTAGGTAGAAAATTGGTTGGCAGACCGGAAGCAAAGAGTAGGAGTGAACGGCTCCTTTTCAGAATGGCAGCCAGTGACGAGTGGAGTGTCGCAAGGCTCGGTGTTGGGGCCGCAACTGTTTACCATATATATTAATGATTTGGAAGAGGTAATTAGGAGCAACACTAGCAAGTTTGTGGATGACACAAAGCTGGGTGGCAGTGTGAACTGTGTAGAGAATGTTAGGAGGTTGCAGGGTGATCTGGATAGGTTGAGTGAGTGGGCAGATGCATGGCAGATGCAGTATAATATAGATAAATGTGAGGTTATCCACTTTGGCGGCAGAAACAAGGGGGCAGATTATTATCTCAATGGGGTTAGGTTAGGTAAGGGGGAGGTGCAGCGAGACCTGGGCGTCATTGTACACCGGTCACTGAAAGTTGGCTTACAGGTATAGCAGGCAGTGAAGAAAGCTAATGGAATGTTGGCCTTCATAACAAGAGGATTTCAGTATAGGAGTAAAGAGGTTCTTCTGCAGTTGTATGGGACTCTGATGAGACCACATCTGGAGGATTGTGTACAGTTTTGGTCTCCTAATTTGAGGAAGGACATCCTTATGATTAAGGCAGTGCAGCGTAGGTTCACGAGATCGATCCCTGGGATGGCCGGACTGTCATATGAGGAAAGATTGAAAAGACTAGGCTTGTATTCACTGGAGTTTAGAAGGATGAGGGGATATCTTATAGAAACATATAAAATTATAAAAGGACTGGACAAGCTAGATGCAGGAAAAATGTTCCAATGTTGGGTGAGTCCAGAACCAGGGGCAACAGTCTTAGAATAAAGGGGAGGTCATTTAAGACTGAGGTGAGAAAAAATGTTGTGAATTTATGTAATTCCCTGCCACAGAGGGCAGTGGAGGCCAAGTCACTGGATGGATTTAAGAGAGAGTTAGATAGAGCTCTAGGGGCTAGTGGAGTCAAGGGATATGGGGAGGAGGCAGGCACGGATTATTGATAGGGGATGATCAGCCATTATCACAATGAATGGCGGTGCTGGCTCGAAGGGCCGAATAGCCTCCTCCTGCACCTATTTTCTATGTTTCTATGACAATTAGTCTGACAAACGATTCCAACCTGAAACGTCGCCTATCCATTCCCTCCACTGATGCTGCATAACACGCTGAGTTACTCCAGCATTTAGTGTTTTGTTTAATTTATTATTGAGTCTAGAAGACTGTAACAGCCTGGACAAACGAAGAGGTTCTGCCCTCAAGATTCTGGACCTCATTGTAACAGAGCAGAGTGTGATGCAGAAGTAAAGTGGCAGCTAATGAATGGGAGGCTGAAGGTTGTTGCTGCGGACTGAATGTAAGTGCTCCACAAAGTGCTCTCCTAATCTGCATTGCTCCAATGTGGAAGATTGAAATACAAGACTAATATTGTTTACGATGACATTAACCCAATATTTCAAAAGAAAATATAAAGGAATCCATGACTATAATAGCCTTGCCTATAATAGACTATAATAGTGTACAATGTGACTTCTCTGATTGCAGATCATCTCTTAATAACATTTTATTTAAATACAGTTTTCTTCTGACGTTGCTGCCTGATCTTTCAGCACTGGAGTTAACATTAAGGGATTTTTCGTTCATTTATTTTTGATATCTAGGTATAATGGGTAAGTCCCCCCTTGGCCTGTTCAAGGTAAAGGTTGTGCGTTTGGGACCTGATTTTGGACTAGAGTGGGCGAGTAACTGCCTTGCATTTTATAGGTGGTGTGCTCATAATGTAATGAGTGGAGGTTTAGATAAATGATGAGGCAGGAATGAAATGGACTGCTTTGACCTGTTTGGAGTGCTCTCTTTACGACTGATGATGCTACACTTATCCAGGCAAATGGAAAATGGATTAAAGTTAGGAAATTAAAGGAAAATGGTGAAATCAATTTTCTAGGTTATGCAAGATCAAAAAAGTCTAATTATTTCTTAAAGAATATAAAATCAATTAAATCGGGAGATTAATGAATTTATCAATTATTGGTTTCTATTTGAAATTAATAATTTCAGCACTTTGTTCATCAAATTAAACTACATGCCTGATATCTTTGATTTTTTTTTAAATATCTGAATGTCTCCGATTCAAACCCGATCACACGGTACGGATTTGAAAAGAAATGTTAAATGACGCAAAATTTCCGAAGATCCGGGGAATGAGTGGGAATTTGCCGCTGGGCCTATGCTTTTGAGGAATTTCCTTTCTTTCAAATGGTTCAGCGTGAAATAAAGTGACAACGTTGCAATGGCAGGAAATTGGGAAAGGACTGCGATTGCACATGTAGATGTAATACAATTGTAAGCACGGGGAAGTCTTTCAAAGTGGGAGGGAACTGCAAAGGATTTAGTCAAGCAGAACAGATACAACAAAAAACCCCACAATTTTACAATAAGTCAAAAATAATAATATTCAATACTCCGCCCTGACGCGCACAGTAATGTTTTAGGGGGGGAAATAGGTTAATTTGTGTTCTCATTCTGACGGACAAAATAAAATGCAAAGTCAGGTCAGAGACTTCAGGGGGAAAAAATCTAATACTTTGATTGCCTTACCTTCGTCAGATCTGACACATGTATTTCCGTCTCAGCCCATCTCTGACCAATTTCCTATGATTCGCAAATTCTCAACATTCCAAAATGTTGGTGTTTTTTTAGGGCGCCAAGTCATCACTTTTTGTCACAACACTCATTTCCGTGCAGATGTAAAATACAAGATGACGAAAGACATGACTTGGGGGCATGGGAGAGAGGCGACGCTGACGCTGGCGCTGGCACGGGCGCATTATCGCGATGTCCAGTCCCGGAGGCTCATTGCCGACCAGTGCCCCGCAGCTGACCAGGAGATGCAAGAGGCAAGGGTTAAAGCGGGAAGAACAAGGAGAAGAAGCGAGGAAAACAGTTGCAGATGGAACTGCATACAACATAGAAGTCCTGCTTCATAAAACATAGAAGCAGACCTTTCGGCCCACCACTTCCATGCTGACCATTAAGTACCCATCTGTACAAATCGCTTTACACTATTTTTCCGTTGCTTTCTATGCCTTCGCAACTCGTGCTTAATTAAATGCATTTTAAATGTTGTGAGAGTGCTGTCCACTCTGGCTGTGCAATTCCATATTCCAACCACTGTATCCTCCATGGGAAATCAATGCCACTATGGGCACACAGAGGTGCAGCTGGTAGAGCTACTGCCCCACAGCACCAGTGAGCTGGGTTACATCTTGACCTCGGATGCTCTCCATGTTGAGTTTGCAAGTTCTTCCTGTGATCACGTAGGCTTCCTCCAGGTGCTTCTGTTTCCCCCCACATCCCAAAGTCAGGGCTGCCAACATTGGGTGAGAGTTGGGAGTGAGAAATTGCGAGAGACCAAGCCCGAAAGAGCGTAGCGACCGGGGGGGGGGGGGGGGGAGGAGGTTGTCCCCCTCCCATTGGTATGGAGCTTTTGCATTTTTCAGCTTGAAATTGTGCATACTGTAGCGAGTCTTTTAACTTACACTTGAATGCAGTATATATGCTTTAAATTGGATTAGCTATGAATAAGGTTAGACTAAATTACATTCCTAATTACATTCCACAATAGAGCCCAGGCTCTGATCAACATGTGCAGCACATGAATGATCTGAGTATATTCATGTATGGAAATCAGATTATAATCAAACACTTGGCCCATGTTGACCAACTGGGTCTGACTGCACACCAGGTACTACTCCTGACCCTGACTCCAGTTGCATACCTTCTCTCATTCCTGACCCCGAGCCCTACACCTGGCCCCCTATTCTACCCTGATCATAGCTGCTTACCTGCTTAGGTTCCCAGTGCTGAACACTCCCATTGTCCCAGCTTTGACTGCACACATAGTACTATTCCAGACCTTCACTCTGGATGCACACTTGGCCTTGCTCCTAGCCCCTCTGCACTGACAATATATCTGGCCCTCACATAAAGCCCCATATCTGACCCCCTGGACTTAACCTATTACGTTCAAGTCCACGGGTGCTTATCTAATGCAGTAATCTTTTATGGGGCACTTCACAGGCCAAATTATCTATAACAAAATTTGCAACATTCATTGGCTTCCTTGTTATCTAACATGCCAGTTACTTTGTCAAAGAGGTCATCAATTGGTTGAACACAATTTATCATCCATAAAATTATACTCACTCAGCTGTATAAGTATTCTGTTACCACTTCTTTCATTTTCCTAACAAACTGTCCTTAAGTCATTTTCACCCCCAATATTTTCAGTATTTTGCTGTCTTCCTCTCAGCTGGGACATTTCCGAAATGCAAAGTCCAATAACTATATATTTAAGCAATATTATTCTATTAAATGTGATCTTGAGAGTACATAATATTTTCTGTGGTATTCATAACATAACAATGATAAAAATATCTTTGTTTTGATTGTACCTACCAACATGCATACATTATTATATTACAGTTAATATGTACCGAGGGCAAATTTTTGTTCCAATGCCCCCCATTCCCAATTACTTTTACATTGAAGGGATTGAAATCCAAGTGAAGTTTAAATGGCATCATAAAAGTTAAACCTCCGAAATGGATGATATTCATTATGTGGTTGGTTGGGATCAGTATCAGTACAATTACTATATTAAACTTTGAATCATCTTTAAACTAGAAATAGTCAGTGAGGTAAACAAACACAATAGTTGAGTGGCAAATGACAATAGTGCTACCTTCCCAATAGTTAACTGAAGGGAATAATGGGTTATCGGGGCTGTGTGTCGTGACAGACAGCCTGACACCTTGCATGTCATTTTAATAGTACACTTATCCCATCCCCTTGGATATTCCAGATGAATAAATTAAGGATTTTCAACTAATTACAAAACAGGCTAATTACAATCAATAACATTAGTCAACTCCGAAACATGAAGCGCTGAGCATTGGGATCCAGACACCATGGACAACTGTCCTCAGTTCCCCACTCTGGCAGTGTTCTCCATCTGAACCAGGGGCCATGGAACATTTTTGAAAGTGGGGGGGCTGAGCAATCACTGATGAGTGGAACAACCGAGTGGGGAGATGGGGAGACGGTGTGGAAGCGGGGTGTCCCCCCTCCCAGGGTAGGGACTTTTTGAAATTTGATGTATTAAAATCATGTTTTAGTGCATTGTAGAAGTATAATTTCAATGTTTTTTGTATGAATTATTTTTAAGAGGCAACTTTTTAAGGGGTAACCTTTTCCACACAAAGGGTGGTGGGTGTATGGAACAAGCTGCCAGAGGAGGTAGTTGAGGCAGGGACCATCCCAACATTTAAGAAACAGTTAGACTGATACACGGATAGGACAGGTTTGGAGGTATGGACCAAGAGGAGGTAGCGTAGCTGGGACATGTTGGCAAGTTGCGCCGAAGGGCCTGTTTTCACACTGTATCACTCTATGACTACAATATACCTCCACCATGCATGAATGCTTCAAAATCAAGTGGTCAAGTTTTATTGCCATATACTCGCATAGAAACATAGAAAATAGGTGCAGGAATAGGTCATTCGACCCTTCGAGCCAGCACTGCCATGCAATATGATTTTGGCTATTCATCTAAAATCAGTACCTCTTTCCAGGTTTTTTCCCCATATCCCTTGATTTCATTAGCCCCAAGAACTAAATATAATTCTCTCTTGAAAACATCCAGTGAATTGGCCTGCACTGCCTTCTGTGGCAGAGAATACCACAGATTCGCAACTCTCTGCGTGAAGAAAGTTTGTCCTCATCTCAGTCCTAACTGGCCTACCCATTATTCTTAAACTGTGACCCCTGGTTCTGAACTCCACCAACATTGGAAACATTTTTCCTGCAGTTACAGTAAGTGAAAATCTAGCAGGCAAGCAGGGTGCTTTCTCGAACCACTCCCAATAGAAATCCACTATCTTCCACCGTTTCTACCCAGTGCCTGGTACTTACTTCCAGCAGCCACTGGTTGTCCTCCAGGATGCACCGAGGCGCAGCCTGATCCATGCCGGTCACCTTGGCGAATTTAGCACAGAGATCCTCACGGCAGTGGCGCCAACGCTTCCAACGCCTCCGACGGCCCGGGACTCTTGCACTGAGGCTGCTCCATGGCCGGAGTTGCAGTGAGCGACTCGCCAGCCCAGCAAACACTCGCCAGCCCAGCAAACACTCGCCATCCCTGCTCCCCGTCCGCATCTATCCCCGCCGCTGCTTCTGCTTCCAACACCCGTGGCCCACACAGTTGACATTAGTTTTGATATTTTTGTTGTTCACAGAATTTCTCACGACAGAGTGTGAGAAATTGGTGGTCAGCGTGCGAATTTGGCAAAATGTGTGATTCTCACGCTCAATGCATGGGAGTTGGCAGCCCTGTCTCTATATCCCTCTATATCCCCCTATCTCTCTCTCTCTCTCCCTCTCTCTCTCTCTCCCCCCGTTCCCCCTCTCTCTCTCCTCTCACCCCCTCTCTCTCTCCCTCCCACCTCACTCTCCCCTCTCTTCCACTCTCTCCCCCCTCCCCGCTCTCTCTCCATCATGTCTCTCCCCCTCTCTCTCCCCTGTCTACCACTCTCTCGCTCCCCTTCCCTCTCCCTCTCTCCTCTTCCCCTCTCCCCATTCTCTCCCCCCTCTTTCTCCCCCTCTCCCTCTCTTCACCCTCTCCCTCCAACCTCTCTCTCTCTCTCCCTCTCCCTCTCCCCCCCTCTCTTTCCCCTAACTCTCTCCCCTCCCACTCTCTTCCCCCCCTCTCCCTCTTTTACCACCCCTCTCTCTTCCCCTCTCTCCCTCTCCTCCCCTCTCCTCTCTCCCTCCTCTCTCTCCTTTCCCTTTCTCTCTCTCCCTCCCTTTGAGAGTCCTTGTCCCTTCGGCACAGAGACCCTCACGGAAGCGGCGTAATGCTTCCGACGCCTCGTGCACTGAGGCTGCTCCATGACCAGAGCTGCAGCGAGTGACTCGCCAGCGTGGCAAACACTCTCCAGCCCCGGCACCCCGCATCTGTTCCCACCGCTGGTTTTGCTTCCAGCCCCGGCTCTCCAACACCCGTGGTCCATGCAGTTTATATGAGTTTTGAAATTTTCGTTGATAACAGAATATCTCACGACAGAGCGTGAGAAATTTGTGATCAGCGTGAGGGCATGAGAATTTGTTAAAATGCGTGATTCTCACGCTCAAAGCGTGGGAGTTGGCAGCCCTGCAAAGTCGTGCCTGTTTGGGGCTGCTGTAAATTGCACCTAGTGTGGAGGGAGTGAATGAGAAATTGGAATAACAAACCTAGTGTGATCGATGGTTGGCATAGACTCAGTGGGCTAAAGGGCCTGTTTCCATGCTGCATTGTTAAACTAAAACAAAAGCAACGTTCTTCCTCAGATTCCCTGTAAATGTATTCTTCCTCTCCCTATATTTAAGCCCTTAGTCATGGATATTTCTGCTATAGGGAAATCTTTCCTACCATCTACCCTATTTGTGCTTCACATTACTTTGTATAATTTGTAAGGTTCCCTTTTAGCCCCCTATGCTCGAAGGATAACAAACCCACCTTATCCAGTTTCTTCTCGTAACCAAAATATTCTATCACAGGCACCTTGCTGGCTAATCTTTCCTGCATCCTCCCCTGGGAGAGAGATATTAGACTACTGGGAAGGGGAAAAGGACACAGGGCAAGTTCTCTCAGTCAAATTGGATAGAATGAGTGGCAGACCTTCAGAAAGTTTTCAAAGAAACCTGACATCAGGATTTGGTGTGGTTGGGTGCATGGCCAGAATTGGGGATCTTTATCGTTAGCCTTGTGGCTGGTGTTGGGTCCAGTTAGTTAGGTGTGTGCCAGCCAGGGGACTGGTGTGATTTGATGTGGTGGGTGGTGTTGGGTACTGGTGCCACCAGGATCCCTCTGTACTTCACACATCCTCAATATTTTTTCCATTTAGATAATAATCTGCTGTTAGGTTCCTCTTACCGAAGTGCATGACCTCACACGTTCGCACATTAAATGCCACTTATCCAACCAGTCACTCAATCAACCTGTAATAATAATAATAATAATAATAATAATATATTTTATAGTCATTGCACATATGTGCAATGAGATTTGGTTTGCAGCTTCCATCCGATGTCATAACTTAAACAACTAATAAAATTTAGGTTTAGATACCCCGAGAACATGGCTTATAAAAAGAACATTACAACAGTAAAACAGTCAAAACAGTCTAAAGTGCAGATGTGTCTGTGCGACGTGACCATCCGAGGGAGACAGTTCATGGGGGTGGGGGGAACTCAGCAGGGCCGGTTCAGAGCAGCTATAGTTCTGGGGATGAAGCTGTTCCTGAGTCTGGAGGTGCGGGCGTAGTAGGCCTTGTAACGTCTGCCGGAAGGTAGGAGTTCGAACAGTCCATTACAAGGGTGTGAGGAGTCTTTATGGATGCTGACGGCCTTCCTGAGGCACCGTGTGTGGTAGATGCCCTCCAAGGCTGGTAGCGGTGTCCCAATAATCTTCTGCACTCTGTGGACGACGTGCTGATGAGCTCTCCCCTCCACCTCCGTGCAGCTGAGATACCACACAGAGATGCCATACGTTAGTATGCTCTCTGTGGTGCAGCGGTAGAAGGTCATCAGCAGCTGTTGGGGCAGACCAATCTGTTTCAATGTTCTCAGGAAGTCGTTGGTGGGCTGCGGTGTTGGTGGATCATGTGAGGTCCTCTGAGATGTGAGTGCCCAGAAACTTAAAGCTGGACACTCTATCCACACTGTCCCCGTAGATGGAGGGTTACACAAAAAGCTGGAGAAACTCAGCGGGTGCAGCAGCATCTAAGGAGTGAAGGAGATAGGCGACGTTTCGGGTCGAGACCCCTCTTCAGACTGGTCAGGGATCAGGGAAACGAGAGATATAAACAGTGATATGGAGAGATAAAGCAAGAACAATGAGTGAAAGATATGCAAAAAAGTATTGGTGATAAGGAAAGCAGGCCATTGTAAGCTGTTTCTGGTGTGAAAATGAGAAGCTAGTGCGACTTGGGGGGGGGGGGGGGAGATGGAGAAGGAATGTCAGGGCCCGAGGGCTGAGGGAGAGGTGGGGGGGTGGGGGGAAAGGAGCAGTCTGGGTTAACAGAATTGAGAAAATTCAATGTTTTAGCCCAGAGGATGCAGACTCCCCAAGCGGAATATGAGATGTTGTTCCTCAAACTTGCGGTGTTGTTCACTCTGGCCATGGAGGAGGCCCAGGACCGAGAGGTCGGATACGGAGTGGGAGGGGGAGTTGAAGTGCTGAGCCACCGGGAGGTCGGGTTGGTTATTGTGGACCGAGCGGAGGTGTTCGGCGAAACGATCGCCTAGCCTCCGCTTGGTCTCACCGATGTAGATTAGCTGGCATCTGGAGCAACGGATGCAGTAGACGAGGTTGGAGGAGGTGCAGGTGAACCTCTGTCGGACTTGGAATGACTGCTTGGGTCCCTGAAAGGAGTGGATGGGGGAGGTGATGGAGATTGAGATTGATGGAGATTGGGGCGTGTTCCCCATTATGTGTCCTCCTCCTGTATCCTGTTATAGAGTGCAAATTGCGTCATAACAACATGCCTACATACCTATTTGTATATCATTGGTAAATTTGGATACCTTGCGCACTCCTTCATACTCCAGGTAATTACTGTAAATCATAACATCATCAAATGGGGGGGGGGGGGGAGAAATAACACATTTTTAGGCCACTTCAGTAGTTTCTTCATCCTGAAATAGACCAACTTATTCTGACTTCCACAGGGCCGGATTTACGTAAATGCTTCACAAGCTTAAGCATAGGGCCTCGAGATCTAGGGGGGCCTCGGCAGGGCCGGATTTGCCTATAGGCTTCATAGGCCGAAGCCTAGGGCCTCAAAATCTAGGGGGTCTCTGGCCAAGGTGTTTTTTTCCCAGAGTAAAAAAAACAGAGAAAAAAAAAATTGGAGCACGATCAGCGTTTCCACATTGACGGAAATTACCCGAAATTCTGGTTCTGGGCCCGCTGGAAGTTTTGGGGAAAAAAATTGTGACCATCCGCGCCTGCGCAGTTGGGGGAAGCCGGTGACGCAGTAGCGACGCAAAATGACGCTGTATCTCCGCACGTGCGCAGAGGGCCCGGGTGGGTTCAGATATCCATTTGCACTCCACACAATCACCTCGATGCCTCGTGTCTACCAAAGATCCTAGGTGTCTACTCCAGGTAAGTAGTGGAATATTGCATTGCGGGAGTGCCCGGGTTGGGGTGGGGGGGGGGGGGGGGGGGGGGCTGCGGTGTCTGCGGTGCGGAGTCGGAGCCTCGCTGCATGGGAGGGAGGGAGAGGGGGAGGGAGGGAGGGAGGGAGAGAGAGGGGGGGGATGTGAGAGGGGGAAAGTGGTGTTGAGACAGAGGGAGAGAGAGAGAGAGGGAGGGGAGGGGGAGAGAGAGAAAGGGGGAGAGAGAGGGGAAGGGGGAGAGAGAGATGGGGAGGGAGAGAGAGGTTGAGGGAGAGGGAGGGGGAAGGAGGAGGGGGGAGAGGGAAAGGGGGATTATCTTTAGTGAGATTGCAAAATTAAGAGGTTTTAAAGCAATTATATTTTCTCCTCCATATGAATAATATCAAACAATTGGAACTGCTTTATTTTCCTTGATAACAATACTGAAAAATTTGTATTCCATTGTTTGCAACTTTCATTTTGCATCATATTTTTAATGTGCACACACTAACACAGTCAAACAGCAACAGGCAATCAAATCAACACACAAAACATTTAGTAAGAAAAGGTTTTATTTACTGCAAAAACTTCCAGTATTTAATTTGCAGTGTTTGCATGCTCCTTTATAACATTTTACATAACATTTTACAGTACAACTTGGTTATTAAAACAAGGACAGCTTCAATTCTTGATTTAAAAAAATGTATACAACAATGAGCCCAATCATCCCATTCCAACCACTCATTACTCTTGACTCAACCAAAATTATTTCTTAAATATTGGTCACAAATTTGGTGCAAAGATGGTCCAAAATATGGCTCAGAATGCACCAGAGACCATCTAAAACCCCAGAGCACGGCCACAAGGGTCTTTGAGCTTCACGCTTGTGATATGCGCTGCATGCACTTATCTATATTACTAAAAGTCTAATCTTGACCACTTCCTGTTGTTCTGTATATTGATTTTAGAAACAAAACTGCCACATACGGCTGTGATTTTTGGCCATCTTACACAGAGTCCCCCTCCGCTGTGCAGGACAAGAGGATATTTCCCATCTATGAAAAATAAAAGAGTTATTAGTGTTTAAAAAATGTTGAGATTCTCTCTCCTGAAGGCCACGCCCCTTCTGGAGGGACTGATTCCTGGGATGTCAGGACTTTCATATGAGGAAAGATTGGATAGACTCGGCTTGTACTCGCTGGAATTTAGAAGATTGAGGGGGGATCTTATAGAAACTTACAAAATTCTTAAGGGGTTGGACAAGCTAGATGCTGGAAGATTGTTCCCGATGTTGGGGGAGTCCAGAACAAGGGGTCACAGTCTAAAGATAAGGGGGAATTCCTTTAGGACCGAGATGAGGAAAACATTCTTTACACAGAGAGTGGTGAGTCTCTGGAATTCTCTGCCACAGAAGGTAGTTGAGGCCAGTTCATTGGCTATATTTAAGAGGGCGTTAGATGTGGCACTTGTGGCTAAAGGGATCAGGGGGTATGGAGAGAAGGCAGGTACGGGATACTGAGTTGGATGATCAGCCATGATCACATTGAATGGCGGTGCAGGCTCGAAGGGCCGAATGGCCTACTCCTGCACCTATTTTTCTATGTTTCTATGTTTCTTTGACTCTAAAACCCGGAGTGTTGAGTGCCTCAGTCAGTCTCTGCAAGATGTGGGAAAGCGAGACGGTCACGCCTCTTAGTCTGAGCTGTGAATAACACTGAACACATGTCTACTGAACTGTGTGGTTTTACTGACCTTGAGTGCCCTTAATGTGGTTTGAAAATGAAAATGTAGTTTGACAATGAAAATGTGGCTGGTTTGAAATAAAGCACAGCAAATGGTTGGTGGTGGTTAGTTTGAAATAAAGCACAGCAAACGGTTGGTGGTGGTTGGTATGAAATAAAGCACAACAAATGGTTGGTGGTGGTTGGTTTGAAATGGCAAATGATTAAAAGTCTAAACTCGACAACTTCCTGTTTGCATTCTATATTGATTTTAGATAAAATGCTACCACTTACAGCTGTGATTTTTGTCCATTTTACTCAGTCCCCCTCTGCTCATCAGGTGCAGAGGATTCTTCCCATCAATGAAAAATAAAAGTGTTATTAATGTTTAAAAAATGTTGAGAATCTCTCTCCTGTCAATCATGCCATGAAGGCCATGCCCCTTCCGGTGGGAGAGGGTGGGATTATAAAACCTAGAAGTGGGTGTGTGGCACAGTCACTGCAAGATGGGGGAGGGAGAGGTCACAACTCTGAGCTATGAATCAACTGAACACAGTGAATGTCTACTGAACGCTGAGTGTGATGTTTATGTGGTGTTTATGTGGTGTTTTGTGTGGTTTTATTGTAGTTTTATGGTGGTTTTATGGTGGTTTCACCCTGCTTGAAATGGTATGAAACTGCACTTGAATTTGGTGGCCTTGCACCCTGCTTGAAGTGGTATGAAACTGCACTTGAATTTGGTGACCTTGCACCCTGCTTGAAGTGGTATGAAACTGCACTTGAATTTGGTGGCCTTTCACCCTGCTTGAAGTGGTACGAAACTGCACTTCAACTTGGTGGTCTTGTACCCTGCTTGAAGTGGTACGAAACTACACTTGAATTTGATGGCCTTGCACCCTGCTTGAAGTGGTCGGAAACTGCACTTGAATTTGATGGCCTTGCACCCTGCTTGAAATGGTATGAAACTGCACTTGAATTTGGAGGCTTTGCGCCCTGCTTGAAGTGGCATGAAACTGCACTTGAATTGGTGGCCTTGCACCCTGCTTCAAGTGGCATGAAACTGCACTTGAATTTGGTGGCCTTGCACCCTGCTTGAAATGGCATTAAACTGCACTAGAATTCGATGGCCTTGCACCCTGCTTGAAGTGGTATGAAACTGCACTTGAATTTGGTGGCCTTGCACCCTGCTTGCAGTGGTAAGAAACTGCACTTGAATTTGGTGGCTTTGCATCCTGCTTGAAATGGGGGGAAATTGCATTTGAATTTGGTGGCCTTGCACCCTGTTTGAAATGGAATTTCAAGGAATAACCGTGAGTCAACTGCCAGCACATCAGGCTTGAGTGACTGAGCTTCCATCCCAAGAATCCATTTGGCCCACAATGTCCATGCTAGCCCTCTGGAAACCAGTCCCTTCAGCCCACAACACCCATACTAGCGCTCCAGAACCCCTCCCCACCCCCACTGGCCACCAATATTGGAATTGGTGGAGAGGTGGAATATTGCGTTGGGGGACCAGCCCTCACTTGTGAACATGGGCCCACATCATCTAGTTTCACATAAAATCTTTGTTATCCTCCATGCCACCCCCCTTTTTGAAAAGCTTCATACGGTCCTCGTGTATAATATTTGTGACACTGTCATAGGCTTTTCTTACATATGCTGTCACAACGCACTGTAGTTTCTAAACAACACTTCAGTAATTTTCCTTGCCCTCCATTCAAGAATAATAGTGTTTTAAGCCAATAACTTGACACTACATAGAAACATAGAAAATAGGTGCAGGAGGAGGCCATTCGGCCCTTCGAGCCAGCACAGCCATTCATTGTGATCACTAGCACTGGCAATAAATAAAATGTGCTGCTTTCCAGCCCTTATCTCATTGGCCACGCTCGGCTGCACGTCGGTGTCAATCTGGTGGACTATTCCATCTTCCTCTTGTCGTGGGGGTGGGGGATTGGGAGGGTCTCACAAGTGGAATAGCCTAGGGCCTCTCTTCATCTAAATCCGGCCCTGCTCTTCCATGATCAATCTTCAAGTTTATCCAGGTTTAATTTCTGTCAGGTGCCTTTCCTTATATTTTCTGCCCCTCCTGTCATCTTTTAATTTTCATTTCCCTCCTCACTATCTTGTACTATTATTCCCTTATTTATATTAGCTGTATTACACATTCCATCACGTGAACCCCCCTCTCTCTAATTTAGACCATTTGCCAGGATATTCACCAGATATCTCATTAGGTTTGATCTATTGCATCATGGAATTGCTATTTAGACGATCCCATAGAACATTAAAGCCAAATAAACTAATTCTATAGATAATGTAATTTATAATTTATTTGCTTGTGCTGGGAAGGAACATTACTTGGATCTTATTATTTCTCTCCTTTCAGCAGTGTATTAATATGTTGCTAAAAATCTTTGGTGTGGAACTTTGTAATTTTCTTTTACCTGGTGCCACCATGGGATAGTGGTAGATTTGCTGCCTCGCAGCACCAGAGGCCCAGGTTCGATCCTAGGTGCTGTATGTGCGGAGTTAGTGTGATCTCCTTGTAACTGCATAGGTTTTCTCTGTGTGCTACGGTTTCCTCCCACATCCCAAAGATGTGTAGGTTGTAGGTTAATTGACCTCTGTAAATTGCCTCTCGTGTATATAATACGAAAATGGGACACATGGTGATCGGTGGTCAGCATGGACTGAAGGGCATGTTTTCACGCTGCATCTCTAAAAAAAAGTGCATTGATCTTAATGACCAGTTTTGTAGTCAGTGCTGAATACTCATGCCTATTGCCCATATATACCTGGTATCTATAAATGATCCAAACAATGTGGAAAAGATGGAATTCTGTTCTCCAACTTTGGTTTCTGTGGTGCATGTGCAGAAATTGGTACGTCATTGGAGACACACTGAATTTAGCTTTAGCCTTCTGAGCAATTAATGGCATGCTTTCTTGGCCCTTGTGTCATAGAAACATAGAAACATAGAAAATAGGTGCAGGAGTAGGCCATTCGGTCCTTCGAGCCTGCACCGCCATTCAATGTGATCATGGCTGATCATCCAACTCAGTATCCCGTACCTGCCTTCTCTCCATACCCCCTGATCCCTTTAGCCACAAGTGCCACATCTAACGCCCTCTTAAATATAGCCAATGAACTGGCCTCAACTACCTTCTGTGGCAGAGAATTCCAGAGACTCACCACTCTCTGTGTAAAGAATGTTTTCCTCATTTCGGTCCTAAAGGAATTCCCCCTTATCCTTAGACTGTGACCCCTTGTTCTGGACTCCCCCAACATCGGGAACAATCTTCCAGCATCTAGCTTGTCCAACCCCTTAAGAATTTTGTAAGTTTCTATAAGATCCCCCCTCAATCTTCTAAATTCCAGCGAGTACAAGCCGAGTCTATCCAATCTTTCCTCATATGAAAGTCCTGACATCCCAGGAATCAGTCTGGTGAATCTTCTCTGTACCCCCTCTATGGCAAGGATGTCTTTCCTCAGATTTGGAGACCAAAACTGTACGCAATACTCCAGGTGTGGCCTCCCCAAAACCCTGTACAACTGCAGTAGAACCTCCCTGCTCCTATAGTCAAATCCTTTCGCTATGAATGCTAACATACCATTTGCTTTCTTCACTGCCTGCTGCACCTGCATGCCTACTTTCAATGACTGGTGTACCATGACACCCAGGTCTCGTTGCATCTCCCCCTTTCCTAATCTGCCACCATTCAGATAATAGTCTACCCTCGTGTTTTTGCCACCAAAGTGGATAACCTCACATTTATCCACATTATACTGCATCTGCCATGCATCTGCCCATTCACTCAGCCTATCCAAATCACCCTGCAGCCTCCAAGCATCCTCCTCACACCTAACTATACCCCCCAGCTTGGTATCATCTGCAAATTTGGAGATGTTGCATTGAATTCCCTCGTCCAAATCATTAATATATATTGTAAATAGCTGGGGTCCCAGCACTGAGCCTTGCGGCACCCCACTAGTCACTGCCTGCCATTCTGAAAAGGATACGTTTACTCCTACCCTTTGCCTCCTGTCTGCTAGCCAGTTCTCTATCCACATCAATACTGAACCCCCAATACCGTGTGCTTTAAGTTTGTATGCTAATCTCTTATGCGGGACCTTGTCGAAAGCCTTCTGAAAGTCTAGATATAACACATCCACTGGTTCTCCCTTATCCACTCTACTAGTTACATCCTCGAAAAATTCTATCAGATTTGTCAGACATGATTTACCTTTCGTAAATCCATGCTGACTTTGTCCAATGATTTCACCACTTTCCAAATGTGCTGCTATCCCATCTTTAATAACTGACTCTAGCAGTTTCCCCACTACCGATGTTAGACTAACTGGTCTGTAATTCCCCGCTTTCTATCTCCCTCCTTTTTTAAAAAGTGGGGTTACATTAGCTACCCTCCAATCCTCAGGAACTACTCCAGAATCTAAGGAATTTTGAAAAATTATCACTAATGCATCCACTATTTCTGTGGCTACCTCCTTGAGTACTCTGGGATGCAGACTATCTGGCCCTGGGGATTTATCGGCCTTCAATCCGTTCAATTTACCCAACACCACCTCCCGGCTAACCTGGATTTCACTAAGTTCCTCCATCTTATTTGACCCCCGTTCCACTGCTATTTCCGGCAGATTATTTATGTCTTCCTTAGTGAAGACAGAACCAAAGTAGTTATTCAATTGGTCTGCCATGTCCTTGTTCCCCATGATCAATTCACATGTTTCTGACTGCAAGGGACCAACATTTGTTTTAACTAGTCTCTTTCTCTTCACATATCTATAAAAACTTTTGCAGTCAGTTTTTATGTTCCCTGCCAGTTTCCTTTCATAATCTATTTTCCCTTTCCTAATTAAGCCCTTTGTCCTCCTCTGCTGGATTCTGAATTTCTCCCAGTCCTCCGGTAGGCTGCTTTTTCTGGCAAATTTGTATGCCTCATCTTTTGTTTTTATACTATCCCTGATTTCCCTTGTTATCCATGGATGCACCACCTTCCCCGATTTATTCTTTTGCCAAACTGGTATGAACAACTTTTGTACTTCATCCATGCAGTCTTTAAATACCTTCCATTCCACATCCACTGTCAACCCTTTAAGAATCACCTGCCAGTCTATCTTTGCCAATTCACATCTCATACCTTCAAAGTTACCTTTGTTCAAGTTCAGAACCCTTGTTTCTGACTTAATTTTGTCACTCTCCATCCTAATGAAGAACTCAACCATATTATGGTTACTCTTGCCCAAGGGGCCACGCACAACAAGACTGCTAACTAACCCTTCCTCATTACTCAATACCCAGTCTAGAATAGCCTGCTCTCTCGTTGGTTCCTCCACATGTTGGTTGAGAAAACTATCCCGCTGTAGCGGCACCATACGTGGCGAATAAAGAATAGACATCAGGTTGGTGCAAGTTGTTCTTTATTCTGTTGTCACACAAATATTTGGTGCGCTAACTATATGTAGGGTTGTTGTAGCTGAGCGAGGTTGTTCCCTCGGGCTCAGCTACCGGTAAAACTCCTGGTGGGTCTCGTGGTGAGAGAGCTTATGTACCAGGACACTCCCTCTGCCCATGAAGTCGTGTGCCCGCCCTCTCCTGACGAGGGTTCGAGCTTAAGTGGCCTATGTTTATGCTGACGCCACACCGCATACATTCCAGGAAATCCTCTTCCTCAGCACCCCTGCCAATTTGATTCACCCAATCTACATGCAGATTGAAGTCACCCATTATAACAGTGTTACCGTTGTTGCACGCATTTCTAATTTCCTGTTTGATGCCATCCCCAACTCCAATACTACTGTTAGGTGGCCTGTACACAGCTCCCACTAGCGTTTTCTGCCCCTTAGAGTTTCGCAGCTCTACCCATATCGATTCCACATCCTCCACGCTAATGTCCTTCCTTTCTATTGCATTAATCTCCTCTCTCACCAGCAACGCTACCCCACCTCCTTTTCCTTTTCGTCTATCCCTCCTGAATATTGAATATCCCTGGATGTTCAGCTCCCAGCCTTGGTCATCCTGGAGCCATGTCTCCGTGATCCCAACTATAGCATAGTCATTAATCGCTATCTGCACCTTCAACTCATCCACCTTATTACGAATGCTCCTCGCATTGAGACACAAAGCCTTCAGGCTTGTTTTTACAACACTCTTACTCCTTATACAATTGTGTCAATGTGGATGGACGGGATAAATTATTGCTAATGATTGGTGCTCTGATTTCCTGCCACACTCCAAAGACATACAGCTATGTAGGTTAATTGACTTCTGTAAAATTGTAAATTATCCCTGGTGTGCAGGATAGTTCTAGTGTTTGCTGGTCAGCATGGTAGGCCAAAGGGCCTGTTTCAACTCTTTATCTCTAAAGTAAAGTAAAGTGAACTTAGGAGTTTGAAGCTCTTGACCATCTCCACTATGGCACCGTTGATACAGATGGGGTGGGGTGTGCACTCCACCCTGCTTCCTGAAGTCAAGGAACAGCTCCTTCATTTTGCTGACATTGAGGGAAAGGTTGATGTCCTGACACCATTTTACTAAGCTCTCTCTGTCTCCTCCAATTACTTAATCTCAACATTATTTGAGATCTTGCCCACCACGATGGTGTAAACTGCAAACCTGTAAATTGAGTTGAAGCAGACTTTGGCCACACATTTTCAAATGTATAGGAAGCATTGTAAAGGGGACGAAACACAGCCTCAATTATCATGGAAGATAATTTGTTGCCTGTACTTATTGATTGTGATTTATGGGTCCGAAGGTCAAGTATCCAGTTGCAAAGCTGAGACTTACATCCAGGAATTTGCAAGTGACGCATGGTAAAATGATACAGGACTACATGACGCTGTTTTTTGTGGTTTTCCTTTAGACATGAGCTTAAGAATTCTAACTGAAGCATTTGAATTTTCCAAATGTTTGACTGCGGTTATTAAAATTGTCCATTCAAATACAATGTTTACTAATACTTGGAGATGTCTGAAACAGGCGTGGCCATTATTTCTTGCCCATTGTAAACATTCTTTACAAAATGTTATTCATAATGGATCTTAAGACTTGCTAAATCACAGCAGGGGGCACTTTAAGCTAATTTATGGGACAGATAAAGAAGGATATTATTGAACCAGGGCAAATTATTTGCATTAATGCCTGCTTTTTTCGACTACAGTTTAAATTCTCCAACTACCATGCGATTTGAATACACATCCTCTGGAGCCGTGGTCTATTTCATCAGCTTTACTGTGTTTTATTTTGGCATACCTCGTCCAACATCTAGTAATAGAGAACTTTATGTTTCATACAATTAAATATTGGGACGACCAAGGTCATTGTTTTCAATCCTTTCCTTTCCAAGCAACAAACTCTGCCAACTTTCTGATGTTGTCCACTGTCATATTTGACTCCAATATAAAGTTCTGAGCTTATATCTGTTGCATTATCAATAGTATTTAGATCAACTTTCATAATATTGTCAGATTTTGGCCCTATCTCAGCACATCTGCTGTTGAAAACTTCCCCTATGCCTTTACTACCTCCAGATACTACTATCCCTTTTCCTCACTAGTTGGCCCCCTCTCTTCATTTAAACTTGTTTATCTAAATCTTTGTGGCTTAAATTTGAAATGTTATCAAATCTTATAGAATCTAGAGCACAGAGCAACAGCATGGAAACAGGCCCTTTCTCAATGACATTGACCAAGATGCCTATTTAAGCTAGTCTAATTTGCCTACCCTACTGATATGCCACCATCTTATTCACCGATAACCTAATACTTGCTGCCCTTCATAGGTATTCAGTTCAATTGTTCTCCATTCAAGAATATGGGTAGCAAGGTGGCACTGTGGTAGAGTTGTAGCGCCGGAGTCCCGGGTTCGATTCCGACTACGGGCGCTGCCTGTATGGAGTTTGTACATTCTCCCACTGACCTCATGGGTTTTCTCCGAGATCTTCGGTTTCCTCCCACACACCAAAGACATTACAGGTATGTAGGTTAATTGGCTTGGTGCAAATGTAAATTGTGTGTGTAGGATAGTGTTAGTGTGCGGGGATCGCTGGTCGGTGCAGACTTGGTGGGTCGAAGGGCCTGTTTCCGCACTGTATCTCTAAAAATGACACCTTGTAAAACATCCGTTTGTCTCGACTCCTGCTTTCCAATTAACAAATTGTTATCTTGTTACGTTTAAAGCTTTTTGTAATTTTGCACTTCTATTCTCCAAACTGCTTTGTTATGTGGGCAGAAATGTTCCATTGCCAGTAGTGTGAATCATTCAACATTGTAGCACTGACATGCTGTTCTGTATAATTTGCTTCCAATAAATAATAATAATATGTTAGTTCTTTGGCCAGAAATATCCATTTCTTTTTAATTGAACACATAACATTTATAATCTCTGTCCTCTTTCAACACACATGCAAAGTGAATTGAAAGATTGTTGTCAGCAACCGAAAATGCCCTCAGTTTCAACTGGGTGATTGTCTTTGATTCTCACTATGACGTATATGTAATCATCTCTCAGAAGAAAAGTGAACAGGCTCCATCTAGGGTTACACAAAAAGCTGGAGAAACTCAGCGGGTGCAGCAGCATCTAAGGAGTGAAGGAGATAGGCGACGTTTCGGGTCGAGACCCTTCCTGTCTGAGTCTGAAGAAGGGTCTCGACCCGAAACGTCGCCTATCTCCTTCACTCCTTAGATGCTGCTGCACCCGCTGAGTTTCTCCAGCTTTTTGTGTAACCCTCGATTCCCCAGCATCTGCAGTTCCTTCTTTAACACAGGCTCCATCTAGTGGTTTGTGAACTTAATCATTAATAGCACTCCTAACTCATTTTTTAAGCAGTGTATTGGTATTTGTTTATTATTATCACGTGTACAGTGAAAAACAATGTTTTGTGTGCTAATCAAGAAGATCATACCATACATGAGTACAACAGGTTGCAAAAGAGAAAATAAATAGTATTACAGCAACAGAGAACGTACAGCTGCCACGGGGTAGATTCGAAGGTCAGGAATTCATCCCAAGCATATGAGAGGTCCATTCAGAGAACAATGGGGAAGAAGCAGTTCCTGACTCTGGTAGTATGTGCTTTGAAGCTTTTATATCTTCTGCCCGATGGTAGGAGAACAAAAAGAATGACTGTTGTTGCGAATGGTCCTTGATTATATTGGCTGCTTTCGTGAGGCTGCACAAACTATAGATAGAATTGATGGGAGTGGGAGGCTAGTTTATGTGATCGACTGGGCTATGTTCACAACCTTCTGCAATTACTTATAGTTGGGCAGAGCAATTGCCATACCAAGTCATGATGCATCCAGATGTGATACTTTCTATGGTCCATGTATAGAAATTGTAGTCAATGGAGACATGCCAAGTTTCTTTAGCCTTCTGTGGAACCAGAGGCATTGGTTAGCCATCTTGTCAATGTGATTGGATCAAGCCAAGTTGTTGGTGATTCTACATCAAGAAACCAGAATCTCTCAACTGTCTCTGCTCTCAACCATTTCTTCTTCAGCACCATTGATGCAGACTGGGGTGTGTATGTCACTCCACTTTCTGACATTGATGATCAGCTCTTTCCTTTTGCTAACATTGAGGGAGAGTTTGATCTCTTGACATCATGCTATTAACCCCTCTATCTTACAGTGCTCCACTACAACATTTTGTTCAAGTGACCCACTATGTTCATGCCATCTGCTTGCTGCTAATGTCAAGGCTTCTGCACAAACTAGTTGCACCCAGACGTAGATTCAATGCTTGGCATTTCTCTTGGAATACAACTTGACTGAGAAAGTAAGCAGATAACTTATAGGGCAGCACAGTGGCTGCCTTATAGCGGCAGAGACCCAGGTATGGTCCTGACTACGGGTGCTGTATGTGCGGAATGTGTATGTTCTGCCCATGACTTGCGTGCGTTTTCTCCGGGGAAATCCGGTTTCCTCCCACATTCCAAAAGTCCAAATATGTAGGTTATTTGACTTCTGTAAATCGTCCCTATTGTGTGTGAAAGAACTAGTGTCTTGATGATTGCTGGTCGTCATGGACTCGGTAGGCAAAAGGCCTGTTTCCGCACTATATCTCTTAAAACTCTTTAAAAAATAATGTGCAAATGTGGAGAAATAGGTGGTAGAAGGTTCTGGAAAAGAGAGAAAGGCACCCAGCAAGACATTAGGTTTCCAGGGAACAATTGTCCAACGTGAATATTTTGAAGAAGATGATGTGAGACACCTGTGCTTCAGAAAATGTGCTCTGACTGAAATCTGTCAACAAATGGAGCTAAAACTACAATCTCAAACAAGGTAAAGATCATATCACTAGTTCTTCTCAAGATGCTGACGGCATCAAAATGTTCTGACTTTGCCTCCTGCCATCACATTTTATCTCGTTGGTCTTTCCTTTTGCCTAATGAACCAACCTCTTTGTTTCTTCTCAATTTTCTTTTATCTGATTACCTCAAAAATGTTTGTTTTTTCCAGCTCTTCATCAAAACCTGCACGGTTAAAATACTTTTACTAAATCACACTTTAATTATATATTCAATGATGAAAGTAGTTCCAGCATTACAGATTTGTCCTTCTAGCAATAGTTTTCATTACTTGGCAATATCAGGTTGAATCTACAATATATGTACTCCTAGACATTTTATGACATTAATATCTATCTACATAATGACAAATGAGATTTTCAGAAACCAAATATGAATGCAGAACTCTGTCAATTATCTAACTATAATCTAGTAGAAATGTATCAACAGTTCATTGCTGTTTTTGTCTCTGCTCACACTATCCAAATTCTGGAAGCAGTCTCAAGCTTTTCAGAAGTTCATCTTTTTAACTTGGTGTAATGGTGTGATACCAACCAAATATGTTGTAAGAAATTCTATGCATTTACAGTGGCTTGCAAAAGTTTTCATACCCCTTGAACTTTTCCACATTTTGTCAAGTTACGAAAATGTATTTTATTGGGATTTTATGTGATAGACCAACACAAAGTGGTGCAAAATTGTGAAGTGGAAGGAAAATGATACATGGTTTTCAAATGTTATTACAAATAAAAAACTGAAAAATGTGGCGTGCTAAAGTATTCACCCTCCTGAGTCAATACTTTGTAGAACCACCTTTTGCTGCAATTACAACTGCAAGTCTTTTGGGGTATGTTTCTACCAGCTTTGCACATCTAGAGACTGAACTTTTTGCCCATTCTTCTTTGCAAAATAGTTCAAGCTCAGTCAGATTGGATGGAGAGCGTCTGTGAACAGCAATTTTCAAGTCTTGCCAGAGATTCTCAATTGGATTTAGGTCTGGACTTTGACTGGGCCATTCTAATACAGGAATATGCTTTGATCTAAACCATTCCATTGTAGCTCTGGCTGTATGTCTAGGGTCGTTGTCCTGCTGGAAGATAAACCTCTGCCCAAGTCTCAAATCTTTTGCAGACTCTAACCGGTTTTCCTCCAAGATTGCCCTGTGTTTGGCTCCATCCATCTTCCCATCAACTCTGACCAGCTTCCCTGTCCCTGCTGAAGAAAAGCAACCCCACAGCAAGATGCTGCCACCACCATGTTTCACAGTGGGGATGGTGTGTTCAGGGTGATGTGCTGTGTTAGTTTTCCGCCACACATAGCGTTTTGCATTTAGGCCAAAAACATCAATGTTGGTCTCATCAGACCAGAACACCTTCCTCCACATGGTTGCTGTGTCCCCCACATGGCTTGTGGCAAACTGAAAACGGGACTTCTTATGGCTTTGTTTCAACAATGGCTTTCTTCTTGCCACTCTTCCATAAAGGCCCGATTTGTGGAGTGCACGACTAATAGTTGTCCTTTGGACAGATTCTCCCACCTGAGCTGTGGATCTCTGCAGCTCCTCTAGAGTTACCATGGGCCTCTTGGCTGCTTCTCTGATCAATACTCTCCTTGTCCGGCCTGTCAGTTTAGGTGGACGGCCATGCCTTGGTAGGTTTGCAGTTGTGCCATACTCTTTTCATTTCGGATGATAGATTGAACAGTGCTCCGTGAGATGTTCAAAGCTTGGGATTTTTTTTATAACCTAACCCTGCTTTAAACTTCTCCATAACTTTATCACTGACTTGTCTGGTGTGTTCCTTGGGCTTCATGATGCTGTTTGTTCACTAATGTTCTCTAACAAACCTCTGAGGCCTTCACAGAACAGCTATATTTATACTGAGATAAGATTACACGCAAGTGGACTCTATTTACTAATTAGGTGACTTCTGAAGGCAATTGGTTGCATTGGATTTTATTTAGGCTGTATCAGTAAAGGGGGCTGAATACCTTTGCATGCCACACTTTTCAGTTTTTTATTTGTAAAAATATTTGAAAACCATGTATCATTTTCCTTCCACTTCACATTTATGCACCATTTTGTGTTGGTCTATCACATAAAACTCCAATAAAATACATTTACGTTTGTGGTTGTAACGTGACAAAATGTGGAAAAGTTCAAGGGGTATGAAAACTTTTGCAAGCCACTGTATAGTGACTAATTTACAAACATGTGTGATCTAAGCTACACTAACTCGTGTTAGGCAATACTAAGGATATTTGATTCATTGTGGATGCAGCGGTAAAACTATTTAGAAAAGGAAGCTACATTGGGCCAAAAGATTGGACAGGCTAGACTTGTACCTGCTACAATTTAGAAGAGAGGTAACGATTGAAACATTTAAGATTCTGAAGGTTCTTGACAACGTGGGAGAATCTCGAACTATGGCTCACTGTTTAAAAATGCTGTTTAAAAACAGTTAAAAACAGAAAAAGGAAGTGAAAGTGGATTTCTCTTCCTCAAAGGGTAGAAAAAGTATTTGTATACTTTCAAGACCGATGATTTAGAGCAAAGAGAAGAAATATTACCACAGGTAGATGTGAAAGTAGAGTTGAGTTACAATCAGGTCAGTCGTGGAACTATTGAATATCAGGGCAGGCTTGAAGGGACTGTGTACTGCTTCTGCCATTAATTCATGTGTTCATAAGGAGATGTTTAATTTTGATTTCTGACTATTAAATACATTCATTCTGTGTTTCACTTAGGAAAATTATCTCTGTGGAAAGTTCTCCAATTTGTTGGCCTTTCTGGTTTATCTCTACTGATTAAAAGGTAAATTGAACAGATCCAACCTGTGTGGCTTGTGAAACAAAGCCATTTAATGTGAGAATTTATATCATAGCCAAATCATTAACAGTCAACAATTTGAGGTTTTAATTTATTGTATCTGCTAGGAAAATTGGTGGACTATGCGTATCTATCAGAATTATTAAGACCAGATTAAAACTTACATTTGAAATATCATCATGTTTAATTTATTGAATATATCCAAACCAAGTCTATACAGTGGTAACATAAAATATACGCAACTATCTCCAGATTGTAATTTGGCATACAGTAAATGACATTCAGTGAATCTTAAATTGGCTCATGTAGAAAATAACAGTATCATAAATATATTGTAATCAACACAAAACATACATAAATATTTATATGAATTCAACAGTTAGTTTGAATTCAACATTGCTCATGATCTAAATTATAAATAAATAAAGGAAGTTTTAAAATATCACTTAAAGTTTGATGGGGCAAAATAAATATAAATAACATTGAACAATGTAAACAACGTTTTACAAACATTTTCTAAAATACAACTTCTGAAGTTTATAAACAAAAGTAATTCATTTTGCAGAATAATCTTTATGTACTTTAGTAATAGATTGAATTACTAAACACTGAGGCGGATACTGCCTCGCGTTTAACCAAATTGTAGAGGTTACAAGTATCCTGGAGTTGGAAGGAAGCCCCAACTCCGGCAAGTGAGCATTCACGTGAATGAGTTTCCTCAGCAGCACTCGTGAACAATCGCTGTTAAGCGTTGCTCAAACGCCTATTGCAAAAGCCAACAGCACATTAATTAAGATGGTGGTGTGGACCAGGACTGGGTTGGGCTTGTTTGAATTGAATCCAACTAACTGCACAATATTTTCGCTATTCCTCCCGGCCCTCCATATAGAAACATAGAAACATAGAAAATAGGTGCAGGAGGAGGCCATTCGGCCCTTCGAGCCAGCACTGCCATTCATTGTGATCATGACTGATCGTCCGCTATCAATAACCCGTGCCTGCCTTCTCCCCATATCCCTTGACTCCACTAGCCCCCTAGAGCTCTATCGAACTCTCTCTTAAATCCATCCAGTGACTTGGCCTCCACTGCCCTCTGTGGCAGGGAATTCCATAAATTCACAACTCTCTGGGTAAAAAAGTTTTTTTCTCACCTCAGTCTTAAATGACCACCCCTTTATTCTAAGACTGTGGCCCCTGGTTCTGGACTCACCAAACATTGGGAACATTTTTCCTGTGTCTAGTTTATCCAGTCCTTTTATAATTTTATATGTTTCAATAAGATGCCCCCTCATCCTTCTAAACTCCATTTTTTACCTCTTCTGCTGGAACTATCAAATACATAGTGGTAGATGGACACAAAAAGCTGGAGTTCACTCAGCGGGACAGGCAGCATCTCTGGAGAGAAGGAATGGGTGACGTTTCGGGTCGAGACCCTTCCCGAGACGTCACCCATTCATTTTCTCCAGAGATGCTGCCTGTCCCGCTGACTCCAGCTTTTTGTATCTATCTTCAGTTTAAACCAGCATCTGTAGTTTCTTCTCTCTGTGCCAAGTCTCGGGTGAGCCCGTCCTGTGATCTCACTGTCTCATGAAGCGAACGGCTCGGGATGCTTTCTCCATGAACCGGGTGAAGTCTCGCAGGATGACATGCACGTTCACTTGTCTGTTCCAGTCTGTTTTTGACACCAAGTCCGAGACAGAAACTTCCAACTCGCTCTCGCCCACATCACTGATGCCAAACTCAACATTCAACTGAAATATAAAGGAAACAGCAGTGTCGGTGATTTGAGTTTTCAGGTGCAGCCGTGGGCATAACCGGCTGTTCAGTAAGTGGTTCCGTTTACACTCACCTGGTGCATTATCAATTCAGACAGGCGCCAGGAGCTGGATCGCATCCATATCATTTGATCGTTTGAGCTCACGATAGATGTTTCCGCCGATAACAAGAGGGGGTGGTATTTTTGGAGACCTGTTGCAATCGCTCTGAGGCACGTTTCCTGTATGGAAAAAAATACTTTAAATAGGCCTTTCTCGCTGTTTTGGCGACCTGTACCCGAATTGCATTAACTACTACTAATACTTTGTAAAATGTATCATCCAAGCCTAGTAGCCGAGTTATGCAAATTAACCTATGGTGTTTTCTTTTTGGTATACAACTACTATAAACTGAGAGAGAGTATTTTCCATAATACTCCACCTCACACCGAAACTTCAGCACCAACCGCTGAGCCTCACCTTGTGGAAACTGATCCTTGTGCATCTGTCCTGAGCTCGGATCTGCGGCAGGTTGAAGTCGTACGTGATCAACGAGCCCTGGTCCCCGTCACAGAAGGAGAAAAACTCGCACAGCTGCCGGGGAAAGAAAGGTGGAAGGGTGAATAAGTGCAAGACCGAGTCAAAGGCTGCGCGGTTCCAGCCCCGCCTCTCACATCGCCGCACCTCCTCGCATTCATTCATTCATTCATTCATTCATTCATTCATTCATTCATTCATTCATTCATTCATTCATTCATTCATTCATCCATTCATTCATTCATTCGTTCATTCGTTCATTCACTCATTCATTCATTCATTCATTCATTCACTCGTTCACTCGTTCACTCGTTCACTCATTCACTCGTTCACTAATTCCCTCACTCACTCACTCACCTACCTGGGCGTCGCGCAGCGCTGCCGTTGTGCTCCGTATCTGCAGCGCCAGGGGGGCGCAGGTTGCACAGCCCAGGGCGGGTGGCTGTAACCGCCCCGCTGCATCTACCAGCTCAGTCACGGGAAAAGCGGCGACTCTTCCGCACATCGCCAGGAACAGCAGGCAAAAAGCTGCAGGGAAAGAGACAGAATTAGAATTGCCGCTTCCTGCGAGCTCCACCTGAAATGAAATACGAACTGATAACTGGGATCTTGGTTCACTGACTTTGAGCAGCCGGTCTCATGTTGTGTTTCTCTTGTTCAAAGCTCTGAGATGTTTACCTGCCCCAGCTTTTTATTGCCCACAATTTATTAATCACCACCTTTGAGGAAATTCCAGTTGGGAATTTACTTTCGCAACGTTTGTATTACAACATCTATTACTCACCGTTCGATTCTTCCCTACTTCGAGGACGACTTCGAGGTGACTGATGAGGGCAGCGTTGAATAATCACGAGTCTTCCGCCTTTCGTATCATGTTACGGTGACAAAAGCCCACGATATATCGGAACTTTTCAATCAACATACTGATCACGCTTTTCGTTTTAAAAAAAAAACTCATTATAAAATCACCCCTTAAAACAAAAAGCAGTATTCAATTTATTTCTGAACGGCAAGTTCGAAATGCACCATGCATCTTATGTATGAAGGAACGGCAAATGCTAGTTTAACCCGAAAATATACACAAAATGCTGGAGGAACTAAGCCAGACAGGCAGCATTTCTGGAGAGAAGATAACGTTTCGGATCTAGACCCTTCTTCACCGTACACTTTGATGATTAGGTCCCACACAAGAGATTAGTGTGCAAAATTAGAGCACATGGTATTGGGGGTAGTGAACTGTTTGGCAGACAGGGAGCAAAGAGTAGGAATTAACGGGTCCTTTTCAGAATGGCAGGCAAAGACTAATGGGATGCCGCAAGGCTCTGTGCTGGGACCCCATTTATTTACAATATATATTAACGATTTAGATAAGGGAATTAAATGTGACATATCCAAGTTTGCGGATGAAACAAAGCTGTGTGGTAGTGTGAGCTACGATGAGGATGCTACGAGGCTGCTGGGTGACCTGGATAGGTTGGGTGAGTGGCCAGATGCATGCCAGATGCAGTATAATGTGGATAAATATTAGGTTATCCACATTGGCGACAAGAACAGGAAGGCAGATTATTATCTGAATGGTGTTAGATTAGGAAAAGGGAGGTGCAACGAGACCTGGGTGCACTTGTATATCAGTCACTGAAAGTAAGCATGCAGGTACAGCAGGCAGTGAAGAAAGCTAATGGCATGTTGGCCTTCATTGCAAGTTGATTTGAATTTAGGAGCAAGGAGGTCTTTCCGCAGTTGTTCCAAGCCCTGGTGAGTCTGCACCTGCAATTTTGGTCTCCTAATTTGAGGAAGGACATTCTTGCTATTGAGGGAGTGCAGCGTAGGTTCACCAGGTTAATTCCTGGGATGGAGGGACAGACATATGATGAAAGAATGGGTCGACTGGGCTTGTATTCGCTGGAATTTAGAAGGATGAGACAGAATCTTATAGAAACATTAAAATTCTTAAAGGATTGGACAGGCTAGATGCAAGAAAAATGTTCCCAATGTTGGGGGAGTCCAGAACCAGGGGTTACAGTTTAAGAATAAGGGGTAGGCCATTTAGGACTGAGATGATGAAAAACTTCTTCACCCAGAGAGTTTTTAATCTGTGGAATTGTCTGCCACAGAAGGCAGTGGAGACCAATTCACTGGATGTTTTCAGGCGAGATTTAGCTCTTAGGGCTAAAGGAATCTAGGGATATGGGGAAAAAAGCAGGAACGGCGTACATTTTAGATGATCAGCCATGATCATATTGAATGGCAGTGCTGACTCGAAGGGCTGAATGGCCTACTCCTACACCTATTTTTCTTTGTTTCTATTATCAAATGCGTGTTTGCATTATGAATTTGTATTATTTTTGGCTGGATTTAAAACAAAATAAATCTGTGTCTGCGCTGACAATGAGTCTCAGCCTAAACTTTACGTTTATGCTGCATGCCCTACGTATGTCGTCATAACTTTATACCCCGTTCAATGATACAAATTATATTCAAATTCCCATTTATGAAAAGCCAGAAATATATCTACATATATTTTCACTTCTTTTTAATGTGACATTTTGCTTGGATCAAATATTTCTCTATTCCTTACTTTGTCAACATTTTTGCTTTGTTTTTAGTTAAAAACACATACATGTATAGCATGGGAGGACTGTCATTCAGTCAACTGTGTCCAGGAAGGCTAAGAAAAGAACAACTCAGTCAAATTGTGGTAACCAGCACGCCCGTGGCCTTAGGTACAGTATTTCAAGCGCACAACCAAATAACCTTAAATGTCATCAAGGTTTCTATCCCCATCACTCTTTAAAATAGTGAGTTCCAGTTCTTCACATTGTCAGTATGAAATCTTCATTCTCTACATCTTCTACTATTTGTTTTAAATGTAAATGCTTGGTTTTGACCTATTAAAGAAAATTGATATTTCCTCTCTCCTCGCTCAAGGCTTTTCATTAATTGTAAAAACAAGAATATAAGAAATAACAAAAGTTGGCCATTTGACTCTTTGAGCCTGTTCTGCCATTCAACAAACTCAGTGAGTCAAAGTGCTCATTTCGGTGCTTAAATACTTTATGATTCTAAAATAATGGCTGAGCTTCCAGCTCAACATCATTTTCCTGCCTGTTTGCAGATCCTTTCTTGTTTCCTCTATGCTTTGCTTGGACATCCGGGGCTTTTATTTCACTAAGTATGTTCTCATTAAAACCTTTCAAAGCATTTTATTACAGGGGATGTTAGTGTTACAGATAGTAGTCATTGAGTAGTAGTCAGTTCACCATGGTCTTCTTGTGTACAATAGATATTCTTTTGAAGCAGGTGGAAACATTGTGTCGCAGATGGGAGAGGTTGAAAATGTGATTGAGTACTGCGGTCAGTTGGTCCACACAGGTCTTTTGTATATGTCTAGGTATGCTGTCTAGGCTGGAAGCTTTGTTTGGATTAATCTTTTTGAAGGGTGCTCAGACATTGACCACAGATACTGATATCACAGGGTTGTAAAGCACTGTGGAGTGTAGGTGTGTCATTGTTCTCCCTTTATATCTATGAGTAAATAGCATTGAACTCATTTGGAAGTCATGCATCATTGTCACACATGTTACCTGGTTTTGCCTTGTAGGAAGTGACAGTGTGTAAGCTTTTCCACAACTGTTGCGTTGGGAAGAATGAGAGGGGCTCGCATGTAAATCTATAGATTTCATATCTAGTGAGATCAAATAAATGCAGGGAAGATGAAATGTGTGTGTAAAAAAAGTAGTCACAGTGTCACAATGCAGGGCATGCCAATTAGAACCGAGATCAGGAGAAATTTCTGTGGATCAGGAGACATTTTGGATCCTTTCCCTCCAAACATGATCCTATCCAGTCCAGAGGTATTGTCCTCTACCCTGGCACCAAGTAGGAAACCCAGTCTTCTAGCTTCATGCTCCAGTCTACCTCAAACCATATTCATTCCAACTGAAATCATCTTCCTTTTTATTCCCCAAGTTCGGTAACATAGAAGGTGGAGGTGGACAATTCATTAACTACAGTATATTCAAGAAGGAGGTAGATTTTTCATTAATGCCTGTGAGTTCAAGAAATGTGGGGGGATAAAAAGATCAGGGAATTGAAGTGGATGATTAGCCATGACACATTGAACAGTTAAATGGGGCCAAAGGGCCGGATGGCTTATACCTGCCTCTACTTTCTATGTTTCTCCATTTTAAATAATGGTAAAAGATTCACAATTGTCTGGCACCACAACAGCATTGCCAAACTATGGACAGAACCTTTGCATTTGGCTCAATTTGTTCTCTAAAAATTCTGGGATATAGTTCATCTGGGCCTGTTCATTACTGTGGAACAAAATATACTTCAAAATATCAGAATTTGTGATAGAAAAAATAAATTGAATGGATTGCTGATTTTTTGAAATATTTTAGGCATACGCTATAGATTTTCAAATGTTCCTTAACTTCTGAGCTGAGGTTAATTGCACTCACTGCTCTTCACTGTAAGATACCAATATTAAATAAATTTTGTTTTAATCTACATTTCAAATTGCCATATGCTAGTGACTCATAGCTACCTGCAATAACTCATAGGCAGCGAGGAGACAATCTCACTCATAAAATGAAACTGATGAGCAAACTTGAAATTTGGCAACAGGCCACAAAGTAAGTTCTCTTTGCAGTGAAATCAGATAGCAAACATGAGGTGTGAAATCTTTTCTCTATTTCTTACTTATGGAAAATTCGTACATATATTTTGAATAATTTTTGCGACAGTGTAATTGTGATATAATCATAAATATGTTTATTGTGTTTACATTTATAATTACAATAGACATAATTAACAAAGGAAATCAGTCACTGCAGAAATATAATGATATTGTCTTTCATTCCTTTTTTAAAAAAACCAACATATTTCTGCATAATTACCAATATTTTAACTAAATGAATGCACACATTTTGTTGTTGGTCAATAAGGGGTTACACATCAACTGAACTGGATATTAAATATCTTCTTCCAAAAATCAAAATAAAAATTGCATCTGTTAGAAATCAGAAAGCCAAAAATTGTTGCACATATTCAGTAAGATTGACAGTAATGATGCTCAGCAGACCAGTTTTAGATTTTTAGTTTTAGAGAATTCCTGTTCTATGTTAGATCTATATGATCATATTTTATTATATATTCCCTACACATCAGGGGAATTTTTTGTAGAGACCACTGCAGAAAATAATGTTAAGATGTTTAAAATTGAAAACAACAAAAAGGTGTTGTATTTAAATGCATGAAGCATTTGAAATAAAGACGATAAACCTACAGCAATTATTGATATGTAGAAAGTAATTACCAGCAGAGTAACCAAGGCAGGGAGTGGAATATATAAGGATTTAAAATATTTTGGAAGGCAAAAATAAAAAGAGTTGGGATAAAAAGAAAACCCACATGGTCAAAGGGAAAACGTACAGACAGCACTGCCCAAGATGAATTTAAAAACATCGGTATGAGTAAACAAAAAGTTTTGGAGAAATAAGGAAGCTTTATTTTAAAAGATGTAATTCGTAGAAAAGAAAAGAGAGAATCAGTGAGCATGATGTATTTTTAGGAAAGCCCTTGATAAAGTGTGACAAAAGAGATGAGTGGGCAAAGTTACATTGTATTGGGGTAATTAGGGTAATATACTGGTGGATTGAAATTTGTTTTACAGGAAACAAAAAGTTGTAATTAATGGATCTTTTTCAGAGTGGCAGCAGTTGCCCAGCAGAGTATGATAGTGCCTGGACATATTTCTAAATTTGTTGACAACATGGCCATATTTATTAGATGTGAGGGAGTAAAGAGGCTTCAAGGTGATAGGTAGATAAGTTAAATGAGTGAAGAAATGCACAGCCGGTAGGGTATAGTAAATAGGGATGAATGTGACATTATCTACTTTAGTAGAAAAATAAAGTCAGATTTGCGATAAATTTTGAAATGATATACAAAGGGATCTGGATATCTATATGACGTTGCTGAAAGTAAATGTGCAGATGCCAGAATTTAAAGTGGCATATAATACATTGGTTCTCATTGCAAGTACAGGAACAGATGTCTTACTACATTTATACTGGGCATTAGTGAAACCCAGAGCAATTTTGATCTCCTTACCCATGAAATAAAATATGTGCAATGGAGGTATTGTTGAAATGCCTTCTCATTTGTTCCGTGGGACATGCTGTTTATGATGGAACTTAAATAAGTCAAGTCTGTAAAGGGCCTGTCCCACCAGCATGTAACTCTATGCGATTAGCGCGACCTAACGTGGTCGCTTGAGCCGTCCGGCGTCGCGGGGCCGGTCCCACTTCGATCGCCGGAGCCGTGCGGAATTGTGCGGAGTTCGTCCCGAGTTCGTCCCGACACCGCGCGGGGCTCCGAAAAACCGACTATGTCCAAAAATCCCGCGCGGCAACGGCTTGTCGGCTCGCAGTCGCCTCGACGTTTACACACCGCCCCGACATCGTGCCTCCGTGCCCCTCTCGGTAGGTGCCTCCATGACCCTCTATGTGTGTGGCTCCGTGGCCCTGTGTGTGTGTGTGCCTCGGTGCCCCTCTCTGTGTGCCCCTCTCTGTCCTGGCGAACTTACCTTGGACTTCGCTCCAAGTTCGCCTCACTTTGCGCCGCGTTGCGCCACTCACCCGACCTCCGTGCGGCCCTCGCTGCGGGTTTGGTTGCGCTTGCCGCATGCAGGCGCATGCTGGTGGGAACGGCCCTGTACAGGGGATCACCCGACCTCCGCGCGGCCCCCGCTTCTAGTTCGATCGCGTTCATCGCATAGAGTTGCATGCTGGTGGGACAGGCCCTTAACGTTACCACTCCGACCCCACCTCACCCATTTCGATGCCCATGCAGCAACATCTCCAACTACGCGTTCACCCCGACAGTTCTCCCTCACACAGCCCACCGCACACATGCAGATAGACACTCAGCATTTTGATCCATGCATGTTGGACCGTCCTGATGACATTTCCGCCGCTGCAGGTAAAGTTGAGTCAGCACCTCGCAATACTTCACAGTCACTCACCCAACCTCGCCCGCGCCCAAAACCGAAAACATCAGCGTACACAGACAGGGTCGGATTCATTCTACCTTTCAGTCACCATGGCGTATGCCCTCATCTGTCTGCTTGTCTTTCAGTTCAAGGAACAAAACGGGGTGAGGAGGGGCGAGCCCTGGCAGAGAGGACACTGTCTGTCCACTCCCCTCCCCTCCCCGCTGCCACCCTCCTCTCTCTCGCCGCCGCCTCCGCTCTCCCCCTCAACCTGTCCGCGAGAATGCCTACAAGTTCTTGGTCAGACCCAAATTGGAGTATTGTGGAGCCGTATGGGATCCTTTCAACAACAACAACAAGATCACCCTGGAGAAAGTACAACGCCGAGCAGCCCGCTTTGTATGTAATGTAACAAGCGCAAATCAAGCGGGAATAATATGCTGACTTCTCTCGGATGGGATACCCTAGAGCTCCGCAGAATCAGGCTAGGACTTATTGCAATTTACAAGGAGAATCACAAATTCACACCATCAAACGTGCCGTCATCCCAGAGCACCAACTGCCATGAAACAAGACAAAATAGCGGTCCCTACATCATCAACTCGCTACATTTCAATAAACTTTGCTACCAATATTCCCGTTACCCAAGGACGATAAGGGAATGGAATAGGTTACCACCCAACACACGTGCTGCTCCTGATGTTAAGTCATTTAAAAAGGGGATTGAGCAACTGGGCCTCCTCCACGGCCAGAGTGAGCAACACTGCAAGTTGGAGGAACAGCACCTCATATTCCGCTTGGGGAGTCTGCATCCTCTGGGCTTAAAAATTGAATTTTCTCAATTCTGTTAACCCTTGTTAAGATCTCCTCAACTTGGTCAAAAAGGCCCACTTCAACATTTAATCACTACTCTACTCACTCCGACATGCGGGAGATAACCACTGATGAGGTGTTTGCGCAGTAATCAACCAGAACCAGAACCACATCTACAGGGACTTTGTAAATAAACGATCGTTTCTGTATTTAAACATAAGCCTGTAATAAGGCTGTCTTCTTCTTACGTATACCGTGCACAGCCAAAAGTTGTGGGACAACTTGTTCTATTTGACGGGGATTCCCCTCCCCCACTATAGATGAGGCTTGTACCAGGGTCTCCTCCATACCCCGCAACACTGCACTCTCTCCCCATTCCCCCACTCACAACAAGGGCAGAGTCCCCCTGGTCCTCACCTTTCACCCCGCCAGCCAGCACATACAACACATAGTCCTCCGCCAGTTTCGACACCTCCAACGTGACCCCTCCACGCGCCACATTTTCACATCTCCCCCCCTGTCTGCCTTCCGCAAAGACCGCTCCCTCCGCAACTCCCTTGTCAATTCTTCTCTTCCCTCCCGCTCCACCCCTTCCCCGGGCACTTTCCCTTGCAACCGCAGGAGATGCTACACTTG
The DNA here is from genome assembly GCA_963514005.1 of Raja brachyura. Next base: position 88,494,307 of record OY740782.1, read on the forward strand.
TCCCTTCACCTCCCCTCTCCACTCCTTTCAGGGACCCAAGCAGTCCTTCCAGGTCCGACAGAGGTTCACCTGCACCTCCTCCAACCTCATCTACTGCATCCGTTGCTCCAGATGCCAGCTGATCTATATCGGTGAGACCAAGTGGAGGCTTGGCGATTGTTTCGCCGAACACCTCCGCTCGGTCCGCAATAACCAACCCGACCTCCCGGTGGCTCAGCACTTCAACTTCCCCTCCCATTCCGTATCCGACCTTCGGTCCTGGGCCTCCTCCACGGCCAGAGTGAGCAACACCACAAGTTGGAGGAACAGCACCTCATATTCCGCTTGGGGAGTCTGCATCCTCTGGGCTTAAACATTGAATTTTCTCAGTTCTGTTAACCCTTGCTGTCTCCTCCCCTTCCCACCACTCCCTCAGCCCTCGGGCCCTGGCATTCCTTCTCTCTCTATCTCTCCCCCACCCAAGTCACACTATCTTCTCATTTTCACACTACAAACAGCTTACAATGGCCTGTTTCCTTTATCATCGATACTTTTTTGCATATCTTTCATTCATTGTTCTTTATCTCTCCACATCACAGTCTATATCTCTCGTTTCCCTGATCCCTATCCAGTCTGAAGAAGGGTCTCGACCCGAAACGTCGCCTATCTCCTTCGCTCCTTAGATGCTGCTGCACCTGCTGAGTTTCTCCAGCCTTTTGTGTACCCTTGTTCTATTTGATCTTATTTGATTGTGCACACCAGGACGCTAGGGGTGCTGTACTGCCAGCAGCCTCTGCCTGCAGTCCGTTTGTTTTTCCATCTTTTAAACATTTTTTAGTCAGTTTAAAGTCTGTTTTTGGGGGAAACTTTAACTTTTCTATGTGGGGGAGGGGGGCAGGGTAAGGGGGAAACTAACTCCCAGTCGCTTCCTGGCGGGGACGGGCCTATTTCTCCGAGTCACATCCTCGCCCCCCCCCCCCAGCTCGCGGCCTACCTCCTGGATCGGAGCGTCCTTTCCTGCCGGGGACCGGGAACCGGACCAGAGCTGCATCAGCGGTGGTGCAGCGCTGGAGTCACCACAGAGCGGGCGATGCCTACCTGGGTCGCCGTTGGAACTCCGGAGCGTTGGGCCGCTACTCCAACATCGTGGAGCTCTGGTTTAGAGAGCTCCCAACACGGGCGGCGCTGACCGTCATCGTGGAGTCCTGGGGCCCTTTGCCGAGGGCCTCCAACGCATCTCCACCCGGCGTGGCCAGTGGACTTTGGGAGCCGCCGACTCTGGTAGGAAGGGGCCGACTCGGGGTCCAGGCCGCTGAGGACATCCCCCAGCCCCGACATCGGACTTACATCACCCCGGGGAGCGGGCCTGAACATCGGGCCGCCCGTAGCGGCGACTGCATGGGGCTCGGGGAGGCCCCAACCACGGAGAACAGTGGGGAACATCAGGGGAAGAGACTGACTTTGGTGCCTTCCCTCATAATAGGAAATTTAGATTCTGCTGTGGGGGGATGTTTTATGTTGAATTCTATCTACTCCATGTTGTGTTCTTTATTTTTACTGTATGGCTGTATGGTGATTTAATTTTGCTGTGCCAATTGGCACATGTGACAAATAAATGCATCTTATCTTATCTTATCTTATCTAGCTTGACAGGGCAGACCACACAAAGGTTGCAATCTCCCACCCCTAATAAGGCAGTAATAAGCCTCTGTTGTAATTGAATCTATTCAGAATCTTCTGTGGTTCATCATTGGTGCATCCAATATTTTTCTCCATTAGGTGACTTTTTAGGCAAGTGCAGGAGTGTATCTCTGGCTTATTAAAAGTCGCAGTTCCAGTCGCCGGTTTTTCAGTGACCTGCTACGACTTGACATTTGCCGGCAGTCGCCTGAAAAATCGCCTAAGTGGGACATGCCCATAACTTTTCTTTCCACATCCAGAATCCGGATCGGGGGTTCTCTGCCATGACTTCTCACTCCATTAACACCCCACCCTCAACTTCTGACATGTTCAAAGGGACTTTCCCCACAATCTTCACCTTCCCATCGCCTCCATTTACAGCCTTCTGATGGAACCCCTGGAATGCTCTGATTCACTCTGTCAGATCCATTGGTTTCACAGCAGTTTCCTGTGCTATCAAATGGCACATATATTTGAGTGACCAATAGCTGCTTTAAAAAGAGTGGCAGGGACACACTTTTAATATTGAAAACAGTACAACACAGGGAATTCAGCCCACAATGTTTTTGCCAATCATACTGCAAAGACCAACCCTGATCTGCCTGAACATGGCCCACATCACTCCATTCCCTGTGTATCCAGGTGCTTATACAAAAGTAGTTAAACTGGAGCTATCATATTTGCCTCCACCTCCACCCCAGGCACTCACCACCCTCTGTATAAAAACATCTCGCACATCTTCTTTAAACTTTGCCCCTCTCACCTTCAAGCTTGCTCTCTAGTATATACATTTACATTCCTATGAAAAAGGTTCTGACTTCCTACCCTATCAATGCCTCTCATAATTTTATATACTTCTATCACATCTCCCTTCAACCTCCGGTGCTCCCGAGCAAACAATCCAAGTCTGTTCAACCCTTCCCAGTAGCTAAACCTTTTAATCCAGGCATAATTCTGGTAAACCTCCTCTGAAGCCTTTTCAAAGCCTCCACATCCTTCCAATAATGGGTCAACCAGAACTGCATGCAATATTCCAAATGTGACCTAGACAAAGTCCTATAAAGCTGCATCATGACTTCCTGACTGTTATATTCAATATTCTGACTAATGAAGATAAGCATACTGTAGGCTTTCTTGACCACTATTTCGACATATGATGTCACTTTTATGGAGTGATGGACCCCAAGATCCCTCTGTACATCAATGCTGTTAAGGGTGCTGCTATTAATTGTATCATTTCCCCTTACAGTTGACCTCCCAAAGTGCAAAATGTCACACTTGCTCACATTAAACTCCATCTGCCATTTCTCCACATATTTCTGCAGCTGACCTATATCCCACTGGATACTTGGATAGCGTTCCTCACAGTTCGCGACCCCAGTGATTTTGGTATCATATGCAAAGTTACCAAACCAATCACTTAATCTGCTGGGATCTTGTTGTATATATCATATACAACAAGATCCCTGCAGAGATCCCTGTGGAACTCCAACGGACAGACTTCCAGTCTGAATATTGTCCTTCCACCACAACCCTCTGTCTTCTATATGCTAATTCTGAATCCATACAATCAAATCATTGTGAATTCCATGCATTATAATCTTCTACATTAACCTACCATGGGAACTTTATCAAATACTAAAATCTGTGTAGACAACATCTACCACCCTACCCTCATTGATCATCTTTGTCACCTCAAAAATCACATCAGGTTAGTAAGACACAATCTTCTGTGTATAAAGCCACGCTGACTGCCTCGAATTAACCCATTCTCTTCCAAATGGAAGTAAACCCTTTCCTGAAGAATCCACTCAAATAGCTTCCCAAAAACTGACGTGAGGCTCAGTGGCCTATATTTCCCTGGAACCACTTTTCAATTGGTTTTTAACAGACCCAGGTAATACTAAGGAACCTGAGGTGATTATATTTGTCTTGGAGTTACTCCACAGACAGCATAGAATTCCATGGATAGTCCTTGCCATAGGACTGGTACTCTTGAATAAGAAATAATGACCACATAAGACTGACTTCAGGTAGAATCCAATCTTTGGTTTCAAGTGGTGATTTAAAATTTAGGAATGTTTCATTTGTAATTCAAGGTATAACTCATTTGGATTACTGTGGGGTTGCTCAATAATCTTTTGTTAATGGGGACAATCCCAAAAGTTTACCTTCATTACACATTTTTGAGTAACAGGAGTATCCTGGAATGGGCATGCTGAGGAAATAGGCAAAAAGACCCAAGAAGTAACTTGCCTACTGAATTCCCTCCAGCCTCATCCTCTCTCTAAATTAAAACATGGTTTCCCAGCTCTGTTGAAGGGCAATTGGCTTGAACTATCAACTGCTTCCTCTTTCCACCTATGCCACCTGACCCACTGACTCCTTTCAGCATTTTATGATCTTGTTTAAGAGCTCCAGTTTCTGCAGTATTTTGCTCCAAATACCTAGCAAGGGATGCACAAGTATGAGAGGAAAGCGACCATTGGCTCTTAGGGCTATGACTAAAAAATAATGAAGTTACTGGAAACAGTACTTGTCCACATAGTATTTGTAGACAAAGTGCATTTATCTTCACAGAATTTTATTTTTTGTTCATTCATTATTTACTTTCCAAAACTGAGCAAGTTACGAACAAAATTTGAAAGGCATTGATGAATCAGTTACCTTGCTGTGAGTCTGGAGTAATCATTATATTTAATTTCCTGTTCCCGGAAAAGACCAGAGGATGCACTTGTTCAAAAGGAAATGCAGCAAACATGGATTGGAGGTAACGCTCTAGGATTTGGCAGGATTTTGAGAGGCATTGAAAGGAATAGAGAATGAGAGTAGTCAAACAAAAAAACCATAAAATCAGACTTTGAAAGCCATATATATGTTAAAAAGAAAAGGTTATCTAAAATTAATGTCTGAAGAAGGGTCTCGACCCGAAACATCGCCTATTCCTTCCCTCCATAGATGCTGCTTTACCCGCTGAGTTTCTCCAGCATTTTTATCTACCTAAAATTAATGTGGGTTCTTTATGGATTGAGGCAGGAAATTGCAGAGAAAAACAGCGGCTCATACAAATGAGCATTTTTGAAAAATTAGTGTTGGGAAAATTAACAGAATAGCATTAAATATCCAGATCTTGATGACCTGCATCCTAGAGTTTTGATGAAGTTGGTGATGAAAAGTTGTGGAAGCAATGTAAATTCTAAAATGGTTTCCTACATATTTGAAGATAGGAAACATAATCACAATATTTAAGAACGAAAGGTGAGGAAAAATTGTGGGCTACAATCCTGGCGAGAATAGTATTGTAAATACTGGAATCTATTTTTAAAGAAATGGTGGCAGAGCACTTCGAAATTAAAAATATAATTTGGCAGAGTTAATGTGGATTGTAAAAGAAAAATCATGTTTAACTAACTTGGAATTTTTGACATTGTAATTAACATAATAGATATCAGTTGATGCAATGCCCTGTAGTTCGATTTTCATACCTTCAATAAAATCATATTAGGGATTTATATATATATATAAAACCTGTGCCTCCAGAAGTGTAGAAATATGTAGGTGTGGAATGAGGGTGCGCTAATAGGCAATAAACAGAATGAGAGTATACAGATTATTTCTGGTTGGGAGGATATAACTAATGGGGTGCTTCTGGGATTGAAGCGGGGATCAAAGTCATTCACAATCTACATCAGTGATTTGGATGAATGAATTAATTGTAGTATTCCACATCTGGAGCATTGTGCACAGATCTCTCTACCCAATGGAGGATATGCTGTACCTGTTCCAAAAGAAATGCAGCAAGAATTCTCCAGAGTTACTCATTGGATGACGAGTGCCATATGCATAGATATTAAACAAATTGGGCTGAATGCTTCAATGTGTTTAGGGGAATGATAGGTGAATGGGAGGTGATCTTACTGACTTGTATACAATTCTTAAAGGGCTTGATAATGTAATTGCATGGATGATGTTTCTCTTAGATAGTAGGTATGTTACAAAACTTACCTTTACCGGCGCTGCACTTCTGCCGCTCCCCGTGTGCGCGACTTTCGCGCCTTGCAGAGGGGGGCGGGCTTAAAGTGCCGTTTTTCCACAGGCAGGACAAATCGATGAATGTCGTGCGATTTGGTTGCTGAAGAAAAATCGCTCCGACATTTCATCAATGGTGGTATTTTTAAATTACTCTAGATTATTTATTAACTAGAGTAATTTAAAAATCACCTTCAAAAGCCGTGACTGCAGACAACCGGAAGCATTTTGCGTAGGGAAGAAAAAAAGGTAAATAGTTTATTTTTATATTAAAAGTTGGTTTTTCGGGAGGCATTAATAATATTTTTATGTTGCGAAATGGGTTCCCCAAAAAATGTATGAACCCCCAGTATTTTTCCCCCCGACTTCACTGCTAACCGCAACGTTCCAATCCACCGCATTCCACTAAAACCCACTCGCTAGTTGATTTAAATGGCCATCAATTTACAGGCATAAAACACTAAAATCCTTCCATTTGTCCCAGAAATTCATGAAAATTAGATTTAAAAATTATGTTATATTGTGGATTATTGTGTGAATGTTATTTGGACACTTAGGCAATTTTTAAAAAGTTTATCTTTTCTTAAGAAATTGATAGATGTTTAGATCTACTCATTGAATTTTGTAATTAGCTACAATTAGATAACTAACTAATTATATGCTTTAATTTCAGGTCATCCAAGTAAGATTGTTTAATATTTGTTTCAGAATGCTTCAATCTATAATAACTGAAAATTTCATTGAGTTCTCTTAATTTTTAAGAATGTTATGGACATTTAACTTTTCCAGATCACAGCTTTTGAGTTAAGTCAATTGAAAGGCAATGGGAAGCAAGATGCTCATTTCCGAGTATGAAAATGGCCATAACCTTCTTAATACTGAAGATATGAAAGTAAATTAGGTGTCAAATTAAACTTCTTTTTATGCTTTATCTGATGGGATAAATTGCAGACTTGATTTTTAAAATCTCAAAATTTTGTAACATTGCTATAGATAGGATGTCCGGAATTAAAGTAAAAAAGTAAAGTGTCCTTTATTGTCATTCAGACCTTTCGGTCTGAACAAAATTTCGTAACCTTGCAGTCATGACATATAATAAAAAAAACAAAACACACAATAAACACATATTTAACATCCAACACATTGAGTTCACCAGGCACCTCCTCACTGTGGTGGAAGGCAAAAGTCTTAAAGTCTTGATCTCCCTCTGCGCTGAGGCGATCCAGGCCTCCGATGTTATCGTCCACTAGGCCTGCGGCTGGGCCTCCGAAGCCGGGCTGCCGTCACCGGAACGCTGGAACACCGCTACAGCTCTGAAGCAGGGTCCACCGCTGGAACACCACTGGAGCACCACAGCTCTGAAGCCGGGTCGCCACTGGAATGCCACTGGAGCACCACAGCTCTGAAGCCAGGTCGCAGCTGGAACGCCACTGCTGGAGCACCACAGCTCTGAAGCCGGGCCGCCACTGCCGCTGGAAGCTGGAACGCCGCTATAGCTCCGAGGCTGCCAGCTCCGCCATTGGACCTCAGCACAGACGGAGACGGTGATGGGGGACACAACAAGAAAAGTCGCATCCCCCCTGAAGGGAGAGACTAAAACCCAGTTTCTCACAACCTCCCTTACCCCGCACACACATACACAGCCTAATAAACCAAAATTCTAACTAAAACAAACACAAGAAGACAAAAAGAAAAGAAAAAACAGACGGACTGCAGGTGAGCCGCAGCTGCCAGGCAGCGCAGCCACTTCCACTTCTTAGGTGAAGGAACTCAACATATGAGGTTGATCATTCAGGATGGAGATAAGAAAAAAATGTCTTCACCTAGAGGATGGTGAATTGTTGGACTCTACCGGAAACAATTGCTGAGTATATTCAAGATTCAAATCAATAAACTTTTAGATATTAAGGGTGCCGAATAATAATGGGTCAGTGCTGGAGAATGCCACTGAGGTAAATGATCCGCCATAAACGCATTGAATATTGGACTAATCACAAGGTACTAAATAGTCTACTCTTGCTTCTATTTTTTGTTTTCTGGATTTTGCTGTAGTGATGGACGCCTTTAACTGTACGTGGCTAGATCAGCCCCTCACTTAAAGTTGTTCAGAATCACTAAGTCATTCCACTCTTTCATTGTGCGGCTTGTCCCTGGCCACCGTTTGTGCAGGATTCAGGTGAATATTGTTGTCCAGAGTGCTGTGGCAATACATTTATGATGAGATTTATCTTTGTGTCCCGTGCAATAACTGTTTAGTCTTAAACTATCTGATTTTACTGATTTCTCTTATTGTATCATATAAGAGAAAAACCCTTATACCGTGGCTACTCTCTTGTCTGAGAAAAGGCCAGACATGAACTCAGCAATTATACAGCAAGAACCATAAGGCTACCAGCAGTATCAATGAACTGATCATTCAGGTCTTGAATTTAGATACCATATAACCATATAACAATTACAGCACGGAAACAGGCCATCTCGGCCCTTCAAGTCCGTGCCGAACAACTTTTTTCCCTTAGTCCCACCTGCCTGCACTCATACCATAACCCTCCATACCCTTCTCATCCATATGCCTATCCAATTTATTTTTAAATGATACCAACGAACCTGCCGCCACCACTTCCACTGGAAGCTCATTCCACACCGCTACCACTCTCTGAGTAAAGAAGTTCCCCCTCATGTTACCCCTAAACCTCTGTCCCTTAATTCTAAAGTCATGTCCTGTTGTTTGAATCTTCCCTATTCTCAAAGGGAAAAGCTTGTCCACATCAACTCTGTCTATCCCTCTCATCATTTTAAAGACCTCTATCAAGTCCCCCCTTAACCTTCTGCGCTCCAGAGAATAAAGACCCAACTTATTCAACCTATCTCTGTAACTTAGCTGTTGAAACCCAGGCAATATTCTAGTAAATCTCCTCTGTACCCTCTCTATTTTGTTGACAAACTAGATACACCAACTAGTTAGGAGACTTCGTACAGTATTTCAATGAAAAAATGCCCCGATTCACAGTGATTTCTGCAGGCTGCATAATTTGCCAATCATGAGATGCCATCAGCCATTTTCATCAGCATTTTTTCCAGAAATGAGAATCGACAAGAGGAGGAAAGAGAGGAGGCGGAGGAAGAGCACAAAGGCTACACATTTGAGCAATATCTGTCCTGCTGCCACCAAGTAGAAGAAAGGCGCATCCATCAAAATACTCCAGTATTTTCTACCCACATAATTTTGGCTTCCAAAAGGCAATTCATCATCTGGATTTTTTCTCAACCCCAACCGTGTATGATCATCATAATCATCAATTTCATCACCATCATTATTTTTGAAGAAAAAAAGAACTGCAGATGTTGTTAACACACAAAAGGACACAAAGTGCTGGACTAACACAGCAGGCAAACAACATCTCTAAGGAAGGATCTCACCCCAAAATACCACCTATCCATGGTCTTCAGAGATGCTGCTTGACCTGCTGAAATTCTCCAGCACTTTGAGTCTTTTGACCATCATTACTCTCGATCAACAGCAAGAAAGATAATATTACCATGAATAATTCAACTTATTAAATGACTAAACTATTGCTGAAAATTAGCTATCTATAGGAGTTGTGTGTCATCTGCTGTTTAGATGAAGGGCAATCACAGTGGCATCAGTCCTAATGATGAATTATGCCTGATAATATGAATAGGATGAAGAACAAATTGCTGGTGGAACTCAGTGGGTGAGGCAACTCTATACAGATGGTGTTTTGGGTCAGGCCACTTCATCAGTCTGTCCATTTCCTTCCAGAGATGCTACCTGACCCACTGTGTTTTCTTAACAGTATTTTTTTGGTCAAGGCTCCATCATCTGCATTATCTTGTGTTTCCAACATAAAGAGGGTAGTCCAAGTGCCCTTTGAAAACTTTTTCAGAACACAAATGTCCCTCGGAACGATTGCACTGTTACCCACTAGTGTCAAGTATGACTTAACCTTTAAATTCTCGTCCTGGTCTCCTGAGCTGGAGTTTGTGACAAAGGAGGGTTACACAAAAAGCTGGAGAAACTCAGCGGGTGCAGCAGCATCTAAGGTGCGAAGGAGATAGGCGACGTTTCGGGTCGAGACCCTTCTTCAGACTCTTCTTGTGACAAAGGATCCTTCTATTCCTTTGTCTGCAAAGAGTGATGTTCTTCTTGTTTATCTTGCATTAGCATGTGTGCGATGAAGGGATTAAGTCCAGAACAGATGTGTATGCCATTCGCATATGGAGTTTGGGAGTGAGAATTGCTGCAGATTATTAAAATTAAGAAATAATTGTCGTCTGTCTGGAATTGGTGGTTGTATACTTCTCAGTGATAAATGCTTTACTCTGTTTCTCCTTTGATCCTCCCAATCACAACAAATAATATATATTTGATAGCAATGGTCAGATTGCTGCGTGCTATTATTTTTTCATGGAAGTGAAAGATATTAATTGCCTCAGAAGATTGAGAAACCTTGAGATATTGAGATCTCAACATTTCATGAGATCACACATTTACATTATTGTGTGCTTTGAGGCACACAATAATGTAATGCGTGTGAGTGTAAGGGAAAATGTAGACATTGGGTGCTGATGTAATGTCTGTGGTGCAATATTTCCGTGTTTTTTATACAGGGGGTTCCAACTTAAACTATTTAAGATAAGTATTTAATTGCCTGGGAGTTGACTACTGGTTGATATCCTCCCACATGTTAATAATTCCCTCGGTAGTTTCCCTTTTTGCAAGTACAACTTCCTTGACTCCAATCCCTTCATATGAACTAATGCTGCTTTGAAGAATTGGCATTCCTTCCGTCTATGTTGTTCCCAGAACTATCAAACTCCACACTTGGGAAGTCATTGAATTAAGTCAAATGTGTATAGCTCCAGAAAAATAGAATCTTTAAAAAGTTTATGTACCAAACTTGTAGCACTTGGTCTTCTTATCCTCTACAGGCGTGTTTAAGTTATAAATTAGACAGGAAATTGTGTGCTAAGCCTAAACTTTCAAATATTGTTTTTATAATGGTGTAACACCTAATTTGTGCCTGTATTCATCTTGGAGAAAATAATTTCCCAAGACTTTGCATTACCAAAGAGAAGACATTTTTCCTTGGTCACTAACCCTGAACATATGTGTGGGTATCAGCCAGCTGTTTTACACAGATGTTCAAGTCCTCTGTAGCCAAGGGAAGAAAGTATGTGGAAGAAAGTAAAGTCAGCAGCTGATACTTCTACATATGTTCAGCAAATTTATCTTCCAATGTGTTCAGTTACAAATGTTTAATAAATAAAACTCTATTTAAAAAAAGCTAAGATTTCTAATTAACATTGTAATTAATAATTGTACCAGCCTTTCTTAATCATATTTGAGAGCAGTAAGATTTAAAAATAACTTGAATAAAATTCAGGTCTGTTTTCCAAATTATAGTGATTATTTCAAAGCCCCCGCGTCTGGGCGATCGAAATTCCCGTTCGGTGTTCTCAAAACTTCTGCGGTCACAACTCCCGCAGCTTGGAGTTCCGAAGTTGGTCTCTGACCAGAGACAGCGGGCTCTATGATGTTAAGTCTGCAAGCACACATCGTTGGAGCTCATTTGTTGAGCCCTGGCAAAGGGATCATGATAATTGATTACGTTAATACATTTCACAAAATGTAGAAACAGGTTCCTCACAATTTAATTTGAAGTGGATAATCGGAATGCGACATTTTATAAGAATACCAAAAAAAATATTGATTGGATGAGGAATATCCTTCGATCCACACCTTACCCACATGTGTGCTGAATCAAAATTCACATGTGTGTGCAGCTGCAAGACCTTGGGTTGATGGTTTGGTACAGGCTCTTTCTGCTACAGCGAATGACTTGAACATTGTGTTCCAATTTGAATACACTGATATCAGATCAGCATTGCACATTGATTGTTGTCGCTTTCTTCTGCCTGTTTTCAGTGGGCAGAAGGATTATCTGCTTTGCTGGGCTAACATAGGTCATGTAATAATAATTCATAATAATAATAATGTGGGTTGCTGTACCCACTTGACATGTTGATTTATCCAGAGAACAAGGAAGAAGCCGGGAGAAGCGAGAGCACAGTCACCGACACACAACTTAAAGTAAAAGTGCACAGCAAACATAACTCGGCTGCTGTACAGGGACTGCTTTGCTGTGTTCAGAGCAAAACCACCACTGTACATTTCTTATAATTGTAATTGTGAATATTCTGCAGTAATCTCAGGAATAATCCAGTACTTTATTCTTGAACTCTTTCTCTTCATCTGTTTGCATCTCCTTGGTAAAATCACAGGTATAACCCCATTGCAAAATAAGGTAAATGCTAGAAATGTGAAATAAACCATAAAACATTGAACATGTTCTGTAGGCCAAAATGTCAGTTTTAATGCTATTTGTTTTTGACTATATCTTTCTGTTTCTGATATTGACTTCTTCAAAAAAATAATCACATTAAATTCCATCTGCCATTGCACTGTCCATTTTTACCAATTTATCAATATCATATTATAGACTTTAACTACTTTACTCACTGTCAACAACACTGAATTCTGTGTCATCTGCAAATGTACTAATCACACCTCCTACATTCATAACCAAAGTATTAATGTATGCAGCAAACAATAGGGGTACCATTACTGATCCCTATGATGTATCACTGGTTATAGACTTTGAATTCACTCTGCACCATTACCCACCGCCTCAGATTACCATGCCAATTTTGGACCAATTTTCCCTTGATCCAATAAGCCTACATTTTTGGACCAGTCAAGTGAAACCTTGTCAAAAGCTTTTCAGAAGTTTGTTTTAAATAATTCTGATCTATTGCCAGGGTTTCATTCTTCCACATGGATTATTACTCACATATGAGGTTTCACCATTGCATAACTTAGTATATGTCTTTAACATCTTAATTAAAATCTTTTGTGCCACCATTTGGCTTGTGCAGATTGCTGAGGCTAATATTTATCATCTCTGTCAAGTTTGCTTAACATTGTTAAGTTTCAACAACCTACTGCATTTTTGAGTGCATTTTTATTCCTGTCTGGAAACCCTCAATGGCTTCAACTTATCCAAGCTTCATAAACACCTCCATTTTTTTGTTCTCACGATTTAATATCAGTTTGGCAAATACTAGCCCCTTTCTCAGCCACATATTACTTTGGTATAATTGGTGACCCATCCTTCTGTTTCCCTTCAAATTTCCAACAGTTTCTCATTTCTCTCTACCCATCTCACGTCAGCTTGAGATCGATTTATTTTATTCTGCTTTCATGAACTTTACCTAATCACGTTCCTCTCTTGGCTGTCTTTCGTGCTTGATGGCCATCTCATTGCATATGACATCTGAGACAAAGTTACCTGGATGAGTGGTACTGTTGCTGATGAGTTAAGGCCAGATTTTAGGTCATAGGTCTGACTATCATTGGCAGCAGTTGCTCTGATGGTTTAAAGAAGACTATGATTTGGATAAAATTATCCTTTCTTCTCATTTTCAGGATTTGATTCAGACATCAGACATGTCAGAATGTGACAATCAACGGACTGTTTGCACTTCAACTCTTGTCAGCTTGTCAGGATTTCAGAGGAAAATCAATGTTTTCACTGCAATTGAAGCTTGTTGGCATTAACCATTTGAAAGGTGGGATTGCTGCCTGTCAGAAGCAGTCACAGAGTAAACAATAAAACTGAAGGCTGCTTAAAAGAAACTGACTGGAGACTGGAAGTGGCTGCCAGCAGAATAATAAGATACCGCTCATTGTTTGGATTTGCAAGTCACTTGGGAAGGGAAAATGGGCCTGATATTTCTGGAAAAATAATGGCCTGATAAAGGAACATGTATTATTAACATGTAAACTGGCCACCAAAATCTAGGGATTGAGAAATAAACTACAAGCTGTGAATAGCCACAACCTGCCATTCCATTCACACCGTTTCAACACCATATCAATTACTTTTCCAGAATCTCCTGTGCTTCTTCTGAATAATCACCCATTTCCCAATAATCTATTCTCTCATATGCCTATCAATGAGCCACTAGTTTCTCTATGAGTCATCGATATTAATGGTAAATTCCAGTTACCAATTAAAACAACCAGCACCTCATCGAGATATGGAATGGATCAGAGCATCCAGGGAAACCTACATGTTCCACAGGCAAGTCATGCAAATTCCACAAGGACTACAGAAAGGGGACAGTCTCACTCCTTAGAGCATCCTATATTTCCAATAAATATACAATCGATGGATAAATGATGTCCATCAATTATGGCTCGCAGATCAACACAATCAATCCCATTGCCCCCTTTACTTTCCTCAAGAAATTCTCTTCTGTATGTGCCTATTTGCACCCTCCTGATTCTCCCACCTATTAACTATGCAGTAATTGCAGTGATCAATTAACCAGCATGCCATTGGGATGTGGTAGGAAACCAAAGCACCCAGGTTGAAAGTCACAGGGTCAAAGGGGAAACGCCACACAGACAACACCAGAAGTCTTGAGAGGTCAGCAAAAGAGTAAACTGATAGGTTCAACTTTTCTGAGTTCTCAATAAATTTGGAATCCCCACATTTCAAAGGTTCAAAGGTTTCAAAGGTCTTTTATTGTCACGTGTACCAATTATGGCACTGTACTATGCGAATTACCATACAACCAACTTAAAAAGCAACAAGGCACACAACTACATAAAAGTTAACATAAACATCCACCACAGCGGATTCCCCACATTCCTCACTGTGATGGAAGGCAATAAAGTCTAATCTTCTTCCCTCATTTTTTCCACGGTCTGGGCAGTCGAAGCTCTCGCATCGGGGCGATCGAAGCTCCAGCGTCAGGGCGGTCATGTCTCCGTCGAGGTAAGAGATTAGAAAAAGTTTCCCCCAACCCCTTCCACCACCCCCCTCATAAAACAAGCTAAAGAAAACTAAAAGCATACATTTAACACTATTTAAAAAAAAACAAAGAAGAAAGGGACAGAATGATTCAGGATTAAATACCATTTAGATCCTCTTGATGGTGCTGTTGAACACAAATGCTGCCGGAGAGCTTGAATAGAAAGCTGTTGGAGTTTGTGGAACTGCAATACTTAAATAAATTATCAAAACAAAATCTTGCCAGATTGAAGAGGAATTAACTTACTCACAAAATTTACTGATCAAGTCAAAAATCCACAAGAGCAACAGATAATTCTCTATGGAGTTCCCAGTTTTTGGCCCAGATTTGTATTTGACGGGATAATAAGATCATATTGTTTGGCCTCTCGTGCCTGCATTCCTGGCTGATCTTTTACCTCAGCAGCGCTTTCCTGAATTAACTTGATTTCTTAACATCCAAAATGGTATGTCTGTCTTGCTCAGCTCAGTGACTGAGCTTCCACAGTCCGCTGGAGTAGAGAATTCTAAAGGGCCTGTCCCACTTAGGCGATTTTTCTGGTGACTGCCGCTGACTGTCATAGTCGTAGCAGGTCGCCGAAAAGCTGGTGACTGGACCCTCTTACGGCAATGTCTACGACAAGCTACAACAACCTACCACCTAATCGACGTCAAGCTATGGCAAGCTACCGACAACCGGTGACCCAATTGTCGCGACTTAGGACGACCACCTATGACCACACCTAAAACAACCTACGATGACACCTACAATAAACTACATCCACCCGCGACAAGCTACGAAAAGCTACGACCCTGTCGGCGACAACTGAGGAGAACTGCAGACACGTGACGTCATTTTGGCCTCTAAAACAACAGAATCACCCATTTTTCCTATAAAACGGGTTGTCGGGTGTGGTTTCGAACCATTCTGCATCATGACTACCATGGAGCAACATCAGAGGGCATTGCTCTTATGACAAAAAGAAGAATCCCTGCTGCTTGCAGCAGCCCTCTTGCTTAAAGATCTGAAAGACAGAAGGACAAAAATAATGGGGAAGAAGGAGCCCAAGAAGATGTCTGTGTGGTTGAAGGCCTTGTCCGTGAAGAGATACAGGTTGGGCCAGTATGAAAACCTGATGACTGAGCTCCAGCAAAAAGATGAGGATGCCTTCAGAAGCTTCACTAGGCTCCTCCCTGAGCTGTTTCAGGAGCTGAGGAGACGAGTGGGCCCTCTCCTGGCGAAAAAGGAGACCTCCATGAGGAAGCCACTGTAACCAGGCCTGCGCCTAGCCATCACCCTCTGCTACCTGGCATCAGGAGACTCCTACAAGAGCATCTCCCACAACTTTCGTGTTGCCCACAACACCATCAGTAAGGTTGTCCGAGAGACCCGTGAGGCTGTCATCAATGCTTATTAAGATGAAGTCATGGACTGCCCTAGTACACCAGATGAGTGGAAGAGAGTGGCGCAGGGCTATAATACTTGATGGAACTCCCTGCACACATGTGGGGCAGTGGACAGCACGCATGTGACCATCAGGTGTCTACCCAAGGGAGGTTCTATGTACTTTAACTACAGGAAGTTCCATTCCATCGTGCTCATAGGTGTAGTGGATGTAAAGGGAGCAGAGGATCTTCAGCCACAGGCTGTCCAGGGCTAGGAGGGTCATGGAAAACGCCTTCAGCATGCTCGCCAGCAGATTCAGATGCTTGCTGACTACGATGGTGCAGGAGCCCAAGAATGTGGAGACCATTGTCTACGCAGCATGTGTCCTCCACACCCTGATCCGTACTAGAAGTGCAGCAGCAGCAGCCATGGTGGAGGGTGACCGAGTGGACAACCAGACAGGCAACATCACATCAAGCTCATGGAGAACTGTAGGATAGGCTACATGGATGGTGGCACTGGAGAGATTTCCAGGAAACACCAGCAACACGAGAGCCAAGGACCAGAGAGACCATCTCTGCCCTTACTACAGCTCCAAACTCGGCAGTGTACCATGGCAGAACAACATGATCTGAAGACCAGCAGCAAACAGCCCCCACCACAAACAGAAGTCCACCACTCCAGGAAGAGAGCCCACAAGAGACCACAAGAAGTAATTTTCAGGGCCACCCACATCCTCCCAAAATATTTTAATTTTCTTAATGCAGTGCAATGCTTGTATTCGTGTTTGTTTTATTGATCAAAATATATGAAAAGACATTGCTTTCAATGCAGTTCAATGCTTGTGTTGTGTTTGTCAAATATGAAATTTAAATATTTGAATGTAATGCCATGACACTATTCTGAAATATAATATCTTTATTGATATTAAGAATATCCTTTATTGATATTTAAACAATGGAGAGAAAGTTTTGAACATTTCAAAATCCAGCGGCGACCAGAGAAACGCTATGGCTCTTTGGGCAACTGAGGAGATTACTCATGACCATACAAAAACACCCCGGTGACACCCCGGCGACCGTGTGGTGACTACCTAGTGGCTTAAAAAATCACCTAAGTGGGACAGGCGCTTAAAGATTCACTAGCCTCTTGATGAATGTAAATGGCAAAATGGCAATCTGTAGTTCAAGATCATCTTTAATCAGTATTCAGATTATAGCGGTACAGCAGGTTATTAGTTGTTAGAACATCATGACCGCTTCCAAGACTGACCAGTGCAGGAAGTGGGTGTTAGTATAAATCGTACAGTAGGGTGGGGTTAGTGATGCTATTCTAGTATGATTGGTTCTCATGCATAAGCCAATCTACAATGAAGAAACTTCTCATCTCTGTACTGGATGACTGCCTCTTATGTTGACAGTTTTATACTCCTGCCAGTTGAAGTACGACCTTTGCAGCAACCCTGTAAAGCCTTACAAGAATATTTGATTTTGTTTCAATGGCATCTCTGTCACAGAGCTATAGAGTGATACAGCAATGGAAACAGGCCCTTCGGCCCAACTTGTCCAAACCGGACAATATGTCCCAACTACACTATTCCCACCTGCCCGCGTTTGGTCTATATCCCTCCAAACCTGTCCTATCCTTGTCCAACTGTTTCTTAAATGTTGGGATAGTCCCTGCCTCAATTACCTCCTCTGGCAGTTTGTCCCGTACACCTACCACCCTTTGTGTGAAAAGGTTACCCCTGAGATTCCTCTTAAATCTTTTCCCCTTCATCTTAACAACTGCTTGTTCTTCTAGTTACGCCTGCTTAATCTCCCCTCATGCAACAAAACCATCATCCCAGGAGTGGATTGTTTTGGATGCAGTGGTGAGTGGATGGGACAAATAATACCATTGCCAGAAATTATTAAATTCAAAATTAAGTTATGTTTTAGGTGGAATTTAAGCTATAATTCCCAGTGATGGTTGATAAAAATAGTTTTCTTTGAATTTTACTGTTCCTATTTTTTAATGACAAAAAATTAACTAAGAGAACTGTTATAACCTGCAGTTATACATTATGTAAAACATTCTGATTATTAACCTTTTGCTTTTATTTATATCTATATTGTGAGGTGGAGGTTGCAGAGATGCTAGTTGATTGCGTTGTGGAGAGGTTTAGGGCTGGTGGGTATTTATTGAAATTGTCAGAGAGATGGTTGAGATGACTGGATGGTTAAAAGTTAATGTGGGGGCTGCACAGGGAAATGAACAACGTGTTTGTCAATTCAGGCGGTGGACAGGGAAGTGACAGGTAGGTGGAGCCTGAGGACTTTGATAAGGGATGAGTGGGGGCTTGTTATATGGAGGAAGATAGATGTCGTGGACTTCTGGCAGCAAGCCAGGGAGGCAATGGGCTGTTAACTACCACCAAAGCACGAGTACAATTAACACATACACAAGTACAACAGGAAGTACAACATGAGAAAGGAAACAGAGAGCAAAGTATAGTGTTAAAGTTACAGAGAAAGTGCAGATAAAAGAAATGCGAGGGCCGCAACAAAATGTGAAATACATGGAAGACGAAATTGCTCGAGAAACTCAGTGGGTGAGGCAGCATCTATGGAGCGAAGGAAATAGGCAACGTTTCTGGCCGAAACCCTTCTTCAGACTGATGTGGTGGGGGGGGGGGGGGGGGGGGGTGTGGGCGTGAAGACTAAAGGGAGGAGCTAGAGGGCTGAGGGAGAGCTGGGAAGGGGAGGAGACAGCAAGTGCTGCCGGAAATTGGAGAAGTCAATGTTCAAGCAGCTGGGGTGCAAACTGCCCAAACGGAATATGAGGTGCTGCTCCTCCAATTTCCGGTGGTTCTCACTCTGGCCATGGAGGAGGCCCAGGACAGAAAGGTCGGATTCGGAATGGGAAGGGAAGTTGAAGTGCTGAGCCACAGGGAGATCAGGTTGGAGTCGAGGGGGGAGGTAAAGCGACAAGTGTAGCATCTCCTGCGGTTGCAAGTGGAGGGGGTGGTGCTGGTGGGAATGGAAGAATTGACCAGGGAGCTATGGAGGGAGCGGTCTTTGCGTGAAATACATCCTCATTCTATGAGAGATCCGTTCAGTAGTCTGATAATGGCGGGAAATAAGTTGTTCTTGAATCTGGTGGTATGTGCTTTCAAGCTTTGTATCTTCTGCGTGATAGAAGAGGAGAGAAGAGGAAGTTACTGGGTTGTATGTGGTCCTTGATTATGTTGGCTACTTTCCGGAGGCAACATGAAACAGATAGAGTTGATGGGAGGAGGTAGGTTTGCATGTTGGACTGGGATATGTCTACAACTCTCAGAAATGTCTTGCTGCCTTGGGCAAAACAGTTGCCAATCCTTATCTAAGGATAAGGGGGAATTCCTTTAGGACCGAAATGAGGAAAACATTCTTTACACAGAGAGTGGTGAGTCTCTGGAATTCTCTGCCACAGAAGGTAGTTGAGGCCAGTTCATTGGCTATATTTAAGAGGGCGTTAGATGTGGCACTTGTGGCTAAAGGGATCAGGGGGTATGGAGAGAAGGCAGGTACGGGATACTGAGTTGGATGATCAGCCATGATCACATTGAATGGCGGTGCAGGCTCGAAGGGCCGAATGGCCTACTCCTGCACCTATTTTCTATGTTTCTATGTTTCTAAACTAAATAGTGATTAATTCCAGCAGGGTGATTTCTACATTGCATCTGTAGAAATTGGGAAAAGTCTTTGTAGACGTGCCAGATTTAATTAGGCTTCTAAGGAAATAGAGACATTGATGTAATTTTTTGGCCTTGGCATCAATGTGGTTGGATCAGAACAAATAGTTGGTGATATTTACACGTAGCAACTTGAAGCTCTTGATCATTTCCACTTCAGCACCATTGATGCAAACCTAGATGTTTACTCCACCCCACTTCCTGAAATCGATTACCAGCCCCTTGGTTTTGCTGACGTTGAGGGAGAGGTTGGTGTTTTGTTACTTATCTCCTTTTCTATCTTCTTTCTGTATAGGGCCTGCTACAGAGGTGAATCTGCAAACTTGTAGATGGAGTTAGAACAGAATTTGGCTGCACAGTTGTGAGTGTATAGAGAGAATACACTCACATCTGTATAGTGTGTGGTGCATTGCTGAGAATGCATCCGTATGGGACACCGATGCTATGAATTATTGTGGAGGATGTTTTGTTGTCTCTTCACACTGCTTGTGGTCTATGGTCAGGGAGTCTAGGGTCAAGTGGCAGAAGTGGCTGCTGTCCAAGTTTTATGAGCTTGGAGATGACTTTAGTTAGAATTATGGTGTTGAAGGCAGAGGCAAAGTCAATAAAGTGGACTTTTATGCAGGTGTATTTGTTATCCAGATGTTCTAAGGATGAGTATAGGGTTAGGGAGATGGTGTTTGCTGTAGACTTGTGGCAGTAAAGGAATTGCAATGGATGGAGGCTGTCGGGGAGGCTAGAATTGATGTGCACCATGATCAACCTCTTGAAATACTGGTCAACATTGTGGATGTTAGAGCCACTGGGCAGTGGTCATTAAGGCACACTACCTTGCTTTTCTTTGGCATGAGATGGCCTTGGTCTTAAAGCAAGTGGGAACTTCTGATTGGAGTAGGGAGATCAAAGATATCTGTATCAAAGGTATACTCCCATGTGCAGATTCTGGGGTGACAGCTGGGGACTATCCAGGCTAGTTACTTTCCACAGGTTCACTCTCAGGAATCGGTCTGCAACTTTGACCGTGAGTGCAGATGATCCTGAGACTGTTGGTGCAGGTGTAGTTATTCCACTAATCTTCTGTTCAAAATAGACATAGAATGCACTTTGCTCATCGGGGAGCAGTGCACTGTTCCCGCAAAGACCGCTCCCTCTGCAACTCCCTTGTCAATTGTTGCACTGTGGAAAAATGTAGCTTCATTTTCTATTGTTGGCACTTTACTTGTTCTAATGCTCGTTACAGTGCAGCAGGTCTGCTGCTTCATCCATTTGGTTCTCTCCTATAAGTTGTCTAATTTAATCAGTAAACACCTGAGGATATTTCTACCTTAAAAAATCCTACTTCATTTGCAGATGTTTAAAATATATTTAAAATATGTTATAACTTCTTCAGAAGGTATTCACTGTCATTATAATATAATAATATCCTTGCTAAAAATATATCCTCCTGGGTGGCAGAGGTCGTATTGTTATGTTAGCTGCAGCTTTGCAATCTAATTTATGTTTATAGTCACCACTTTGAACAAACAGTTTTGCCTGCCCCAAAACAGGAAGAAGCACTCCGTCATGAGATATAATTGCAGATCTAAGTGATTCCAACTTTGGAAGTTTAAAAGCTTTGGCAGTTTTCCTAAGTAAATGAAGTACATTATATTCAGTTTTCCCATCTATTTAAAGCATTATACAGTTGCTTGTCTCTAAATGTAATACATTCCACATCATTCAGTCTATACATACAGACTTAAATGACAATAAACCGGTTGCTTCTGGCTCCTCATCAAATTTTCTGACTGTGCGTTTACCTGCAGATGATTCATTTCCATGGCAATTCTTTGCACATTGATTGCTCTTTCTGCATGCGTTACATATTTTACTAAAAGTAGAACACTACTCTCTCCTGCGGAACACATGTTTCAAGTACTTGGTATCCTTATTTGGAAGCTTTTGTTTGTCACCCAAGAGATTCCCATGCTTTCACATTCTGTCCTGTTGACTCAATAATTACTTTGTGTTGAACCTCCATGTTCTCTGCCACATTACAAAATCTCATTTGTTTTCTCTAAGGCCAAGTTAGTTTCTCAAATTAAGCTTCCACATTTTTAGTCTGCCATTCCAAATGCAAATCTGTCTCTTGAGTATATTTTTCTGGCATAATTGCATGAAACTCACAACCTTATTATTATTCTGCATTGACAGCATCTTAGCTCCACCTATAAGAATGTTTTTTCCACAATTGACAGTAATGAGAAAAAATATGCAACATAAATATTATTTCAGGTTTAGCCCCTTCTTTGACCCAGTCTGTCCAAATGGAATAAATTTAATGTACCTCCACATCTTTCATTGATAAGAAATGTCCTATTGTACAGTATAAACAAAACAAAATATATGCTGACTACTGCAGCGGTATATACTTAGTCATAAAAAGAAACAAAGTGCTGGAGTAACTTATCGGGTCAGGCAGCTTCTCTGGAAAACATCGATAGGAGATGTTTCCAGTCGGGATACTTCTTGTGACCTATTGCAGTGAGGTGGGAGGGTGATAGAAAGATGAAAAATAGGTGGGGATGGGGCAACATTCTGGCAGGTGATAGGTGGATGTGGTTTTTTGCTTGACAGATAGCTGCACAAAGGACAGAGATGAAAAAAAAGTGTGAGATAAGGATGAATGGGGTACAAAATGTGAAGCCAGTGGATAATAATAGACAATAGACAATAGGTGCAGGAGTAGGCCATTCGGCCCTTCAAGCCAGCACCGCCATTCAATGTGATCATGGCGGATCATCCCCAATCAGTACCCCATTCCTGCCTTCTCCCCATATCTCCTGACTCCGCTATTTTTAAGAGCCCCATCAAACCCTTTTCTTGAAATCATCCAGAGAACCTGCCTCCACCACCCTCTGAGGCAGAGAATTCCACAGAATCACCACTCTGAGAAACAGTGTTTCCTCGTCTCCGTTCTAAATGGCTTACTCCTTATCTATATTACTAAAAGTCTGATCTTGACTACTTCCTGTTGTTCTAAAATATTGATTTTAGAAGAAATGCTGCCACTTACGGCTGTGATTTTTGGCCACCTTACTCAGAGTCCCCCTCCACTTCGCAGGACAAGAGGATTTTTCACATTGATGAAAAATAAAAGAGTTATTAGTGTTTAAAAAATGTTGAGATTCTCTCTCCTGAAGGCCACGCCCCTTCCAGAGGGACTATAAAACCCAGAAGTGTTGAGTGCCTCAGTCAGTCTCTGCAAGATGGGGGAGCGAGAGGGTCAAGTCTGTCAGTCTGAGCTGTGAATAACACTGAACACATGTCTACTAAACTGTGAGTGGTTTTACTGACCTGTCAGTGCCCTTAATGTGGTATGAAAATATAGTTTGGAAATGCTAAAGCTGTGTTGGCTTTGAATGGAAATGCTAAAGCTGTGTTGCTTTTGGTTTGGAAATGCTAATGCTGTGTTGCCTTTGGTTTGGAAATGCTAAAGCTGTGTTGCCTTTGGTTTGGAAATGCTAAAGCTGTGTTGCCTTTGGTTTGGAAATGCGAAAGCTGTGTTGCCTTTGGTTTGGAAATGCTAAAGTTGCCTTGCCTAATTAAAGTTCCCTTGCCTAATTAAAGTTGCCCTGCCTAATTAAAGTTGCCTTGCCTAATTAAAGTTGCCTTGCCTTCTGTATAATTAAAAGTCTAATCTTGACCACTTCCTGTTTGCGATTGATATTGATTTTAGAAAAAACACTACCATGTACAGCTGTGATTATTGGCCATCTTACTCAGAGTCCCTCTCCGCTTATCAGGTGCCGAGGATTTTTCCCATCGATGGAAAAAAAAAAGTTATTAGTGTTTACAAAATGTTGAGATTCTCTCTCCTGTCAATCAGGCCATGAAGGCCATGCCCCTTCCGGTGGGAGGGGGGAGGGACTATAAAACACAGAAGTATGGGCATGGCTCAGTCTCTGCAAGATGGAGGAGGGAGGGGTCATGACTCACTGTCGTTAGTGGTCTTGCACCCTGCCTGAAGTGGTATGAAACTGCACTTGAATTTGTTGGCCTTGCACCCTACTTGAAGTGGTAAGAAACTACACTTGAATTTGGTGGCCTTGCACCCTACTTGAAATGGAATTTCAAGGAATAGCCGTGAGTCAGCTGCCAGTCCACCAGCCGTGAGTGAGTGAGCTGCCAGTACAACAGGCTTGAGTGACTGAGCCGCCAGTCTAAGAATCCATTCGGCCCACAATGTCCACATTTGGCCTCTGGAAACCAGTCTGTTCAGCCCACAACACCCATACTAGCGCTCCAGAAAGCCCCCCCCCCCCCATTGGCCACAAATATTGGAATTGGTGGAGTGGTGGAATATTGTGATGGGGGACCAGCCCTCCCGTGTGATGCTTGGACCCAACAGATTCCACTTAGTCTAGTTCTTAAATAAAGGTGGAAGGGGGCAGGCGGAAGGAGAAAGGGAGAAATGGGTGTGCATCCAGGTGAGACATATGGAACAGAGGGGAAGGGGGATATTTGTAGGTTAAAAATGATCTAAGCTTGGTTGAGCCTCAGCTGTAATATTTTATTCAGTTTGGCGTACCGCATATTGTGAATGAGGTTGAGGCATATAACTGGGTGGACAGAGATTAACTAGAATGGGCTGGCAATATTTGTAATATTTAAACCCGAATGTGTATTATCTTCTTCTTCTTTCGTGTGGCGTGCACAGCCTAAAGTTGTTGAACAACTTGTTCTATTTGATCTTCCGCTTGAGTGCACGTCGAGTTGATTGCATTAGTCGAAACAGGGCAGACCACGTAAAGGTTGCAATCTTCCACCCCGTGTATTATCTGAGATACTTTTACAGCATCTTCTCTATTTGTCTCCTTAAAGCATTATGTATATTGACCTGCAGGTTTTTCTGTTTGTACACAATTCTTAAAATTGTATCATTGTTCCACTTATTTATTTTTCCAAAATGTTTTTCTTCACACTTATGTTTATTGCATTTCATCAGTCCATTCACTCTTCAATATGCTCCTGAGGTCTATGATTATCTACCTCACTATTTACTATAAGTTCATAAATGATAGGAACTAAATTAGGGCATTCGGCCAATCAAGTCTACTCCATCATTAAATCATGGCTGATCTATCTTTCCTCTTAACCACATTCACCTGCCTTCTCCCCATAACCTCTGATGCCCATACTAATCTAGAATCTATCTATCCCTGCCTGAGAAATATCCACTGACGGCCCCACAGCCTTCTGGGGCAATGAATTCCACAGATTCACCACCCTCCTACTAAAAAAATTCCTCCTCATCTCCTTTCCAAAAGAACGTTCTTTACTTCTGAGGCCATGACCTCTCGTCCTAGACTCCCTCGCTAGTGGAAACATCCTCTCCACATCCACTCTATCCAGGCCTTTCACTATTCAGTAAGTTTCAATGCCCCCCAACCCCCCCCCCCCCCCCATCTATAATTATAGCTCTGCATCATTTGCAAATACTGAAATTTTGCCAGCCCAAATCCAATTTGCTATTTTTTTCCAAAATGTGGACTGATCCTAATACCAACCAATGCTGGAGTCCACTACATATGACACACAAGCATTCATAACTGTTACTTTTGTCCCTTGGTCTATTTTGATTCATACTGCTAATGCCTATAATTGTCATGGCCTTTAATTTTTCTAAGTAATCAATTATATAATTCAAACAAATGTTCAGATATAGATCATCTATAATTCCCCTGTCATCAGCCTTTTCTGTATCTTCAGTAAAATTCCTTATCAAGTTACTCATAGGTAATATAGCATTAATAAATAGTTATTATCTTTCAAATAATGATTAATACTTTTCTAAATAGAGAAAATGATCCTGGACATGGTGGATTCCTAAAATCTCCCCAGCTGACTGGACAGTAATCTACACTATTACTAAAATTCTCATCTTGATCACTTTCTGTCTACTTTGTAAATAAATTTTAGGAAAAACGCTACCCTATATGGCTATGATTTTTTTTTGCCAACTTACTCACCGTCCTCCTGTTCTCAAAACACCCCAAGGTTTTTTCAGATCGGTGAAATAATAAAAAAAGTTATGAATGTTTAAAAAATCGTGAGAGCAGCAGATTGGTCTTCTCACCTGTCTGTCACCATAATGAAGGTAACGCCCCTTCTGGGGGCCAGGACAATAAAGCCCCGGAGGCCAGATGTGAGTCAGTCACCCTAGAAGACCGTGAGTGAGAGTTGAGTCCAGAACTGTGAGCCTGCACTGTGAGTGAACTGAACTGTTGGTCTGCACCGTGATTGAACTGAATTGTGAGTCTGAGCCGTGCTAAGTCCAAAGGTTGTGCTCATTCCGGAAGTCCCACTCACTCCGGACGTCCTGCTCACTCCGGAAGTCCCACTCACTTCAGATGTCCCGCTCAGTGGAGAGGTCGCGCTCATTCCGGAAATCCCACTCAGTCCAGAGGCCGCGCTCAGCCATGTGAGTAGATTCAAGAGAGTTTTATTGTCATATATATGTTGTGTGTGAGCATGTGTGTGACTGTGTGAGTGCGCATGTGTGTGATTGTGTGTGTGATTGCGTGTGCGAGTGTATGTGTGTGAGCATATGTGTGAGAGTGTGCAAGTGTGAATGTGTGTGTGTATGTGTGTGAGTGTGTGGGTGATGGTGGGCATGAGTGATGGAGGGTGTGAATGAGCAAACTGCCAGCTCACCAGCCGTGAGTGAGTGAACTGCCAGCCCACCAGCCAATGGTGAGTTAACTGCCAGCCTACCAGCCATGAGTGAGTCAACTGCCAGCCCACCAGCCATGAGTGCCAACTGCCAGCCCACCAGCCGAGAGTGAGTCAACTGCCAGCCCACCAGCCATGAGTCACCTGCCAGCCCACCAGCCATGAGTGAGTCAACTACCAGCCCACCAGCCATGAGTGAGTGAACCGCCAGCCCACCAGCTGTGAATGAGTGAACTGCCAGCCCACCAGCCATGAATGAGTCAACTGCCAGCCCACCAGCCATGAGTGAGTCAACCAGCCATGAGTGAGGGAACTGTCAGACCATCAGCCATGAGTGAGTCACCTGTCAGCCCACCAGCCGTGAGTGAGTGAACTGCCATCCCACCAGCTGTGAGTGAGTCACCCAGACGTGTGTGAATGATCTGCCAGCCACCAGTCATGAGTGAGTGAACTGCCAGCCCACTAGCCATGAGTGAGTGAACTGCCAGCCCATCAGCTGTGAGTGAAATGCCAGCCCACCAGCCGTGAGTGAGTGAACAGCCAGCCCACCAGCCATGAGTGAGTGAACTGCCAGCCCACCAGCCGTGAGTGTCAACTGCCAGCCCACCAGCCATGATTGAGTCAACTGCCAGCCCACCAGCCATGAGTGAGTCACCTGCCAGCCCACCAGCCGTGAGTGAGTCAACTGCCAGCCCACCAGCCATGAGTGAGTCAACTGCCAGCCCACCAGCCGTGAGTCAACTGCCAGTCCACCAGCCATGAGTGAGTCAACTGCGAGTCCACCAGCCATGAGTGAACTGCAAGTCCACCAGCCATGAGTGTGTCAACTGCGAGTCCATCAGCCGTAAGTGAGTGAATTGTGTCCGCCAGCCGTGAGTGAGTGAACTGTGAGTCCATCAACTGTGAGTGACTGAACTGTGAGTCCACCAGCCGTGAGTGACTGAACTGTGAGTCCACCAGCCATGGGTGACTGAACTGTGAGCCCACCAGCCGTAAGTGACTGAACTGTGAGTCCACCAGCCGTGAGTGACTGAACTGTGAGTCCACCAACCGTGAGTGACTGAACTGTGTCCACCAACCGTGAGTGACTGAACTGTGTCCAAGAATCCATTCAACCCACAATGTCCATACTAGCCCTCTGTAAACCAGCCCCTTCGGCCCACAACACCCATACTAGTGCTACAGAATGCCCCTCCCCCACTGGCCACCAATATTGGAATTGGTGGAGAGGTGGAATATTGCATTGGGGGACCAGCCCTCCCATGTGAACATGGGACCCAACGGGTCCCCTTAGTCTAGTATAACATAAACAGTTCTCCAGTCCTCGGGCAACATGTGCACTTTTAAGGAGGATTAAAAAATTGTAGCACAGCTATTGCAGTTGGAAAGGTCTCTCCTGTCAATGCAGTAAGATTCTGCACTTGTCGAGTTCTATTATTTCAAAAGAAACAGCATGTTATCATTGCTTCAGTTTCTGATGCCACTTTCATGTCCGCTCTATGCAGCGATCAATTACCCTATTTGTTTATATGTCAAGCTTTGGAAGTTAGTATTGGTTTAATATTGTTTTTTGTACCAAATATGCAGTGTAAAACATTGCTTGCTATTCAGTCAAATCATATTTTGTATGAGTATGATTAAGTCTTGCACCATGTGTGAAGAGAAAAATACCACAGTGCAGAACGTACTGTTAAAGCATAATAGTGTTACATTTCCAGACAAAGTGCAGAGTATAAAAGTGCAAGGGCCACAATGAGTGGATCTGTCAGTAGTCTGATAACAATGGGGAAGCAGCTGTTCCTGAATCTGGTAGAGTGTGCTTTCAGGCTTTTTATCTTCCGTCCTTTCTACGGTACATCTGTAGAAGTCAGGGGTGTAAATCCGGGGGGGGGGGGGGGGGGGGGGCAGGGGGGCAGGGGGGACATCCCCCCCTCTGTTTTGATGGGTGGGGGATGATCCCCCCATTTTTTGTAATCTGTATTATAAAACTCTGTGAAAAAAAAGCTGTTAAAAATCTCCGCTTTCCGCGAGAAAGTGGGGATGTGACTGATGATCGAGGGAGCTGATTGGATGAGAGAGACGTCAGTCAGCAGGCAGTGGGGGAGGCCATGAAGATTCAGCGCGATGATTGGAGGAGCGAGGTGTTGATCAGCGACGGAAATAGGGGGGTGGGACTGAGGATAGAGCGCAGTGATTGGAGGAGGGACACATCCTGGTGAAGCACAGATCGGAGTGGAGCTCGAATTGGCCCGTTCGCGGGGCTTTTCATTGCCCGGCCCGCCGCAGCATAAAATCGACCTTGGGATCTTCCACCGCCCCATGGTCAAATTGCTGCGTCGAGGCGATCGGGGCTCCCGATGTTGAAGCCCCCGCCGGGCGATGAAAGGCCCAGCGAACCGGCCGATTGAAGCCCCACGTTTCGGGGAGGACGAAGCTGCTCTTTTTGGATTTCGGCGTCAGTCTCCAACCAGGTCCGTTGCCGATGTTACCGGCTATAGGGCCCACGGCCGAAACCTCGCGTGTGTGTGTGCGCGCGGCCGCCATTAAATTGTTTTGATGGCCCCATGTTTTGACAGCCATTTCCGTGCCTGGTAGAAGTTGCTAAGAATCATTGGAAACTTCCTCAGTCTTCTGAGGAATAGAGATATTGGTGTGATTTCGCGGCCATAGCTTTATTATGGTTGGTCCAGCAGGTTCTCTGCCATCACCACCTTGGCACAGTTGATGCTGACTGTTAGGAAAGTTAAGAAAGTGCCCTTTAATTGCACTTCAATATGAAGAAAGAAGCCTTTAACTATTATGATGTGTGACCAGATATATGTTGTATGTTTCAGTTCCCCCATGCTTAGAGAGTTTTTAGCATTGTTCTTCATTACATAGAATGACATATGAACTCTCAGGCCACACATGCCATGGTGTTTATCCTGCACACAAACATGCCTTAAAAATGTAACATCTTCATGGACCCATGGAAATCCCTGGCCAATTAATGCTCCAATGGGGAAGATGTCTCATTGTTGGGAGAACACTTAAACACAGCATCAGGAGCTCAGAAAATTAAAAATTGTCCAGCTACTTATTTCTTAAATTACATCCTAGCCCATTTGTAGAAAAGTCTATATATCCTTCTCCTTAGAACCCACAGAACCGGTATGTGGGTAAATTGTTCTTAACTCTGATACACTGCCTTACAAGAAGATCGAATCCCGTGTGCTCTTTATTAACTCTTCATTGTTTCAATAGTCAATAGTCAATAGTCAGATTTATTCGTCACATACACAATAAAGTGCAGTGAATATGGGTGGCGCATAAATCTTTTAGAATAGTAATAGTTTCTGCAGATTTTCAACCCTCTGTAAAAAAGATATCTCTTTTTGTATTTCTTTTAATCTTCCATATTTTGTATTTATATAATCCTTTATCTCAGACCTACGGAATTACTCAAAACAAGGGGTTGCCACAAGGGGCGGTACAGTAACCAAATACAGTAACCCAATGCTAAAGTTGTTGCCTTACAGCGCCAGGGACCCGGGTTCGACTCTGACTATGGGTGCTGTTTGTATGGAGTTTGTACATTCTCCCTGGGAGTTCTGATTTTCTCCCACACCCGAAGTACATACAGATATGTAGGTGCATTGACATTGGTAAATTGTAAATTGTCCCTTGAGTGTGTAGATTAGTTTACGGGGTCGGCGCAGACTCAGGGGGCTGAAGGGCCTGTTCGGCGCTACATCTCCAAAGTCTAAAGTCTAAAGTTTTTATCATCTGTTCTGAACATTTGCTTCAGAATTTGGGGCAAACCAGAAAATCAACCCTTCACTACTTTTCCTAATGAATCCAGATCCTATCATATCTATGCATTTGTGTTTCTATACATCAGATAGCATGCTGGTGAATCTGATAGAACGTTCTCCATTAACTAAACTAATCTGTCTGGAACATCCCTCATTAATATACCTTACTGCATGATTTACTTACATACTAGGTGCCATGTACAAAGAGAATAAAAACTGTAAATGCCCACTGAATATTTTATCTCTCATAAGCAGAGTACTGTATTTTAATTGTTAGGGGAAGTTACCATGAAACCTACCGTGGAAAAGAGAGTTACTTCCAAGTAATGTATATTGATGGTTAATTCTGACAACTGCCTGGTTTCCGTGATTGTTTCATTGTAGTGTTGACTACAAATTACACTGGTGTCAGCAATTTCTAGATGGCTGGGCCAGCAACTGAGTATCATGTGTGGATCACTAATGCAGTTATCATCTTTAAACACCAGCTTCAAATTTCAATGGCAATGCAATTGCACTATTTGACATTTCCATCTTGCTGCTGGAGGTGTTATCAGAACGTGGATGGTTTAATAAATTATCATATGATAAATTTATACTGAACTCAATTAAGCACAGGCAGGACTTCCAACATGTATTTAAAAAAATCCTAATTTCAGTATTTGGCAATTTTACCTTGAAATGCCCCAGTGTGGGATTGGCAAATTCACATGGGGAAAATTGGTTGTATTGATATTGGATAGACTTGACATGAATTAGTGCTTAAATGTTAAAGAAGGAACTGCAGATGCTGGAGAATCGAGGGTTACACAAAAAGCTGGAGAAACTCAGCGGGTGCAGCAGCATCCAAGGTGCGAAGGAGATAGGCGACATTTTGGGTCGAGACCCTTCTT
Source organism: Raja brachyura (assembly GCA_963514005.1). The sequence goes on from OY740782.1 coordinate 88,525,380, forward strand.
AGTGCTTGTGGCTCTTGCTGTGTTATTGGATCAAGAAATCTCATCGGATTTTCCTTCTACTTAATGTAGATGACCCACTTCACACTGAAAAGAAACTCCTAATTTCATCGCAGTTTGAAATAGAAACCTGATGTGCTTTCTCGCTTAAATTATTAGTGGATCTGTGTGAGAGGGAGAGGTCGGTGGTAGTGGAATGCAAACAGATTTATCAGTCATATACTTCTTCAGAGATCTCTATCGGAAATAATTTCATTGTTTATGCCAATCGTGAAATTACAAAGTAGAGACAAATTGGCTTCTTCCAATGGATGTATTTTCTATTTCTGAGATTAGAAAAATAATTATCATTGGCATGAATTATAAATCTGGAAGTGTAATGGCCCACTGGAATGTCCAGTAAACTTTGGTCCCTTTGCTTGTGACTAATAACAAACAACTTTGCAGTACTAGTCTTCTGCACAAACTATAATAGCGAGTTGTTTATGTATGGTTTTAATTTGCTTATTTTTTTCTCCGCCATTAAAATCATAAACGCATTTCTTATTTCATCAAGAGAAAAGACAGTGAGCTGCTTCCAGACCTTCAGCATTTCAGTACAGGAAGCCAAAAAGTGTTCTGAATGATTTTGTCTATTTTTCCTCTTGGCATGGTTGAATTTGAAAAGCTCACTGAATGAAAAAACTGTTAGAATGTTCTGCAATTATCTTGCGATTTTCATAAGCCTAAGATGTCTTAAAGGTGTAGCACCCAAGCTATTGCTTATGAAATGTCACTGTATAGGCAAGCATTGTGGTCAACCTTTGCACAGTAAGATCCTGAAAATGAGACAAAGGTTTGATTTGTCTTGTTGATGATGTTGCATGAAGCATGAGCCAGGAGTCCAGCCTGCATGTTGATCATTAAAATTCCATACATTTTTTCATAGAAATTTCACAGCATTGAAACAGGCCCTTTGCGTGTATGATGACCATTGTACTTAAATGCTGACTGGTCCCATTTACTCGCAATTGTCTATAGCCTTCTGTGCCCGAACAATTCAAGTAATGGACATCCATGGTGGGGAGGAAGGAGTGGGGGCTCGGAGGGTGGAGGTCATTAAAGAGATGAAGGGCATGAGGTGTCTTGGACTTCTTTACTCAGAGAGTGGTGGCTGTGTGGAATGAGCTTCCAGCAGAAGTGGTGGAGGCAGGATCGATTTTAACATTTAAAAGTAAAGTGGATAGGTATATGGACGGGAAGGGAATGGAGGGGTATGGTCTGAGTGCAGGTAGATGGGACTAGGGGAAAATAAATGGTCGGCACGGACTGGAAGGGCCGAGAGGGTCTGTTTCCGTGCTGTAATTGTTATATGGTTATATGGTTATAGGACGGGAGAGATTGGACCAGGGGGGATAGGATGGAGTCAAGGTACGTGGAAATCATTTCGTTGGGACAGGAGCAGGCAGCAACAATGGGTCTGCCAGGTCAATTGTGTTTGTGGAATTTGGGGAGAAGGTAAAACCGGGCTGTGTGGTACAGGGAAACGATAAGGTTGGAGGCTGCAGAAGGCAGACAGCCAGAAGTGATGAAATCAGTGGTGCTGTTTGAGATTGAGGCCTGGTGCTCATCTGTGAATTCATGGTCCAGGGATGAGTGGGAGGAGGTGTCTGAGAGTTGTCACCTGGCCTCAGCCAGGTCAGCGAACCGGACTGCCACGGTTCCTCCCTTGTCGGCGGGTTTGATTGCAGTGTCAGGGTTGCTGCAGAGTGAGCGGAGGGCTGTACCTTCAGAGGAGGTGAGGTTGGAGTAGGTAAGGGGAGTGGAAAACTCATCAGACTCCTCCATTGTCATAGTGAGGTTAAACGCAAATTGGAGGAACAGCATCTCATATTTCACTTGGGCAGCTTACAGCCCAGTGGTATGAATATTGATTTTCCTCACTTCAGGTAGCCTCTCTCTCTATCCCTTCCCCACCCAAGTCACACTAGCTTCTCATTTTCACCTGACAAACCCTGAAGAAGGGTCTCGACACGAAACGTCGCCTATCTCCTTCGCTCCTTAGATGCTGCTGCACCCGCTGAGTTTCTCCAGCCTTTTGTGTACCAACAGCTTACAATGGCCTGTTTCCTTTATCATTGTTACTTTTTTTGCATATCTTTCATTCTTTGTCTCTCCACATCACCATCTATATCTCTTGTTTCCCTTACCCCTAACCAGTCTGAAGAAGGGTCTCGACCTGAAACATTACCCATTCCTTCTCTCCAGAAATGCTGCCTGGCCTGCTGAATTACTCCAGCTTTTTATGTCCAACTTCGGTTTAAACCAGCATTTGCAGTTCCTTCTTACACTTGTTCAGATGTCTCCAAACTCGCGAGACTTGGAGTCAGTACTCATCTCTGCAACTGGAGCCTCTACTTCCTGACTAACAGACCCCAATCAGTGAGGATAGGGGACAAATCATCCTCTACTAAAATCCTCAACAATGGTGTTCCGCAAGGATACTTTCTCAACGTTCTTCTTTATTCCTTGTACACCCACAATTGTGCAGCCATGTACAAATCCAATTCGTAACAAATTTGCAGATTACATCACCAATGTGGGCCGGATATCAAATAATGATGAGACAGAATACAGGAAGAAGATTGAGAACCTTGTGACCTGGTGTGGAGACAAAACCTTTCTCTCAATGTCAGGTAGACAAAGGAGATTGTGATCGACTTCATGAAGTAAAGTGGTACACATACCCCAGTTTGCATTGACAGGGCCAAGTAGAAATGTTGAAAGCTTCAAATTCCTAGGTGTAAATATCACCAATAACTTGTCCTGGACCACCCATATTGAAGCAATAGCCATGAAAGCACACCAATATCTCTACTCTCTTAGAAGGCTTAGGAAGTTTGGAATGTCCCCAACAACTCTCACCAACTTCTACAGATGCGCCGTAGAAAATATTTTATCGGGATGCATCACAACATGGTTTGGGAACAGTTCCATCCAAGACCACAAGAAAATGCAGAGAATTGTGGACCCAGACCATCACCCAACCAATCTCCCTTCCAATGACTCAATTTACACCTCACACTGTCTCAGCAAGGCTAGCAGCATAATTAAGGACAAGCTGCACCCTGGTCACTCCCTCTTCTCCCTTCTCCCATTGGGCAAAAGGTATAGAAGTGTGAAAACGCACACCTCCAGATTCAGGGACAGTTTCTTCCCAGTTGTTACCAGGCAACTGAACCATCCTACTAACAACTAGAGAGCAGTCCTGAAGTACTACCTACCTCATTGGAGACCCTCGGCCTATTTTTGATCGGACTTTACTGCCATTATCTTGCACTAACTATTATTCACGGTATTCCCTTAATCATATATCTGTACAATGTGGATAGCTTGATTGTAATCATGTATTGTCTTTCCGCTGACTGGTTAGCACACAATAAAAACTTTTCAATGTACCTCTGTACCTCAGTGGCAATAAACTAAACTAATAACTGATGCCTCTTAAATGTTATGAGAATACTTGTCTCCATCATCTCCTCGGGCATTGTGTTCCTGACTCTAACTACTCTGTACGAAAAGATTCCCCCTCAGATCAACCTACCTTTCATCTTATAACTACGCCCTCTTATTTTAGACACTCCCACCAAGGGAAAGATATTCTCATTATCTTTTTACATAATTCCTGTACATAGTTTCCTTAACTCTATGTCTAAAATTAACTATGTGCTGACTCACATGCAAATTATTATGCTGGGCTGAATTGAATTACTATTCATTTCACGCCAAACTACAAATAGGATGCAAATAATACTCTCAGAGAATTAAAATGTACATGAAAGTTGGATCTGTATTTCTCTGGACTTTACAAGCATTGGTGGCAGGTTTGGTGGAACAGTGAAATGTACATTCTTTCTCAATGTCTTAAAACCTATGCTACAGGTTCCCAGAAGTTTAATTCAAACTGAAAGTGTAACTTAACTAATTTTGCTTGATGGATTTTTTATTCTGAATGTCTTACCTTTGATAACATATTGTAAATCTTGCCATGTAAATTGACTCTTAAATTATTGCTTCTCACCTGTCAAAATAAATGGAGCCACTTGTGATTATGCATAACGTCTGTTTACCCGTGAATAGTTCCTGAAAGTATAATCGTTAGATCAGGGCCATATAATCATATGTGCAGAACATCCATGTGATATTCAGATAATGAATAAACTTTGAATTTATGGGCAAACATATGGCAAACACCAATGGGATTCAATTCAGACAAGTTGAAATTACCCAATAGTTTGCACCCCAGAGCTTTATAACATAGAACAACAATGAGCAGTACAGCACAGGAACAGGTTATTCAGCCCACTATGTCAGCCCTGAACATGATGCCAAGACCTACCTTTACTTGTTTGCACATAATCCATATTCTCCCAAACCTGCATATCCATGTTCTTATCCAAAAGTCTCTTAAATTGAATTGAATTGAATTGAATTTCCTTTATTGTCATTCAAACAATAGTTTGAACGAAATTGCGTACCTTGCAGTCATGACAGAAATAAAAGCAATAAAACACACAATGAACACAGTTTAACACAAACATCCATCACAGTGAATCTCCAGGCACGTCCTGACTGTGATGGAAGGCAAATAGTCTTATCTCTTCATTGCTCGTTCTCCCGCTGTGTTGAGGCGATTAAGGCTCTTGACGTTGAAGCCCCCGCTGAGTGATGGTAAGTCCCGCGGCCGATTCCAAGCTCCGCGAAAGGGCCGATTCAAACTCCGCGACCCGGGGCGGACGAAGCTGCCACCCTCCAGTCCAGCAGACGAAGCTATTGTTGCGGGAGGTCCCGAGAATCGGTCACCAACCTGGGACCTGTGAGCTCCCGGTGTTACCGTCCACAGGGCCCGCGGTTGAAGCCTGCGAAACTCTGAAGTTGGGTCACAGCCACAGCGCCACCACTGCCTCCGAAGTCAGCCAGCTCCACGATGGTAAGTCCACAGGCTCTGCCACTAGAGCCTCAAGGTTGATTCCAGTTGGAGGCCGCCAGCTCCACGATATTAGGCCTCGGCGCAGACGGAGATGGAGAATCGACAAGGAAAAGGTCGCATCCCCGTTGAAGGTTTAAAAAAAGTTTCCCCCACCCCTCACACATACACAACTACAAATAAACCAAAACATACATCTAACAAGACAAAATAAATTAAAAAAAAAGGAAAAGACAGACGGACTGCAGGCTAGCCGCAGCTGCTTGGCCGCCACTTCCAGATATTGCCACTATTGTACCTGTCTCCACCACCATCTCCGGCAGAGCATTCCAGACATTCACCACCCTCTGTGTAAAAAAAAATGCCCTGCACATTTCCTTTGAACTACATCACTCACCTTGAAGCTATGCCCTCTATTATTTGTCATTTCCATCGTTTAAGGGCCTGTCCCACTTAAGCTATTTTACGACTGTCATAGTCGTAGCAGGTCGCCGAAAAACCAGCGACTGGACCCCCCTTGACATAAAATTTGAAATAGAATCGTTACTTTAACAACAAAAAAAACCAAAGTCACCTGGCGACAACCTACATTCACCTGGCAACAACTACGACAGCACCTACATCAGGAGAAGTCAAGCCACACTCATTAGCGTCAAACCCACTGTCGCTGACTGTCTCCGAAAATGTTTCAACATGTTGAAAATCCAGCGGCAACTAGAAAGACGCTATGAATCTTTGGACGACTGAAGAGACTATTCAAGACCGTACAGACGATACCATGTGGTGAAAGCCTAGTCGCCTACTGGGACAGGCCCTTCCATCTTATCTATGGTCGCATCCCCGCGATTGATTATGTCTCCCTGGAACCTCTGGCATTTAAGAGAGAACAATCCAAGTCTGTCCAACCTCTCCCTGTAGTTAATACCCACTCAACAACCATCAAGAGCACACCAAAACACTAACATCAACTATGGACTATGGGTGCACTAAGGACTTTGGGTTTTTTTGCACTCGTGTTGTGGTTATTAATTAATTGAATATTTGCTCTATTGTCAGTATGTATGACAGTTAGACACGTTTAACTTGATGAGCTCCCACAATGTAGCTTAAAGCCTATATTTGGTTGTATTGTTTAAATTGCTACCCTTTCACGTTTTTTCTGTTTCCTCCTTTTATTGGGAGGATTCCAATTTTTGGAAATCAGTAATTTAAAAAAATGGGACAAATTACAAAGCTTTGGGTGCTGTGTGGTTGATGGGAATATATAAAGTGTATGCTTATAGTCTTAGACTGTCCCCTCAGAAGGAACTGATGTGCGAGAAGTAGGATGTGAGAAGGACCAGGCATGTGGGTATTCCCTTCATCTCTCTTTACAATGGCACCAGTTGTCACAGTGGTGCTCCTTCATGTTGTTTTCAGGACTGCCTTCATCATAATTGTTAAAACACGAAGGTGCATTTGTCATCAATTTCTCTGCTGCTTGAGGAAGAGTGGGCATTGTGCTGTCTGTTTGCGTGATATTATTGCCTTTGTTAAATAGTTGCTAAGGAGTGTGGGCTGAAATTGTAGTTGTAGTCCAGTTACTGATCATAATGGTAAGTATGTGATGGTCTACTGAAATATTTGTATTTTGGGGATAAGTCCTGATGGAGATTGGTGGTGGGTGAGTGATAAAGGAGAAGTGAATTGAAAAGTTTGAAAGATATGCTAGCAAAGGCAAGCATAACACAACTTGGTGCTGTTAAGAGTTTATTAAATACAAAGAGCTGTTGTTGAAGCATAGCAGTTTTAAAATCAAAATTGTTTCAAAGAAAACTATGGTTTCCCAGTAGGTGTCAGTTCATCACTTTTTGTCTCTGATATAGAGCAAAGTTAAAGTAAAAACTTTGATTATTATGTAATTGAGTTTTTACATTTTATGAATCGAATTAAATTGCATTGAAATAATAATAACAAACAGACTATCCTAAATTAAAATCCAAAGGACATGATAAGTAATTACTGAATTTTAAAAAACCATGCCCAACATTAGATCTATTGTACCATGCTTTAGACAGTCAGTTGTGCGCATCAAATAAGATTATGTCAAATATTTCAATATTTACAGATGCAATGCCTGTTTGTGAGAGTTAGTTTGCACTTTGTTGTCAAAAACTAATGGCAATGTCACAACAGATAAATTGCACTGTAAAAAAATTATAATGTTTAAATATGAGTTCTCTCATTTGCATGGCAGAGAAATCGAGAAGAGCCTGTTTTCCCAGTACACTGGGGATTTGCAGTGGGAAAAAAGGAAACAGTGCATAATGGGACATCCTGCACCTGTAGATGACCTCATTCAGTATGCGATATACTATGCAGAATGCAGATTATATGCATAGCAGAAAGCAAATGGCTGGGTGGAGTAGGTAAAACTGCAGCTTGTTAAACAGAGCACAGCAGGCATAGCTACAAACAGAAGTGCTTTGCAGAAGAAGAAGGAAAATGAGTATCTATGATCGGTTGTAAGAGGATGGCACAACCATCTGATATTCCTGGCAGTCTTTGTGTCCCAGAAGTAGGACTCTTAGCTGCTTTAAAATGGAACAGAAATTCAAAAGGACAAGGACAAATAAAACAGAAGATAAAAGACCTGCCTGCATTATTCAAAAATGGATTGAATCTCAAGAAGAAGCATACTGATGTGGTAATTGTACATTTTTCTAATTTATTATATATTGGAAAAGGATGGGGCAGATTAGCTTCTCAGTTCTGAGGGAAGAGTTATGTTGTCCTTTCTATGATAGGTCATTTAATATACAGTACATTGTGAAAGGTACGGAGCAAAGCACTTTGTTGAACGACATATATGTTAGACGAATATGTTTGTGGTGATGTGATCACATAGCATGAAGCCTTCACAAATAGATTGACTATTGTTCATAGAGGAACTTATGTTAAATACAACCTATGCAAATAAAGATAGATTTTAAGTAATCGCTTTTTAGTCACAATTAACTGCCTTGATGCACTGATCCAATGAAGCGTTAACCTTGTCATCTTTGATACTCTCAAGAGAGTTTGATTTTTCTATCAACATGAAACATATCAGCACTTTACACTGAGGGCAATCATCCTCAGGACTGTAATCAGTGTCAAAAAAGTAACAACTTAATTTCACATGTTACATTATAGAACCATAGTGCAGTAATGGCACTAATCAATTTTTAGAAAGATCACTTGAGTAAAAAATAGAAAGCTCTTTTTGAAGGGGGTGGGGGGGGGGGGGGGGGGTGTGGATGGTAGTGCGATTTTCTGTAATGTAATGGTACGTTATCTACGCATGCACAAGAAACAAAAAATGAAAAATAATTTCTTGCTTATTTTTCTCTCATCATTCTGCAAGAGCAAATTTTATCCCATATTTCAAATCATTGTGTCATGCTTTGTGACTTCAGAAAAAACAATTTTCAATAACCTAAATGAGGTTATCGGTTGTATGAACGTGGTCAGGTGTGGAAAGTTTACTCAGATTTTTTCTTGCAGCCAAATTTTTCTTTATATGCACAATAACCATATAACCATATAACAATTACAGCACGGAAACAGGCCCTCTTGGCCCTTCCAGTACGTGCCGACCATTTATTTTCCCCTAGTCCCATCTACCTGCACTCAGACCATACCCCTGCATTCCCTTCCCGTCCATATACCTATCCACTTTACTTTTAAATGTTAAAATCGATCCTGCCTCCACCACTTCTGCTGGAAGCTCATTCCACACAGCCACCACTCTCTGATTAAAGAAGTTCCCCCTCATGTTACCCCTAAACTTCTGTCCGTTAATTCTCATGTCATGCCCTCTTGTTTGAATCTTCCCTACCCTCAATGAGAAAAGCTTATCCACGTCAACTCTGTCTATCCCTTTCATCATTTTAAAGATCTCAATCAAGTCCCCCCTTAACCTTCTGCGCTCCAAAGAATAAAGACCTAACTTGTTCAACCTTTCTCTGTAACTTAGTTGCTGGAACCCAGGCAACATTCTAGTAAATCTCCTCTGTACTCTCTCTATTTTGTTGACATCCTTCCTATAATTAGGTGACCAAAATTGTACACCATACTCCAGAATTGGTCTTACCAATGCCTTGTACAATTTTAACATTACTTCCCTAATCCTATATTCAATGCTCTGATTTATAAAGGCCAGCACACCAAAAGCTTTCTTTACCACCCTACCTACATGCGATTCCACCTTCAGGGAACTATGCAGAGTTATTCCTAGATCCCTCTGTTCCACAGCATTCCTCAATTTCCTCCCATTTACCATGTACGTCTTATTTTGATTTGTCCTGCCACGATGTAGCACTTCACACTTATCAGCATTAAACTCCATTTGCCATCTTTCAGCCACTTTTCCAAATGGCCCAAATCTCTCTGTAGACTTTGAAAATCTACTTCATTATCCACAACACCACCTATCTTAGTATCATCTGCACACTTACTTATCCATTTTCCACCCAGGCACGTGCCGTCAGGGTAGGCAAGGTAGGCACTGCCTATCCTGACTAAAATTATAACATAGTAATAAATTAATATCAATAATAAAGGCATGGGAGGATTATGCCTATGTAAGAGATCAATCTCTTAGATAGACATAATTCTCCGTGCCTTTCATCCGCAGCGCTTGTAACACGGGAAGCTCTGTGCAGCCCACGTGCCGTCAGCGCTGCCTGAAGCCGTCACTTTCAAGCGGGGCTGAAGGCAGCAGAAATTTGCCTTTGCTGCACTGCACATGCGCATCAGTCTACTGCGCATGCGCAGCGCATGTTTCTTGGCGGCGTTTTCAAATATGGTTTGTCAATATTTTATGTGTATGTTAGGTAACAGGGAGATAAGAATGGAGTTTGTGTACCAATTATGTGGTAAGTGAATTTTGTGTTTATGTTTTTAAATACTGTTTTTCCCGGGGAGTGGTGGTGAGAGCTCCTTTCACAGCGTTTGGGCCCAGGGTAAAGTTCGGGGAGGGCACGAATGCTATGAAGGAGGGGATTGGGATAATGCCACTTGCGATGCTCCTTGCATGGAGGCGTGGAATGCCACCGCATTGAGGCGGGGGGGGGGGGGGGGGGAGAGAAGTAGATCGGGTGGCTGAGCGGCCGCCGGGCTGGACAGCAGAAACAGCCACCACGTTAGCTCCTTCTGCCAGTCCCCGCTGACCTCTGGCAGCTCTCCATCTAAAAACCTCTCTCCTGCCGCTCGCTGGCCTCACTCATGTCCTTAAATTCCGATGCGCAATTGAGGTTACTCGGCTGTGGGAATTTAAGGATTTGCAGGAAGCCGCTGACATGAGCGAAGTTGGCGAACAGCAGGTGACAGGGGTTCCGACGGAGAGCACTGCCAAAGGTGAGCGGGCCGGCAGAAGGCGCTGAAGTGGCGGCCAGTTCTGCTGTCGGGCCCCGGTGGCCGCTCGTAGTTCCCCGAGCTGATTCTATCCCCAGCTACAGTGCGTGGCTTCGCACCCGGAGAGCTGCGGCAGCGGTGAGTGAGTGAGTTAATGGCATTATCCCCGACACCCTCCATCTCAACACTCGTGCCCTCCCCTCAACTTTACCCCTGGCACAGACTCTCCACACGCTGTGAAAGGAACTGTTCCCCCAATTGGTCTAGGACTAGGAAGCCTAGGAAGGGCAAATTGAAATGTCACTGTTTTTATTTATTTATTTATTTAACGAAGAGAGCAATCTGTGCATGCGCGGTTTAAATTTCTTTTAAGCGGACTGAGTGCCTACCCTGAGTAATTACTCACGGCACGTGCCTGTTTCCACCCCATCATCCAGATCATTGATGTACATGACAAACAACAGTGGACCCAACACAGATCCCTGAGGCACCCCACTGGTCACCGGCTTCCAACCTGACAAACAGCCATCCACCATTAGTCTCTGACATCTCCCATTCAGCCACTGTTGAATCCATCTTGTTACTCCGCCATTAACACCCAAAGATTGAACCTTCTTAACCAACCTTCCATGGGGAACCTTGTCAAAGGCCTTACTGAAATCCATATAGACCACATCCACTGCTTTACCCTCATCAATTTCCCTAGTAATCTCTTCAAAAAATTCAAGAAGGTTTGTCAAACATGACCTTCCAGGCACAAATCCATGTTGACTGTTCCTGATCAGACCCTGTTTATCCAGACGCTTATATATATTATCTCTAAGTATCCTTTCCATTAATTTGCCCACCACTGACGTCAAACTAACAGGTCTATAATTGCTAGGTTTATTCTTTGAACCCTTTTTAAACAATGGAACAACATGCGCAGTACGCCAATCCTCCGGCACTATTCCCGTTTCTAATGACATTTGAAATATTTCTGTCATAGCTCCTGCTATTTCTACACTAACTTCCCTCAATGTTCTAGGGAATATCCCGTCAAGACCTGGAGACTTATCCACTTTTATATTTTTCAAAAGTGTCAGTACTTCCTCCTCTTTGAATCTCATAGTTTCCATAGATAAACAGGGTCTAATTAGGAACAGTCAACATGGATTTATGCCTGGAAGATCATGTTTGACTAATCTTCTTGAATTTTTTGAAGAGGTTACTAGGTAAATTGATGAGGGTAAAGCAGTGGATGTTGTCTATATGGACTTTAGTAAGGCCTTTGACAAGGTTCCTCATGGAAGGTTGGTTAACAAGGTTCAACTCTTGGGTATAAATGCAGGAATAGCAAGATGGATTCAACAGTGGCTGAATGGGAGAAGCCAGAGGGTAATGGTGGATGGCTGCTTGTCGGGTTGGAGGCAGGTGACTAGTGGGGTGCCTCAGGGATCTGTGTTGGGTCCTTTGTTGTTTGTCATGTACATCAATGATCTGGATGAAGGGGTGGTAAATTGGATTAGTAAGTATGCAGATGATACCAAGATAGGGGGCGTTGTGGATAATGAAGAGGATTTCCAAAGTCTACAGAGTGATTTAGGCCAGTTGGAAAAATGGGCTGAAAGATGGCAGATGGAGTTTAATGCTGATAAATGTGAGGTGCTATACCTTGGCAGGACAAATCAAAATATGACGTACATGGTGAATGGTAGGGAATTGAAGAATACAGTTGAACAGAGGGATCTGGGAATAACCGTGCATAGTTCCTTGAAGGTGGAATCTCATATAGATAGGGCGGTAAAGAAAGCTTTTGGTATGCTAGCCTTTATAAATCAGAGCATTGAGTATAGAAGCTGGGATCTAATGTTAAAATTGTACAAGGTATTGGTGAGACCAAATCTGGAGTATGGTGTACAATTTTGGTCGCCCAATTACAGGAAGGATGTCAACAAAATAGAGAGGCTACAGAGGAGATTCACTAGAATGTTGCCTGGGTTTCAGCAGCTAAGTTACAGAGATAGGTTGAATAAGTTAGGTCTTTATTCTCTGGAGCGCAGAGGTTAAGGGGGGACTTGATAGAGGTCTTTAAAATGATGAGAGGGATAGACAGAGTTGATGTGGACAAGCTTTCCCTTTGAGAATAGGGAAGATTCAAACAAGAGGACATGACTTTAGAATTAAGGGACAGAAGTTTAGGGGTAACATGAGGGGGAACTTCTTTACTCAGAGAGTGGTAGCGGTGTGGAATGAACTTCCAGTGGAAGTGGTGGCGGCAGGTTCGTTGGTATCATTTAAAAATAAATTGGATAGGCATATGGATGAGAAGGGTATGGAGGGTTATGGTATGAGTGCAGGCAGGTGGGACTAAGGGAAAAAAGTTGTTTGGCACGGACTTGAAGGGCCGAGATGGCCGGTTTCCGTGCTGTAATTGTTATATGGTTATATGGTTGTAGCTACTCTACTTTTTTCCCTTGCATCACAGAGTTCAATATCCTTCTCCTTGGTGAATACCGAAGAAAATAAATTGTTCAATATCTCCCCCATCTCTTTTGGCTCTGCAGATAGCTGTCCATTCTGGCTCTCTAATGGTCCAATTTTATCCCTTGTTATCCTTTTGCTATTAATATAGCTGTAGAAACCCTTTGGATTTACTTTCACCTTTCTTGCCAATAACAATATTGTTACATTTTCTCCAAACAATGGAATTGCATATAATACCTGCCTGCCAAAGTGGCATCAGTGATGGTGTTACTACTTAATACAATATTGCAATGAAATATGGGAAATTAAACGTGCCATCGAATTTTTTTCAGCCACATCTTAATAACTAAAATCTTGGTAATTTGAAAATGCTGAAAATGCCCGACAAATCAGGTAGCATCTGTGGAAAGAGATACACCATAAATAGAAAATTCAGACTCACATAAGAAAATTGGGACTGAAGATGATGGGCTGTCTGTGCTGTGCATTTCCCATTTATGTCATCGCAAAATTGGTATCAACCCTTTCTCAGACTCGCCCTCAGTTTTCTCTCACCGGCCCTCTTTATGTAAATTATATCAGTCTTGTTTCTTATGTTGCTGGTTCCAATGAAGATCATTGATCTGAAATTTTGCGTCTCTCCATAAATATTACTTGGCCTGCTGAGTGTTTCTGGTATTTTCTGTTATTGTTTCAGTTTTCAGCTTTGCATTATTTGTCCCAATTACTGCGATGAGTGTCTGGTGGTTTTCGTCATGATAAGAGATATATGCATGACCAATCGGTATGGGCAGAGCAACTTAACATGAGTCATTAGTGATACAGTGTGAAAATAGGCCCTTTGGCCCAACTCGCCCATACCGGCCAACATGTCCCAGCTATGCTAGTCCCACCTGCCCGCGTTTGGTCCATATCCCTTCAAACCAGTCCTATCCATATACCTGTCCAACTGTTTCTAAATGTTGGGATAGTATCTGCCTCAACTACCTCCTCTGGCAGCTTGTTCCATACACCCACCACTCTTTGCATAAAAAAGCTACCTGTCAGATTCCTATTAAGTCTTTTCCCCTTCACCATAAACCTATGTCCTATGGATTTACCTACTCTGGGGAAGAGACTCTGTGTATCTACCGATCTATTCCTCTCATGATTTTATACACCTCTTTAAGATCATTCCTCATCCTACTGCGCTCCAAGGAATAGAGTCCCAGCATACAGCCCGCAGAGGGATATCAAGAGTCACGTCAAGAGAGTTTATTGTCATGAGTCCCAGACAGGACAATGAAATTCTTGCTTGCTGCAGCACAACAGAATATTGTAGGCATAAATACAGAACAGATCAGTGTGTCCATATACCATAGAGTATATATATACACATAAATAAACAGATAAAGTGCTATAGTTATTGACAACTCCCTTGTCAATTCTTCCCTTCCCTCCCGCTCCCTTCACCTCCCCCATCCACTCCTTTCAGGGACCCAAGCAGTCCTTCCAAGTCCGACAGAGGTTCACCTGCACCTCCTCCAACCTCATCTACTGCATCCGTTGCTCCAGATGCCAACTGATCTACATCGGTCAGACCAAGCGGAGGCTGGGCGATCGTTTTGCCAAACACCTCCGCTCGGTCCGCAATAACCAACCCGACCTCCCGGTGGCTCAGCACTTCAACTCCCCCTCCCATTCCGTATCTGACCTCTTGGTCCTGGGCCTCCTCCACGGCCAGAGTGAGCAACACCGCAAGTTGGAGGAACAGCACCTCATATTCCGCTTGGGGAGTCTGCATCCTCTGGGCTTAAACATTGAATTTTCTCAATTCTGTTAACCCTTGCTGTCTCCTCCCCTTCCCACCTCTCCCTCAGCCCTCGGGCCCTGACATTCCCGCTCCATCTCCCCCCCCCCCCCCCACCCAAGTCGCACTAGCTTCTCATTTTCACACTACAAACAGCTTACAATGGCTTGTTTCCTTTATCATCGATTCTTTTGCATATCTTTCATTCATTGTTCTTTATCTCTCCACATCACCGTCTATATCTCTCGTTTCCCTGATCCCTAACCAGTCTGAAGAAGGGTCTCGACCCGAAACGTTGCCTATCTCCTTCGCTCCTTAGATGCTGCTGCACCCGTTGAGTTTCTCCAGCTTTTTGTGTAACCCTGCAATAGTTATAGTTCAGTTTGTCTGAAGTTATGTTTAATAGTCTGATGGCTGTGGGGAAGAAGCTGTTCCTGAACCTGGATGTTGCAGATTTCAGGCTCCTGTACCTTCTACCCGAAGGCAGCAGAGAGATGAATGTGTGGCCAGGATGATGTGGGTCCTTGATGATGTTGGCAGCCTTTTTAAGACAGCAACTGCGATAGATCCCCTCAATGGTAGAGAGGTCAGAGCCGATGATGGACTGGGCAGTGTTATGGGCCAAACATGGGAAATGGGACTAGCTTAGATGGGACATGAAGGTTGGCATGTGTGTGTACAGCTGACGGGCCTGTTTCTATGTTTATGTTAGTTTAGTTTAGACATGCAGCACGGAAACAGGCCCTTCGGCCTACCGAGTCCATACCGACCAGCGATCCCCGCACATCAACACTAACCTACACACACTAGGGACAATTTACATTTATACAAAGCCAATCAATCTACAAACCTGTATGGGAGTATGGGATGAAACCAAAGATCTCGGAGAAAACCACGCAGTACAAACTCCATACAGACAACACCGGTAGTCGGGATTGATCCCGGGTCTCAGGCACTGAAAGCACTGTAAGGCAGCAACTCTACCACTGCGCCACCATGCCGCCAGTATATGACTCAATGATTCTGATACTTCAAAGCAGCTTTTGCTAGATTTATAAACTGGAAAACAGCAATTAAGTATTGATGTCAGAGTGTGATTTATCCGATGTATTTATCATTCACAAATCACAAGCAAAAATCATTTAAAATAAAATTTTAATTAAAAGAAAACGTTACATTGAATTACTATTTTGTATAATTCTATTTCCTTTTGGAAATAAAATTGCTTTATAATGGATTACCATGAAAAATTGTTTTCTTCTACATTTTAATGGATTAGTTGCCCATGCGATTGTACAAGTAACAAAGCAATGATTTTTAAATCCATATGTTCATCATTTTAGGGTGGGGATGTGGTTCCTAATGTATCTTTCTATGCCAAAAGCCTTTTATATACTTGCCTTGTAATAATTGCTGTGATCAAATGTTGTTACTTTGGGATGTAATGTGTAACATTGCCAAGCAATCAATAACTTGTTGTACAAAAGCTGTTATACTGTCGTCATATAAATGAATAGATCCATTTTGCAGAAGATACTTTGATTAAATATTTATAATAGACTGAAATATTAATATGTCCTGTGAAATATTTGTACCTATTGTAATTTCATGTTATTACAGTTAATTATGAAGCACAGATTCATTAGACATTATCGTAGAGAATGCCACTCATCCCCTGAATCTTCATTCCATGGAAAGCCAAAAACTTTCCAGTTTATGATGCATAATCATGTATGTTACATGCTTCAATGTATATCCATGTACCTTTTAGACTTTAGAGGTACAGCATGCAAAGAGGCCCTTCGACCCACCGAGTCCATGCCGACCAGCGATCACCTCGTACACTAGCACTATCCTACACACTGGGGACAATTTACAATGTTACAGAGGCCAATTAACCTACAAACGTGTACATCTTTGGTGTGTGGGAGGAAGCCGGTGCACCTAGATAAAATACACGCGGTCACAGAGAGAACATACAGAATCTGTACAGATCAAACCCGGGTCTCTGACGCTGTAAGGCAGCAACACTACTCCTGCACCACTGTGCCATGAGATGTACCTTTTTAAATGAAATATGGATTTCTGCCTTACTACCTATTAAGGATGTGAGTTCCAAACTCACAACATATCTGAAAAAATATCTCCCCCCAGTTTAATCAATTTTTGAATTGAAATGGTCAGTCAAAATATTTTCTAGAAAGTAGGTTTTTTTGAAAGAACTTGCATAAGTTAATCTCCATCTTGTAAATTTATTATAGATAAATATCTGTCAAAGTGTAAAATTAGTCAGCACTGAATGTTTATTTTTTGAGGTTTTGTGAGTAAAAAATCAAATTATTAACTATGCATCTTTACTTAAGAGAACACCCATTCTAGTGCAGTCTATTGGGCAGTGATACATTTATTGTCATATTTTATCATCCTAATGTAACTGGACAGTTATTATTGTGAATTTATGTAACAGTGAATAACACTGTTGTTCATACATGAACAGTATGTTTTGGCTCATTATCCAAAGGTCATTTGTACAGTCCTTCGATGGCAATCTACGTGCCTCCATTGGATGAATTTCATTAGCTTCCAGCAGAATGTGGTAAGAAGGCTTCCCCTGAGGATTGGGAAACAGGAACTGCTGATTTCATTTCCCTTCCCCAGCATATCTGGCCTTCTATTGTCTCAGAAGGAATGACATTTCACAGAACGCAGGAAATGGCCTGAGACCCTGCCTCCACCCACTGTGTGACAGGAAGTAGTCAAATAACAATTACGTGAACAATGTGAGAGGAGCTGAATGAGTCATGGATTAGACTTTTCACCGTTGCCATTCCTGCTTGGACACCAGGGACACAGCTTATTTCAAGGTGAAATGGACAAGATGAGTTCATAACTTGTCAGATCACAAAATAAATTGGCAAATATTGCAAATACAAAAAGATTGTCAAGTGGTATTCAATTGTTAATGTACTGAACCTGTTTTGTCTTTGCATATTACATGCATAATTTGACCCTTGCTATACCTCAGTCCAAAGTTAAACTGAAAATCTTAAAGCATGAAATTTTGTTGACCAGCTTGAGTATTCAAAGTTTGAAGCATTAATTAAGTTCTCACGCCACATATTTTAAGTACAAGTAGATGGGCTTGGCCATTACAAATCCTATCTTGGTGAATGGTTCTGTTTTATTGTTTATTGAAGAAATTATGGGAATAAGCTTTTGAAATTACGATGAAAACTGGTTCTCAGTGTAGCACATTCTACACCACTTAAACAAGTAACCCGATCACTGTTGTTTAGTCAATAGACAATAGACAATAGACAATAGGTTCAGGAGTAGGTCATTCGGCACTTCAAGCCAGCACCGCCATTCAATGTGATCATGGCTGATTATCCCCAATCAGTACCCCGTTCCTGCCTTCTCCTCATATCCCCTAACTCCGCTATCTTTAAGAGCCCTATCTAGCTCTCTCTTGAAAGTGTCCAGAGAACCGGCCTCCACCACCCTCTGAGGCAGAGAATTCCACAGACTCACAACTCTCTGTGAGAAAAAGCGTTTCCTCGTCTCCTTTCTAAATGGCTTACCCTTTATTCTTAAACTCTGGCCCCTGGTTCTGGACTCCCCCAACATCGGGAACATGTTTCCTGCCTCTAGTGTGTCCAAACCCTTAACAATTTTATATGTTTCAATAAGATCCCCTCTCATCCTTCTAAACTCCAGAGTGTACAAGCCCAGCCGCTCCACTCTCTCAGCATATCACAGTCCCGCCATCCCAGGAATTAACCTTGTAAACCTACGCTGCACTCCCTCAATAGCAAGAATGTCCTTCCTCAAATTAGGGGACCAAAACTGCACACAATACTCCAGCTGTGGTCTCACTAGGGCCCCATACAACTGCAGAATGACCTCTTTGTTCCTATACTCGACTCCTCTTGTTATAAAGGCCAACATGCCATTCGTTTTCTTCACTGCCTGCTGTACTTGCATGCTTACTTTCATGTGTGGTATTACAATTAGTGTAAGTACTGCACTACCATGTAAGCAGCCAAACTTAAGATTTCATTAATTGGTTATTTACATGGCTGTGTTCAGTAGAATAATCTGGGACTATTCTATTCTAAACATTCTCAAATTAATTGACTCATGAGAGGTCCCAGGCTTAAACTGCACCAAGATAATTTGCCCAGAAATTCAATCCATTTTTCTATTTCTTATTTTAATGGAATGAAAGTGCATTTTAAAAGTATGTTCAATGTACAATCACAAAGCATGTCCAGAGACCAAGAATGAATATCTCCCTCTTTGCCTTCTCTGTTCTCCTCAAATAGTTAATTGTCTGACCATTTCCCACTCACCGCCCAAAACAAGCATCTCAGATTGATACCTCTCAATCACATCACATGTGACATTATTTGGATGAATACCACAGGAAAAGGCTATTTGCCCAATTATTCCATGCTCCTCCCATCCATTCTCAGCTGTCATCAATATAATCTTGTATTTCCTACTTGATCATATGCTTGCCCTGCCTCCCGTACACGTATTTATATTGTTGGCTTCAATTGCCCTCTGTGGTGGTGACTCCTACATTCTATCCACTTTGAGCATTCATTTTCTTTTCAATTCCCTGTTGGATTTCTTGACAGTTTTGATGATAGTGGGTTCATGTGGCGACATTTTCTCTAAACCCACTTTATCAAACCTGTCATAAAAACCTCTATTATCCAAGTGAAGACAAATCCAGCCAGCTCACCCTGTCCTGATATGCATTCCCTTGCATTTCCAATGTCATTGTTGTACATCTACTCTCAATCTCTTGAGTGCTTCTATCTCCTTGTTACGATGTGGCAATCTAAGTTGTTCGCTGCACTCTACACATCGCCCATGGAACAAAGGATTTAGAAGATTTTAGGAAGAAAGCTTAATATCTGGTGTAAGAAACCGGCATCAAATGAGTTCATACAGGATTTAGGAGTGGGGGTGGGGGGATGAAGAGGCCATGAAATTACTTTGGCAAATAGGATTACGGAGAATCCTAAAACCTTTTATTAGAAAATCAGGGTAGGAGGTGTATGACAAGTGGTGTGGATGACACAAAAATTGATGGCGTCATAGATGACGAAGAAGATTATCTAATGATAAAGCAGGGTATAAATCTGCTGGAAATTTGAGTGGAACTCTGGCTGATGAAATTTAACCCTGTCAAGTGTAAGGTTACACACTTTGAGAGATCAGATTCTGGTAGGATGGGTAGAATAAATGGTATTGGGTTATTATTGTCACATATACCAAGATGCAGTTAAAAAAATTACATACCTTCTTAGCAAATCATTGCATACACAATTACAATAATACCATACTTGAGTATAACAGTGCAACAGAGAAAAGAACAGCGTGCAGAATATATTGTTACAAGTACAGAGAAAGTAACAATGAAAATCATGCAGCGGCCACATCAAGATAGTTTGGGAGAATGAGAAACAATCCTTAACATATGAGAGATCAATTTAAGATCTGATCCGTCTTCACTAAGGAGGACACAAACAATCTTACTGATGTACTAGTGGCCAGAGGATCTGGGGTGGCGGAGGAACTGGATGAAATCCACATTAGGCAGGAAATGTTGTTGGGTAGACTGATGGGACCGAAGGCTGATAAATCCCCAGGGCCTGATGGTCTGCATCCCAGGGTACTTAAGGAAGTGGCTCTAGAAATTGTGAATGCATTGGTGTTCATTTTCCAATGTTCTATAGATTCAGGATCAGTTCCTGTGGATTGGAGGGTAGCTAATGTTATCCCACTTTTTAAGAAAGGCGGGAGAGAGAAAACAGGGAATTATGGACCAGTTAGCTTGACATCGGTGGTGGGGAAGATGCTGGAGTCATTCATAAAAGATGAAATAGCGGCACATTTGGATAGCAGTAACATAATCGGTCCAGGTCAGCATGGATTTACGAAGGGGAAATCATGCTTGACTAATCTTCCGGAATTTTTTGAGGATGTAACTAGGAAAATGGACTAAGGGGAAAGGGGGAGCCAGTGGATGTAGTGTACCTGGACTTTCAGAAAGCATTTGATAAGGTCCCATAAAGGAGATTAGTGGGCAAAATTAGGACACATGGTATTGGGGGTAGAGTGTTGACATAGATAGAAAACAAAGAGTAGGGATTAATGGGTGCCTTTCAGAATGGCAGGCAGTGACTAGTGGGATACCGCAAGACTCTGTGCTGGGACCACAGCTATTTACAATATACATCAATGATTTAGATGAAGGGATTCAAAGTAACATTAGCAAATTTGCAGATGACACAAAGCTGGGTGGCAGTGTGAACTGTGAGGAGGATGCTATGAGAATGCAGGGTGACTTGGACAGGTTGGGTGAGTGGGCAGATGCATGGCAGCTGCAGTTTAATGTGGATAAATGTAAGGTTATCCAGTTTGGTAGCAACAACAGGAAGGCAGATTATTATCTAAATGCTGTCAAGTTGGGAAAAGGGGAAGTACAACGGAATCTGGGGTGTTTGTTCATCAGTCAATGAAAGTAAGCATGCAGGTACAGCAGGCAGTGAAGAAAGCGAATGGCATGTTGGCCTTTATAACAAGTGGAGTTGAGTAAGTGAAGTCAACTTTATTTGTCACATACACATACAAGATGTGCAGTGAAATGAAAGTGGCAATGCTTGCGGATTGTGCAAAAGAACAGAACAACAGAACAGAACCAGTAGACATTTTTTTTTAAAGACACAACAGTAAATTAGTCCCTGGTGAGATCAGAGTTTACAATGCTGATGGCCTGTGGGAAGAAACTCTGTCTCATCTTCTCTGTTTTCACAGTGTAACAGCGGAGGGGTTTGCCTGACCGTAGCAGCTGGAACAGTCTGTTGCTGCGTTGGTAGGGGTCCCTCATTATCTTGCTGGCTCTGGATCTGCACCTCCTGGTGTATAGGTCCTGCAGGGGGGTGAGTGTAGTTCCCATGGTGCATTCGGTCGAACGTACTACTCTCTGCAGAGCCTTCCTGTCCTGGGCAGAGCTGTTCCCAAACCAGATTGAGATGTTACTGGACAAGATGCTTTCTACAGCCCAGAGTAGAAGAACTGAAGGATCCTCAGACAGTCTCTGAATTTCCTCAGCTGCCTGAGGTGGTAAAGGCGCTGCCTTGCCTTTCTCACCAGTACGACAGTGTGTTGTCCATGTCACATCCTCTGTGATGTGGACGCTCAGGTATTTAAAGCTGCTCACTCTATCCACAGTAGTCCCATTTATCTCCAGTGACATGTATGTCCTTGGTTGTTGAGCCCTTCTAAAGTCCATAATCAGCTCCTTAGTTTTAGTGATATTCAAGAGGAGGCTGTTGTCCTGACACCAGAGTGCCAGGTCAGCCACCTCCTCCAGGTAGGCCTTCTCATCGTTAGCGGAGATCAGATCCACCACCACAGTGTCATCAGCAAACTTGATGATGGAGTTGGAGCTGAACCTGGTCACACAGTCATGTGTGTACAAGGAGTACAGTAGGGGGCTGAGGATGCAACCCTGGGGGGATCCTGTGTTCAGGGTGAGGGTATTTTGTAGGTATGTCTCCCCATCTTGACCACCTGGGGCCTGGCGGTGAGAAAGTCCAGGACCCATGTACACAGGGGAGTGTTCAGCCCCAGTCCAGTAAGATGGCGGCCCCTCGTGGCAGCGGCCTCTGCAGTCTGTCTGTCCTTTTTTATTTGTCCTGTTGAGTGTATAGTTTGGTTGTAGTTTATATATTGTTTTTAGCTGTGTATATGTGGGGGGCGGGGGACTTTCAAATCTCTTCCCTGTATGGGAGACCCGACCTTTTGCCTGTCGGGTCTCTGTTGTCAGTGGGGCCTAGCACTGTGGAGCGGCCTCCAACCGGAATGACCTGGGGGCTCCAGTCGTGGAGCCTGTGCTCACCATCGTGGAGCTGGCCAGCTTCGGAGCGGGGAGAGCTGTGGTGGTGCGCAGCTGCGACCCGACTCCGGAGCTTCGGAGGCTCCAGCCGCAGGCCTGGTGTACAGTGACATCGGGAGCTCATGGGTCCCTGGTGGGAGACCGCTTTTCGGAGCTCCGGCAACGGCAACTTCTCCCGCCCGAATTGCGGGGTTGAAAACGACCCGGAGTGAGGCCTTACATCGCCCGGCGCGTGTTCTGTTCCAGCAGATTCTCAGCAAGTCTTGTGGGCAGTATGGTGTTGAAAGCTGGACTGAAATTAATGAACAGCATCCTCACATATCCCCCCTTCTGGCTGTCAAGGTGAGAGAGAGTAGTGTGCAGAACCTGGGAGACCGCATCACCCATGGATCTGTTCGGACGGTAAGCGAACTGCAGCGGGTCCACGGTGCGAGGGAGGTAGGTGCAGATGTAGTTCTTAATTAGCCTCTCGAAGCATTTCAGGACATCTGAGGTGAAGGCCACCAGTCGGTAGTCATTCAAGCAGGCTGGAGAGGCATTCTTAGGTACAGGTACAATGATGGATCTTTTGAAGCAGGCAGGGACCACGGACTTGGCCAGGGAGAGGTTGAATATTGTGGTGAGCACTGGAGCTAGCTGAGTAGCACAAGACTTTAGTACTCGCCCAGATATACCATCTGGGCCTACAGCTTTCCTCGTGTTCACAGGCGTCAGAGCTTCCTCACATCGTATAGGAGCCAAGTCCTTCTGTAGTTGTATAGGGCCCCAGTGAGACCACACCTAGAGTAATGTGAGCAGTTTTGGTCCCCTATTTTGAGGAAGGACATTCTTGCTATTGAGGGAGTGCAGCGTAGGTTCACAAGGTTAATTCCCAGGATGGCGGGACTGTCATATGCTGAGAGAATGGAGCAGCTGGGCTTGTATACTCTGGAATTGGTATTGGTATACTCTGGTATACTCAGGATGAGAGGGGATCTTATTGAAACGTATAAGATTATTATGGGTTTGGACACGCTGGAGGCAGGAAACATGTTCCCGATGTTGGAGGAGTCTAGAACCAAGGGCCACAGTTTAAGAATAAGGGGTAAGGCATTTAGAACGGGGATGAGGAAACACTTTTTCACACAGAGAGTTGTGAGTCTGTGGAATTCTCCGCCACAGAGGGCCGTGAAGGCGGTTCTCATGGATACTTTCAAGAGAGAGCTTGATAGGGCTCTTAAAAATAGTGGAGTCAGGGGATATGGGGAGAAAGCAGGAACGGGGTACTGATAGTGAATGATCAGCCATGTTCACATTGAATGCCGGTGCTGGCTCGAAGGGCCGAATCACCTACTCCTGCACTCATTGTCTATTGTCTATTGATAACGTGAAGCTGTTCTTGAATCTGGTAGTACATGCTTTTAGGATTTTGGTATTTTGTATTTTCTGCTGAGAGGGGAAAAGAAAGGATGACCAGGATGTGAGTGGTTATTAACTTTTTGTCTTGTTTTCCCAAGGCAGCATGAAGAGTATGCAGAGTAAATGGAGGGAGGCTGATTTGCGTGCTGGATTGGGCTGCGCCCATAACTCTCTGCAAGTTCTTTTGGTCTTGCACAGAACATTTACTATACCAAGTTGAGATGCATCTGCCTGGATAGGATTATTTCAATGGTTCATCTGTAGAAACTGGTATGAGCCAGTTGAGATGCTGAATTTCTGTCATCTGCGGAAGTAGAGACATTGGCATGCTTTCTTGGTTGAGTCAATGTGGTTGGGTCAGGAAATGTGTTGGTGATATTGACACCAACGATTTATGAGCATTGATGTAGACCTTGGGATGCAAGTTCACATTTCCCTGAAATTGGCAACATAGGTGGTTGTTTTTGTAAATTAGGTATTTGGTATGCTTAGCTTCATAGCCTGAGGCTTTCAGTGTATGAATTTGAAAGTCAAGTTGCAGTGTACTAAATATTGCTTAGAGCACAGTTATTGCGCACAGTTTTGGTTGCCACAGTGCAGGAGAGTTGTTGTGGCAATAGAGACTGCAGAAGAGATTCACCAGGATGATGCTTGGAATGGAAGGATATAGTCATAAAGGGGCTGTCCCACTGTGGCGACCTAATCTCCGAGTTTAGAAAAGTTTGTCCTTGACTCACTCGCAGCATGGTGGACACATGGTCCTAGGACGTCCTATGAGGTCACTGTAACTCTCCTTCATGCTCAAGGGAAGTTCCCGCATACTCGCGGCCTCAGTTTGGTCATGGAACAATTTTCAGCATGTTGATAAATTTTCCGCAAGTATAAATAGGTCGGCATGGTTCATTTGAACTTGTACTGCAGTGGAGTGGGGTCATTATGTAGTTATAGGCAGTCGAGGGCAGCCGTAGGTAATCTCCTTTGCTGACCGGGCATTTTAATTGGCTCATTGGAGTTTTCAGGACCAAGGAAAACTGACCGGTAGGTTAAATGCCCGCTAAACTTTATTAGAAGTTGTCTGGCTTCTTAAAAGTGTCTCCACTCCTTCTCCCCCACGTTCTCCCCCCTTCTCTCCCCTTCTCTCCCCCCTTCTCTAACCCCCCTCCCCTCTCTGTGGTCTCTAAAGGACTTACCGTTATGTACCAGCCGTCTTTTCCCTTCCTGTTCATCGCAGGTGTGAATTTCAGACAGCGCTCCCCCGTTTTCTTTGGCCCCCGCATTTGCGATGTGTGTGTGTGTGTGTGTGTGTGTGTGTGTGTGTGTGTGTGTGTGTGTGTGCGCGTGTGGTCTGTCGATCCAGCTCACAGTTTCATCGCTGATGGTCGATACAGCTCGAGGTTTTTCAGGCGAGTGCCCTCGAGCTTGAAGGCTGAAGACAGTCTTCTGAACTCGCGGGTTAGGTCGCCGCTGTGGGACAGCCCCTTAAGAAGAGATTGGATGGCCTGAATTTATTCACACTAGAACAAAGAGGCCGATGCATGAGCTTATAGAGGTTTACAACATAAGAAGAGGGAACAGAAAGCACATAGAGGTAAGATAGTCAGAATTCTATTCCATAGGCTGAGGAATCCTGAACTAAAGAGCTCAAGTTTAAGGTGAGAGCGGAGAAATTCAAAGGAGATCTTTAGGGTGAGATTTTATACAGAGGGTGATGGTTATCCTGCATGAGGTGCCACAAGAGATGGTGGAGGCAGATATGTACAAGGTTTAAAAGGCATTTGGACAGATATTTAGACAGGAAAGGCACAGAGGGAAATTGGCCTAATGCATACAAAAGGGATTAGTGTAATCAGGCATTATGTGGTTGGCATGGATGAAGTGGGGCGAAGGGCCTATTTCTGTTCTGCATGATTTTATGATTCTAAAAATGTTCAAACTGGTTTACCATGGTTCCCTAATTTAAATTTCTATATCTATAAATACCGCTGAGGGGTCATATATGAAGCATAATTGGCCTTTCAGCTCAGTATTTTACACAACTGCTGGCAGGGTCAGTGCTGAGTTCAGTGATGGAGCTGGAATCAGACGCACTGTTTTCTAACCTTGGTTGTGCTGTTAACCTCTCTGCTACAGTGCAGTGGTGCTGAATTCCAGTCTCCACTTCCCCTCTGCATCGGTTTGACATTTCACTACAGTTTTTCTGGCTCACCAACAGCACAATCTAGCCCAATAACATTTTGTAAAAAAAATTTAAACTGAATATTATTGATATTAAGAGAGACCTTGATGTTATTTTTACACAGGTAATAATTTACTTTTGAAATGAGATAGGGTTGCACCAGTTCAAGTCGGCTTATTATTCCCATTGGACATGAAACTAATTTTAGCAGCTCTCAATTCAGGTCCCAGTAACAGTGGATAATCAATTATCTACAATTGCTCAATTTCATTCAGAGGAACATCAAAATGATGTACAGAGCAGGCACGTGCCGTCAGGGTAGGCAAGGTAGGCACTGCCTACCCTGACTAAAATTATGAAATGGTAATTATTAAATATAAATAGTAAAGGCATGGGAGAATTATCCCTATCTAAGATACCGATCTCTTAGGTAGGCATAATTCTCCCTGCCTTTCAACCGCAGCGCTTGTAACCCTTGAAGGTCTGTGCAGCGCACGTGCCACCAGCGCTGTTTCTAGCCGTCAATTTAAAGCGGGGCTGAAGGCAGCTGAAATTCTGCCTTTGCAGTACTGCGCATGCGCAGCAGCCTTCTGCGCATGCGCAGCGCAGGTTTCTTGGCGGGTTTTTCAAATATGGATTGTCATTATTTTAAGAGGGAAACAATCTTAGGAATCTGCATATCTTAGGAAACAAAGAGTGAAGAATGGAGTTTGTGTACCAATAACGTGGTAAGTACATTTCTTGGCGCTTTATGTTTTTGAATACCGTATTTCCTGTGGTGAGTGTGGAAAGTTCCTTTCACAGTGTTTGGGGAGTTTGGCCAGGGGTAAAGTTGCGGGGATGCTGCAAAGGAGGAGCGTTGTGAAGGAGGGGATCAGGGCCAGTAACCCACTTGCGACACTCCGGGCACGGAGCCACCGCATTGTGGCCGGGGTGTAAATTGGCTCAGGTGGCTGCCGCAGCACTCTGGGCACGGACAGCAGAACTGGCCGCCACCTCCAAGGAAGGAAGCAGCTTGGGTGACTGCGAGCGGCCACCGGGACAAGACAGCAGAACTGGCTGCCACTTCAGCGCCTTCTTCTGGTCCCCGCTCACCTCTGGCAGTGCTCTCCGTCTGAACACCTCTCTCATGCTGCTCACTGGCCGGCTTCCCGCAAATCCTTAAATTCCGACAGCGCGCTCAAGGGACCAATTGAGGTTACTTGGCTGCGGGAATTTAAGGATTTGCGGAAAGCGGCTGACACGAATGAGGGCGGCGAGCGGCAGGTGAAAGGTGTTCAGACGGAGAGGACTGCCAGAGGTGAGCGGGCTGCCAGAAGGCACTGAAGTGGCAGCCGGTTCTGTCGTCGGGTCCCGGTGGCCACCCGCAGTCACCCGTGTTGCTTCCTTCCCCGGAAGTGGCGGCCAGTTCTGTTGTCCGTGCCCGGAGCGGTGGCAGCGGTGAGTGAGTCTGACATGATCTCCGACCCCCTCCTTCTCAACACTCCTGCCGTCCCCATATCTTTAACCCCTGGCACAGACTTTCCACACACTGTGAAAGGAACTCTCCCTCCAATTGGACCCTTGAATTAGTCTTGTCATTCAATAAGATGACAACTGATTCAACGTCCCGGTGTGCTCCTTGTTTTCCCATCATGTATTTTGTAGCAGGGATGCATCTTATTGCCAAATGTGGTTAACCAGTGATATATCTCAGGCAGAAAGTATATTTCTCTGTTTACAGGTGCAGTTATCTGTATTTGAACGGCATAACAGTTTGCTTAAATAACCAAACATTTTTAGTATCATGATTATGTGGTCAGCAAAATAGTCGTAGGAATGTTTGATAATATTTTCATGATGCTTTTATTGTGACTGGTACAAAAGAGCATTCAACAAAATAATTCTTGTAAAAATGTCTAGCTGCTTGAAGGCATGAGTGCATAAACTGACAATCCTATCTGGGCAGACAAAAGTGATGGAGAAACGCAGCGGGTGCGGCAGCATCTATGGAGCGAAGGAAATAGGCAACGTCTCGGGTTGAAACGCTTCTCCAGACTGATGTAGGGTGGGGGGGAGGGGGATGGGGGAGGTGGCGGGAAGAAGAAAGGAAGATGAGGAGCCAGAGGGCTGAGGGACAGCTGAGAAGGGGAGGAGACAATAAGGGCTACCGGAAATTGGAGAAGTCATGGGGTGGTGCGGGTGGGAAGGGAAGAATTGACCAGGGAGTTACGGAGGGAGCGGTCTCTGTGGAAAGTAGACAGGGGAGGAGATGGGAAAAATGACGGAGGACTACTTTGTACAACAAATAGTCCTCCGTCATTTTCGCCACCTCAAACGTGACCCCACCACAAGCCACATCTTCCCATCTCCCACCTTGTCGCCGAACACCTCCGCTCGGTCCGCAATATCCAATCTGAACTCCCGGTGGCTCAGCACTTCAACACGCCCTCCCATTCCGAATCTGACATTTCTGTCCTGGGCCTCCTCCATGGCCAGAGTGAGCACCACTGGAAATTGGAGGAGCAGCACCTCATATTTCCCTTGGGCAGTTTATACCCCAGCAGTATGAACATTGACTTCTCCAATTTCCGGTAGCCCTCATTGTCTCCTCCCCTTCTCAGCTCTTTCTCAGCCCTCTGGCTCCTCCTCTTCCTTTCTTCTTTCCACCCCCCCCCCCCCCCCCCCCCCCCCCCCCCCCCCCCCCCCCCCCCTACATCAGTCTGAAGAAGGGTTTTGGCCTGAAACGTTGCCTATTTCCTTTGCTCCATAGATGCTGCCGCACTCGCTGAGTTTCTCCAGCACTTTTGTCTACCTTCGATTTTCCAGCATCTGCAGTTCCTTCTTAAACAATCCTATCGGGCTTTTGCTGAAGTTTGCAAATCTTTCCAATTTCAATGTTTATTGTCAGGAGAATTTGTTCACTCAGTTACAGCTCCATAACTGATTAAACATATAGCTTTCATGTCCCGTGATTCCAGGAAGAAAACACCATCCAAGGATGGATTGTTGGATCCAAGGACCCCATTGTTTTTCATCTCTCTTAAAATGGTTTCTAAAATTTGGAGAGATGTATTTCCCATTGGTACCAACAAATTGTGTTGAGTAATATTAATTATTTTACATTTTAAAAACAAAGAAAAGTTTGATGAAAAGTCTCTAATTTTCTGACTTTATTGGATGTATTTTAATGATGAAGACAACACAATTTGGAACATGTAGGAAGGAACTGCAGATGCTGGTTTAAACCGAAGATAGACACAAAATGCTGGAGTAACTCAGCAGGACAGGCAGCATCTCTGGAGAGAAGGAATGGGTGGAGTAACTCAGCAGGAATGCTGGAGTAACTCAGCAGGAATGGCAGCATCTCTGGAGAGAAGGAAGGGTCTTGTGTGAAGACCCTTCTTCAGACTAGTCAGGGGAAAGGGAAACGAGAGATAGAGACAGTGATGGCAGCTTACAACCCTGTGGTATGAATATGTATTTCTCTAACTTCTGCACTCCCTCTCCATCCCTCCCCATCCAAGTCATACCAGGTTCCCGTTCTCACCTAGCAAATAGCTAACAATGGCTTGTTTCCTTTATCGTTGTTACATTTTTGCATATCTTTCATTCATTTGTTCTATATCTCGCCACATCCCTGTCTATATCTCTTGTTTCCCTTTCTCCTGACTAGTCTGAAGAAGGGGCTCGACCAGAAACGTCACCTATTCCTTTTCTCCAGAGATGTTGTCTCCAGCATTTTGTGTCTATCTACCATTAGTAACTATACTGTTAAACGAATTAGTGACACAATTTTCATTCAGAACTGTCCTTTAAATATAATTGTGCTAATTGTCTTGCTTGGTGGAATTAGAATAGCAAAAGAAGCATGTTTGTTAAACAGTTATTAAAGGATTCCAGAATCTGACTTTACATGTGGAGACGACAGAATAAATGAAAATGTTTACTCTGAACTTGCAATAGGAATATACGTTCATAATGAAAGGAAAGGTAAAATGTGGGTTTAATTTATTTATAACCACAATTACACACATGATGGAGACTGTTTCTATGATTTAGTATACGTTATCAGAAAAATATTGGAGGGAAGGGATAACTTCTGTCTCGTAAACCCATGAGGTTTTTGCCAGCATTGAGGTCTGGAATCTAGAGAAATAAAATGGAAGTAAATAATTCTTGTTCCATAGACTGCTTCAGAAGAAGGCATCAAGCCAAAGCCAAAAATAAGAATTTGGAACTATTCTCAGAGCTAGGACAGAGAAAATGGTCTTTATGATTTATCACAGCAGCCAGTTAAGATGAAACTTGATAGTTGCATTCAGATCTCCCAATATGACCATACAATTTATACAGTTCATAGCCTGTTTGGGATTAAGTTTTCTAGTTGGAAGTCTGTAACCAATGCTTTACCACAGGGATCAGTACTGGCACCCATATTGTTTGTGATATACAGTATTTCAATGACTTAGATGTGAATGAAAGAGGGCTGATTTGTAAGTTTGTGGATGACAGGAAAGTTTGTAATGTTATTGGTAGTGAGGAAGATTGACTCAGTCTATAGCAGGATGTAGATTAGATGGGAAGTTGAGTGGAACATTGGCTGATGAAATTTATTATGAGATGACACTTTTTGGGATGATACTTTCTGGGAAGTTTGCTAGGGATAGGACTAATAGAGTAAGTGGTAAAGTACAAAGGAATGTTAATGAACAGTAGTCCATAATTTCATTTCGGAGTCACGTGAGTGACTTCGTGAAGAGCCCGCCGGCGCGCATGCTCGACATATCGTCGTACCGCGTTGCTGCGACGGCTGGCGGTGGAGCGCGCACCTCGCCAGCCCTTCATAAGGGGCCACGGAGGTGAGTATTCTACCTTTAGTTGGTGGTCCTTGTTGTTGGTTATGTCTTGCAGCAAGGACATGGATGGGAGTTCCAAGGGCCGGAGGACGTCAGGACGAGTTCGCCGGTCAACAGTTCCGGGGCCTTTACCATCGGCAGTACCTGCAACGCAGGCCGGGACTCAGGCGGAGATGTGGGTAAGCCCTGTGGTTACAGGTCCAGATCCGCCAGCACACCACAGCTCGGAGGAGTTCGACGAGGAGGAGTGTGGTGTGCCGCCAGAGCAGGAGGACCCTGCCATGGCAGTCAGGTCGTCAGCGGGCTCGCTGGCGACCTCGAGCAGGGTGCGTGCGGCTGCACGGCCTGTTCCACTCAGCCCTCCGAGTAGGGGAAGGGCAGGAGCCCAGAAGCCTAACCCTACCAGGGCTAAGGCATTGCCTGACACGGAGGTGCGGTCAGGTTCCAGGGCGAGACCCGGGGCGGCTGTGAGGTCCAGCCGGCACACCCCGACTCTCGACGCCGGGACGGGTCGGTTGAGTCGGGTCTCGTCACGGTCGCCGAGCCCCCCATGGATGGGTGGGCGAGACCATGCGTCGGCAAAGTCCACGATGTGGGCAGCCGGCAAGCCTGCGCGGGCTTCAGGCAGCCATGCTTCGGCTGGTGCCGACACCACGCCGCAAGTGCCCTTAGTGGCAGCGGCTTCAGCTCCCGCTAAACGGAGGCGGTTGAACACGCCCGCGCGGGAATCGCGCAGTTTCACCTCGGCGGCTGTTAGCGACAACTACCGGCACCGGCAGGGCCTCGATGAGGTGCGGGCCGATGATAGGAGCCCGGTTTTCTTTTCAGAGCCGGAGGACTCCGACCACCTGAGTGTTCAGGGTGAAGGGCGTATTGACCGTATGGAGCGGCTGCTGGAGCTCCTGCTTCAAAGTCAACAACAGCAGGGCAGCAACAGGCACAGGGCGTCGTCACCAGCCTCTACCATCAGCCTGGAGCAGCAGGAGGAGGAGGTTTTGGTGGATCCCATACCATCTCCGTTGGAGGTGCCAGCGGAGGATCTTCTGGATGTGGCGACCAAATTTGCGGCCCCACATTCATCTGGACTTCCTTTAAACGAAAAGCTGGCAGCCACTGTGGACTTTCTTAACAACCAGCAACTACAGGAAGAAGTCCTCATTCAGGCAATGAGCCGTCACAAGGCTCCATCCAATTGCAACTCCCTCAACGTGCCTGTGGTCAATACGCCGATATGGGGCAACATCAGTGCGGCTATCCGTCAACAAGAGGTAAAATTGCAGCGGATCCTGAAGCTCCTCACGGCCGGTATTACCGCCTTTGCGCGGTCGGTGGACGGGGACGAACTGAATTTGGACCAGGAAGATGCTCTGGCCCTCCTGTGCGCGACCCAGCACGAAATCAACGGGTTTCGCAAAACCAGCATCCGCCCAGCGCTCAATCCGAAGTTTGCAGGATTGTGCAAGCCACCGCCGCCGCCCCCGCCCCGTCAACTCTTTGGGGAGGACCTCTCGAAGAGAGTCAAAGAGCTTGACGAACAAGCCAAAACGGTGGGGATCATGCGCTCTCAGAGTGCCCCCGCACCGTCAGGCTCAAAGTCTCCATACATTCGATCACGAGGGTCTGCTAGTACCTCGACGAGGACCCACCCTCAAGCTCCACAACGACAGCAACATCAGACCCAGCACCAGGGGTCTTTTTTAGGACAGGGTCGGCAGAGACCCTGGTGGAAAACGAAGACGCCGCGCCCTCAAGCCAACCCAGCACCTCCACGTCCACCCACGCGTGTCAAGGACCGCCGGTAACCACGGAGGTGAGGGGGTCTGGTTCTCTCTTTTCTCTTTGTTTAACTTCACATGTTGGTGGTCGCCTTCGGTTGTTTTTGGGTGCATGGGGTAATTTTACTGGTGACGAGTATGTGTTGCAGAATATTCAGGGGCATAAAATTGAGTTTATTAATGGCGACATTCCTCCATCCCAGCACATGCCCGCTCGAACGTGTAAATTATCTGCTGCAGAACAGGCAGCAGGCTACAAGGAACTTTTAAGTCTTGAGCAGAAGGGAGTGATTGAGAGAGCGGTGCATGAGCCAGTTGAATTTGTTTCGAATATATTCACCAGACCTAAGAAGGATGGAGGTTGTCGTGTCATTATTGATCTAACCCGTTTGAATACTTTTGTAACATATACTCATTTTAAAATGGATACGTTTGAAACAGCCAAATCATTGATTTCTCATGGTTGCTTTATGGCATGCATCGATTTGAAAGACGCATATTATTCAGTATCCATCCAGAAATACGACAGAAGGTTTTTGAAATTCATCTGGATGGGGCAACTCTGGCAGTACAAGGCTTTGCCTAATGGGCTCACCACAGCCCCTAGATTGTTCACTAAATTAGTGAAACCAATTATGGCTTATTTGAGACAACGACACCATATAGTTATGGCCTACTTAGATGATATCTTAATTGTGGGCCACACCCTGGAATTGGCTGAACAGGGTGTTGCAGCTGCTGTCAATATATTTCAACAATTAGGGTTTATTGTCCATCCAGAGAAATCTAAGTTCTGCCCTGCCCAGGTGATTAATTACCTAGGGTTCACGGTGAACTCTATGAGCATGAGGGTTACCATTCCAATTAACAAGATTGAGGAGGTTACCCAGGTGTGTCTAGATTTAATCCGCACCAATATACCATCGATTCGGCATTCAGCTACAATAATTGGGAAGCTTGTAGCTTTGTTTCCGGCAGCGCGATATGGACCTTTGCATTATCAGAATTTGCAAAGAGCTAAAATTGCTGCGTTAAAACAGA
This sequence comes from Raja brachyura, assembly GCA_963514005.1. The sequence goes on from OY740782.1 coordinate 88,559,117, forward strand.
ACGCTGGTCATTATGATCGGTCCATGCAGCTGCCGCCCGAAGCGATAAATGAGTTGCAATGGTGGGTGTGTCACATTAGCAGCTCATTCAAGCCTATCAGGGAGGCTAATCCGGTGATATATTTGCAGACTGATGCAAGCTCCAATGTCTGGGGAGCCACGGATAATTGCTCTAGTTGTGGGGGCAGATGGGACACCCTTGAATTGACGATGTTGTTGACTCAAGGGATTAACTATTTGGAGTTGCTGGCAGCATTCCACGGACTTCGTGCGTATTGTTCCAAGCTTGTTGGAGCACATGTCCGTCTCCAAATAGACAACACCACAGCAGTGGCATACTTAAACCATATGGGTGGTACCAGGTCAGTTTCGTGTGACAAATTGGCTAACTCAATTTGGCTCTGGTGTGTTCAAAGAGACATTTGGATTTCAGCTACCTATTTGCCAGGTGAGCTTAATACTGTGGCGGACACCAGGTCACGCAAATTTAATGACAATATTGAATGGATGTTGCATCCTGAGACTTTTTCTAAAGTCACAGCCAAATTTGGTAAACCGGACATTGACCTTTTTGCGTCACGGTTGAACCATCAGGTACCAACCTACGTTTCATGGGAACCAGATCCTGGGGAAATAGCGCTAGATGCATTCTCGCTGGACTGGGGGAATTGGTTTTTCTATGCCTTCCCCCCGTTTTGCCTCATCAGTCGGGTATTGCGAAAGATTCAGGCAGATGCTGCCAAGGGCATCCTTATTATACCCGACTGGCCCACACAGCCTTGGTATCCGGTGGTCTTTGACATGCTCAACGAACCTTGGGTCCTTTTGAAGGGTTGCCCACAATTGGTTACTCACCCTGTCTCAGGGGAGCCACATCCCTGCCACGGCTATTTAAATCTGTTGGCTTGCAGGTTCTGAACAGGCCGTTAGTCCAATACGGCCTCTCGGCTCGGACCATGGATACCATCGGGGCGTCGTGTCGAGAGTCCACAAGGTGAAGATACCGCTCGCATATTAAGAAGTGGGAAGCCTACTGCAGCCGCTCTCGCATCACGTACGATGACGTGACAATAACCGACATCCTGGAATTCCTCGCGGGGTTGCACCATGATGAACACTTAAGTTACAGTGCCATCAACAGCGCCAGAAGTGCGCTATCATTCTACCTCAATATTGGGGTAGGATCCAACAGGCTAGTGTCCAGACTCATGCGGGGTATATTCAATATGAATCCGCCTACACCACGCTATAATATCACCTGGGATGTCAGGGACGTATTAACCCTGCTCAGGACGTGGTCTCCCATGGAAGGGCTCCAACTGGACCAACTCACCATGAAGCTGGTGATGTTACTAGCGCTGACTTCAGCTCAGAGGGTACAGACACTACACAAACTTTGTGTCGACAGAATGACTTCTACCCCTACAGAAGTAATCTTTTTCATTGACGAGCTACTAAAGCAGCATAGACCTGGGTGCACAGGGCTGCAGCTGAAGTTCCCGGCATACCCCGCAGATGCTAGGCTATGTTTAGCCTCACATATCCGCCACTATGTCAAGGTGACGGCACGCATCAGAGGAATGGAGAGATACCTGCTTGTCACTCATAAGAGACCTCATCATCGAGTGACAGTCCAGACGATATCCAGGTGGCTTCGAGTCGTCTTGGGTAAGTCAGGTATCGACACTAATGTGTTCAAATCTCATTCCACCAGGGCTGCATCGACGTCAGCGGCGAGGGTCATGGAGGTGCCCATGGACCAAATTCTCGCCACAGCAGGATGGGCTAATGAAGCTGTGTTCCAGCATTTTTATAACAAGCCTGTTGCTGCTCCTCTACAGTTCGCAGAAGCCGTGCTGAATGCAGGTTCAGAACGTGGAGATGTCCCCGCATGAGGGGTTTTGATTTGTTATTAATAAATATGCTCTTGTTTTGCAGTATGAACTATTGAGCAAGTTTGTTCCTCCCATCCATCCCTGGTAGTGGTGTGTCAGCATGGACGTGGTCCAGGGCGTGTAATCACAGAAGCTTTGAAGTCTTCACGAAGTCACTCACGTGACTCCGAAATGAAATAGTAAGATTGAACAAGAACTTACCAGTTTGAAGGTTGATCTTTATTTTATGAGGAGTCGAAGTGAGGGATTTCGTGCCCTCCTCGCCCAACCCTCAGTCACCTTCATCTGGTAATCTTAGTCACTTCAATCTTACTATGCAAAGTCATTTCTATTGTTGGTTTCTGTGATTCCACGCCGCTACTTTGAAGTATGTCGAGCATGCGCGCCGGCGGGCTCTTCACGAAATCCCTCACTTCGACTCCTCATAAAATAAAGATCAACCTTCGAACTGGTAAGTTCTCGTTCAATCTTACTATTCTCTGAAAGTGGCAGGAACTCAAAAGTGGAAGAAAGTGGCAGGTCGATAGGCTAGTGAAGAAATATTTGGCGTGCTTACCTTCATAGGCCGGTGCAAGAATATAAAATGTGAGACCATGTGTTGCAATTTTATAAAATATTGGTTAGATCACACTTGGAGTATAATGTACAGTTCTGTGTGACACACCTCAGACGGATGTGGTTGTGCTGCAAAAGGTGCAGAGGGGATTCACCACCTGGAAACAAAATGATGGAGAAACTCAGTGGGCCTGGCAGCATCATGGAGAAAAAGAATAGGTGTCTCAGAAGAAGGCATTGCGGTGCTAGGAGGTCAATCGCTTGCTGCAAGTATCCAGCTCTGACGTGCACTTGAAAATCATATGATTTTTGTGCCTTATTGAATTGAGTTCCTGGCCAGTAGTGATCCCCAGACCATGTGAGAATCAGCAGGGGTAATGCCATTGACCACCACAGGCATACGCTTAAATTCTCTCTTACTGGAGGCACGATTGAGGCATGAATGTTGTAGCTTGTTAGCATATGATTGAATGTCGTGATGGTCTTGCTGAGTATATATATGCACTGCCTCATTAGATGCTGAAAAGCAAATGGAATTGAACGTGCAATCGTCAATGAATCTCTTCACCCCTGTCTTTATGATGGAAGAAAACTCATTGATGAGGCAGCTGAAGATAGTTGGGTGTAGGGCATTGAATTGAAACTTATGTATTACTTACAACAGTTTGATGTTTGACCTACAGCAAGTAGTTTTAATTCTCCATTCCATATCCCATTATCTATTCAAGTCTCATTCCTCAGGGTGGCCATGGTCTGAGAACAAACTGTTCTTAACCTTGATTGCAGTGGTATAGTACAGGATCACTCGCACAAGGACTTAAAGGAATAGACAAGTGTGATTAGTTTCATGCAACTTTGCATACATTGATATAATTTTGATTTGAATTGTTTATTTTCTGGAACTTTTTATTCTATGTTGTGACCTTGTGGTGAACCAAATTTGTGACATTTCTGGCAACTGGAAATCACAGTTTGATGAAACCTTGTGAGCAGCATTCATTTAATGAAAATTCATGCTGCCAATGAATTGTGCAATCCTCAGCAGATCTGCTGTCTGAATTTAAGGTTGCACTTTGCACAGTCTCGCACTCGTGAAACCATGAAAGCATAGCTCTTGCCACAAGATGCACAGCAAACCATTCAGAAACAGAAGCAATGGTTTAAAATAAAGAAGAGGAAATTAAACAAAGAATCAAAGCAGCCCCCTCCTGCCAAGTTGTCTGAAGGTTTCATCAAACTGTGATTTCCAGTCGCCAGAAATGTCATAAATTCGGTTCACCACAGGGTCACAACATAGAATAAAAAGTCCCAGAAAATAAACATTTCAAATAAAAATGATATAAATGTATTAGAAGTGGCATGAAAATAATCACATTTGTCTATTCCTTTACGTCTAATGTGCGAGTGATCCTGTACTATAGTCTGAAGAAGCGTCACCCATTCCTTCTCTCCAGAGCTGCTGCCTGTACCGCTGTGTTACACCAGCATTTTGTGTCTATGTACTATACCACCACAGCCAAGGTTAAGAATAGTTTGTTCTCAGACTGTGGCCATCCCGAGGAATGTATGTCTGAGACATCAGCTATACCCACTAGTAAATAATAATAAAAAGGCAAGATTTTCATTGTAAATAGAAGAAATAACGTTTTATTTTCATATGGCCTGAAACGGGACAATTAAATTCTTACTTGCAGCAGCACAATATATATGTAAAGGTAGTACTCTGTGAAACCCATAATAAACAACAAAAATATAATATATATTTTATAATATACTAGACCAAGTGGGACCCATGGGATCCTGTCCCCTAAACACGCAATTGCGCGGGGAGGGGGTGGCCTGCGGCGTCACACACACACTAACCAACCCCCCCCGCCACACACACACACGCACACTAACCACCTCCACACACACACTAACCACCCCCATTGATATTATATTAATATTATTCATTCACTACTTTTACCCCATCCCCCGCCCTATCCACTCATGCATAGCCCCCAACTCACAGGTGGAGGGAGGGGTGTAGAGAGAGAGGGACACAGAGGCACAGAGAGGGACACAGAGAGGGACACAGAGAGGGACACAGAGAGGGACACAGAGAGGGACACAGAGAGGGACACAGAGGCACAGGGAGTGACACAGTGGCACTGAGAGGGACGCAGAGGCATTGAGAGGGACGCAGAGGCATTGAGAGGGACACAGAGGGAGACAGAGAAGCACAGAGAGGGACACAGAGGCACAGCGAGGGACACAGAGAGGAACACAGAGGCACAGAGAGGGACAGAAAGGCACATAGAGGCAAAGAGAGGGACACAGAGACACAGAGAGGGACACAGAGGCACAGTGAGGGAGAAAGGAGGATGATAGTGGGGAGCAGGTAGTGGGGAGCAGGGCGGGCATCAACCAAATGACTGCATGTTCAGCGGCTTCAATCCAGAGCCCGGGGTGGAGGGATCGTCACAGGGGAAGGCTGGTTCACTTGAGGGCAGGGACAAAGAGAGGGCTGTGGGCGGACATGGAATCGAGGGAGACGGGTGGTCATGGACCCGAGGACCCCGAGTACAGGGGTGGCCGAGCGGGGCCGACTGCAAGCGGGCGGGGTAACGGCGAGCAGACGGGTCCACGATGAGCGGGTGGGGCCACGGTGAGCGGGGGGTGATAAAAGGACTGTGAGTTGAGGGGGTTATCAGCTCATTTATTTTCTAAGTTATTTGAAAGTTTTTAACATTTTCATAAATAATTCAAGAAATAAATCTCTAAATTTTCAGGTAAGCCAATTTTTGACTCCAGGGGGTAAATCTCTACCGGAATATGTAAACATTTTCCTGTTAGCGCATTGTTTCATCAAGCAGATGTGCTCACACAGAAACAAATAAACACGCACGCACACACGCACGCACACACGCACGCACACACGCACACGCACGCACACACGCACACACACACCCCCCCTCCAAGATCAGAGTTTTATAGTAATAATAGACCAAGGGGAACAATAGCCTGATGGTTGTAGGGAAGAAGTTGTTCCTGAACCAGGACGTTACAGTTTTCAGGCTCCTATATCTTCTTCCCGATAGCAGGAGTGAAATGAGACCATGGCCAGGGTAGTGTGGATTTCTGATGCTGCTGATTGCCTTTTTGAGGCAGTGACTCTTGTAGATATGGGGAATTGTGTGAAATAGTTATGATAAAATGTAAACTGCTCTGGTTAGATTAAATGCTTTAACGAATGTAGGCTGCTTTGTGTTTACTTATATTGATCGCTGAAAGGGAATCCTTCCTTCTTCTTCCTTTCACCACTCTTGAACCCAAGGGTCCTAGCCAGGTAATTGTATTGGTAAGGGCAGGAAGTGGAACAAGGCACTTTCAACAGGACCATAAGTACCTCCAGAAATTATCCATTTCCACAATTTATTAAAAAATAGTCAATAAATTATAATATAAATCTTCATAAAAGTTATTATGACACTTAAACTTCAACACTGAATACCCAGTTACCATGGAAATGGAAACTCTCCAATTATAGATCTCATTTTTTATCTGCCCATTGGGAACTTCCTTCACATCGTAAAAATGGCACTGCTAATTGCCGATTTATAAATATTGAATGCTGCTCAGTGAACGCTCTCTATCTCTGATGTTAGTAGCATCATAGAAACTTAATCAGCTTGAGGAAGAGGCATAGAATCCCATACGGATTTCATTTTCATTAGATTTAATTGGGGTCGATCTAAAAAAAGGTCTAACTGCAAGATGCGGATCTGAATGTAATAATTTAACATAAATCAAAATAATTATTACAGCTATGATATCCCAAGGACCTTTGTGAGATGTAGTTTTGTGCTCACAATCACTACTCAGAGACTAAATCATGGGAACAAGAAATGCTTTATTGCAAGTCTGCAGAATTGGGTGCCTCTCCAATTTGAGACACCCTGAGCAAAGGAAAAATGTCTATTTTTATACAATTCAGTATACAGTCTTTATTGATCAGACACCTCCCCTTCTGACCCCTTCCAATCAGGGTACTAAGGTTCACAATCTTCCAACCCTCCCCTCTGTGCGTCATCAATCATTCCCTCTTCTCCCACATCATACCGTATGTACATTTAAATTAGGTTCTTTGTCATGAGGGGCGTAAAGTTAATATTCATTTATTTCATTAAGCATGCTCAGTCGCTGTTGCCCTAACCTACTTAATTGCCTTTGACCTAAAGACTAGCTTCTGTGTTGTCAGCTACATTCCTTACCTCATCTTGTTATTCTACATTGTTATGAACAACTCTGAAGGACAGTAACAGTTTGTTCGAATCACAAGGTTGTTGATTCCAACTACTCGGCCCATCAAAAGGTCGGTGGCTACAACCACTCGGCCCCTCACAATGATGGTGGTTTAATCATCTTACCCCTCACAATCCTCCCTTTTTCTTTTGCTACGCATCCTGTATTAAACCCCATTCCTAGACTTCCTGCTCTTCCAAAGCTAATAACATTCTTTTTATCTCTCTTTCCTCTGGGTCCTCTCTCGGCCTCATTATCATTATCTTCTGGACTTCCCCTTTCTCCACCATGGGGTCCACAACTACCTGCATTTGGCTTATACTTCTAGTTATAAGAACCCTGAGACATGGTATACCACAAGGGATAAAGATCAATGCAGCTAATGCCCATAAAATCACCAGTCCCACCGCTTTCCACCAGGCTCCTCCCAAGATGTAATCCCACATCCTGCTCCAATAATTGTGTTGCATCTCTGTACCAGAACATGTGCTAATTTTCTGATTCCTTCTGATATATCCATTACTGCTTGCCCGTTGTCATCTATGTTTAGGCAGCAATTAGAGAGGTTGAATTTTCCGCATACTCCTCCCTCTTCGGCTAGTAAGTAGTCTAAGGCCACACGGTTTTGGTATATCGCTGTTCTCATCTGTGTCTGCTGCTTCGCCAGCATCTCTAGTGCAGATGCAGTCTGGTTAGTAATTACTTCCAGCACTGCCTGTAGTCTTATGATCCGATTCAACATGTACACTGGGGTCCGGTAGCCCCAGGATCCGTCCTGTGCCCAAGTGGCTGGTCCATAATATGAGATGATTCTTGCAGGTGGCCACTCATCATTTTCCCATTTTCCGATGTCCATTTTTCTCTTTGTTCGGTGTAGATCGTCAAAGATGGGTGTTCCTAGCACCGCCCCTCCTCAGTGGTCAACAGAAAAAACCCTGGTTGTACCAGTCCAATTAAACAAGTCCCACTCCATTTTTCTGGCAATACCGATTATGCCTTGTGTCCACATATCCATAGCAGTCCTTCAGGGGCCGGTCCACTAGAGGTAACATTGTTCCATATGTCCTGCAACACTGGGATTCCCTGGTAAGGGTTGTTCTCGGTGCAATTCCATAATCCAGTCGATTATCCTGGCGATACACTCAGTTCCAACCGGGGTGTGTGTCAGGACCCATTCCTGATGGATCCTCTCCATGGCCAGTGTGAGCTCATCAGTGGTCCTCCACAAACCCAACAGTTAGTCACATTCAGGGTTCTGGCTATCCGGAGGGCCAAGTCCACAAACAGGTTTCTCCCTACTTCCTGGATCTCAATCTGCTGCTTTATTTCATCATACATAGTCTGGTGCAGTTGGGGCTGGGAAGGTGGGGAAGGTTTGTTGACTACTGCTTCTGCTAACTTCTCTATCACTACCTCCTTAATTTTGTCTAATGTTTCCTCCCTGGCTCTGGAAGGGATGCCTAACTGTCCTCTCTTAGTCATGCCGACTCATTTCTCCCCTTTTGGGCAGGTAACTTGCCCAAAACTTCCTACATGTCCCTTATTTTCTACTACATAATACTCCCTCCCCCCGTCCTGACAAACAGCTCTAGTCCTTAGGTCGTAGCAATCATCACTTACATGGGAATAATAGGTAAATGATCTGGTTGTTCGCCCTCCATATCTGATAGGATGGTAGCATTTATCACAGTTATTAACATTTTTTTATAACGATTACATGCAGAGTAAGCAATACCACGACTGCTCCGTTCATGCTGTTAGTCATACACTTATTTCTTACTAAAAGTTAACACTAGTGGCTTACTCCCCGGCTTCACCATCCACTGTTCCTCTTTATCAGGGGTGGTGGGTCAACGGGCCCTCTAACTTGGGTCGCGTGGGTCCACCCTTTTTTTTTTGTTCGTACTGCTGTCTCGGTTGTCAGTAATACTAGGTATTGGCCGGTCCACCGGCGCTGGAATTTCTCCTCCTTCCAATTCTTGACCAGTACCCAGTCGCCGGCCTTTACAGCATGTATTGGAAAGTCGAGTGGTGGGCTTTGAGCCAATAATCCTTTAGCTTTTAATTCTGTAAGAGAACGAGATACTGCCAGTAAATAGTTCCTTAAGAATACATCACTGCCCTCTATGGTGGGTATTCCTTCTATCTTTCCCAACTAAGGTAACCTAAACAATATTTCATAGGGGGATACTGCTAACTTTGCATGGGGTCTCCGTTGCTTTTCTCAAAGCCTTTCTGTTTCCCTACTGCTCCAAACATGTGCCAGACTCCATGTACATATGCTGCTCTTAAAGCCTTAATTTCTGCCAACTGGGCTAAGCAAGATTGCAGGCAAGCTTCCAATTTGATTACCTTAAAGTCTAATTCATCCTGATGCACCACTTCAAACCCTGCATACTTGCTATTATGATCCCTTTAACAAGAAACATCCACAAGCAAAACCTTTTTGTCCCCTTCATTCAAAGGCTCTGACTGTAAAACATTTCTCAGACTTGTGTGTCCTTCTTCCTTCATTATTTTCCTTAATGGCATCACAATTTAAACATACTTTCCAATCTAGTCTGAACTATATCCTGCCATTCCCAGATCATCATCATCTGTCCTACTGTCTGAGGTTTGGGAACTTCAATTATCACTTCAATTTGATCCTGCTCTATAGCTTTTACTTCTTTAGATATTACTCGTCCAAAATATTCTACCTGCTGCTGACAAAACAACAACTTCTTCCTTGATACTTTATGACCTCCTGTGCCATCTTTTCCAAGATAATTACAATGTCTCTCTCACATTGCTTCTCACTTGTGGAACAAACCAACAAATCGTCCACATACTATATCAACACCTTCCAAATCTGCCTTTAACATCTGATTAAAAACATGGGGCTAGTATTTAAAACCCTGCCGCATCCTAGTCTAGGTGTATTTAGTACCTCTTCTTTATGTTCGTACCATACCTATGTTCACCATTATCTTAATTATTATTATTTTCTTGATTACCATACCTGTCCACATCCCCAACACATCTTATCCATTACCTGTCTCCTTACTAGCCTTTCTTGACCTCTTTGAGATCCCTCCCTCCCTTGGGGACCCCAGTCTAGTCTGGGCTTATATCCAGATTTATTTCACTCCTGATAGGGCATTTGAGGAAACGCTCACCCAAATACATTTATTATTGGCATGGAATTCTCTGGCCCCTGTTTGGCTGTCATAGGACTCACTGTGTGTCGGTGCATCACTTATTTCAGACTTTTCAACCAGGTCTGTTGTTACTGACAACATTGTCTTTCCTTTTTCATGCTCTTTCTTTTTGAGCTCTTCAAGTTACATTTGCATCATTTTTCTCTGCACCTCTTCCTGCTCGTCTGCAAGTCTTTTTCCTATCTTTGCAATATTTCTCAACCTCATTGACCAAATCATCACTGAATCAGGGGTGGGAAATAGCTGATAATCCCACCACCTCCTCCAATCTGGACTTGACTTTAGGAGGAATGACATCCACTACAGTGGTTCAGAATATAGTGTTCATTAACTGGTTGACTTCTATTTCTTGTTCAGTTTCCAGTCTCCACCTTTTCAGCTTGTTCTCCAGATAGGCTGCTGGATTATTGTCTGAGGGCCTGCCATACCCCCTGCCTGACTGTATCAAACAGCATGCCATTGTTCATTGCATTGTTCACAGCATTTTTATATCAGCCATCTTCAGGAGTTCTGTCAGTTTAGTGGTTCCTATCATTTTCACCAACAGTGCCTTCAAATCTCCCATAGCCAATAATCGTCCCACGTTCTCCTCCTCCAAAGCCATAATCCATTTCCTGCCCCATCAGGAATATTGGGTAAAGTATTTTTTAGCCCTCTCAGTTTATGAGTGCCCCAAAGGATAATCTGTGTCTGGCCTGCTCTTATCGTTTAAGCACTCATCAATTTATCCCTCTGCTTCCCACTTTAATCCTTTCTGATATGCCTTCTTTCTTATTCTAAACTCAATTTCTTACTTCTCAGATAGTTTATCCTACTTTGCAAATGTATTCACCTTTCTTTTAAAATCTTCCACTGACTCCTGATTTATTACTTTCACACCTGTCGTTTCCTACTTCTGTTACCTCCTCACTGTCTCTCTCTCCTTTCTCCTTAAACTACCTAAGTACATCTAATTCCTTTGCTCTCCCCTTTTCCCACCTTTCCACCTTATCTGTGACATATAATTCGTAATTAACTTTACTGAAAAGAAATCTATAGAAACATCAGCAAAACCAAGCAACCTACATTTTCCAACTTTACCCTTTTAAGTTGCGATGATACAAAGCGTTGTTCGTTACCTTACAGCTGCTCGTAACCTCCCCCATTGCTTACAATTTCTTAAAGGAACACACACCTACCGTTACAGCATGTGGCCTACAACAAACAAACTTATCACATATATGAACTTCCTCATTCATTCAAAACCGGTTTTTACACACAAATCATATTCGTTTCATTCTTACTTCAATGAAATTGCATAATTTCCTACACAGACTAAAGTTTCAAAATTAACATTTATATAATTCTTATTGCCACTCTACCTTCTGCTATTCTATAATATGTTGCACTAACTCCTCATGTACCTGACCAATCTGTGTACGTTCCTTCTATAGATTGTGTGAAACAACTCAATATTTCCTTCATGTGCTTAAGATGAGCTTCTTCAATTTCCTGAAATTTCTTTGAAGTTTCTGTCAATTTTTGTTCAAAATCTGTTTCTCCACATATAATTTATAGGTTTCTGTAGCTTTTTTTTAGATTTGACAGTTGACTTTTCTATTTCTTTCTGGGTTGTCCTTCCTTTTTTAACTTTTCGTACTCAAAACATTTGGCACTGTGATTTTCCTTAGATTTTTGCAATGTTTGAGTGATACTCTGAATATTCTGTACAGCATCCAAAGTGCCCAATCTTCATCGGAGCCCAGCTGTGGCCACCAGACTGAACTCCTCCTTATTGGTTCCTTTGGTTAATCAAAATAACATAACTTAATCATAGTCTTCATATCTTTATCCCTGGGGCTTCCTTCTCCCCAAGATTGCCACATTCGCCCCAACGGACTATCAGGCAGAATGTGCGGCTCTTCACCATTGAGCCTTTTTCCCCGGGCCCTTACTTTGCCCGTTCCGGTTACGCATCCCTGTCAGACTTTTTCCCGTCCAACAGAACCCAATCGCCCCAGTAATACTTAATAGTCAATTTTCTTACCCGGGTCCTGTGCACAGGAATTGCTCGATTGATTGATCCCTTTCACCGGATTCCCTCTTGTTCCCAGAGTCTCTTGACCGAATATCACTCGCTCAAACCGCTGACGGCAAGCAAGGAGATCAGAGACTGCTGAAATCAACAGGCTGCACCTTATCTTCATTTCGTGCCTCCGTCAAGCGGCTGGAGTGGCGATCCCGGACGAGCCCCCAACTTGTGAGATGTAGTTTTGTGCTCACAATCACTACTCAGAGACTAAATCATGGGAACAAGAAATGCTTTATTGCAAGTCTGCAGAATTGGGTGCCTCTCCAATTTGAGACACCCTGAGCAAAGGAAAAACGTCTATTTTTATACAATTCAGTATACAGTCTTTATTGATCAGACGCCTCCCCTTCTGACCCCTTCCAATCAGGGTACTAAGGTTCACAATCTTCCAACCCTCCCCTCTGTGCGTCATCAATCATTCCCTCTTCTCCCACATCATACATCGCATGTACATTTAAATTAGGTTCTTTGTCATGAGGGGCGTAAAGTTAATATTCATTTATTTCATTAAGCATGCTCAGTCGCTGTTGCCATAACCTACTTAATTGCCTTTGACCTAAAGACTAGCTTCTGTGTTGTCAGCTACATTCCTTACCTCATCTTGTTATTCTACATTGTTATCAACAGCTCTGAAGGACAGTAACAGTTTGTTCGAATCACAATGTTGGTGATTCCAACTACTCGGCCCATCAAAAGGTCGGTGGCTACAACCACTCGGCCCCTCACAATGATGGTGGTTTAATCATCTTATCCCTCACACCTTTCTTGCAGATATAAGGTGCAGGGCTCAAATCTCATAGATATGACTTTCAAACATTTTTTTGAGCATCATTTGCCTGCTCCAAGGTTTATTTGAACTAGTCCAAACATCAACCGATAATTGAAGATGGACTGGCCAGTCTAAAGAAGGGTCCCGATCTAAAATGTTACCCACCCTTTTCCTCCAGAGGTGCTGCTGGACCCGCTGAGTTACTTCAGCACTTTGTGTCTATCGTCAGTAAAAAAAACAGCATCTGCAGTTCCTTTCCAAACCAGTTTTAATGTAATACTTCAGACCATTCTCATGAATATCTCACTTTGGGAGCAGAGCATTTCTCATATCATATAATATATGGTCCTTCCAGGTCTGCAAAAAACACTTCCAGTTGCCTCCACTATGAGATATAGAACATAGAACTTAGAATATAACAGGACCTTCGACCCACAATGTGTCTGCTGACTATGATGACAATTGAAACTAAAATCATCTGCCTGCACATGATCTGTATCATTCCCTGCTTGTTTATGTGCTTGTCTAAATGTCTCTAAATATTGATGTTGTATATGCTTCCATCATTTCACCTGCCATCACTTTCCAGGCACCCATCACTCTCTGTGGAAAAAAACCTCACCTCACCAATCTCCATTAATCCCCCCCAACCCCCCTCCCTCCCCATCTTAAATCTGTGCCGCAGGATGACATTTTCACCCTAGTAGTAAGACTAATTTTATACACTTCTATCAGCTCTCCTCGACCATTGCTGCAGTAAGAACAATCTGAGTTTGTCCGACCTTTCCCTCCAGATAATAGACTTTATTTCAGCCAATATCTTTGTCCTGACCCGAAATGTCACAGATCCAGGGATGCTGCTTAACCCGCTGAGTTTTAGTTTAGCTTGGAGATACAATGCAGAAACAGGCCCTTCGGCCCACCGAGTCCGCACTGACCAGCGATCCCTGCACATTAACACTATCCTACGCGTACTAGGGACGATTTTCACTTATACCAAGTCAATTAACTTACAAACCTGTACGTCTTTGGAATGTGGGAGAAAACTGAGGATCTCAGAGAAAACCCAGGCAGGTCACGGGAAGAATATACAAACTCCGCACTGACATCCGTAACCAAGATTGAACCCGGGTGTCTGGTGCTGTAAGCGCTGCAAGGCAGCAGCTCTACCCCTGTGCCACCGTGCCACCCTACACCAGCACCTTGTGTCTTTTTTTTCGTAAACCGGTCTCTGCAGTTCCATGCTTCCTCATTTGGACTGCTCCAGTGCAAAATATATTTGGTGAACCTTTCTCCCGAACACCTTTCCTGTAATGCAGCATCCAGAATTGCACACGATATTCCAAATATGGCCTAATCTAAGTTTTATTCAACTGCAACATGATTTCCCTACTTTTATACTCGATCATTTCATTTTTTCCTAAAATAACTATCTCCCAGACAAAGCCATGCCGATTATAAATTCATGGTTATCCGGATATTTCCAGAGTTTGCAGACAGCACAATTCACAATCTAGTGTAAAGAATTCAGGGAATTCCATCAAACAAGATATCTCAGCAATTATTCAACAAATAAAGCAGAAGTTTTACACCACCGGGATCTATAATAAAACGATTGTTCACCCCACTACGAACAGTTGTTTAGTTTTCACTGTTCATGGTACCATATTTGAATTCTTCTCTTCTGCACTTCAAAATAGCATTTGAATAAGCAATTATTTGGGATTACAAAAGTAACAATTAGTAAAGAATACTGTGCTGAAAATAAAAAAAGTATTTTTTGAAACACAAATACCCTGAAAAAATTTGACAAAACAGTACATCTTATGAACAGGCTCTTCAGCTCACCATGTCCATGCTGATATCAATACAAATGTCAAAGTTTGAAATTAAATGATCACGTCAATGAATAGGTTGTGACTTTTTCAGAAAGACAAAGAAAATAGTTCTGCCATAAGAATCACAGTATGCTGAACCATGATCAAAAAAGTTTTAAGATATTTGAAGTAATTTGTGTTGCAATTAGTAATTACATGAGTTTGAAGTTGATGCCCCAACAAAATAATAAGTCAAAATCTTTATTGTGTACCAACAATATTATTGGCCTGGACGTGTGTACCTAAAACATTTATCTTTGTACTTCTAAATTTGTGGTCAGTAACTGTTTTGTTGACTGCACTCCAACATATTGTTTCAGTAGCGGGTGATCTTTACAAAGAACAATTATTAGTTAATATAGAGAAAATAGACACAAAGTGCTGGAGTGACTCAGCGGGTCAGGCAGCATCTCCGGCAAAAAAGGATGAGTGGCCTTTCGGGTCGGGATCCTTCTTCAGACAGTTAATTTAGAATTTTAAAAAAATGTTTGAGTGCTTTTAATGTTTTATAATGATTTGTATGTTTACAAGATTTAAATTTGTTTTTAATAGATTGTGAGCATTTGACAGCTTGGGCAGTTTACAGATATTACTTGGACGTCAAAGCTTTTTCTGGATGGATGTTATTTTTCTTCTCTCAACACACCCCTCCACAACCTAATTACAACCCTACCAGATAAATGCACAAGATCCCACAATACTGGGGAAACCCTTGCCATTACTCAGAGCCTAGTGCCTGCTTGCTCTCTTACATAATACCTTGTTAAGGTACATAATACCTAATTGCTCAACAAATGTATATTTATTTTTAACGAAATCACTTGTGAATGTGGACAGCTTACTGCTGCCAACAGATATTGGCCCATTAAAGTATTGAAAAGATCTCAACACTGTTTATTTTATTCCAATTACCCCGGTCATTATTTAGCAACACAATTTAAGATATAGGAGACTATTAAAATGAATGGATTATGGATGATGCAATGTAGGGCAATAGACTGTCAAATGTTAACAGCATGTATTGTACATATAGAGCACATATAATATGGAAAAACATTCCGCGGCACAGCAGAAGAATGCCGTCAAACAAAACTTGACAACAAGCCACATGAGGGAATATTAAGGTTGATGATCGGAAATTTCATCAAAGAATTTAGTGTACAACAGGATGTTCAAACTGTAGTGAAAGGAACTGAAATTTCTTCCTGGTTTTGTACTATTGTCAATTTAACCCATTGTAGTGATTACATCAGTTATTTTCTAACGACATTGGTCAATACTGGTTTACTTTCACATCTGCTGTTTAGGAGAAGTAAATGTATAAAGATATGGAATTTTAGGAAGAGAATTCTGTATTTGGGCCTCTGCATACTATAAAGCCCCTGTCCCAGTTAGGAAACCTGAACAGAAACCTCTGGAGACTGTGAGCCCCACCCAAGGTTTCTGTGAGGTTCCCCGAGGTTCCCGGACATTACAGTCACTCTCCATGAGTCACCAGAGGTTTTGGTCACTTGCCTGGAAAGCCTCGACAGAACCGTGAGCTGCATCTACTGACCAAAGATCCTATAGGATCTTTGCTGCCGACTGCGCAAACATACACACACATAAACACATCACGAAGGTGGGGGCCAGGGCCAGGGACAGCGGAGGAGCGCTTTCTGTGCGTTGTAGAGAAAAGTAAACGGTTGCCACAGAGCATGGTAAGTCCTTTAGAGAGCGCGGGAGGGAGGGAGAGAAGGGGAGTGAAGGATAGAGAACGGGAGAGAGAAGGGGAGAGAAGGGGAGAGAGAAGAGGAGAAAAGGGGGGAGAAGGGGAGAGAAGGGGAGAGAACGGGGGGGAGAAGGTAGCTATGTTACAAAATTTATCTTCAGCGGCGCTGCAGTTCTGTCACTGGCCGTGTGCGCAACTTTGGCGCCTTTGAGGGGGTGGGTTTAAAATGCGTTTTTTCTTCAGACTATTCAAATCGATTTTGAACAGGCTGTTTAGTTGCTGAAGAAAAATTGCTTTGACTGCCGTTTTATTAAGTTTATTAAAATTAGCGCTGGATAATTTAATAGGAGTAAAATTAAAATAATCTTCTAATGCCGTCTATGCCGACAACGGGACGGATCTCACGTAGCGGACAAGGCAAGGTCCACCGTTTATTTTTTCATATAAACTTGCTTCTTAGGATGCCTTTAATCAAAATTTCACGTTGCGAAAAGGTGACTTAGGACCCATACGAACCAGCAGTATTTTTCCTGCGATATGGGGTTTAAATTCACCGCAACTGCAATGTTCCAAACGATTGCGTTCCATAAAATCCCACTCACAAGATGATTAAAATGGCCATTAATTTATGGGAATTAAACACTAAATTCCTTCCATTTGGCCTATAAATTCATGACAATGAGATTTAAAAATCATGTTATATAGTGAATTCTTGTGTGAATGTTATTTGGACACTTAGGCTTTTTAAAAATGTAAACCTTTTCTTAAAAAAATCGATAGATGTTTAGATCTAGTAATTGAATTTTGTAATTGGCTACAATTAGGTAACTAACTAATTACATGCTTTAATTTCAGGTCATCCAAGTAAGATTGTTTCATATTTGTTTCGGAATGCTATAATAGCTGTAATAGAATCTATAATAACTGAAAATTTAATTCAGTTCTTTTAATTTTTAAGAAAGTTATGGGCTTTTGACTGTCCTTGATCACAGCTTTTGTGTTAAGTAAATGGAAAAGCAACAGGGAACAAGATGCTAATTTCTGAGTATGAAAATGGCCATAACCTTTTTAATACTGAAGATATGAAAGTGAATTAGGTGTCAAATTAAACTTATTTTTATGCTTTATCTGATGGGATAAATTTCAGACTTGTTTATTAAAATCTCAAAATTTTGTAACATTGCTAGAGAAGGAGTGGAGACAGTTTTAATAAGTTTAATAAAGTTAGCGGGCATTTTACCTTCCGGCGGATCTTCCCACTTAGGAAACCTGAACGGAAACCTCTGGAGACCTTGCGCCCACCTAGTCGCGGCTTCTTCTATGTTCCTGCGATTATTTAAAAAAAACAAAAAACGGCCTCGACTAAAAATAGGTTGCCGTTTTGTCGAAGCCAGTGGAATGGAGTTGCTATTTACTTACAGGCAGTCGAAGGCCTTCACTGCCCAGCCATTCTGATTGGCTCATTGGAGTTTTCAGCAAAGAAATCTTCTTTGGTTTTCAGGACCTAGAAGATCCGCCGGAAGGTAAAATGCCCTCTAACTTTATTAAACTTCTAAAAACTGTCTCCACTCCTTCTCTCTCCCCTTTTCTCTCCCCTTCTCTCTCCCTTTCTCTGTCCTTCTCTCCCTCCCTCCCACGCTCTCTAAAGGACTTACCATGCTCTGTGGCAGCCGTTTACTTTCCTCTTCACGTGCAGAAAGCGCTCCTCCGCTGTCCCTGGCCCCCACCTTTGTGATGTGTTTATGTGTGTGTGTGTTTGCGCGGTCGGCAGCAAAGATCCTATAGGATCTTTGGTCAGTAGATGCAGCTCACGCTTTGGTTGAGGCTCTCCAGGCAAGTGACCAGAACCTCTGATGACTCATGGAGAGTGACCGGAACCTCCGGGAACCTCTGGAAACCTCACGGAAACCTTGGGTGGGGCACATGGTCTCCAAAGGTTTCCATTCAGGTTTCCTAAGTGGGACAGGGGCATTAGTGTTGACCGATTTAAATTGTGTCAGTATCAGGAAATTGCAAGCTTGTGCAAGGAAATTGCAAGCTTGTGAGAGCAAAGCAATGTAGATCGTAAAACTGGAGGCAGGGGCAGGGTAAAGGCCTTCAGAGATATGAAACAGGAATAAAACGGAGCTGCAGCTTAAACTTGGTTGGTACGATAATTTAATCAATATTTGTCAATGAGGATTCAATGAAATGAAAAATTAATTAATTTTGACTTTTGTAAAAAGCATAAAAATTAATTTGCACAGATGGTGTCTGCATGTAACGCAATGGATGGCAGGTGCAACAAAACTCCTCAGTCATAAGTTCTGAGCCATCAGGAACAACTGAACAGCCTCACACCCCACACATGCTATGCAAGGGAAAGTATCAGATTAAGTCTGGCACTGGGTCAGGACCAGGAAAAAGAGAAGTCCAGGTTTATGGTCATCGAGGGATTGGATCAGAGACTTTGTCTAGGGTTGAATGTGAAGTCTAAGGTCAGGGCATCAAACATGATGTTGGTGGTAATTGGGGAAATGAGGGCAGGGTTTTTTCTGTGGGCAGGGCAGGGTTTGGTACCATGGGAGAGGGACCAGATGAAGAGCAGGTAAATAAATGAACCTACCTGAGTGGAGTGATGAGTTGGGAATTGCTCAGAGCTTTGAGATCAATGTTGTTCTGTGAATTATTGATTACCAGAAGCACTTCAGAACAACATAACTTAATCTCCAGTGTGCTGCTCATCATCGTTCTATTTGTGTCTGATATATGCAAGTATAAATAGTGACTGGAAATGTCTGATCAAATTTCTGGTACAGAACAACTGGATGTGGAATCATTGCCATCACATTCCATTCCTGACTGGCTGATTTATCATCTGTAGAGCTGAAAATAAAAGCAACACCACCATATCAACATCTGTAATTGTTATCTGGATTGAACTAGAGTGAATGAAATATTAAGCTGATTGCCAATTGCTGTTGGACTACAGCTGGTCCATGAAGCTGGTCTGGCTGGGTTTACAAAACATAATGAGGAGAGTGTGGTAGATGTGAAATGAGCAAACATTAGTGAGGACAATTTTGAGAGAGAAAAGCAATGAAACTTTTGGAGTGCTGAGGCGCTATGATGCCAAGAAGATGTTATAATAATCTTAAAAGCTGAGTGTACAATGGCAATGATAAAGTATTTAAGAGCTACCAGGTATTGCAGGTGCAAGTGCCTTTACGCAGGGCCAAGTTGAAGAGCTTTACTCATTGCACCATGAGTATTCTCAAGTTGGGAATAGACCATTTGGTCAGGATGTTTCCAATAATAACTATTTTATCATCCGTTATATTTTTAGCGTTTTGGAGTGAAAGAGAAAAATGTATGAGCATTGGAAATTATTTACAGTTGCAAATTTTTCCCCTTTAGTTTTGAAAGCTAAAAAACACATCTATTCTATTTTGCTTAGTTTATATTATGTGGGTGTTGGGAAAGGATGGAGTGGGACTGACTCAGCACCATTTCTCAAAAGCTGCAATGTTTCATCAGCTGGAATATACAAATATTTCTAAACACGTGTTTTCGCTTCTTCATTCTGGGGTATTATATGTAAATTGATGATAAAAAAATGAATTGAATCCATTCTAAAATAAGGCTGTAACATAACAAAATGTGGAAAAAGTGAAGGGGTCTGAATAGTTTCTGAACACACTGTATATGCAGCAGTCCACCAATCAGGCCTTTATGGTACAGTGGCCAGATGGAAGCTACTCCTCAATAAAAGGCACCTAAAGGACTCTCAGGCCACGAGAAACACGATTCTCTGGTCTGAAGAAACCAAGATTGAACTCTTTGGCCTGAATGCCAAGTGTCATGTCTGGAGGAAACCAGGCACCGCTCGTCACGGTGAAGCATGGTGGTGGCAGCATCATGCTGTGGGGATGTTTTTCCAGCGGCAGGAACTGGGAGTAGTCAGGATCGAGGGAAAGATGAACGGAGCAAAGTACAGAGAGATCCTTGATGATAACCAGCTCCAGAGCATTCAGGACTTCAGACTGGGGCGGAGGTTCACCTTCCAATAGGACAATGACCCTAAGCACACAGCCAAGACAACGCAGGAGTTGCTTCGTGACATGTCTGTGAATGTCCTTGAGTGAACAGTAAACCCGTTCGAACATCTCTGGAGGGATCTGAAAATAGCTGTGCATTGACGCTCCCCATCCAACCTGACAGAGCTTGAGAGGATCTGCAGAGAAGAATGGGAGACATTACCCAAATACAAGTGTGCCAAGTTTGTAGCATCATACCCAAGAAGACTTGAGGCTGTAATCGCTGACAAAGGTGCCTCAACGAAGTACTGAGTAAAGAGTCTGAATACTTATGTACGTGATATTTTCGGTTATTTATTTTTAATTACTTTGCAAAAATTTCTAAACACGTGTTTTTGTTTTTTATTATGGGGTATTGTGTGTAGATTGATGATTAAAACATTTTTTAATCCCTTTTAGAATAAGGCTGTATCGTAACAAAATGTGGAAAAAGTGAAGGGGTCTGAATACTTTCTGAATGCACAGTACACCTGGCCCATACCTCATTTTGTCTTGACCGGATCTTCAATTTCCCTTGCCATCCACATTTCCATTCATTGTCTTGTCCTCGTGTCCAACAGGCTCATGCTTGCTTTGAATGCTCACACATTTAAAAGCATCCCACTTTCCAGATTCTCTTTGCCTGCAAACAACTTACTCTGATCAACTTTAGCCAGTTGCTGTCTAATTCCGTCAAAGTTGGCCATTCTCCAATTCAGAACTTTAACTTGTGAGCCCGTCCTGTCCTTATCCATAACTATTTGAATAGATCTGGGGTGCTGGTCCCAATAGGCTCACCTACTGACATTTCAGTCACTTGCATTCCCAATTTCCTATGAGTAGGTCAAGCTATGCCCTCTCCTTTACAATGACCTCTACACTAATTGAAGCTAATGGAGTCATTGCTATCATGCTAGCTTAGGTCATGGTGATCTCGTGTTTCATTGCACTGGAGGTTTTACTTTTTACATGTCATGGACATATTCAGGGTTTTTATCTGAAACTGCTGATCACTTTTTGTGTTTATCGTATGTGCTGGTGAGAGATGGCTGCCTAGTTTACTAAACCAATTGTTTATGTACTTCAAAGACAAGTCAATGTATTAAGTCCTTGAAATGTCTTGATGCCATATGTTGCTGTGTAATTCTGATATTCTAATGCTGATATTCTTCCAATCAGATGTGTTGTTAAATTTTGTATTTGTCATTTTTTTGTACTTTATTGAGATCGTTTTTAACCAGTCATTGTTATGGGAAATATATGGTAACTGCAAATCTCTGTTACATAGCAGTGATAAATTACTGGAAAAGTTGCCAGCATTTTTGTAGTGCGATGGCATTATAACATTGCTTATTGCCACATTTCTCTCTGGTTACTGGACGCCAAGGACAAAGAAATGGCCTGGTTGCCAATTCAATCCCTTGAAAGAGTGATATCTAGAGCCAGGATTTTGCCATAAATGCCACGTGCCTTTTCATGCCTTTTTTGATGATTTCACCAGGATAATGCCTTTTTCACGGTCAAGTACCTAAATCAGCCTTTTTTTGCCGTTTTGCTAAATGGTCGTGCTATTTTCTCTAGTTGTACTGTGATTACAATGATGTTTTCTATGTTAACACGTTAATATTAATGTTATTATTAACGTGTTAACATAGTATAACTTGCAAGAAAACTTCCACCACCGGGGCGAAACCCGGGGCGCACCGTCGGTCGTTCATTCTTTCGTGCCGCCGCCCGCTGGTTCAGTTTTCTCAAGAACTATTTAAGAAAGAACTGGCTGTCTGTAACTATCAGAAAGTTCTGGTTGCCTTGCAATTAAATTTGAATGAGATCTCACCAAAAACTTGTCTTAAGTCTCTGGCTGATGAAACAAACCTCCTCGGTACGTACCCCACGGAAAGCTGTCCAAAGGAAAATAAATTGATTCTATTAAATGCAATCCCCATGGACTTAAAATATTCACAGTTTCATGTTTTTATTATATTTTAACCAAATTAAAGCACACTTGTTCAGCGAACCAAAGGAATTTCATTGGCATGTCACCCATATTCTATTATCATTCCTCGGGTTTTGGAAGATTTTATCTTGATATTCTACTTCTGGAGCATGATAATAATGGTTATAATCTTTTTGTCAGCAGATAGCAAACTTGGAAAAGAATGCCGATTCCAATCTATCAAATTCCACAAGAAAGGTAGGCAGTATAATAAACTCGTAGAAGGTGATTTGCTATTGTTTCTGTATCCAGAAGCCAAAGGAGGTGATCATCTGATTATTGTATGTGGCCATGTTTCAAACTATTTGTGCGAAAGAAAATAATTCCATAGTCGACCATCATAATTCTCTGCTGAGTTGTAGATAGTTGCTTAATATGAAGCTTTCTCTTTGCCAAGTGGGATATAATTCTGGATGGTCTATTGTTTAGCTTAGAGATGGTAACAGCATGGTAACAGGTCCTTTTGCTCATTGAGTCCATGCCAACCAGCAACCACTAGGGACAATTTACAGAAGCCTTATAGATCTACACGTCCTTGGAATGTGGGAGGAAACTGGAGCATCCAGAGAATACCCACGTGGTCACGGGGAGTACAAACTCCATACAGACAGTACCCATAGTCTGGATTGAACCTGGATATTTGGCGCTGTAAGACACCATCTCCAGCACTGTAAGGCAGCAATTGCACCACTGTGTCACCCTTTACATTGTGGTGTATAAGAAGTGCCTGAGTTATAGGAAACGCATATTTGAAAAGTATGTTCTTCTCTACTTCTGGCACAACCAGATATGAAAAATGTGTCAATGTTGTGATTCTACATTATTTATCAAATGGTTACCATTAAAACCTTGAAATGCAATAACAGAATACTTAAGATGGCGCCTGCCTGCGGCGACTTTTGCGGAGCTCCGGAACATAAAAGGCTCCACTACAACTTCCAACCACTTACCTGGATCAGGAAAATCCAAATCTGTAGACTGGGCAATGTTTAAGGACTCGGCAACGGACTTGAACGAATACGCCACAGTCGTTACAGACTTTGTTAAGAAATGTGGTCCCCACCAAAACCTTCTGAGTGTTTCCCAATCAGAAACCTTGGATGAACTTTGAGATCCGCACTCTTCTGAAGACCAGACACTGGGCATTCACGTCTGATGATACAGTGGTCAACAAGAAGTCCAGATACAACCTTGGTAAGGCCATCAAAAAGGCCAAAAGGGACTTCTACTCCAAGCTGGAGGATGAGACAGATGCTCGGCAGCTGTGGCCGGGCCTGAATGCAATCACCTCCTACAAGGCGAAACCAGGAGGCAGCTCGAATATCGACAAAACATCACTCCCTGACAAGCTCAATGCATTTTACGCACGCTTTGATAGGGAGAACACCGATGTGCCTTCACGAGCCCCCATTCGCTGTGATGGTATTTCAGTCTCAGTCACGGAGGCCGACGTCAGGAAATCCTTCAGAGGGGTGAACCCTCGAAAAGCGCCTGGACCTGACGGTATACCTGGTCGTGTTCTAAAAACCTGTGCGGGCCAACTGGCTGGAGTTTTTATGGACATTTTCAACCTGTCATGTCTGAGGTTCCCACCTGCTTCAAAAGGGCATCAATAATACAGGTGCCCAAGAAGAGTAAGGTGACGTGCCTCAATGACTATCGACCAGTGGCACTAATGCCTGTTGTGATGAAGTGTTTGAGAGGTTGATCATGGCGCAATTCAACTCCTACCTCGCCAAAAACCTGGACCCACTGCAGTTCGCTTACCGCCACAACAGATCAATGGTGGATGCGATCTCGCTGGACCTCCACTTCGCTCTGGACCACTTGGACAATAAAACTCATGTCACGCTGTTATTCATTGATTACAGCTCGGCATTTAACACAATCATCCCTTCCAAGCTGGTTACCAAACTCGCAGAACTGGGTCTCTGCGCATCCCTCTGCAATTGGATTTTCGACTTCCTCATTCACAGACCACAGTCTGTTCGTATTGGTGGAAAAGTGTCAGCCTTGATAACAATCAGCACGGGAGCACCTCATGGCTGCATGCTCAGCCCCCTGCTGTACTCTATACTCATGACTGCATAGCCGGTCATAGTGCGAACTCCATCATCAAGTTCGCTGACGACACCACTGTTGTGGGACGTATCACTGATGGGGATGAGTCGGAGTATAGAAGAGAGATCAAGCAACTGTCCATATGTTGCCAGCACAATAACCTGGCCCTCAACACCAGCAAAACCAAGGAATTGATTGTGGACTGGAAGGAGTAGGATGGGGACCCACAGTCCTCTTTATATCAATGGGTCGATGGTTGAAAGGGTCAAGAGCTTCAAATTCCTGGGCGTGCACATCTCTGAAGATCTTTCCTGGTCTGAGAACACAGATGCAATTATTATGAAGGCTCATGAGCGCCTCTACTTCCTGATAAGATTACGGAGAGTCGGTCTGTAAAGGAGGACTCTCTCTAACTTCTACAGGTGCACAGTAGAGAGCATGCTGACCGGTTGCATCCATATAAACATATAACCATATAACAATTACAGCACGGAAACAGGCCATCTCGGCCCTTCATGTCCATGCCAAACAACTTTTTTCCCTTAGTGGGTAGATTTTGCTTGATATTTGTTGGGAGAGGATCAGTAATGAGTGGAGGTTGTATTGCTGGTCTGAAAAAAGTTTGCAATTAATTGAGAAGATGGTTTTTACCAGTGTTCAGTATACAGATAGAATACATTTTAATAAGAATACCTTGTTTAGTTTTACTCAGCCAAATATCCTGCGCAATAATTATCTCATCAATTTTCCATTACCTGTTTCTTTGTCAGATATATTCGGAAACCATTTGCTGTGCAGGGCGAGCTCTAAGGGATAACTTTGTATCACTGGCACCTCACTTACTGAAAGATCGAATAGCTGACACAGGGAAATTCAAGTAAGTAAAAATAAATCAATCCTTGAAGAGGGATGTTAAGCATGCTGTGTGGAAATCGTCTGCCATGTTTCCTTGTTTATAACAAATGTTCTGGAAAAAAAGCTTACAAAGAATTTTAGAAAGTGATTTCAAAATCTTTTGATTATTCTTTGCAAAAATATTTATGTACACTATAGTCACAAAATACAAATAATAGTAATATTATTTGATTGTTTTAACCTGTGGACATAAATTCATAGAGTGATTTGCTACTTTGTGGATTAACAAACTGAAATACAAATTAAATCTGATCCTTACAGGTTATTTACATATTTCCTTGCAACAGACTGTGCATTTTTTCGTTCTCATTTCATAAGTGATAGGAACAGATTTAGGCAATTTGAGCCACCGTGTCTACTCCGCCATTCAATCATGGCTGATCTATCTCTCCCTTCTAACCCTATTCTCCTGCCTTCTCCGCATAAGCCCTGACACCCATACTAATGTATGGCGTAGTGGTAGAGCTACTGCCTTCCAATGCTAGAGACCCGGGTTTGTTCCTGACTACGGGTGCTTGTCTGTACAAAGTTTGTACGTTCTCCCCATGACTTGCATGGGTTTTCTCATTGGTTTCCTCCCACACGCCAAAGACATACAGATTTGTAGGTTAATTGGCTTGGTATGAATATAAAATTGTCTCTAATGTGTGTAGGATAGTGTTAATGTATGGGGATCGCTGGTCGGCGTGAACTCGGTGGGCCGATGGGCCTGTTACTGCGCTGAATCTCCAAACTAAACTAATCTCGGAAGTACAATGAGAAAAACCAGAATGTAATATATTCCGGCAAAATGCTAATATATAAATAAGATAATATTTCATAGCAGGGATAACACAAAATACATTTGAAATATCACTTTAAAATTGAAAGTTTAATCTATTTCTTAATAGGAAAAGCTCCATGGGATTTGAAATGGTGGACTGGTTGCTTGATCAATGTTCATTCATCGACACTCGAACCAAGGCAGAAGGAATTTGGCAGACTTTGTTAGAACTGGGAATTATATCTTCAGGTAATCAAATACTGTATGTTCAGTGTTGCTTGCAATGCTTTTGGAACTGAGATAAATGATAAATCATGCTCTTGGTCTCTTGGTGCCAATTCCACCCTAGTTTCACACTCTTTCCCTTGACACCGGTACAGATTCACAGGTGGACCCCGATTCCTGGGAAAGGAGTCCTGTAGTTCTACAGCAAGGAAACAAGCCTGTCGGCCAAACTTATCCAGTGTGTGGAACTGCAAATGCTGGTTTGCATAAGTAGACACAAAGTGCTGGAAAAAGTGGGGCAGGACGCTCCTGGACTTGCCTCTATTTCTCCCCTCCCCCTCCTCTTCTATCTACATTCCTTCCTCTGGCTTTACAATTTGCAACTCTTCAATCGTTTTGTTTCATATCTTCTGTCTTTTCAACTCTGGCCTTTGTCCAACCATCTACTTATCAATTAAACCTTCTCACCAGTGTTGGCCTGCTAGGCTTTGTTCCTCCCTGCTCTTCTTCTAACCCTCTCACCTCAATCAGAGTGAAGAAGGGTCCCAACCCAAAACATCACCATCCATGTTCTCCTGAGATATTGCCTGATTTGCTGAGCTACTCCAGCACTCTGTCTTCTTTTGTTCAATACATCCCTTCTAAGCTCGGCCCATATCCTTCTAAACTTACCTATCAATATATGTGTCCAAATATCTTTTAAATGTTGTTATTGAATCTGCCTCAATTATTTCCTCTGGCAGTTAATTCAATTCATCTACCACCTTCTTTGTGTAAAATTTGCCCCTCAGGTTCCTTTAAATAT
Source organism: Raja brachyura (assembly GCA_963514005.1). Next base: position 88,586,298 of record OY740782.1, read on the forward strand.
TTCCGCTCTCACCTTAAAGCTATGTTCTCTGGTTCTTGAAACCCCTACTCCCATAATTGTATATACCTCTTTCAGATTATTCTCCAGCCTCCTGTGCTCCAGGAATAAAGTCTTAGCATTGCCTATAGCTCTGGCCCTCAAGTCCTGGCAACATCCTCATAAATTTTCTCTGCATTCTTTCCAGCTTAATGGCATTTTTCCTGTAGTAGTGTGACCAAAATTGAACAGAATCCTCCGAGAGGCCTCGCCAACATCTTGCACAACTGTACCATTATGTTTAGCTTCTTTACTTAATTCCCTGACTGATGAAAACCACAGTGCCAAAAGCCTTCTTCGCCACTCTCTACTTGTGATTCCACTTTCATGAAACTGTATACTTGTCCTCGTAGATCCCTCTGTTCTTTAACATTCCCCAGAGTCCTACTGTACAACGTGAAGGTCCTGCACTGGTTTGTCTTCCTAAAATGCGACATGAAAAAATGAATGCAATCAATAACCATAATCTTGGTGCCTCTTTATTTTATTATACTTTTTAATTTTCATAACAGATTTGGCCATTGCTTTGTGGATATACCAACAGATACATAGTATTCATAATGTAGGCTTCTAAAAATTAAAGTGGGGGGAGGGGGAGACAAGATGGTGAGAAGAGCATTCAAATAATAATAAAATCTGGATGTCAATATTGTTGTTGGTAATGAAATGGGTGCATAAGTAATTTTTATTTGTCCATTTACCACCTAAAATGCAAGGACTCATGATTGCATTAATTGTCGCCTAGTTCATTGGTAATTCACACATATTACAAAAACATACTTAAGTACATGCCTTCCTATGTATAACAATAACATAATACATTTTGCAGGTCAAACAGGATGCACCAGACAATAATGTAGCACAAATATTCCATCACCTGGGACATTGTTGATGGCAAGTTAAGGATGATCTGTTTTGCAGTGACAGCCACCATACAATGCAACACGATATATTCTAATACAGTTGATTTATTGTGTCACTGCTCTCTTAACAGTACATCTTCAATGGAGTAAAACACATATATTTTGATGTAGCCAATGAAAGGTTGTTCCATTACTCGATGCTAGTTCTTTGCAACATTAAAAAATGAAGAACTTGCTAAATGTTTAATGCACTAAGGTGCCTTGACACATATTTGGCATGCTCTTTAATATTGTATGTTCAGCAGCATTCTCAAACATATATATATATATATTTCTTGGAATTAGCACATTTTAAACAAAACCAAACTATTTATTGGGTTCAAAAGATGACATAAAGTGATGACATGAACTATTTTGCTCTCATCTGGCACGAGTTAGGAATACATCGAGAGCTAATAAATTCTCAGTAAGCTAGAGAATGAGGGAAAACAGCGAGCACCTCCGCAAACTGAGAAACAAAGGCATGGGTTGTATTGTTTTCTTAATGGTAAACTGGAAATATATACACGCACGTGCGTGTGAATATATATATATATATGTGTGTGTATATGTATATGTGTGTGTATATATATATGTATATGTGTGTGTATATGTGTGTGTATATGTATATATATATGTGTGTATACGTATATATGTTTGTGTATACGTGTGTGTATATGTGTACATATGTGTGTGTGTAAATGTGTGTATATATATGTGTGTGTACACACTCACTTTTTTTCGACCAATGATCACCTGTACACTACACATTGTGGGGAATTTCATTTCGGAGTCACGTGAGTGACTTCGTGAAGAACCCGCCAGCACGCATGCGCGACATATCGTCGCTCGCATTGCAGTCGACGGCTGGAGGTGGAGCGCGGCTCACCACCAGCCCTTCATAAGGACCGCTCAGGTAAGTATAGGCAACCTTGAGTTGGTTGTCCCTGGTGTTTGAACTGTGTTTCTTCAACAGGGATATGGATAAAAGGAGTACGGGCCGCAGGACTTCCGAAAGGAGTCGTCGGCCATTATTCCCGGAGCTCTCTTCAACGGCAGCACCCACAAGACGGGCCGGGAAAAAGGCGCAAAAGTCGGGGAGTCCTGTGACTACAGGACCCGACCCACCGACACAGCTGTGTACGAGCGGGGATCCCGCAGAACAGCAAGTGGGAACGGCGCCGGAGCAGGTAGACCCCGACTCCATTTCTCTATCTCCCACAGGGAGAGAATCGTTGGCTGATATGAGCAAACGGGTTTCACGTGCTGCTGCACGGCCCTTCTTCACGAGCCCTCGTGGAAGAGCCAGGGATAGAGCTCAACGGCATAGCCCTTTCAGGGCAGAACACTCACCAGAGGCCGCTAGATTGCGGGCTGGTGGTTTACTGAGACCCGAGTCCACTGGCAGACCAGGGAGGGCCTGTGTAGACTCACCACCTAGCAGAATCAGGAGAAGCCATGCAGGTGGAGTCTCACCACGGTCACCGCATTCCCCATTCACGGCAGGACGGGACCGTACGTCGCCTAAGTCCAGGATAAGGACAGGCGGCAAGCCCACGCGGATGTCGGGTCACCACGCTGCGGCAGCAGATGCCGACTTCTCTCCGTACATGGCCTTTGAGGCAAGCGGACCTAGCTCATCCAAAAGGAGGCGAATGAGCAGATCCGCGCGGGAGTCGTGCAGTTACGCTGAGGCGGCTGGCAGCAACTTTTCGTCACGGCACCGAGATTACCTCGGCGAGGTACGGGCCGATGATAGGAGCCTCAGGAGTTCCTTTGGGCATGCGGGCTCTGACCTCCCATTCACTCACGATGAGGGACGCATCGAACGAATGGAGAGGATGATGGAACGGATCCTGCAGCAAAGTCAACGGCAGGGTAGGTCCAGTTCCAGGGGACTATCGGATATATCCCCATCGTCAATGGGTAGCATAAGGGAGCCAGTAGAAGAAGAGGATATCTTGGTACACAAACCAGCGACACCTGAGGTCCCCCAGGAAGAACTTCTGGACGTGGCAGCCAAGTTTGCGTTACCCAAATCATCTGGGCAACCTCTCAAACCAAAACTGGCCGCTACCATTGACTTCCTCACCAATCACCAATTACAGGATCAGGTCCTTGCAGAGGCCATGAACAGGTACAAAGCACCGAGTAATTGTAACTCACTCAACGTACCTATAGTAAATATGCCCATTTGGGGCAATATAAGCCTGGGCATAAGAGCACAGGAGATCAAGCTACAAAAAATCCTAAAACTGCTCACGTCTGGGATTACCCGCTTTTGCGAGATTGGTGGACGGGATGGATCTAAGCACTGAACAAGAGGATGCTCTTGCATTATTGTGCAACACGCAGTATGAAATAAATGCGTTTTGAAAAAGCACTATCAAGCCCACTCTTAACCCCAAATTCGCGGGGCTGTGCAGAGCATCTCCAACGCCACCACCCAGACAACTATTCGGTGAAGACCTACCTAAGCAGGTCAAGGATTTAGACGACCATGCCAAAACAGTGGGTCTTATGAGGTCGCACATTTCGACCAGACAAATGGCCAGGAAAACGCCATATTCCAGGCCACGAGGTCAAACCGAAAGGCCAGCAAGGACCTATACACCGGCGCCTCCACAATACCAGCAAATCCAACAGAGGCTTTTTTTAGGGCAAGGCCCGCAGCGGCCAGCATGGAAGATGCGGCAACCACATCACCAGCTCAACCCAGCACCTCCATGTCCCACCAAACATGCCAGGGACCGCCGATAGCCATGGAGGTAAGGCGGTCTGCATTTCATGCACTCGCATGTCTAACCTCACGTGTTGGAGGGAGATTATGGTTCTTTAAGGAGGCATGGGAAACCATCACCTCAGATGAGTTTATTTTACAAAGTATTCAAGGCCATGAGATTGAGTTTATAAATGGTCAACTTCCTCCACCTCAGCATATGCCGAATCGCAAATTTGCACTTTCCAATAAGGAAGTAGCAGAAGGCTATGCTGAAATCTTGAGATAACAAGAAAAAGGAGTGATAGAAAGAACTATCCACGAACCAATAGAATTTGTATCTAACATTTTCACAAAAACCAAAAAAGACGGTGGATGTCGGGTTATCATAGATCTAACCCATTTGAATACTTTTGTAAAATATACCCATTTTAAAATGGACATGTTTGAGACAGCCAAATCTTTGATTTCCAAGGGCTGCTTCATGGCATGCATTGATTTAAAAGATGCATACTATTCGGTATCCATTCAGAAACATCACAGGAAGTTCTTAAAATTTATCTGGATGGATCAACTTTGGCAATACAGAGCTTTGCCCATTGGGCTTACCACAGCCCCCAGATTGTTTACTAAATTACTTAAGCCAGTGTTAGCAACACTGAGGAGACAAAACCATACAGTTATGGCTTACCTGGATGATATCCTTATCATTGGGAATACATTGGAATCAGCAAATTTGGCAGTTACAGCCACTGTGAAGTTATTTCTAAAAATGGGATTTATTATCCATCCAGATAAATCGAAGTTCTGTCCTTCACAGGTCATGGACTATCTGGGATTCACGATTGATTCCAATCGAATGATTACCACCATACCAAATAACAAAGTTGGGGATATCATTGAAGCATGTAATAGTCTGGTCTGCGCCAGTATACCATCAATTAGACAAGCTGCCAATGCAATTGGGAAAATGGTAGCAGCTTTTCCAGCTGTTCAATTTGGACCTTTACATTATCAAAATTTGCAAAGATCCAAGATTTCAGCATTAAAATTAAATGCTGGACATTTTGGTAGACCCATGCAGCTGCCAATCAAGGCAAAAATTGAGTTACAATGGTGGATTGATAATATCCGTAACTCATTCAAACCCATCATTGTGCCTCGTCCATTGGTGTACTTACAAACAGACGCAAGCTCCCATGGCTGGGGAGCTACGGACAACAACACCAGTTGTGGGGGCAGATGGGACTCACTTGAATCTACCCTTTTGTTAGCACAAGGGATAAATTATTTGGAGATGCTAGGTGCATTCCACGGACCTAGAGCTTATTGTTCAAACATTACTGACACTCATGTCCGTCTCCAAATAGACAACACCACTGCGGTGGCATATCTAAATCATATGGGCGGTACCAGGTCAATTTCATGTGATGAATTGGCAGATACAATTTGGCTCTGGTGCATACAATGCAATATTTGGATTTCAGCTACCTACCTACCAGGTAAGCTCAATGGCAGACACCAGGTCACGGAAATTCAATGACAACATTGAGTGGATGTTAAATCCCCAAATATTCGCCAAAATTACAGCCAAATTTGGTAAACCGGATATTGACCTTTTCGCGTCACAGTTAAACCATCAGGTACCAACATATGTATCATGGGAACCAGATCCTGGGGCAATGGCGATGGATGCTTTCTCGCTAGACTGGGGGAAATGGTTTTTCTATGCATTTCCTCCATTTTGCCTCATCAGTCGGGTATTGCGAAAAATCCAGTCAGATGCTGCTAAAGGCATTCTCATCATACCCGACTGGCCCACACAGCCATGGTATCTGGTGGTCCTTGGAATGATAAGTGAACCATGGGCCCTCTTGGAGAATTGCCCACAATTGGTGTCGAACCCTGTTTCAGGGGAACATCATCCCTGCCACAGTCATATGAAATTACTGGCTTGCAGGTTCTGAACAGACCATTACTGCAGTATGGTCTCTCGTCAAGGACCATGGATACAATTGGAGCATAATGCAGGGAGTCCACAAGACGGCAATACTTAACGCAAATAAGGAAATGGGAAACCTACTGCGGCCGCTTGGACATTACTTATGACTCCGTCACCATTACAGATGTGCTGGAATTTCTTGCTGGGTTACATCATGACGAACACCTCAGCTATAGTGCCATCAATAGCGCCAGGAGTGCGCTATCATTCTACCTCAATATCGAGGTAGGATCCAATAAACTGGTGTCCAAACTGATGCGGGGTATATTTAATTCAAACCAGCCCAGACCACGTTACAATGTTACCTGGGACATTGGGAGAGTATTAACCCTACTCAGGATATGGTCGCCCATGGCAGGGCTCGATTTGGACAAACTCACCCTGAAGATGGTGATGTTATTGGCACTTACTTCAGCACAGAGGGTACAGATGCTTCATAAGATCAAGATTGACAGAATGGTCTCTACCCCGGCGAAAGTAATCTTCTATATTGATGAATTACTTAAGCAGCATAGACCTGGATTCACAGGGCTGCAGCTGGTGGTTCCAGCATACCCCGCTGATGCTAGGCTATGTTTAGCCACTTATATCCGCCACTATATTAAAGTGACGCGGAATTTAAGGGGAATGGAAAAATATCTGCTAATCAGCCACAAAAAACTACACCATAGAGTGTCGGTACAGACGATCTCCAGATGGCTCAGGATCGTCTTGAACAAAGCAGGTATTGACACTAATGTTTTTAAATCCCATTCCACCAGGGCTGCATCGACATCGGCGGCTAAGGTCATGGAGGTGCCCATGGACCATATTCTTGCCACAGCGGGACATGGACCATATTCTTGCCACTTTTCAACGTTTTTACAACAAACCTGTTGCTACTCCTGTAATGTTCGCAGAGGCCGTGCTGAATGCGGGTCAAGAACATACAGTTACTCCCCAATGAGGGTTTTTTTCTTTGTCATAATTAATAAATATTATTATTTTTCAGTACATCCAGTCTGGAAACTTGATTACTCCTATCCATCCTTATAGTGGCGTGTGTGAGAGCATGGACGTTGTCCAGGGCATGAAATCACAGAGCTTTGAAGTCTTCACGAAGTCACTCACGTGACTCCGAAATGAAATAGCAAGATTAAACGAGAACTTACCAGTTTGAAGTTTGATCTTTATTTTATGAGGAGTTGCGATGAGGGATTTTGTGCCCTCCGCTCCCAACCCTCGATCATAAAGTCAACTGGTAATTAGAGTCTCTTCAATCTTACTATAACAAGTCATTTCTTTGTTTGTTGGTTCTGTGATTCCACACCGCTGCTTTGAAGAATGTCGCGCATGCGTGCTGGCGAGTTCTTCACAAAATCCCTCATCGCAACTCCTCATAAAATAAAGATCAAACTTCAAACTGGTAAGTTCTCGTTTAATCTTGCTATTTTAGAGGCCAATTAAACTAGAAACCTGCATATGTTTGGAATGTGGGAGGAAACCGGAGCACCCACTTTGGCGCACAGGGAGAATGTGCAATCTCTGGACAGACAGCACCCGTATCGAACCTGGGTCCCTGCTGCTGTAAGGCAGCAACTCTACTGCTCCGCCACTGTGCCGCCCTCAAGTTGCAACATTTCTTGATATTCCATCATCTTTAAAAGTACAAAACAGTCTACTAATGCTGCCATTTTGGGTTTAATGTTACATTGCAGCATTACTTCCTGCTAGAATGTAAAATTAGTTGAAAGCTAGCGATGATGATTTAATCACATCAATTGTGACTACAAATGACTTACTTCTCTAACTTTTCTTGATGTGAGGCAGCATACACAACTACCACATTTAATAAACCTTAAATCTTAGATGTTCTCCTGTACCACCATTCTGGTTTATTCTGTTCTGGACCATTTTCCTCCAGGCATAATTGAGTGCTATTTCCCTGTCACCTCCAATGTAAAGAAGAACTCCAACATATTTTAATCTAGTTTTTGACTCCTCTACCATGGGATCAATACTGTGAACATCCAACTTATCTCAGCCTGTCATGATTTTGCATACTTCTGAGGTCACCCTCAGCCTCCTATGTTCCAGGAAAAGAAATCCTAGCCCATACAACCATTCCTTATAACTCAACACAGCAGTCCCAGTAACATCCTCATGAATTTTTCTTGCATCCTTTCCAACTTGATGACATCCTTCCTGTTGCTGAGCGACCAGAACTACACGTACTGTTCCATGACTGATCTCACGAGCAACTTGTACAGTTGGAACATGATGTCCCAACTCCTATACAATTGCCTGACTCGTAAAACAAGCTTGCCAAAGGCCTTCTTCACCACCCTGTCTACTTATCTACTTTCAGGGAACTATGTACTTGTACCCCTTCATCTCTCTGTTCTACCATACTATCCAGAGCTCTATCATTTACTATGTACTCTCTTTTCTTGTTCAATGTAACACCTCACACTTGTCCAAGTTAAATTTCATATACTATTCCTTGGATTACTACCAAGGTCTGGCAGTGAAGGTCGGTAGGTCCGTCCGCTATAAGTGAAATCCGTTATGTAGAGGTCTGTAATAACGAGGGTATACAGTGTGGCAGATATTTTTGAATAGGGTGAGAATTATTGTACACTTTATGCCTTGAGGATCTGAGGGCTACTGGACAAGATCTCCAAATAGGACTTCCCTTCTGCACAGATGGTATTGGAGTCAAAGGATGTGTAGGGAGGATATACCCCCTGGCCCACATTACTTTCTATTGAGATATTGTGGCCATTGAAACATGCCACACGCTGTGTGTCTGTGTGTTCTGAACAGTGACGATCAGAAAGTTCATGTAGGACCCATACCACAGCCCGAATACAAACTGTCACGCCCTAAGCCTTGGGGAAGCAGGCATACCGGCAGATTGAATTGAATTTGAATTTTTAGATTAATCTGCCCTCTCTGCCTCGTCTTCCAAGCTAAAGGAAAAATCGAGGAATTTGCATCTTCCTGAGTTTAGAAAAGCAATAACAGCAGCACTGCAGCAACAAAGATGCCAAATTGTTAGAGCGTAGATCAGCCACACCTTCAACTGTTGGAGTAGGCCAGACAGAGGTGTGAGCTTGTGGTTAAGGCCTCAGAAGGTGACAGAAGTCTGTGGAATTTGTGGACAATGATCCCCAGAAAAGAATCGCTGCAGACCTCCTCCTCTCTTGGGGATCAGTCCAAGTCTGCAGCTTCTTCAATGCATCTAGTTATTTTCCAAGTCATTAAGCAAAACAGCAAGATTAACCTGAAGTCAAAATATCTTTCATTTGTGTGCACCAACAAAGTTTGGAAATGCATCAGAACCGTACACATGGAGAACTGATTTAATTTGGTGGTACACAAAAGGCTGGATAAACTCAGAGGGTGCAGCAGCATCTAAGGAGTGAAGGAGATAGGCGACATTTCGGGTCGAGACCCTTCTTCAGACTGGTTAGGGATCAGGGAAATGAGAGATATATACGGTGATGTGGAGAGATAAAGAACAATGAATGAAAGATATGCAAAAAAGTATCGATGATAAAGGAAACAGGCCATTGTAAGCTGTTTGTAGTGTGAAAATGAGAAGCTAGTGCGACTTGGGTGGGGGAGAGATAGAGAGAGAGAGGGAATGCCAGGGCCTGAGGGCTGAGGGAGAGGTGGGAAGGGGTGGAGACAGCAAGGGTTAACAGAATTGAGAAAATTCAATGTTTAAGCCCAGAGGATGCAGACTCCCCAAGCGGAATATGAGGTGCTGTTCCTCCAACTTGCGGTGTTGCTCACTCTGGCCGTGGAGGAGGCCCAGGACTGAGAGGTCGGATACGGAATGGGAGGGGGAATTGAAGTGCTGAGCCACCGGGAGGTCGGGTTGGTTATTGCGGAACGAGCGGAGGTGTTCGGTGATACGATCGCCAAGCCTCCGCTTGGTCTCACCGATATAGATCAGCTGGCATCTGGAGCAACGGATGCAGTAGATGAGGATGGAGGAGGTGCAGGTGAACCTCTGTCGGACCTGGAAGCTTTGCAGGTGAACCAACTGTTTCCCTGATCCCTAACCAGTCTGAAGAAGGCTCTCGACCCGGAATGTCGCCTATCTCCTTCGCTCCTTAGATGCTGCTGCACCCGCTGAGTTTCTCCAGCCTTTTGTGTACCCTCAACTCTCCAGCATCTGCAGTTCCTTCTTTAAGGATTTAATTTGGTGCTTACCCGCCCTCAGAAACACGTGACCAGGAAGCACGATTTACTTCAAGAAGTGCTCTGGGAAGTGGGCGGAGAATCTTTATAATTTTTACCCCAGATTGTGAGTTCAGTCATCGATTTCATTCAGAACAGCGACAATTAAAGGAATTAAGGGGATAGTGCAGGAAAATGGCACTGAGATGAATGATCAGCCACGAGTTGGTTGAAAGGCAGAGCAGTCCTGAAACTCCTGCACTTATTTATGTTATCTTTGTGTTGTTATGCAAGTACTCTGTTGATTATTAGCATAATTCCTGCAAAACTGGACCCACAATTCACAGGTCTGGCAGTTGTAGTTTTGGGTGCTTAAGGCATTGTAGTATAATCACTGAATTTTCTCTTTCATAGCAACGAAAAGCCAAGGGAGTTTTGAAGATAAAGATATTTTTTACCAGTTTTCAAACGATGAATGTGATGTCCTGATCTGCCCCTTTGGAAAGGATGAGGAATGGAAAAATGGTGTAAGACTGCTTGGGCACTTGGTCCCATATATTCAATCAAGAACAAATCTGCAGATAATGTTAGTATATTTTATGATTTCTTTTTAAAATGCCAAAGAAAGAAATGAACTGATACAGAAGAAAATGTCACAAGTGGCATGGGGATTCATTTGTTTTGACACGTAGTCTTAAACAGTTAACAACTAATCAGTTGAGCAATTGTACACCTCTCCCAATTTTATTTACATTGAAGTTTATCACGTGTTTGGTGATGCCTGCTCCATAAGCCAGATATTGCCTCATACTTAAGGTGTTGATTTTCCATTAGTTAAGTGTGTGTTCATAGGAATGGGAATTTATCAAAATCCTCATGGCATATGTTGGCTGAAGTCACATGTGTACATGCATAACCCAGCTCTGTTGATTAATTAAAAGCTTGCCAGGGTAGAACAATGAGGCAGACATCAATAAATAATTGTACAATTGCACATCAGTGATGTTCACTAAACAATCAGAGACATCAAGTTTGTTAATAGCTGAATCTACATCATATCGCCAAATAAATACAACAGCTAATTCTCATTAGGGAATGTTGCAATGGGGAAGGCAGGAATGAGTGAGTTTTTTAATGTATGTATGTGGATTGATTTATGCAAAGAGATTACAAACTCATCATTTTGGTTGATTGGTTTTGGAGAAAGTATTTAGACTGGGCTGGAGGAGCTGAGACAGAATGGAGATGGGGTTGCAGGTTTTTTGTGAATGATAAGATGAAATAAACGATGCATTGAAGCCATATTGAACTTGAGAATCTCAGAGAAATACTAGGCAGCCAGCAGAGGGAGAGAATTGGAGAATACCTGAGAATGGTTATGGACCACAGAAGTACTGTAACAACTGACACCGAAGGAATGAGGAGGGAGGTAAAGGAGAATGAGAGATAATGGACATTGTGGGTAGATGGAAAGAAAAGTAATTTCCTTTTATGAAAGAAAATGGGCTACTGCATCTATTTTTCCATATGTCTTGAGCAGAGAGAAATATTTTGCACAGAACTTTAAACATTTAACCTGATTTTTGGAAGAGCAATTCAGCATAGAGGAAAACAAGACATGGTCTTCAATTCTGTAGAACAAGAGGATAGGAGACAGAGGTCATGTAAGATTGGGAGAACTGCAACTGCCTAAAAGTAACTAAAAGACTTGGAGTGACTTGGAGTGATTTATCATATTCCAGGACCATACCCATTATGGCAGCTGAGCTACCGCGTGGAAATTGAATGAGAAGAATGTTACAGTGTCCAAATGGGTCAATGATCAGAGAAGTTTTGGAAAATCTACTCAAATGTCACTACACCAAAAAAATACATTTAGCATGACAAAAACTCCAAAGATTTATAGAAATGATTATCATACAAAATTTCGCATTCAAATATGTTATATATAGGGCAGGTGACTAAAAGCTTGGCCCAATCAATAGGTTTTAAGAAGGATTATTAAAAGATTGAGGATTAGAGTGGTTTGGGGATGGAAATATTTTGCAAATTGGCACATCTTCTGAGTACTTTAACTTAAGAGACCTGCAGGAATATGTGGAAAAAAAGGTCTGACCTACTTATTGATTATGTTTATTTTTCCCACAAACACGTCTGGGACACAAACACTTCATATGTTAAATCATTGGTGTATTTTCCACAAAGTGTGACACTGCATACTTCCATAAGTCATACTGAAATGCACGCATGCAGCAAACTCAGTTGTAGTACATCTCCTAGAAAGATAGCTGATTGACATATTTGAGGGATAGCTGGGCATGCAGTCCTGGAAATCATGCACTTTTTTTCCTTAACAATCATTCATTAATTTTAATGACCAGACAATATTACAGACATGAAATCTCAACACCCCACCCCCATTGGAACTATTATTACGTAAATGACACCGTTAGCTAACAATGTGCACATATACTGTATAAAATGGTCACGATTTAGGTAAGATACCAACAGCTATTAGTATCTACAGATCTATACTACAAGTTCTTCAGGAATTCAGAGGGCGGTGGAAGACCAGAATAACATTCTCCAAAATAAATATAATTAGGAGGAAATATATAACAAACGAAAGTAACCATTTCAGGTAAAATGTACTGTTTAGATAATAAATATATTTTCCTAAGCCTATGTTTAATGTATCTGGTTAATGTATCTTTAATTTACGGTAGATGATCAATGCATAAGTCTGGCTCAAATACTTAATAGAGTGACTTACAGAGCTTGCTTGAGACACACAGAAGGTCAGGCAATGTAGGGAAACCGAAACAGAGTTAATGTCTCAGGTCACAGACTCTTCATCAGAACAGGCTAGGTTTTGCCAAAAGTCGTTTCTCTTTCCAGCAATGCGACTTGACCTGCCGAATATTTCTTGCACGCTCTGTTTTTAAATCAGATTTTCAGTGTCTCCAGTTTTATTGACCTTGCAGAGCGTAATTGGCTCAAAATAATGGACAAGCCATTTATTGAAAATGTTTAGTATAGAACCAAAACGGCAGTTAGTGTGAAGCAATGGCATGGAGCTAGAGTTAATTAACCAATAACAGACATTCCACAATAATTGGATTTGGCATAATAAACCCTGACACTTTAAAAGCCCACCTCCTGATCTTAGCTTGATGGGAATGCATGCTTTCTTTATGTCCCAAAGATGATGGCTCATTTTTGAGTAATTCAAAATCTGAACAACAGTTTTTTTGCATGTGTCAAATTTGTAAATTACTGGAGTAACTCGGGTATAAGGAAGTTATTTAGAGTCAAAGAGTTACACTGCACGGAAACAGGCTCTTCGACCCAACTTGTTCATGCCAACTTAAACCCCCATCTAAGCTAGTCTAATTTGCTTGCATTTGGCCCATACGGATATTATATATCCATATAAGCCTTCCTTAGCCATGAACATTGTCATTTAAATGTTATTATTGTACCTGCCTAACCACTTCCACAGGTAGCTTATTCCATTTCTGGTAAGGCATTGAACTTTCTTGTTGGAGTTCATTTGAATATTTTAGGATGGTGAAATGCACGATTACTAATACAAATTACTATTGTCAGCTTAAAAATGATTCCAACCAAATCATTTGACAATGGAATGGAGCCATTCTCTTTTCTTATATTTTCTTAACCATTAGTCCCTTTATTTACAGATTCTAATTTATCTGAGTATCTGCAAACTTTTCACAAAAATACAGCTTATTTAGTACTGTTGTCTTGTAATTTTAATCATAAATTTTAGCAATAATGGCTTTTATGAAATACATGATTATTTTACATTGAATTGAGAATTAGAAAATGTAATATCTGTTCCTTCCCGCTCTATGCTATTGATAAAACATCTATATTGTAATTGGTTAAAAAGATAAGTTGAATATTTCAGAACCTATGTCCTTTAGAACTGAGCAAGAAAAATAACAGGCTGAAATCCATCCATGTGTTCAAGGAGAGAGAAGTGTATTTTATGATTTTTCTATCTAATTAGCATTCAATGAAATTAATAGCTAATGGATTCTCCACTCTTTATTCCCAGCTCTGAACAAAAGTCAGCGGAGGAGAAAATAATTTCATCTGATGAAGTCCTGCAAATTCAGGAGCTTGCTCTTTTATCAGCTACGGTAAAAAAATCTTATTATTCAGGAATGAGCAGTCATTTTCTTAGGATTTCAACAACTGAAGCTTAATGGGGTATGTTTGGTTTTGAGGAGGGGCACAATGGGCACCAGTGAATGGTAAGACATTCACCCCACTTGATCTGAAATCGGTAAATCAATTTTATGACACAGCACATTTTGTGTCACCATCCGGACTCGCTATCGTGGAGCTGGCTGACTTCGGAATGGGGAGAGCTGTGGTGGCGCACGGCTGCAACCCAACTGGATCTTTGGAGGCTCCGGCCACAGGCCCGGTGGAACATCGGGATCTTGCAGGTCCCTGATGGGAGACTGCTTTTCGGAGCTCCCGCAACGGCAACTTCTCCCGCCAGAATCACAGGGTTTAAATGACTCGGAGCGGGGCCTAACATCGCCTGGCGCGGCTTAAACGGCCGCGGGACTTACCATCGCCCACCAGGTGCTTTAACATCGTGAGCCCCAGTCGCCTCGATGCTGAAGTTGGACTGCTGGACCGTGGGGGAAGAGATAAGACTTTTGCCTTCCATCACAGTGAGGAGGTGTTGGAGATTCACCGTGATAGATGTTTGTGTAAATTGTGTTAAGTGTGTGTCTTGGTTTTTTTTTTGTAATGTCATGACTGCAGGAATGAAATTTAGTTCAAACCATGTCTGTTTGAATGACAATAAAAGGCATTCTATTCTATTCTATTCCCCTCCCCTCAAACAGAAAGTTGACAACCCTACATACTGCGTCAATGTTTCTTTCCTCCCTTCATCAAAATGATCACTCTTTCTCTTGATCCATCTTCACCAGAGGCACTATCCCACCCTTTTAAGACAGATCTCTTCCTCCCAAAGGCACTTCTCCCTCTTTATTGACTATTTCTCACATCTGTTCAGGATAGAGGGTGATGGATGGATGGGTACTGTTGTACTTGTCAAAAGGTGTTTTCCGACAATTATTAATTGATTTGGTTCCGACTTCCTGGAACTTATTATGGTGCACCATCACAATTTCACTGGAGGCCATTTGAACATATAAAATGACAGGACAAGCTAGATCCAGGAAAAATGTTCCCAATATTGGGGGAGCCCAGAACCAGAGACCACAGTCTAAGAATAAAGGGGAGGCCATTTCAAAAACATTTTTGCCGCGAGAGTTATGAATTTGTGGAACTCTCTTCCACAGAAGGCAGTGGAGGCCAATTCACTGGATGAATTTAAAAGAGAGTTAGATTTGCTCTTGGGGCTAGCAGAATCAAGGGATATGGGGAGAAGGCAGGCACGAGTTGTTGATTGTGGATGATCAGCCATGATCACATTGAATGGTGGTGTTGGCTAGAAGGGCTGAATGGCCTACTCCTGCACCTATTTTCTATGTATCTATGAAATGCGCACTTACTGAAATTATGGTGATCTAAATCTGAGGAAACTGAGAGCTATTTTGATGATGTTTATGGTGAAATCATGTGAATTATCTTGAAATGACAGATTTGATTTTTCTTTTTGTTTTAGCACCAATAAAACTTAGTTAATTGCAGCACTGCAAAATGCTTTACACGATGAATCATTATATCCATGTAGTCAAACATTCAATTTATTCTGGGAAACTGTAATTACAGTGAAATTGCTTAAAATAAATTTTAATTTAAACTCATATTTTGCAGTAATGCAGTAATTTAAATGTTAATATTTGCCTCGAGTTCATACAGCGCGATTGTCACCACTCCCTGATCGATTATGTCTTCACAGCCAGTACTCCATTAAAAAAATACAATTCAGTTTTGTAGCTGCAAATTCCTAAGCAGCAATTACTAATGTAAATTCCTATTTGCAGCAAAAGATAACAATAAATGAGCATTAATAGGAATAATTTTGATTACATTTTTAAAAAAAGTTCCTTCGGGTCTTCTGCTGCAGAATATGTTTACAAAACAGAATAGACTGTTGATCTGTGACAACTCATGTTTTTTCTTTGGACAATAGGTAACGAAGGAGCTGGATGCTGCTATTGCTTCAAAAACAGAAACATCACGTGAGTAACTCTATTTGATTCCCGCCCAGTTGCTTTCCGCCAGCAATGTTCACACAATGCAGAAGGATAACGTGCATTACTGACACCACATCCTCCGAGGGAAAAAGTATTGACCTAATAGCTGTAACACCCAGTTGGTACTTCCTTTCAAACCGGGACTGAATAATGGCTATATCATTGCTTCAAACCAGCTGCTTCCTTAAAACTTGTTCTGCTAATTTTATACAAAAGGTCAGTGTTTAACTTTCAATATATAATCTCAAATAGTCATAAAATAATTAGGTGGAACAATTACAAGAAAAAGAAACATTCAATTACTGAAAATTGAAATAGAAACAAAACTGCTGGAAATTGTACTCCTTGCATTTCACCCTTTATACATAAGAATTATGAGCAGAAAGTAGATAATGGCCCTCTGAACATGTTCTGTCATTAATCAAGAACATAGCTGATCTACTATCTCAAAGCCATTTTCCTTAACTATTCCCACTTCCTTCAGTTTCCTTTATTATTAGGCAATCTACTGATCTCCGTTTTAAATGCTTGCAATAAATGTAGAGAATTCCAAACATTCACCACCCTCACAGTATAAATGTTTCTCATCACCTCAGTTCTGAAGGTTCTGAAGGGTGTCTCATCACCCTTGTTCTGAGACACCTGGAAAAAAAAACTTGGTTCCCTGTACCAAGACTATGGAGCCCTGTAAGAATTTTGTAAGTTTCAGCATTTAATCACCTTATCTTCTAAACTATAAAGAATACAGGCCTAGTGTATTCAACCTCTCCACGCATGGTGCACCAACTATTTCAAAAAAATGTCTGGTACAGTGGCTTGCAAAAGTTTTCATACCCCTTGAACTTTTCCACATTTTCTCACGTTACAACCACAAACGTAAATGTATTTTATTGGGATTTTATGTGATAGACCAACACAAAGTGGCACATAATTGTGAAGTGGAAGGAAAATGATGCATGATTTTCAAATTTTTTTACAAATAAAAAACTGAAAAGTGTGGTTTGCAAAAGTATTCCGCCCCCCTACGTCAATACTTTGTAGAACCACCTTTCGCTGCAATTACAGCTGCAAGTCTTTTGGGGTATGTCTCTACCAGCTTTGCACATCTAGAGACTGAAATTTTTGCCCATTCTTCTTTGCAAAATAGCTCAAGCTCAGTCAGATTGGATGGAGAGCGTCTGTGAACAGCAATTTTCAAGTCTTGCCAGAGATTCTCAATTGGATTTAGGTCTGGACTTTGACTGGGCCATTCTAACACTACACGTTTTCCTTAACTATTCCCACTTCCTTCAGTTTCCTTTATTATCTAACACTCACCAAATCTCGTTGCACTTATGTGTAATGACAATAAAACATATTATTATTAACACATGAATATGCTTTGATCTAAACCATTCCATTGTAGCTCTGGCTGTATGTTTAGGGGTGTTGTCCTGCTGGAAGGTGAACCTCCACCCCAGTCTCAAGTCTTTTGCAGACTCTAACAGGTTTTCTTCCAAGATTGCCCTGTATTTGGCTCCATCCATCTTCCCATCAACTCTGACCAGCTTCCCTGTCCCTGCTGAAGAAAAGCATCCCCCCAGCATGATGCTGCCACCACCATGTTTCACAGTGGGGATGGTGTGTTTAGGGTGATGTGCAGTGTTACTTTTCTGCCACACATAGAGTTTTGCATTTAGGCCAAAAACTTCAATTTTGGTCTCATCAGACCAGAGCACCTTCCCCCACATGTTTGCTGTGTCCCCCAAATGGCTTGTAGCAAACTGCAAATGGGACTTCTTATGGCTTTGTTTCAACAATGGCTTTCTTCTTGCCACTCTTCCACAAAGACCCGATTTGTGGAGTGCACGACTAATAGTTGTCCTGTGGACAGATTCTCCCATCTGAGCTGTGCATCTCTGCAGCTGCTCCAGAGTTACCATGGGCCACTTGGCTGCTTCTCTGATCAATGCACTCCTTGCCAGACCTGTCAGTTTAGGTGGACGGCCATGTCTTGGTAGGTTTGTAGTTGTGCCATACTCTTTCCATTTTCGGATGATGGATTGAACAGTGCTCTGTGAGATGTTCAAAGCTTGGGTTATTGTTTTATAACCTAACCCTGCTTTAAACTTCTCCACAACTTTATCCCTGACCTGTCTGGTGTGTTCCTTGGGCTTCATGATGCTGTTTGTTCACTAATGTTCTCTAACAAACCTCTGAGGACTTCACACAACAGCTGTATTTAAACTGAGATTAGATTACACACAAGTGGACTCTATTTACTAATTAGGTGACTTCTGAAGGCAATTGGTTGCACTGGATGTTATTTAGGGGGATCAGAATAAAGGGGGCTGAATACTTTTGCACGCCACACTTTTCAGTTTTTTATTTGTAAAGAAATTTGAAAACCACGTATCATTTCCCTTCCACTTCACAATTATGCGCACTTTGTGTTGGTCTATCACATAAAATCCCAATAAAATACATTTACGTTTAAAATGTGGAAAAGTTCAACGGGTATGAAAACGTTTGCAAGCCACTGTAAATCTTTGCTGCTCTCCCTCTTTGCAAATACGTCCTTCAACCACTTAGCCTGGCAGCTTTTGTCATTGACCCACCACACACTGTGTGAAAGAGCTGCCCCTCAGGTTCTATTAAATCTTTCTCCTCTCTTAAACCTATGTCCTCTGGTTATTCGGTTCTGGACCCGAAATGTCAGCTTTTCACACTCTCCAGATATGCTGCCTGACCCGTTGAGTTACTTCAGCTTTTTGTGTCTATCTTCAGTGTAAACTAGCATCTGCATTTCCTTCTTACACCCTCTATTTCTTGATTCCCAAACCATGGGGGGGTGGGGAAGGGGGGTGGGGGGGGAAGGGGGGGGGAAGGGGGGGGGGGGGGGGGGGAAGACGGTGTGCATTCACCCTATCTATGCTCCTCGTAATTTCATACACCTTTCTGATGATCCCTTATTCTTTTATTCCAAGGAATAAAGTCCAAGCCTGCCTGAACTCTACCTTTAACTCAGTCCTGGCTATGTCCTTGAAAATCTTTGTGCACTCCTCTAGCTTAATGGAATTTTACCTAAAGAAGGGGAACTAAAACTGAACACAACACTCCAAGTACAGCCTCACTAACATCTTGTACAACTACACCATAACATCTCAGTTTCTACACTCAGTGCCCTTGCTGATGAAGGCCATCATGCCATGTCGCTTCTTAACCATTCTGTCTGACTGTGTCACAAGTTTCAGAGAACTATGTACTTGTACTCCGAAGTCTCCCTGATCTACAACATTCCATAAGAGCCCTATCATTCATTGTGATAATCTGGGTTTCATTTCCCAAAATGCAAAATTTACAAGTGTACTTATGATTTATAACAATGCCAGGTTTAGAGAATTACAGTTGTGAAAAGAGACCAATTGGTCTGGTATTATTTACTTTGGATTAAAAGAGAATGAGGGGCAATATAATTGAATATAAATTGAGAGGTCCAAACTGCATGAACATGAAAGATCTAATTTCCTTGGGAGAGAATTCAGTAACCAGCAGGTCATAGCCTTGTTAATTGGCAGGTGATTTGGAGTTAGAGGACAGCCGAAGAACAGTTTTTCACCAAAAAGTCATATTGGTTTTTGGAACTCATTGCCTGAAAGAATGGTGAGTGCAGGACCCCTCATCACATTGAAAAAGCACCTGGATGAGCTGTAAACCAAAAGAGTACAGATCAGGAGGAGGAGGAGAAAGTAATGGTCTGAATCTGGAATTAGCTTGGGGTTGCTGATTATGGTTCCTCAGGAAGCTGTGTGGTAAGTCACATAGTCTTGTCTTGATAATATACCTTTATTCCCTCAATTATGCTAGGTCAAACTCTTGAAGTAATATAATAGCAATGATATTTAGCAATTATTTGATTATTACGGGTGTCAGGGGTTATAGGGAGAAGGCAGGAGAATGGAGTCGAGAGGGAAAGATAGATCAACCATGATAGAATGGCAGAGTAGACGGTGGGCCGAATGGCCTAATTCTGCACCTGTGACTTATGAACTACTGAAATGTAGTAGTATCTTCACCAGTTGAAGAAGAATGCTCGCTACCACTTTTTTGAGAGCAATTAGCACAGTTACCGATTGATGGCCGGGAGAACCACGCCTAAAACATATCTAAAATAATTTGTGTAGAATTTGCCCAAAATAATATTTGGGGTAATTTGTCTTAGGGTAAACGTGCAGCATACTTTTTAAAACTCTTCGGCAGGCAGAACATATGGCTGATGGTGTGGTTAGTTTTCAGAAAATTATTCAAATATTTCCTCTGCTTTACCTAA
Source organism: Raja brachyura (assembly GCA_963514005.1). Next base: position 88,606,648 of record OY740782.1, read on the forward strand.
CTGTTAAAGACTTTGCGATGCAATCTTTGTTCAGGCAATGATAAATTCATGGATTTTTTTTAGCATGCAAGGAAGAGAACAAAAGCCACATCGAGCAAGTTGATTTGAAAGACTCTGCTGAAAATGTCAAGAAGAATAAGGTACATTAACTGCATAGCCATAAAATACATCAACTTTATTCAAAAGCAAATAAATGCAGTGCACATCTCTAAATTTGCTAACTTGAACTGTAACAATCCTGTTATTTGTTTCATTGGTTACTGTTTGCATTTTCTACATCTGCTGTTGAATAGAATTTTAAAGCTGGGCTTATGCCTTCACAAAAGAAGTCCTTAGTGATTTGAGTTATTCCATTGCTGGGGAAATGAGAAGAAAAGTCGAAAGCTATATCCTATTGCATAGAAACATAGAACATAGGTGCAAGATGAGACCATTTGGCCCTTCGAGCCTGTACCACCATTCATTGTGATCATGGCTGATCATCCACAATCAGCAACTCGTGCCTGCCTTCTCCCCATATCCCTTGATTCCACTAGCCACAAGAGCTAAATCTAACTCTCTTTTAAATTCATCCAGTGAATTGGCCTCCACTGCCTTCTGTGGAAGAGAATTCCACAAATTCATAACTCTCTGGGTAAAAATGTTTTTTCTCATCTCAGTTTGAAATGGCCACCCCTTTATTCTTAGACTGTGGCCCCTGGTTCTGGACTCCCCCAATATTGGGAACATTTTTCCTGGATCTAGCTTGTCCAGTCATTTTATAATTATATATGTTTCTATAAGATCCCCTCTCATCCTTCTAAATTCCAGTGAATACAAGCCCAGTCTTTCCAATCTTTCCTCATATGACAGTCCTGTCATCCCGGGGTTAACCTCGTGAACCTATGCTACACTCCCTCAATAGTAAGGGTGTGGTCTCACCAGGGCCCTGTACAACTGCAGAAGGACCTCTTTACACCTATACTGAAATCCTCTCATTATGAAGGCCATATATTAGCTTTCTTTACTGCCTGCTGCACCTGCATGTTTACTTTCAGTGACTGGTGTACAAGGACACCCAGGTCTCGTTGCACTTCCCTTTTTCCTAATCTGACACCATCAAGATAATAATCTGCCTTCAAAGTTCTGTTCTTGCCGCCAAAGTGGATAACCTCACATTCATCTACATTATACTGCATCTGCCATGCATCTGCCCACTCACTCAACCTGCCCAAGTCACCCTGCAACCTTCAAGCATCCTATTCACAGTTCACACTGCCACCCAGCTTTGTGTCATCTGCATATTTGCTAATGTTACTTTTAATTCCATCATCTTAATCATTAATATACATTGTAAATAGTTGCGGCCCCAGCACCGAGTCTTGCGGCACTCCACTCACCACTGCCTGCCATTTTGACAGGGACCCATTTATTCTTTGTTTCCTGTGTGCCAACCAATTCTCTATCCATGTCAATACTCCACGCTCAATACCATGTGATCTGATTTTGCCCACTAATGTCCTGTGTGAGACCTTATCAAATGCTTTCTGAAAGTGTAGATACACTACATCCACTGATTCTCCTACATCCATTTTACTTGTCACATCCTCAAAAAATTCCAGAAGATTAGTCAAGCAGGATTTCCCCTTCATAAATCCATGCTGACTTGGACTAATCTTTTTACTGCTATCCAAAATGTGCCGTTATTACTTTTTTAATAATTGACTCCAGCATCTATCCCACCACCGATGTCAGGCTAACTGGTCCCCGTTTTCTCTCTCGCTCCTTTCTTGAAAAGTGGGATAACATTAGCTCCCTTCCTGTCCACAGGAACAGATCCTGATTCTATAGAACATTGGAAAACCATCACCAATACATCCACGATTTCTAGAGCCACCTCCTTGTGTAACCTGGGATGCAGACCATCAGGCCCTGGGGATCTATCAGCCTTCAGTCCCATCAGTCTACCCAATACTATTTCTCGCCTAATGCAAATTTCTTTCAGTTCATCTGTCTCTCCAGATCCTCTGTCCTGTAGTCCGTCTGGGAGATTGTTTGTGTCTTCCTTAGTGAAGACACAACCGAAGTACCTGTTCAACTCTTCTGCCATTTCCTTGTTCCTCATAATAATTTCACCTGTTTCTGCCTTCAAGGGACCCACATTTGTCTTTACTAATCTTTTTATCTTAACACACCAAAAGAAGCTTTTAATATGCTCCTTTATATTCTTGGCGAGCTTACTTGCGTACTTCATCTTTTCCCCTCGTATTGCCCTTTTTGTTACCTTCTGATGTCCTTTGAGTTTCCCAATCCTCTGGCTTCCCACTATTTTCTGTGTTATACACCTTTTCTTTTAGTTTTATACTGTCCCTAACTTCCCTTGTCAGCCACGATTGCCTCCTACTCCCCTTAGAATCTTTCTTCCTCTTTGGAATGAAATGATCCTGCATCGTCCGGATTATGCCCAGAATTTCCTGCCATTGCTGTTCCACCATCATTCCTGCTACGATCCTTTTCCAGTCCTTGACCAGCTCCTCTCTCATGCCGTCACAGTCCCCTTTGTTCAACTGCATCACTGACACTTCTGATGTAACCTTCTCCATCTCAAATTGCAGATTAAAACTTATTATATTATGGTCACTACCTCTGAGCGGTGCCTTTACCTTGAGTTCCCTTATTAAATCTGGTTAATTAGACAGCAGTAAATCCAGAATTGCCATCTCCTTGCCTGGTAGGCTCCAATACAAGCTGCTTTAAGAATCCATCTCAGAAGCACTCCACAAAGTTCCATTCTTGGGGAGAATAACCAACCTGGTTTTCCCAGTCTACCTGCATATTAAAATCTCCCATAACCACAGTGGCATTATTTTTGTTACATGCCTATTTTCACTCCTGCTGCAACTTGCACCCTATATCTAGGCTACTGTTTGGGGGCCTGTAGATAACTCCCATTAGTGTCTTCTTACCTTTACAATTCCTTAATTCTATCCACAACGACTCTACATCGTCAATCCCTATGTCACCCCTCGCAAGGGACTGAATTTCATCTCTCACCAACAAAGCTACCCCACCTCCTGTGCCCATCGACCTGTCCTTTCTATAGCATGTATAACTCTGAAAATTTAGTTCCCAGCCCCGATCCTCCTGCAGCTATGTCTCTAATCCCCACAATGTCATATCTACCAATCTCTAACTGAGCCTCAAGCTTCTCCACTTCACTTCTTATACTTCGTGCATTCATACATAATACTTTTAATTCATTACTCACCTCACCTTTCACATCGATTCCTATTTCACATGGCCATACTCTCCTATCCCTTCATGAGTTTTCAGTCCTGTTAATTCTGGTGTCTTTCTTCACTTTTCCCATACATTCTTTCCCTTTAACTCCATCCTTGTATTTCCAATTTAACTCTTCCCCCCCCCCACCCCAACTATTTAATTTAAACGCACCCGTGTAGCAGTGTCAAACCTGCCTGCCACAATGCCGGTCCCCTGCCTGTTAAGGTGCAACCCGTCCCTTTTGTACAATTCACCCTTTACCCAAAACAGATCCCAGTGGTCTAAGCTTCTAAATCCCTGTCCCCTGCACCAGCTCCTCAGCCGCACATTCAGATCCCCTATCTCCCTGTTCCTGCCCTTACCAGCACGAGGAACTGGAAGCAAACTGGAGATAACCACCCTGGAGGTCCTGCTTTTCAGCCTTCTTCCGAGCTCTCTAAAGTCACGCTGCAGAATCGCTTTCCTCTTTTTCCCAACGTCATTTGTGCCGACATGCACTACCACTTCCGGCTGCCCCCCTTCCCCTTTGAGGATGCCCTGCAATCGGTCTATGACGTCCTGGACCCTAGCACCAGGAAGGCAACACACCATCCTTGAATCTCGCCTGTTGCCGCAGAAGCCCCTGTCTGTACCTCTCACTATGGAATCCCCTACTGCCATGGCTCTGCTTGTCGCCTGTCTCTCCGACTTTGCCTCAGTGCCACGTTTTGACATGCAGACCTGTCCACCGCTCAGACTGGCAGTGTCTTCTGTCCCGACAGCTTCCAAGAGGGTGCACCTGTTTTCAAGATGTACAACCCCCGGGGTGTCCTGTACTCTAAGTTTCCTTCCCTTCCTCATCGTCACCCACCTTCTCTCTTCTAATAACTTTGGTGTTACAATCTCGATGTAAGTCCTGTCCAGGAAATTCTCGTTATCCCGGATGATCCTGAGGTCACCAAGTTGCCTCTCCAGTTCCCTAACACGGTCCTTCAGGAGCTGAACCTGGACACACTTTCCAGAGTTGTAGCAGCCAGAGGCACCAGCCGTGTCCCTGACCTCCCACATCCTGCAAGATACACACTGAATTATTGATGACAAGTAATTATTAGTTAGGTGTGCACTTTTCCGGTTTCTAGTGATAATTGTATGTGTGCTACAAATTTTGTTGTCAATACCAGAAGTATTTTCAGCTTCACAATTTATTTTTTTTTTATTTTACTTTTATTGATTGGTAGATAATCAGGTGACTGTATCAATGAAGCAATCGCTAATATGAACTGGAAATTGTAATCTTGCAAACACTCAGCACAACTAATCTCTTACTCTTTAAAAAGGGAGATGAATTTAATGAGAAGAGGCAAATTACAAACCAGAAGGAAAAAATATTTCTTAATGCATCAATGAACATGATGATATTCACACTAAAAGACACGCGGTGCTAAAATATATTCAGTGCATCATATTTGCAATGTAGCTTTTAGAACATTTCACGTTTTAAAGAAGAATGAAATACATATGCATTTGTGATTTTCTCCTAATGTATCATTAGCAATGTTACAAAATTTTGAGATTTTAAAAATCAAGTCTGCAATTTATCCCATCAGATAAAGCATAAAAAGAAGTTTAATTTGACACCTAATTTACTTTCATATCTTCAGTATTAAGAAAGTTATGGCCATTTTCATACTCGGAAATGAGCATCTTGCTTCCCATTGCCTTTCAATTGACTTAACTCAAAAGCTGTGATCTGGAAAAGTTAAAAGTCCATAACATTCTTAAAAATTAAGAGAACTCAATGAAATTTTCAGTTATTATAGATTGAAGCATTCTGAAACAAATATTAAACAATCTTACTTGGATTACCTGAAATTAAAGCATGTAATTAGTTAGTTATCTAATTGTAGCTAATTACAAAATTCAATGAGTAGATCTAAACATCTATCAATTTCTTAAGAAAAGATAAACTTTTTTAAAATTGCCTAAGTGTCCAAATAACATTCACACAATAATCCACAATATAACATAATTTTTAAATCTCATTTTCATGAATTTATAGGCCAAATGGAAGGAATTTAGTGTTTAATGCCTGTAAATTAATGGCCATTTAAATCAACTAGCGAGTGGGTTTTAGTGGAATGCGGTGGATTAGAACGTTGCGGTTAGCGGTGAAGTCGGGGGGAAAAATACTGGGGGTTCATACATTTTTTGGGGACCCCATTTCGCAACATAAAAAATGTTATTAAAGCCTCCCAACTTTTAATATAAAAATAAAGTATTTACCTTTTTTTCTCCCCTACGCAAAATGCTTCCGGTTGTTTGCGCTCACGGCTTTTGAAGGTGATTTTTAAATTACTCTAGTTAATAAATAATCTAGAGTAATTTAAAAATACCTTCATTGATGAAATGTCGGAGCGATTTTTCTTCAGCAACCAAATCGGCCGACATTCATCGATTATCCAGGCCTGTGGAAAAACTGCACTTTAAGCCCGCCCCCCTCTGCAAGGCGCGAAAGTCGCGCACACGGCGTGCGGCAGAACTGCAGCGCCGGTAAAGGTAAGTTTTGTAACATACCTAGTATCATTGCTAATTTTAAGTGGTAAGCTTCCACTGGCCAGGGTACAAATTCAGAATGCATTTCATAGCTGGGCAATATTCAATACTTCTTCCAAGTATCGATTCTCTGCAGAGGATAATCAGGAGGCATCTTCCTTGTCCATGCATGATAAAATCCATGAGATTTCATAAGATCTGGGGTCAATATTGCGGACTTTAATGGCTGTGCTTCTCCATCTGTATGCCAATGTGTTGCTTCCTCACATGGCTCTGTCCAGTTGGTCACACAGGGATTATGATGGAGGATTACATAAACTGTAAGACTCGGTTTTGTCAGTACAACTTTGTCGTGCTGTTGGTTAACTACTCATTGAGATAGTCCTCCTAACTTATTTTTCAGTCCTCCACTGTTTGTGAGGAGGACTTTGTAATGTTGACCATGCTGTGAGTTAAGGCTCTGTCCCACTTTCCCGAGGTACTCAGGAACTCTCCAGAGTTTTCCACTTGATTCGAACTAGGTGAATTATAGTAAAGGGCCTGTCCTACCAGCATGCAACTCTATGCGATTAGCGCGACCTAACGTGGTCGCTTGAGCCGTCCAGCGTCGCGGGGCCGGTCCCACTTCGATCGCTGGAGCTGTGCGGAATTGTGCGGAGTTCGTCCCGACATCGCGCGGGGCTCCGAAAAACTGACTACGTTCAAAAATTCCGCGCGGCAACGGCTTGTCGGCTCGCAGTCGCCTCGACGCATTACACACCGCCCCGACATCGTGCCTCTGTGAACCTATCTGTAGGTGCCTCCGTGACCCTCTATGTGTGTGGCTCCGTGGCCCTCTGTGTGTGTGTGCCTCTGTGCCCCTCTCTGTGTGCCCCTCTCTGTCCTGGCGAACTTACCTTAGACTTCGCTCCAAGTTCGCCTCACTTTGCGCCGCGTTGCGTCACTCACCCGACCTCTGCGCGGCCCCTGCTGCCGGTTTGGTTGCGCTTGCCGCATGCAGGCGCATGCTGGTGGGAACGGCCCTGTACAGGGGATCACCCGACCTCCGCGTGGGCCCCGCTTCTAGTTTGATTGCGTTCATCGCATAGAGTTGCATGCTTGTAGGACAGGCCCTTAATAGCCCTTCGTAGGTGCTCGGGGCTATACGTTTAACACGTGAACATTTTCCAATATGTTGACAAAACGTAGCAACTTACCTGATGTCCCGAGTTCCTACGGCTGGCACTACAAAACATCTACGGACTCCTACGAGCTCGCTACCGACATTCCCTGAGTTCAAATCAAGGGGAAAACTCGGGAGAGTTTGTGAGTAACTCGGGAAAGTGGGACAGGGCCACCTTTATTCTTTCACCGTCTATGATACATTTGAGGTCATTTCAGTTAAGAAGCAATAACATTGCTATGTGAATTGGATTAAATATTGGTTTGAATGGTAAATTTCCTCACCTGAAGAACATTAGTCAGGCAGCTGTCTTTTTTTAGGTTTAGGCTTAGATTTATTATTGTTCCATATACCAGGTCCAGTGAAAAGCTTTGTTTTGCATGCTATCCAATCAGATCAAATAATAATATACATCAATACAAGCAAGCCTAACTCAAGAACAATAGGGTGGCATGGTGGCGCAGCAGTAGATTTGCTGCCTTACAGCATTTGCAGTACCGATGACCCGGGTTTGATCCTGATTATGGGTGCTCAGTTCAGAGTTTGTATGTTCTCCCCATGACCGCGTGGGTTTTCCCAGAGATCTTCGGTTTCCTCACACTGTACTCCCACACTCCAAAGACGTACAGGTTTGTCAGTTAATTGGCTTGGCATAAGTAAAAATTGTCCCCAGTGTGTGTAGGATAGTGTTAATGTGCATGGATCGCTGGTTGGCGTGGACTCGGTGGGTCGAAGGGCTCGCTTCCGCGCTGTATCTCTAAACTAAACTAAAATAAAATAAAACAGATAGAGCAAAGGATAAGATATAGAATGCAGAATACAGTTCTCAGCATTGTAGCACACTAGTTCAGGGGACAAAGTAAAATGTTCACAATAGGTGCAGGAGTAGGCCATTCGGCCGTTCGAGCCAGCACCGCCATTCACTTTGATCATGGCTGATCATCCACAATCAGTACCCTGTTCCTGCCTTCTCCCCATATCCCTTGACTCCATTATCTTTAAGAGCTCTATCTAACAATGGGGTAGAGGTGAATCAGTACCCTAGCTTATGGAAGGACCGTTCGGAAGCCTGATAACAGAGGGGAAGAAATTGTTCCTGGGTGAGGAGGTACACACCTTCAAGCTTCTGTACCTTCTCCATAGAGAGGAGCTGGGAGAAGAAGGAATGACTGTGATGAGGTAAGTCTTTGATTATGTTGGCTGCTTTCCCAAGACAGTTTCATACCATTTCAAGCAGGGTGCAAAGCCACCAATTTCAAATGGAGTTTCATACCATTTGATGTGTGCAATGGTGGGAAATATTGTCTGTGTGATAGACTGGGCTATATCTCCAACTCTACAATTTCTTGCAGTCTTGGGCGAAGCTGGTCCCAAACCAAGCGGTGATGCAACTCAACAATATGCTTTCTATGGAGCATCTGTTGAACATTTACACTAAACTGGTAGTTTCACGATCATTAATATCTAGTCTTTTCTTGTTGAATTCAGGATCATTATCTGAATTAACAGTTCACAGCTGCCATTGGGATTTTTGACCAGATCTCCAAGTTAATAGCCTGATGTCTTAGTTATTGTACAGACAATTCACTTGTAAAAATGACTTGGTTTTCTATAATTGATTGTTTTGAAAAACAAGCCTCCCTCCTGTTGTGAGTATTTTGTAGTGCTTGTGTATCTGAATATGGCATCAGACTACACTGTGATCTCATATATTTTCTTCCTGGAGAAGATGTGATGATATGTATCTTTATGAAGTAGTTACTAAGCAGCAGCATTTCAAATCTTTAGACATGATGAAGTACTTGGAATAATTTATGGCTGGGGACATTTAATAGTGATCCAACACCGCACAGTATAATCAAGATTCTGCACATCTTAGATTGTGGTTTAAAATACCTGGGTTTTTTTTCTTTTCAACCCAGGATGGAATTGTTTGCAGTGTACAGGAGGGAGACGATATTGATGGCAACGAATTAATTAAAAAACAGTCAACTGTAGCTCCTGTTATTCTGACAGAAGACGTTTACCATGTTCAGGCAGTCACTGAAGAGAATTTCAGCAGGAGACGGAAGGTGAGCCCTCAGTAAAATCTTACAGTTGTCATGTGACATTCAGCATGTGAAATGGAACATGACAGTTTTATCAAATCATATTCCGTTTAACATCTTATTTTGCACTGCGGCCTGTATTTAAAGAATGATATCATTTTCTGTTTTCATTTTTGGACAGAGACTGATAAATACTAAATATCAAATACAGTTATTAGTCATATTTTCCCTCCAAACACGTTTGTCTTTGTGAAGAGAACATCCAGCCTGCCTTAATCAATGTTTCATTTGATAACATTGTACTAATTCCTCAAGCGTGATGACTTTCAGATGTAGCATTAGGGAAAGACAGCTAATGAAATTCAATTACCTGCCCTGTGTGCCAAACAGAATAAATTTTATGAGTGCCAACAAGCTTTTCTTTATGCAGCTATTTGTAGCCTATTACAAAGCTGAAATGTAGATGCACAGTAGAGGAAATATTTAGGAGTGACATTCTTTATGTGACAAATAGTGTTTAGAGAAAAATATGCTGTTTGGACGCAGTGATAATGATAGTCTATTATGGGTTGCCGAAGGGCCTATTTCCATGCTGTATCTTTCAATCAATCAATAATTGTACAACCAAATTATAGGAAATTATCCATCTTATCCCTTACCCAAAAGTTAACTTCATGATACATATGCCATTGAATTCCAAAATGTCTACATTATCTTTCATAATGAGAAATGTGATGAAGTCTTAAATATTCCTCCAATTATCACTACATTGTTGGGGCAAAATTGTGAACCATAAAATCTCAAGAATGTGTCAACCAACATAATTATGGAAATTAAAATAGTATATGTCCATTTCAGAGAAAGATCATTAAATGGTGATCTGCGTCACTAAAGTGAAGTCCTAGAATTTTCTTTAGCAAACCAGATTAAAAAAAAGTAATTATGCTGATTTTATGTTCTTTTTTTTAAAGCATATTTCTACTCTTTACTCGCAAAGATAAAAATAAAATCTCTTGGAAACTATGGAAAACAAAATGAATAATTATCAGCAAAAGGATGATCTTTTCCTCGGAAATAAATTACTTCATTTTCTCTATTAAACTGTATAAAAGGTTAAAGTGAAAATGATGTCTGACTTATTTTTAGTACACTACTCCAACAATGGGGATACTGTCTTAACTGAAATGTCTGACAAGGGTAACCTTTTATTAACAGACTTTGAAGGCAATTATACAGCGGATATGTTTGGACTGTGAATGAATTCTAAAGCCAGCTGTCTTTTTCAGGGGGACTAAACTTTTTCACTGAAAGAGAACACAGTAACATATTATTTGAGAAAGAACTGCAGATGCTGGAAAAATCAAAGGTAGACAAAAATGCTGGAGAAACTCAGCGAGTAAGGCAGCATCTATGGAACAAAGGAATAGGCGACAATTCGGGTTGAGACATATTATCTAACTACTGCTTTGAAATTATGCTTTAACAGAGCAGATTTCTTGATTTTTTTTTGTTAAGATTATACACAGCATTTTTGTTAGACACAATGTTGGAGTAACTCAACGGGACAGGCAGCATCTCTGGAGAGAAGGAATGGGTGACGTTTCAGGTCAAGACCCTTCTTCAGACTGAAGAATCGTTGATTTAAACCAGCACCTGCTGTTCTTTCATACAGCATTTTTGTTAATTGGTTAATGTTTGAAGCTAAATATCTGAATAGTTAAAAACTATTTTTTAGTTTTAATAATATTAAATATTATTCAACTTTTATTATTTTTCAACTTTCAATTTTTCCTATTCATGAGCTTCAAACTTTTCTATTAAAATATGAACGTTTATGGTCTTGCTCATAAGATACTTATGTGAGCAATGTCTGATTATTTGAGCAATGGCAGATGGCACATAAACTAAAGTCTATCTTAGTAACATCCATTAGAGTGGGTGCAAGCTGTTTCCATTTATATTCGTAAATCTAACTGATTTAAATCAACCTCAATCACATATATTTTCCTTTTCCTGGAGCATTAAAAAACGAAGAAAGGCGTGTCTTAATATACCATATTTCATGACTTTAAGATGTCCCAAAACTTATCACAACCAATGAGTTTTGAAATGTAGCTATTATCGTAAAATGGAAATGCCACAGCCATTTGCCCTAAAACAAGCTTCCCCCAAACCACAGAGATAATAACCAGATTCCCAGTTGCCTGAGAATTTAGTATGTCAGTGATGTCTAATATCTACTTATTTATATAGTAACATCAGCTGATTGTACGTATTGTATAGAATGGTGTTCAGATGCAGAATATGGTGACTGGTGTGTCTATTGGCAGAATTCAATTTCAAGGCAAATCTGTTTGAGCTGTGCTTATTAAAAAAGTATATTTTTTTTAAACCTCTAAAAATGCCAAGAAATCTTTTATATCCACCTTAAAAGGCAGATGAGGCTCATCCAAAACCTAATGCTCCCAATAGCCGCAATAAACTCTTTGCAAACATGTCTGCCTGGATATTTGCTCAAGGCACAGGAGTGGAACTTGAACCATGATTTCTGACTCAGAAGTAAGAATGTACCACAAACTATTGTTGATGCCACAGACTGAGTTAGTACAAGCAAAATATTCAATCCTACCCCCCAAATCATGTTCTTTTAAATCCAGACGACTAACATAATTGAATACTTTAACATGGAAACATCAAAGTTATTGAAATATAACATAAAATCTGTCTGAATACCAGACACCCACACATATCAAAGGAATATCTTATAATTATTACAACCACATAAGAGAACTAATCATCTGTGGAATGAGGCAGAGGCTTAAGGAAGATATGCCTTTGTGTGTGCTCTTAGGAAGATGTAGGGGAGGTCCTGCTTTTGAACCTAGCTCAAGTCTGTTTGTTGTTGTGAACATATGCAGTTGGTGTGTTATTGTTTAAGTGATATGAAGCCTCACATTTACAGGAAGAGTAAAATAAAGAATTCTAACTCTCCCAAATGATCACCCCATAAAAATAAAATAGGCAGTGTTTTCAGATAAGAACCTGGGTGGCTGGACTGATAGGAATTGGTAAACAATACCAAGTAAACTGTGTTTTCAAAAAAAAATAGAAGCACTCTCTTGTGGTTCCACATTTTTAAATTAATTCCATTTAGAAATCTGAAAATAATGAAGACAAATAAATGCAGGCCCTGAACAGATTTGCGTTGAGAAAGTTCCTCGTATGTTCCATGGATTACACATGTCAAAACTTTGTTCCCTTCTTCTGGCGTTTATTTCTGTTAGTGACAGTCCCATTTACTTTCCACTAGGTACCTTGAAGACATATTCCTTTGTATGCCAGCAGGTCATTCAGCCAAATCAAGCAGCATAGAAGAGCCCCATCCTTGCCTCAGTGAAACTGCACACAGGAGCACATTTCAGCTGTTTTCACTGGAGCAAGAATATTGTACCTACAGACTGTTTACAGTGAAGAGTAGCGGAGCACTGGTTAGGATTAGTACAGTTCAGGTATTGAATTGAGGAAACTCCAGATCCAAATCATTCTCTTGTGCACTGACAAAACTCAAGTAAAACTCAGTAACTCAACTCAACCATTAGGAGAAAAGTTGTGGACTATACAATACAATAGAATAAGGATTCTATAAATGAAATGAAATTAATTGCAGAAATTTAGTGAGATAGAATCTTTGTAAATGCTTAGGCTCAGGCCAACCTTCCTTCAAAGCTTTAATAAAGGTTTTATCCTTCAGCATTCCCATAACTGCTGGGAGTACATTTGGGAAATTATGCCCTACTATTGATGTAATTGGTGTAAGCCCTTTGTATTTGATGTAAACAATTTTCTGTTAATATTTGTCCATTTTATAACGGTGAAATGGATCAGTTTATATATTAATGAAGTATTGGTTATTGTCATCAATCACTGTATAGGGCAACAGTCAGAGCTGACTATTAATAACCCAGAGATTTAAATTCAAATGCCACTTTGAGGAGTATGGAATTTAAGTAACAAATAATCTGGAATTTATGATCCTTATGTAAGGACATGTCACATGGCAATTTGGTGCCAGACACATGGTCAGATCTTATAATATCTATCTATACTATTGATAAAACTCTCATCTTGACCACTTCCGGTTTGCGTTTTTTTAATTTACGCGAAAACGGTACCCTATATCGCTAGGATTTTTTTCGTCGCCTTACTCACCGTTCTCCTCTTCTCCAAGTGCACCAAGTTTTGTTCCGAGCGGTGAAATGTTAGAAAAGTTAAGAAGGTTTAAAACATCGTGAGATCAGCAGATTGGTCTTCTCGCCTGTTAGTCACCATGAAGGTAACGCCTCTTCCGGCACCCATGGAGAATAAACCCCTGGAGGCGGGGCTGAGTCCTTGAGCAGTGTGCGAGCAGAGAGCAGCATGAGCCGGGCACTGTTAAGTTGAACGGGAAGCCTCTGTGAAGTCGGAGTGGGACCGGGAGCTACTGCGTGAGGCTGAAAGCTGAAGGTGGAGGGTGAGCAGTCGAGGTGCTTCTCCGACTCCTCCCCCACTTCCCCCTCCCCACTCCCCCACACCCCCCCATCCCCCCCTTCCCCCACAGACCCCCCCTTCCCCTTCCCATCCCTACCCCCACACCCCCCTCACTACCCCCACACCCCCCTCACTACCTCACACTGCCACCACACGCCCCCACCCCAAACCTCCCCTTCCACCAACCCCCTTCCACCTGCCCCATCCCCCTTCTCCACACCCCCCCCTTTTCCACACCCCCCCTTCTTCACACTCCCCCTTCCCCACATCCTCCCCTTCCCACACCCACACCCACACCTTCTCCTTTCCACACCCACACCCTCCCCTTCCTCACACCCCCCTTCCCCCTCCCCTTCCCCACACCCCCCCTTCCCCTCCACACCCCCTTCCCCTCCACCCCCCTGCCCACCCCCACACGCCTCCTCTCCCCCCCTCACACATGAAGAGGAAGGGGGGGAAGTGCTGGGGGATGAGGGGAGCCATGTCTGCGAAGTTAGGGGCTATGGGTGAGTTGTGGAATATTGCGTTGGGGAATGGGTTACTTTGGTTTGACAACAATATAAAACTTTGGTTCGACAACAATTAGAGTGTCCATTCTGGTTGCCCCATTTTAGGAAGGATGTGGAGGTGATGCAAAGGGTGTTGAAGAGGTTCACCATGATACTGCCTTGATTAGAGGGTGTCAACTAATTTGAGACGTTTGAAAGACTTGGATTGTTTTCTCTGGAGGATCAGGGGCTGTGGGGAGAAACTGGTAGGGTAGATAGTCAGAATCTTTATCTTTCAAAGATAAATAAGATCTATCTTTAAATTGGAAATTTCTTTCAAAAGGCATGGCTTTTAATGTGAGAGGGGGAAAAGTGTAAAGGAGATGAGTGGGTCAAAACATCTATACAGTTTTAGGTGCCTGGAACATGCTGCCAGGTGTGGTGGTGGAAGCAGGTAGGATAATACCACATAAGGCTTTCAGACGAGAACATAGATTTGAGGTGTATGGATCATGTGCAAGCAGAGGAGATTAGTTTAAACAGGCATTATGTTCGGCACAGATATCGTATGCCAAACTGTGCTGTGCTATTCTGTATTTCAAATATGACCAACAGTACCCTAACTGAAACTGAAATGGCTTTGCAACTTACTTCATTCAGAGCCATTAAGGATGGGGGATAATTGCTGCACCTAGCAATGATACCAAAAATGAACTAAAGAACAAAAGGTAGGAATGTAGCCCTTAAGAGGCCAACAGTGGAGGTGTTTAAGGAAAGAATATTGATGAGCTGTAAAAACATGGAACTTTTTGTAACCAAAGATGACACTACTTCAGCAACTCAGCGGGCCAGGCAGTATCTCTGGAGAACATGAATAGGTGACATTTTGGGTCAGGCCCTTCTTCAGACTGATTGAAGGGGGTTGGTGTGAACCCTACCTCAATCTTCCTCTTCTAATTCTCGTGTAAGGCTTGCCACTTCAGCACCAGGAGTATGTTCAAATCTTATAAATGATGCAAGGCAGAATAACTTGCATTAATTCACTAAAAAGGCAGAGTGAACTTGCAGCACTGTGTCTTTTGGATTGTCAGCAGTAACCATGAGATGAAATTTCCTCTCTTGCCTTCTTCCAAAAACACCACTCGTATTGAGAGTGAAAATATGCAGGGTAATTGTGTGTCAGAATGTAAGCTTATAATATTTAATTCAGATATCTTGCTATCTTCCTCACATTTTAAAAATAAATGATGATTTAAATCTGAGGCCAGGATTATCATAAGAAACTATTTCAAATGTTCATTATTTTCTTGTATGTTGCAGGAAACATATTTTCTGAGTTTTTCTAGAATCTCCCATATCCTAAGCTTGAACTTAATGGGGACATTTTCCTGAATAGTGTATTTCAGTGTCTGGATACTTGACATTGGTGTTGATAGTTGATAGCCCGCCTCCATTTAGCTTATCCATTTAGCTTCATGTGTGTTTACAATGTATGCCTTGTATCAGTCAATGCAAATTCAGTTACATATTTGCATTCTTGTTCAGGTTTTCCTGAAATTAAGTTTAAACTGCTGCAGACAGATATAGAAAATATTAGCAATGTTATTCTGCAATCCCCTCCATCCAAAATTACTCCCATCTCCTCAGGATTTAAAATCAGTCATAATTCAACACTAAATCCTAAATGATCTTGAAGGTTTTTGTTTAAAGGTAAAATTAGACCAAAGACCATCTGCAATCTGTAGCTTGATTGTAGTAATCTGATCTAAAGTTTACATCTTTAGCTTGGCAATATTAGCTGAAACAATCAAATTGTTGTGGAACATTAACACTCTAATAATCTGAAATCCAACTATTTGGAAATCGATATCTGGTTCACCAAGTGATGCTTGCCATGACCTCTTTCAACTCACTGAGGCTGTTTTCCATGTTCCCTTTAAATTCAGTAGGGCTCAAGATCCTGCATTCTTTAACTTACTGGGTTCAGCAAATCCTTTCCATTCTCTGGAATCACTGTTACTTTGACCTGTTTAAATTTATCTGGTATACTGAAAACATTATTATATTCCATGTAATGGCTACAAAAATAATGAAATACATTTTGGGATATTTATAGATATGGCATCTCATAGTTGGGGAAATATGCCGCCCCGGCCCCACAAAAAGCCTAAAGCTTCCAGATTATCAGATGTTTTCTGTAAATCAACTCTTCATGTATGCAGGTGCAGCACTGGTTGTGCAGCAGAGCTGATGGGAATGAGTCTGAGTGCCAGAGTTGTGGGCCACGTTCACCAGTATTGTTGTTCCATTCTAAGCTGAGAAGGAGAACTCAGGAAAGGCACTGTAAATACAAGGGGACGAGGGGATTGTTCACTAGAATTTTTGTGGGACAAGCTGAAAGAAGTGTCTTCAGATATCATATCCTTGACATTATTACTGGAGGAATCAGATAGAAAAGCAAAAAAGAGATACTAAGCTTTTATTTGATGCTGGCTGCACTGCAATTGGAGTATTCGTGAAGAAAGAAATTGGAATAAAACCACTCAATAGGTCAGGCAGCATCTATAGAAAGAGAAGCAGCTAATGTTTCAGGTCAACAAGTCTTTATTAGTGTCTATTCAATTCTGGGCACCACAATATCAAGGCTTTAGAAGGTCAGAAGTCTGTTTTTAGGTAATGGGTCCAGTATTGGAGACTGAGACTGGAATTGCGCTTACTTGAGCATAGAAGATTGAGAGACAATTTGCTAGAAAATTAAAATCATGAATAGTTTTCAAGGGGGAGATAAAGTGAAATTATTTCCTCACCAGAAGGCGGATAAAAGAAATGACACTTTTTATGTGACCTACAGTACGAGAAAAAGTATCATTTATGTGTAAGAATTTGTCTTCAGGACTTCACAACTTTGTAGGTAATAATATGCAGGTGGATGGGACTAGGGGAAAATAAATGGTCGGACTGGAAGGGCCGAGAAGGCCTGTTTCCGTGCTGTAATTGTTATATGGTTATATGTTATTATATGATTAATAGCTGATTTTAACAATAACTTTTGAAAGGGATTTAGAAAAGTGCGAAGGAAAAATTATTACAGGACTGCAGTGTATTCACAGGGAATTTTAATCTGATTAGACCGTTTTTTTAAAACATGTGGACACATGAATGCATTAGCCACCTTCAGTGCTCTTTATTCTATGATTCTAACATAAACACGAGTCAGATTGTGATGTCTGTTGATGAGAAGATAGCGGTCATAAGAATGGAATCTGCAGTAGGTTCCAATAGATGAGGAACAGATGTAGACCTTTAAGGGGCAGTCCTACTGCGGCGACCTAATCTGCGAGTTTGGAAGCATTTGCCCTTGACTCAAACGCGCAGCATGGTCGACACGTGGTCCTAGGAGGTCCTTTGAGGTCACTGGAACTCTCCTTGCTCGAGGGAAGTTTCCGCATACTCGCGGCCTCAGTTTGGTCAAGGAAAATTTTTCAGCATGTTGAAAAATTTTCCGCGAGTAAAAATTGGTCGGCATGGTTCTTTTGAACTCGTAGTGGAGTGGGGTCGCTATGTAGTTACAGGCAGTTGAGGGCAGCCATAGGCAATCTCCTTCACTGACCGGGCATTTTAATTGGCTCATTGGAGTTTTCTGGTTCCCCCCCCACCTTTCCCCCCCACCTTTCCCCCCCCACCTTTCCCCCCCCACCTTTCCCCCCCCACCTTTCCCCCCCCACCTTTCCCCCCCCACCTTTCCCCCCCCACCTTTCCCCCCCCACCTTTCCCCCCCCATCTTCCCCCCCCATCTTTCCCCCCC
This sequence comes from Raja brachyura, assembly GCA_963514005.1. Next base: position 88,624,471 of record OY740782.1, read on the forward strand.
CACCTTTCCCCCCCCACCTTTCCCCCCCCACCTTTCCCCCCCCACCTTTCCCCCCCCACCTTTCCCCCCCACCTTTTCCCCCCCCACCTTTCCCCCCCAACTCCCCCCCCCAACTTCCCCCCCCCCAACTTTCCCCCCCCCCAACTCCCCCCCCACCTTCCCCCCCCACCTTCCCCCCCCACCTTTCCCCCCCCCCCAGGGATCCCAAAGGAGGGATCCCAGGTTCCGGACACCGCGCCCGCGGCTAGAAGCTCCGCAAACTGCGGCTTCAGGATGTAACAGTCCACGGGCCAGCGATTGGAGCACTCCCTTCTGGCAACCCCGGCAAGGGCTCGCCCACTCCGCGATGAAAACTCCCAGCTGCGCCCGCTGCTGAAACACCGGGCCCGGCTCCGGGAAAGGCCGCTCCAATCCATGCTGTTTGGCTGCGAGGGAGGCGACATGGAAAAAGTTGCCTCTCCGTGAAGGAGGTGACAGAAAGTGGTTCCACCCTTACCTCCCCCCCCCCCCCCCCCCCCCACCACCACCCCCCACACAAGACACACCGAGAGACACTAAAACAAACATTTGGACACTAAAAAAAGCAAAAATGTAGAAATAATGAACACACTGCTGGCTATCCCGCAGCGCCCCCACCGATCACCTCAAGTGTCGCCTGAGGAAGTGGTTGATGCAGGTACAATAATACTTAAAAGACATTTGGACAGGTACATGACTAGCAAAGGTTTAGAGGAATATGGGATAAACGTGGGCAGATGAGACTATGGGCATCTTAATTGATATGGATGAACTGGGCCGAAGAACCTACTTCCTTGCTGTGTAGCCCTATGACTGCGATTTTATAAACTGCCCAGAAATTGTAATGCGTCCCAATGGGTGCACTGCGTGTTTTTCTCCATGGTCCATCAACAACCTATAATTATCACAGGCCTTCCACTGAACTTTAAGTTGCTTATGTTTGGGGTGGGGAGGTAAGCATAGTGAACCATCTTTCCACAATAATCATTGGATATGCTGGTAATATGGATATTTCATCATTTCCAATTTCCATAGTGAGAAGCAAACTGGAAAAGATTGTTACCATTTTCCTGTCTTACAAAATAACATTTGGATGAATGGATTTTGTGATATTGCTGAGAATTCTACTCCTATTCCTTATGACTTTATGACCTAATCTAAGTGCATGCCTATGCATCTCCACTAAGGCTTCTGTGGTCAGAGAATAAAGAAGACTTTGGCAATAAAGGGCAAAAGAGATGGAGGAAAAATGTAGCAAATTGAGATTTGCAATATACGCAGACGATGAATCTTCACAGTGACCAGGGCGTTTTCATTTAACATATCCATTTATTTTATTGCAGTTTACAGAAATACCTCAATTTAGAGAATTGCTGTATTAATATTGTTCTGCTCCTGAAGAGAAATGACAGTTGCAAGTTTGAACTCCACAAGAAGTCACAAAATGAACACTTAATTTTTCGATTTCATAATGAACATGTCAATCAAGCAGCAAATTTCCTCAGTGACCTGCAATGTCAAATATTACATTTGGAACAGAGAATAGACAGAAATGCTAAATAAGGACAATAAATTATGCAAGGTGAAGCTGAACTGATAAAAGAAAGAAAATTTGACAGCAGATATTTATCTAAGTTATTCGTGAATGACGATTTTGTTAGGCATTGTTGGGCCAGACGTTGTCATTACACTGGAAAGGGTGCAGGGAAGATTCACGAGGATGGTGCCAGAACTTGAGGGTCTGAGCTACAGGGACAGGCTGGGCAGGCTACGGCTTTATTTTACGGCATAAGGCTGAAGGATAATCTTATTGGTGCATCAAATCATGAGGAGAATTAATGGGGTGAATGCACCGAGTCTTTTACCCAGGATAGAGGAATCAAGAACCAGAGGACATAGGTTTAAAATGAGAGACGAGAGATTTAATAGGAACTGGAGGGGCAACGTTTTTACACAGTGGGAATGTGCTGCCAGAGAAGGTGGTTAAGGCAGGCACCATAACAACATTGTGAAGATAGTTGGACAGTTAAATATAGGAAGAGTTAGAGGGATATGGGCCAAATGCTGGCAAGTGGGACTATTGTAAATGGAGCATCTTGTTTGGCATGGACAGGTTGGACTGAAGGGACTATTTATCTGCTGCTTGACTTTATGATCTCCTCGGTCGAGGCTATTTGTCCATCTGGCCTGTAGTTTTTATGTGTGAGCCATGTGTTTATTCTTGGAACATTATCACCCAAAGCCTGGGTTCAAACCAAAATTATATGGATAAAGGGACAATAGGATTAATTTTAACTTCCTTCCCTGACTGCAAAATGTACAACTTGAAGTTATCTATAACCATATGGTGCTAAGTTACCAGATCTTCAGAGTGGCTAACATGTAAATAAAAGTATTCCATGATTGTAATAGGAAGTATTGTTCCTTGCTTGTTATTACCTGGACCAGAATATCGATGGAGTTTTATACCCCATCCTTTTTACTTAAACTGTGGTTGATGCTAACATTCAATGAGAAAAATATTTATTCGTCCAGCCTTGATGCACACATTGATGATAAATAATGCATTCTAATAAAGGCAAAGAAAATAGTTTAGAAATACTGCCTGCAATCAGAAATTGGGTTGTGGTTTCCAACCCTCACCAAATATGTTATGTAAAGAATAATCTGGCATTTGATGTTACCAGCAGAGAATTCATGCAAGATGGAGAACCAGGTGAAGATGTGGATGCAATGTTCTGACCCAGGCTTTATAATTACAGCTTCAATGCGGGGAATGACACAGTTAACTTTAAACATACCTGCATTTCCTTGAGCGTCTGTCAGACTCTGGTTGGCTGACTGTAATATGACTTTATGGAATAAATGACACCTAATTATAGATGTTTTGCTGTACATTCACACCTAATTTTGTGCTTGCCGAATCTTGCCAGTTTTGTACAGTCAGCATCAACTAGAAATCAAATTCTGGCTCCTGCATACATCAAATTGTTTTTAACTCCGGCTTGCTGGTCAACATTGTCTGGGATCTAGTCACCTCACTACACTTAGATGACCAGTGATGCCAAGGAGAAGTAGTTAGCGTGGGTAGTATATGAGGGGCTTCTTGTTTCCTTGGCATAGAAGCTATCAGGCAAGGTTTTGAAAGAAAGTTGGGGAAAACACATGATGATCCCCTGTGTGCCTGTTCAGCCCTGACACAATGGTCTGCCTGACCTACACTGGAGTTATGTCACACCAATGTGAGGTGTGGGCTGACTAAAGGTCCACTGGTCTCAGCACTCAACTGAGCTGATTTGCACCATAAGGCTGTGAACAGTGATGAAGATTCAATAACTCTGATAATTTAAAACTGAGCCGCAATGCTGTGTGGGAGATTTTGATGCCCCAATGAAGATTACTTCATTGCCAACTCCTACTTGATCTGCTCCTGGTTTACCTGTGACTGTTTAACAAAAGTTGCAGGTTGCAGGCCAAAAGCTCCAATTTATGCTGACAAAGGAGGAAGAATGTGATATGCAACCTGTGATATCATTAGACTTATGATTGATGCCTGGAACTAGTCAGCCATACTAAAGTGTAGTGCATATGTCAGTGCTCGGCCCAATTTTCCAACCACAATGATTCATCCCATTTGGTAAAATCGATATTCTGTGTGATTTTCACTTGGAAAATCCCATGGAAGTGAATCTAATTTCTAGCTAATGTGTTTACCTTGTCTAGAATTCATACATAAAGGGAAACTAGGAGAGTTATATTGGACCTCTCTCAAGCCGAGACAGTACCCTCCATTCCATGGCAACTGTGCATAGGAGCGAAAGAGGAGGCATTAGGGATAAGTATGTAAAAAATACAGAGTACATTGGTATGATATTGATGTAACTGACAGAAACACAGCTCTAGAAGTTGGTGCTACTCAGTGTGCACTTATCTTATAAATGCGTGCTGCGTGTGAACTTTAGTTGACTGATCATTGTTCCTGATTCTGCTCCGAGCTAACACTTTTAAAAGAGCTGAAGAAATTTTGCAGCATTTGATGAACGTCAGTAAAATGGCATTATATACTATGTATGCTTAGTTAAAAACCAGTGCACTGTTCCATCAGTAGAGATTGCACATTTATGTGCTGGGTGAAATACCAATAAAGTGTTTGTAGTGTTCTTCGTTTTTGTTTTTACTTAACTATTTACTTTACAAAATATATTGGAAAGGCTTAGGGAAACCTCTATCTGAGCGGCTGTTGGTCAGATAAAACTGCTTCAAGATATATCAACATAACTCCTGGGTAAACAGCTGCGTGCCTTATTCATTGAAGGAAGATGTTCTTCAAACTAATTATCAATCACAGAAAATGATTCTTCAAGGCAAAATATAAAATGGGCTCTACTACTAGTCTTGAAAGTGGTCCTTTATCAAAGGGTGAATAAGATAACTTAAAAGGATTTTTTCCTTGCATGCAGGATCTAATTATGCACTAGAAATTGTTGTTTAAATATTGGATGAAATATTGTTATTCAACTCCCTTAAGTATTTATATTTTAATATCACACAGAGTTTTTGTGTTCCTTCCCATATAATTGTAAGATTATTTTTACGTTGACCAGTAAACTTTAATTTTAATTTGCTGTAGAATTCTTTCAGATCAAATTTAGCAAAGCTGGAAGTAAACAAAATACATTTAAAAAAAATATATATCCTGTTTTTCAGAAATGTATTGTAATTTACAAAACATTAGGGGCTCTGGCTGAGATTTTTTAAATCTTCACTAAACATGTGAGATGCCAGATGACTGCAGGATAGCAAATGTGGTCCTCTTTATCAAGAAAGACAGTAGGGGAAAGCCTGGTAACCATAGGCCTGTGAGCTTAACATCAAAAGATACAACAAACAATTCTGTGGGAGAGGATTAATGATCACGTAAAGGCAGGGACTAAACAGAGATGGCTAACATGGCCTTAGTGAGGGCAGAATCTGTCTGGCCAATTTGACGGACTTCTTTGAAGAGGTAATAAAGTGTATCGATGGGGCCAAGGCAGTGGATATGATTGACATGAACTTTAGTAAAGCCTTTGCTATGGGCTGGCTCAATAGGTTAGGGCCCAGTGTAAATTGGCAAAATGGATCCAAAGTTAGGTTGGTAAGAGGAGACAAATGGCAGGGGATTATTTTTGTGATTGGATGCCTGGGAGTAGTGGTATCTCATGTGTAGGAAGGAACTGCAGATGATGATTTAAACCAAAGATAGACACAAAAAGCTGGAGTAACACAGCACGGTGGCACAGCAGTATCGTTGCTGCCTTACAACACCGGAGACCCGGGTTCAATCCTGACTACTGGTGCTGTCTGTACGGAGTTTTTATATTCTCCCTGTAACCTGCGCGGATTTTCTCTCGGATCTCCTGTTTCCTCCCACATTCCAAATAACTATAGTTGGCTAATTTGCTTTGGTTACAAGAGTGAGTCCATATAGTGTGTAGGATAGCATTAGTGTATGGGGATCATTGGTCGGCGCGGACTCGGCAGGTCGTAGGGCCTGATTCCGTACTGTATTTCTAAACTCTAAACACAGTGGGTCAGGCGGTATCTCTGGAGAAAAGGAATAGGTGACATTTAGGGTCGAGACCCGTCTTCAGGCTGAGAGTCAGGAGAAAGGGAATCAAGAGATATAGACAGTGATGTAGAGAGATATAGAACAAATTGATGAAAGACATGCAAAAAGTAACGATGATCAAGGAAAGGTGGAGCCCACAATGGTCCATTGTTGGCTGCGTTAATGAGCTATACAGACTGTGAAACAGGACGTCAGTGAAACTAGTACAACGACTAGTGATATCTCACATGGACTAGTGCTCAATACAGAAGACTGTATGTAAAATTATGAGTGATATATATAAGGCAACCTTTCCCTTATCAGAGATAGATAATACCTGATGACAAAGGTTTAGGGTAAAGAAAATATGAGAGGGACCTTCTTCATCCAGAGAGTGCAACTTCAAGTTCAAGTTCAAGTGAGTTTATTGTCATGTGTCCCTGATAGGACAATGAAATTCTTGTTTTGCTTCAGCACAACAGAACATAGTAGGCATTGACTACAAAAACATATCAGTGTGTCAATATACCATTATATAAATATATACACACATGAATAAATAAACTGATAAAGTGCAAATAACAGATAATGGGTTATTAATGTTCAGAGTTTTGTTCGAGCCAGGTATAATAGTCCTAGAGCCACAGTACTCAAATGAAAACCTTGAAATGCAGTGAGAATTTTTACTTCGATTACCTCTCAGTTAGTGAGATTCCAGCCTCTATCATTCATAGAAAATAGGTACAGGAGGAGGCCATTCGAGCCAGCATTCCTTGTCACTCATTTCCCCTCTAATGTTTCTATCGATGACTTTCAGCCTAATTCTCATGGTTTGTGATCCCTATGCAAATTGATATTGAAATGATACCTAGGGATTTTTGTACATGAAACACCGAACGTTAATGTGCATGTACAGCAACCAATTGGGAAGATAAATTATTTACTTGATGTTTATTACAAAAAGATTTGAGTACAAGGGTTAAGATCTCTTGTATGTCTAGTCTCCTTACATAAGGAAGTATATACTTGTGACAGATCGAATGCATTCAAGATTCACAGGCTGAATACTGGGAATTCATTGTCCTATGAGGAGAGATTAAACAGGCCTGTAATCTCTAGAATTTAGAAGATTGAGATTTCTGAAAGAATAAACTTGCATCCAGATCCCACAATTGTCACCGTGTCAGCTGTTCAACCATGCCACTTAAACATATTGCATGGCATTGATACATGAATCCACTGCAAGACAAGATACACAAAGGTAGCAGACATGATGTGGAAGTGGGGACACATTCCAGCCCTCTGGAAGGAACTTTATTGAAAGTCTTGTGGATTATGGTATTGTGTCCAAAATGGTAGCACTGTAAAATTAACTTTGCAGACTGTTCGATATCTTGATATAATTGTTCTGCATACTTCTACCAGCAGGTAGTTGTGTGCTTGCTAGCACCATTATTAATATGGCATCTGATGTGCTACATGGCAGTATAGTGTGCAGACCGTTAAGGGCCTGTCCCACTTATGCAATTTTTTCAGCGACTATCGGCACCTGTCATTGTCGTAGCAGGTGGCCGAAAATTTTCAACATGTTGAGAATCCAGCGGTGACCAGAAAATGGTACGACTCTTTGCGCGACTACTCACGACCATACAGACGTCACCCCGCGATGTTTAGATGTTTTTCCAATATTGTAATTGTACCTGCGTCTACCACTTTGTCTGGCAGTCTGTTCCATGTATCCACCACCCACAGAAACAAATGTAAAGCAATGTAACTGAATTTTGGAGATCAAACAGCTGCATTGTATAAAAATATGCACCCGGTTCCATGGAGATGCCTTAAAAAGGTTTGGCTTTTAGAATAGCTTATTGATGGGCGGCATTGATTCAGTGGGCCAATTGGCTTGTTTCCATGTGTGGGAACAAACTGCAGATGCTGGTTTACACCGAAGATAGACACAAAATGCTGGAGTAAATCAGTGGGACAGGCAGCAGCTCTGGAGAAAATGGGTGAAATTTTGTGTTGAGACCTTTCTTCAGACAGACTGATGTTTCCATGTTGTCTCTCCTTATGATTCAAACAGTCACTCTCCACTAAATTAATCACAGATATGCAGAAACCTCTGCAGCTCAATGTTCTGTGGTGAAAGGCAAGTCTAGCTGCTACCTAAATGCAAGTTTGTGTTCAGATTAATTCTGGATCCTCTCCTCCTCTTCTGTCCCCTCCACTAATGCTCTGATATGAATAGAGTGCCACTGGGAGGTCTGCCTCACCCTTGCAAGTTGCACAGAATGATTAGATGGCCAGAGGCCGTTAAGGCATATGCTGCATGTGCAGTGTCAAGACCAGACATAAATGAACAGGTTGATTTCCAACCCCTGCATAATACTTTTTTTTCCTGCTATTTCAAAGAATTTGTTTAAACATGACATTTTTAGAAATGCTTGCTTTATAGTTTTCTCTACTTCTTGATGATTTCTTAACTGCTGTTAACTGCTCAGCCTCAAGTCCACACTGACTTTAAGATAACTGGTTTATTCTATTAACAGAAAGAAACAGCACTGATGTAACATTTTAAAAGTGTTGATTTATAATAGTACAAGTACAGTCCTGAGGTTCCCAAGTGGGTTAAGTGCGATCAAATGTACAAAAAGCATTTCTGACATTCATTATTTTCTATTTAAACCATTAGATCAAATTGTTGAGGCAATATGGCAGATGGTACAATACTTGCAATGCAAGCTGGCTCCTGTTCACTTAGGATGTGACAGATAGTCATGGAAAGTGCATGACTCTTTACTTTATCACTGTCACCTCAATGTGGAACTGTGGATCAGGGCTGGGGGAGGCGAGGCCTCTCATGTTGTTGTAGACAGGCTTGAAATAATATTTGAACATAATGTCTTTTAGGGTTCCACATGCCCACTTCTTTGGTGCATTACCATATCCAATTGAAAAATAAAGAAATAAATAAAAGATCCTTTGCAGTGTCCAGTGGCAATGCCACAAAATTAATAACCCAGAGATCGAGACCTCACCAATGGCAGCTATGGCATTTCAATTTGGTTAATTAATTGAATAAATAAGAACCCACTATCAGTGGTGGTGAGTGTGAAATAACTGGATAATTGTTAATATCACATTTAATTTGCCAATGCCCTTGAGAAAAGGGTGTCTCTCTTTCCTTCAATATGTGAATCTAGAATAATAATAATATGGTTGTTTCTGGTGTTCAGAAAAGTATTCACTCAAACCATCAAACATCGATTCTATCAATGCTCCTGTGAAACACAATCATAATGAAGCCACTCTTCATAACATCAGGTAACAATAAGGGCTGTCCAATGCCGTTATTGGGCATGTACTGCACGTGCAGTGTACGTGCCTTTGAGCCAGCGATGCTGGCTGGAAGGGCCGAATGGCCTATTCCTGCACCTATTGTCTATTGTCTAATGCAAAAGCGAACTAAACGAGTGGTCACACAGTGGTATGTAGTAAAAAGAGTGGAAGTTCTCACATTAACACAGGATGAATGTAGGTGAATACCACCTACCACTCTCTCACAGATGATGAATTAACATTACTTTATATTGAAAGGGTCACTGAGGGTAGCAAAGCCCTCAGTACGTATGAGTACTTTTTTTAATATATCCCCAATTTATACCCAATTAAATCTCTAAAGCCTAAAGTCCAAAGTCTAAAGTAAAATATTGTCACTACACTGTTCAGTCATCATGGGTTCTGACCTCCCCACCATCAAAGGGATTTACAGGATCCACTCTCAAAGATACAGCCAGCATCATCAGAGACCCACGGCACCCTGGCCACACACTCATTTCACGCCTGCCATTGTGAAGGTATGGGAGCCTGAAAACTGTAACATTTGGGTTCAGGAACAGGTTAATCCCCTGCAGCCATCAGGCTAGAAAAAAAAGAGCAGCAATGCTCGCAATAAAATCCTAAAGTTAGCACCCATCAGATAATGTAGTTAAAGCTCTGGAGCAGGGTTTGACCTTTCACCTTCTTGCCTCAGAAGCAAAGGTATGACCGTCAGATCAAGGCTGCAGTTCACCTTGTCATATGAAATATGTGGTGTTGTTAAATTAATTAATTCTGTTCTATTAGCCTTATATGGTATTTTTAACCAGCTGACGTAAAATATTTTCCGCTGTGTAAAATCTACGTTAAAATGAGGTAATCTGCATTAATACAAAATAAAGGCAATACTCAGGCACTCACTTTGTGAATTGTGACAAATCAGCATTAAAAATAGTTTTGTCTCATAACATCAGACTTCTGACCCTGACAACATTTGTACGTTAAATGTAGAAAAGCAATCATCTTTAGTTGTGCTTAAATGACTTCTAATATGATAATAGAAAAATAAAGAACATTTTCTTACATGGATGAACTGCTGGCATTTATCTGTGTGCTGGCAGCATTAACTGAAGGGGAAATAAGAAGTCATGTTTCATAGTGTACATTGTACAACACAGCAATTTCTGTTTCGGCTGATTAAGCTGCATTGTTCAGCTCCGTGCATAAATCCCTTGAAAATCCAGTATTTGCTTTCTCTTCTGTGTAACAGAGTGATGAAGTGAGTACCATCCGAGTGAAAGAACAAGGCCGTGATGTACTCATCCTGCAAAAGGTGGCGTCATCTAGCCCAGCCCCCGCAGCAGGGAGTGCCCTGAATGATTTGAGGTAAGTGGTTCACATACTCTGCAGAGCACTCAGCAGCCAGATGGATCATATCATCTGAAGACTAACAGTGGGGAAGAGAAACCACTGATATCACATAATGGGCTGGCTGTAAGGAATGAGATAATAAAAGTGAACACCATGGGAAGTTCAATATTAAGACTTTTTCATCCATATTTAGAAGACGAAAGGGTTTCCAAAATCTTTGCAGACAGTACTGGCATGACCTTGCCTGCCTTTGATGTGCCTTATTTTAAATATATTGACGAGGATTCAGAGGATGAGTGGAGTAATCCTTCGCAGTCCTCAGTAGAAGAAGATACAGTCAAATTTTCACTGCCTAACAGGTACGTGGTGGTGGCTGGAACCCCTGAAAAGATTCTGGAGCATCTGCTCAATGATATACATTTGGAGGAAGGTGAATGCAAAGAGACTGGTAAGGACAATAATCTTGCCATTAAATCAAATAAATACATTTACTTATGACATGTTTAATCTGTGACTAATAATCATTTCTGCATTTCAGATTATTATTATTTTGATATCCCTTTGAATCAATATCTTTATTCATTGTTTAGCAGAATACTCAACATGGTGCACCACAAGGATATCAAAACGCCTTAAAGGGTTTATGGGTTTCTGAACTGCTCGCATTTGATTATCATTCCATAGTTGAATGCAATATTTATATTACTGTTTGCAGAATATCAAATTCATAGTGACAATTTTCTTGACCTTAACTGAGTCACTGTCTGCTGGCATTTTTCCTTTTCTGTAATACATATTGTAAATCAAAAGCAAATCATTGAAAATGCTTCTGAAGCATGCACTGTGCTCAGAACAGAAATATTGAAAAGCCATCAATATTCTAACTGGTGGCGACAATGTAAAAGTGGGGCCACAGAATTTCTTCATAATGAATTGAGTTAAATAATATTGCTGTTTGAAAATAATTACAGACTGCAACAAATCAGCATTGCAAACCAAATGATGATATAAATATTGTGAGAATGTAAAAGATCCTAAACTTTTACATTTGAACTCACTATCCTTTGAGTGAGTCACTTAATGGATCATCTTACATTCATGTTCTGAATCTGGATGTAATCAATGTTTGTGAAAAAAATAATCAGGATTCAAAATTAAGGAAAATGCAAGTAGTTCATTATTGATGAATTTTAAATGTGATGAATATCATTCCAGAAAATAATTTGCCGATATAATAGTCCCATGAATCTCTTATTAAAACAGACACTTACATACCAAACAGCGGGTTTGTTACATGCACTTGAAACTGACTTTTCACTTCTCTGATTATGCAAAATCATTTGAATGATTGATTCATATTGATTCTGACATGGTGGTCAAGTCCATTTGATTATATGGAATGGATTGAAATATAATTTAGATTTTGAGTCCTCTTGCCAAATTTAAGTGCATAATGTTAGAAAATTCCTAAATCCTCTTTGTTTTTTGAATAAATGATGCTGTGTTCCTCAACTGAGGCTAGAATCAGGGTGGAGAGCAGTTTCCAACCATCATACCTGAGGCCAGGATAGCTGATATTTCTCATAAAGGCATCCATGCTGCATGTGGACTACAGCAGGGTGAGGAAGGGATGTTACTCTGTCACTATTGTAGTGTTGATGTGCTTGTATGGTTTGATATGGCATTTGAGCCCAGAACTTTGATTCTAAAAGAATGTGATATCATTGAAGAGGGTGCGGCGGAGATTCACTCGGGTATAGCCAGAAAGGAGTATTTAGTCATGAGGGACTAGATAGGCTGGGGATAGACACAAAATGCTGGAGTAACTCAGCAGGACCAGCAGCATCTCTGGAGAGAAGCAATGAGTAACGTTTCGGGTCGAGAACATTCTTCAGACTGAGCGTCAGGGGAGAGGGAAACTTGAGATTTGGGGAGTAAGGTATGAAAATTATAGATCAAAGCAGCTGATGTGAGTCTGGGTTTAACCGTGGTTGTAGAGCTGGGGAGCAGGAGAAAGCACAGAAGGGGAGCAGTGAGAGAGGTTGTTGCAAAAATCTTGCCTGAGAGAGGAGAAGAAGTTCTTCAAAGTAGACATACTTTGAGAAGATTTCACGGAGCTGGGTTTGATTGCCATGAAGCGGAGAAGGCTGAGGGGGAACCTGATTGAGGTGAATAAAATTATGAGTGGCATGTACAAGAGGGTGGTGAGGAATATTTTGCCTTAGCAGAGTCTCCTGTGAGCAAACGGCATAGGTTAAAGCTGAGGAGTGGGAGATTTAGAGGGGACTTGAGTAAGAATATTTTCAGTTAGAGGATGATTGAGATCTGGAACTTACTGCCTGAGAGGATGGTGGAAACAGGTACGTAACAACATTTAGGTATTTAGATTAGCATTTGCAGCAAGGCTATGAACCAAACGGGTGTCAAGGTTTATGGGAGGAAGGCAGGAACATGGGATCAGCCATGATTGAATGGCCAAGTGGACTTGATGGGCTGAATGGCCTAATTCTACTCCTATAACTTGTGAACGTGAAATGCTGGGAAATGGATTAGTAAAGAGTGATATTTGATTGTCAGCCTGAATATTGTTATTGTTTGATTTTGTGTTTTCATGCCCAATGTATTCACACACATGTGTACGATACAGAATATGGTCATTAACATGATACATTATGCAACACTCAATATCAGAAAAAATGATCTCATTAGCAGATAATTTCATTTGAATTCAGATTTGAAGTCAGATTGCATTTTTGAATATATCAAAATCACATTTGTACTTTTAGTATATTTATTTTACTTGATTAAGATGCGTGATCGAACAAGTGTATTCTCCAAGGAATGGAAGCACCCCTGTGTTTTAACAATAGTTTTGACAATATAAATTAAGAAAGATTTTTATGTTCTGGAGTCATCCAAATTATACAACTCATATTACATGAGGTAAAGCCAAAATATATGGTTGTGTCATTTGAATACAACTTTACAACAGCAGAAAATAAACGCAGGGTGATAACTGTTATCGTGTAAAGTGGCTTAGTGCATTTTCCATGGAACATGCTTATGTCACAAATTAAGTGGCAGGCTGTGGAAAAAAACAAGACAAAACATGGGATGCATATATTCAATCACAATATACTGGCTGTTTAATAGTCTTAATGAGCTAGATTATAGGCAAGTGACATTTCCAGATGGGCTTTGGAAACAACCTTTAGTTGTTTCAATTAACCGAGGCATTGAGGATAAGAGTTAAGAAGTCACGCTGCAACTTTATAAGACTTTGGGTTGGCCACATTTGGAGTAATGTGTGCAGTTTTGGTCATCCCATTTACAGGAAGAATGTGGAGGCTTTGGAGAGAGTACAGAAGGTGTTTATGAGAATGCTGTCTGGATTAGAGGATAATAGCTATAAGGAGATGTTGGGGACATTGATTATTTTCTCTGGTGCTTTGGAGGTCAAGGGGAGACCTGATAGAAGTATATAAAATCATGAGAGGCATAGGTGGAGTAAATCGTAAGAAACCTTTTTTTCCCTGGGTGAAAATGTCAAAGAGGACTTTGGTTTACAGTGAGAGAGGGAAAATATAAAGGAGAAGTACAGGGTAATGGGCCTCTCCCACTTAGATGACTTTTTAGGTGACTGCAGGAGACTATGCAGTCACCACATGTTCGCGGATGGTTGCCGGGGAGTCGCCTTCATGGTCATGAGGAGTTTCCGCATTCTGGGAACTAGTTGCGGCCTCATTATGGTCGCCGCAAATTTTTCAAAGTTGAAAAATTAGTGGCGACTAGAATGAAGCCGCCATGGAGAGTAGCGAGAATTCTCGTGCAGTAGGTGGGTCGCCAGGAGGTCCTACTGGGTTGCCAGGTGATCGAAGGTTCTCTTAGGTTGTGGCCGGTGCTGACCATTGAATTTAATTGGCTCGTTGGGAAAAAAAAACGTAAGCAGTAGTTTTCCCAACCGACGATAACTGACCGGTAATGTTAGTGTCCACAGAGCTTCACAGCCTTGTATCTCTGACTTCTTAAAAGTTGTCTCCACTCTTTCTCCCCCCTTCTCCCCCCTCTCTCCCCCTTCTCCCTCCTCTCCCCCCCACTCTTTTAAAGGACTTACCGTACACTGTGCTTTTTAGCTTCTTAATTATAGCGCCAACCTTCCTGTTCATCGCGGAGTGTGTCTGTATCACATTGGCTTTGCACCGTGTGAATTTCACTCAGACAGCACTCCCCCCACTTGCCCTGTGCCCCCCTGCATAATGGGCTGGTGAAGGAAGCGATGTGTTTGTGTGTGTTACACTCTGACAGTCACTGTTCCAGTTGCCGGATTTTCAAGCGAGTGCCGGCAACCTGACAGTCACCGGTAGTCGCCTGAAAAATCACCTAAGTGGGACAGGCCCATAAGCCTTTTGCACAGAAAGTGGTGGGTGCCTGAAACATGCTGCCAGGTGAAGGTGGTGGAAGCATTAAAATGGTGGCATTGAGGAGAGATAGGAACATGGATGTTTAGGGAATGGAGAGAAATTCATCACGTGCAGGCAGAGAAGATTAGTTTAACTTGGCATCATTTTCGGCACTGGCATTGTGGGCCGAAGGGCCTGTTCCTATATTGTATTTTAAGTTCTATTTACTCCTTTGCATCTATCATGTTGATTTACAAATGACATTGCGCTATTATTAAAGCTCTGTGGTTTTCTTAAGATTTATTAAGGAGCAAACAAAATAAAATTGGCAGTGCTGATTTTCTCCCTGATTTCTCCAAGTTTTTAAGGATAAAGCTAAATCCCGAAAGCAAACTTTTAAGTTCGCAATAAAGTTGACTATGGCATAATATCTCATTCCATCTCTCAGAAATGTTATGTATTGACATAAACCTAATGGATTGATACATTTAATGATTCCACTGTAAGCTATCTCTTGTATTTAAAATTTGATTTGTACTTCCTTGTATTGAGGAAACAGTTTGATTGATGTCACAATCAGGAAATAAGTGTATAAATCCTTTTGAATCTTTTATGCCCCCTCTCCTATTTAGGTATTAATCACTAAATAGTACATCTAAGTAATGTATTGATTTTACAGATGCATGAGAATGGGAGAATGGGGTCAAAAGTAGCCGGGCTTAAAGGAAATTAGTAAAGTGATTGTTGATCGCGGCTTTCACAACACATTCCTCTTGTGCAAGTTGAACTAAATTTTACTAAAATGAAATTTAAACTTGTAACCTCTGCGTTTCTAAACCTGGGTTGTACCTGCTCTGGCAGTGTGCTTTTTTTCCTACATGCTCCTCAGCTTTCTATTTGTGCCAGAACATGGTTCAATTGATCTTCATCCAAGCTATCCCAGAGGAATATTGGGCAAGATGATGGGGCAGCAGCTGCCATAAAACAAACAGTTATTATCAAAGTCTTAACCCAGACCCGTTATCTCTCAAAGTATCCAATCAGGCAACACTTTTTATTTTTCATGATTTGATTTGCCCATTTCAAATACATTTTTGGATATAATGTGGAATTTTCACACAGACAGAGTTGGTCTTTTCAAAACCCCCTGAACACTAATGGTTGCAGACATTATTCCTGCTTTCTTCAGGCTAAATCGAATAAAACCCTAACCCTAATAGGTGTTGCCTATTCAGGCTAGTAACTATTTTCCCCAACACATTGGTATGTGTTTTAACTTGCTTTTAAGACAATGCAGTTATGCGACGCATTGCAGAAATAATTCATTGACCTCAGTGCCAAGTTTCAACTCTTTCTTTAACTGTTGATGCCTTAAGGCACAACCAGCATTTTTGACCAATAACTAAAGAACATCTGAGTGTTTGTCAGTAAGTTTCCCAATCCATTCCATAAAATACTGGGGCAATGAATGGCACTGGTTATAAATATTAAGATAAAATAATCATAAATCACAATGAATGTGATCAGCCTACTTCCAGCTTCTCTAGTGAATAGAGTATTGGTATTGGTTTAATATTATGAGAGTGTACTGCTCCATGGCAACCAGTCAGTCAAAATCACAGGCACAAGGAAATTATCAAGAGTGATTTGTCTTGGAATATTTATTTTGTTTTAACTGCTCTTCCATTGTGGCCAAATGAGAGGTGTGAGACCAATAAAAGGAATAAAAATAAAATGTTGGAGATTAGAGAATAGCCGTTACATGTACTGGTTTGTGTAGGAAGGAACAGCAGATGCTGGTTTAAACCAAAGATCCTATAGCAAGCAAGATAGATCACTCCTTCTAAATGCAATGGGCTGACGTGTAGTACGCAACGGAGTGGAACGTGGGCCTTTTTTTCACCCATTTCCGTAACACAACCTGACCCGACCCGACTAGCAGTGTAATCAGCGTTGCGGGGGAACAGTTTGTGTTAATAAATTATAGTTCTGAAAATGAGGAGATTTTTCCCAAATAGCTTTTATTTTTGCAAGAGTGTTTCTGTAACCGGCTTTCATCTCCGCACTAGTATCCTATGGGATCTTTGGAGCGGAGACGGAAGCCAGTTACGGAAATGGGGCAGAAAATTACCCATGAATCTGCCCATGACTGTACTACGTCTTTTTCGTCGAGTGATCTATCTTGCTTGCTATAGGATCTTTGGTTTAAACTGAAGATAGACCCATAAAGCTGGAGCAACTCAGGGGGACAGGCAGCATCTCTGGAGAGAAGGAATGGGTGACGTTTCGGGTCGAGACCATGGTTTTGCAGATTAGAAAAATGGTAGACAGCTCAGCAAGAAAGGTATGCTCAATCCTTCTACCTCTGCTTCCTGCTCCACTGCTGACTACAGATAGTGGCAGACAGTACAAGCGGTGTTTATGCATGTCTCTGGTCTTCTGTATGATACATGAGTTGGTCAGCAAGCGTTCCATTGCATGTACATATGGGCTATGGTGTTGGTGTTGGTTTATTATTGGCAGATGTACTGAGATACAGTGGAAAACATTTCTTTCTTTGCTATTCAGGCTGATCATTTCATACATAGGTTCAATCAAACCACATCTGAGTACAACAGGTAATGCAAAAAAGAGAAAATAAACTAAGTGCAAAATATATCATTACATCTACACTTTGGGTGGCAAGGTGGAGTAGCAACTACCTTACAGCGCCAAAGACCTAGGTTTGATCCTGACTGTGGGTGTTGTCTGTGCAGAGTTTGTATGTTCTCCCCGTGACCTTAGTGGGTTTTCTCCGAGATTTTCGGTTTCCTCCTACACTCCAAAGACGTACAAGTCTATGGGTTAATTGGCTTGGTATAAATGTAAATTGTCCTTAGTTGCGTGTACGATAGTGTTAATGTGCAGTTGGTGTGGACTCGGTCGGCTGAAGGGCCTGTTTTCACGCTGTATCTCTAAACTAAACTAAACTAAAATGTACAGAGAAAGTACATATAACAAAATTGCAATAGCCGTAATTAGGTGGTATGGAAATTAGGGTATACATAGCATTTGAGAGGTCCATCCAAGAGCCTGACAACGGCAGGAAATACTGTAGCTGACCTCCTTTATAGAAACATAAAAAATAGGTGCAGGAGTAGGCTATTCGGCCCATCGAGCCAGCACCGCCATTCAACATGATCATCTCTGTGTGAAGCAGTTTTTCTTCACCTCAGTCCTAAATGGCCTACACCTTATTCTTAAACTGTGAACCCTGGTTCTGGACTCCACCAACATCAGGAACATTTTTCCTGCATCTAGCCTGTCCAATCCCTTAAGAATTTTCTGTTTTTCTATAAGATCCCTTCTCATCCTTCTAAATCCCATTGAATATCAACCCAGTCGATCCATTCTTGAATGACCGGTCATGTCTTCAGGAAAGGCCGCACCTCTCCATGTTGTAGGCTGCAGGGGGGAACGGAGATATGACACAGAGAAAAATCGCATTTCTGTCGTGGTAAGTGACTGGCAAGTATCTGAGTATAGGACTTCCTTGCTCCTATACTCAAATCCTCTCGCAATGAAGGCCACTGCCTGCTGTACCTGCATGCGTACTTTCAGTGACTGATGTACAAGGACATCCAGGTCTCGTTGCACCTCCCCATTTTCTAATCTGACAACATTCAGATAATAATCTGCCTTCTTGTTCCTGCCATGCATCTGCCCACTCACCCAACTTACCCAAGTCACCCTGCAGCCTCATAGCATCCTCCTCGCAGCTCACACTGCCCCCCAGCTTTTTGTCATCTGCAAACTTGTGTTGCATTTAATTTATTTGACTTAATCATTAATGTATATTGTGAATAACTGGGGTCCCAGTACCGAGCCTTGCGATACCCCACGAGACACTGCCTGCCTTATGTACCAGTGCTCAAATGTTATACCTACATCCAGTACATTGTGGAAAGAGCCTGAAGGATAAAGTTAGATGGCTCCATTACTTCTATAGCCAATGTCAATGTGAATATCGCACTGCCCCGTGTGACAATTTCAGTGAGGACAACGATACCAAAGAATAGATGTTTAAAACTCTGCTCCCTGTAGGGCTGGCCTTATGCCAATTGGACCAAATGCTCCCAATTGGGCCCCGCGCCTAAGGGTGCCCCCTCGCTAATCTACTCCCGGCCCGTGTAGATCTACTCCAGGTGGAGGGGGAAGAGAGGGGTGGAGAGAGAGTAGAGAGGTGGAGGGGGAAGAAAGGGATAGACGGGGAGTGAGGGGTGAATGGAGAAGGGGGAGGTGAGTCGTTCCCTCACGGTCCCAGGGCAGCACTCCCGCCCCTCCAGTTGCCGTGCTTCACGCACACAACCGCGGCTCCACACCCCTTTCTCCCCGGGGAGACATGGTGAACAATACAGGGAGGGTCGGGTTGGGGGTTGGAGCAATGTTTACAAACCTCGGCCTCAGCTCACACCTGTCCGCCCGGACCCCGGCATCCGCTCCTGCCACCGGCCCTCTCCCTCCCTTCCCTTCTCTCCTTCCCTCCCTCCTTCCTCTCCTTCCCTCCCTCCTTCCTCTCTCCCTTTTCACTTCTCTTTCTCCCACCCTTCTTTCTTTCCTTCTCTCCCTCCCTTCTTTCTCTACTTCCCTCACTCCCTTCTCTCCTTCCTCCTTTCTCTCCCTCCCTCCATTCTCTGCTTCCCTCCCACACACACATAACGCACAGACAACTAACACACACACATAACTAAGTTAGAATGGGGTAGATGCCCAAAGGGTAGGATGGGGCTGAAACCCAAAATGTAATGCCTGGACTGGTTTTTCGCCAATAGTTATTGGTTTTAACTCAGTTGATCTAGTTAATTAAATTACTTTTTTTTTTCATTTCACACTCACTAAAACAAGTGGTATTGTAACTATGTACTTTTCAGAGGTGATCTACACATTTTATTTGTTACTTGTAGGTTTACATGTACGCAATTTTACATTAAAATGTAGCTTAGATCTATTTGGTCCATTAATTCGCAGGCACTTTTTAAATACACATTTTGATTACTTTCCATTCTACCATAGAGATATAAAGTCTCTAATAGTCTTTATTTATATTTCTATGATTATACAGACCTTGGCTGGGAACCTGGGGTTCACCAAAATTGTCCCCAATTGGGCCCCACACCCCCTAACGCCAGCCCTGCTCCTTGCTGTGGCTGAGGTTGGAAAATTGCTCCCTAAACATCCCTGGAGATACAACCTCCTCTTGAGAGCTCATTCCAACCACTTATTTAGCTTGTATTGCTCTGCATTCATTCTGCTCATTTCACCAGACATGTTGCATTCCTAGAGGAATGTCTGGGAGCAACATGTTTGTACAAAACCCTTGAATTCAGACAAAGTTGTTC
Source organism: Raja brachyura (assembly GCA_963514005.1). The sequence goes on from OY740782.1 coordinate 88,644,546, forward strand.
ATCACCTCGCATACCACTCCCCTAAGACTTCAGCAATCATAAAGAATTTCACACAGTACTAAAACATGTACCGCTGTAGCATTAGAAATCAGTCAGCAATTAACTTAAAAGCAGTTGATGATTCCTTTGTGCAGCATGCATGTGTTGTTTTCTTCTATTTCTGAACTTGTATTCTGAACTTGTATTCAGATATGTGAAGTTAATAGTCAGTGTGTGCTGGAGTGCTGAGCTCCAAACTGGGAGCAACGGATGCCAATTGGCTTCAGGGTGAACAAGCTTTGCATATTTTCAGTAGACTTTGGTTATGCATGAGTAAAACTCCCTAACAGTATGAAATTTGTACTTCAAATGTGCACGTGTGCATCAGAAGCCAGTTTTTCAACCAATCAGTAACCTGTAGAGGGACAGGGGTAAAGTATGGACAGGGGTAAAGTAGATAATACATTAAATGATTTTGTTGTTAACTGCAACAATTTCAGCTCAGAAACCATTTTGTAACATGTTGTTGTAGATTATAAATTGTTACAATTGTTACAATTGTTACAATTATGACAGAACAGTAGAAAAAAAACACCTGATCATTAATTTTGCCGCACTCTTGAAAAATGATTGTTCCAATTGAAAAATGTAGAAAATGCCTTTCCATAAGAAATGACACAAAGACAATAAGAGAGACACAAAATTCTGGAGTAACTCGGCAGGACATCTTCAGAAGAGTTTCGAGCCAAAATGTCACTCATTCCTTCTCTCCAGAGATGCTGCCTGTCCCGCTGAGTTACTCCAGCATTTTGTGTCTATCTTTGGTTTAAACCAACATCTGCAGTTCCTTGTTAAAGAAGGAACTACAGATGCTGGAGAATCGAGGGTTACACAAAAAGCTGGAGAAACTCAGCGGGTGCAGCAGCATCTAAGGAGCGAAGGAGATAGGCGACGTTTCGGGTCGAGACCCTTCTTCTGAAGAAGGGTCTCGACCCGAAACGTCGCCTATCTCCTTCGCTCCTTAGATGCTGCTGCACCCGATGAGTTTCTCCAGCTTTTTGTGTAACCCTCTGCAGTTCCTTCCTACACAATGGAAGACAATAAGTATGTTTGGCTGTTCCCTCACTGGTTAATCGGGATGCCAGTCTCAAGTCACATTGTTCAGGCTGTGATGAAATTTTGCAGCTCTACAATAATTGCATTTGGACAGGAAGGAACCTAAAGCACAGGCTGCAGGGGAGATGGCATATTTACAGTATCAAAAACACAGCATTGCATGGGACAAGTCTTTCTCTCTCATGCATTGATTTGGCTTAAGATGATATCATTCAAGGGATTTAGCTAATCTTTTAGAAGGAGACAGTTTAGAAAATTAATTCCTACTTCTGGCAAGATAAAAATCCTAGCATTTTGCCCTGTGCTCGCTTTAGACTGGTAAAGACAAATAATAAGCACAAAATAGTGTTTTCTGTCTCTTTCCAGCTTTGCACAGGATGTTCCCACATGTTGGAAAGCACAAACATTTCTCCTAGTATGCACTATAGATACATTGCTGGCGCATTTTCTTTTTTTCCATCCAACATGAGAAATGATAAATAAACTTAAGTTGTCATTGCCTTGTTTAGTGCTATATTATGTGCATGTTGTCTAGTCCTTTGCCAAGATCCCCCATGGTGAGCTTGTCTAGAACATTCAGTCACAGGGGATCCAGGGTGAGCTAGCCAACTGAAAAAATAGTTTAAGAAGGAACTGCAGATGACTGGAAAATTGAAGGTAGACAAAAGTGCTGGAGAAACTCAGCGGGTGAGGCAGCATCTATGGAGCGAAGGAAATAGGCAACGTTTCGGGTCGAAACCCTTCTTCAGACTGATGTGAAGGTGGGGGGGGAGGGGGCGGGAAGAAGAAAGGAAGAGGTGGGGCCAGTGGGCTGAGGGAGAGCTGAGAAGGGGAGGAGAAAATAGGGACTACCTGAAATTAGAGAAGTCAATGTTCATACAGCTGGGGTGCAAACTGCCCAAGTGAAATATGAGGTGCTGCTCCTCCAATTTACGGTGGTCCTCACTCTGGCCATGGAGGAGGCCCAGGACAGAAAGGTCGGATTCGGAATGCGTGGGGGAGTTGAAGTGCTGAGCCACCGGGAGACCAGGTTGGTTATTGTGAAAAGAATCTTAAGAAATAAATAAGAAAAGCTAAAAGAAGATATGAGGTTGCTTTGGCAAGAAAGGTGAAAGTAAATCCAAAGGGTTTCTACAGCTATATTAATAGCAAAAGGATAACGAGGCATAAAATTCGACCATTAGAGAGCCAGAATGGACAGCTATCTGCAGAGCCAAAAGAGATGGGGGAGATATTGAACAATTTCTTTTCTTCGGTATTCACCGAGGAGAAGGATATTGAACTCTGTGAGGTAAGGGAAAAAAGTAGAGTAGCTATGGAAACTATGAGATTCAAAGAGGAGGAAGCACTGACACTTTTGAAAAATATAAAAGTGGATAACTCCAGTCCTGACAGGATATTCCCTAGGACATTGAGGGAAGTTAGTGTAGAAATAGCAGGGGCTATGACAGAAATATTTTAAATGTCATTAGAAACGGGAATAGTGCCGGAGGATTGGCGTACTGCGCATGTTGTTCCATTGTTTAAAAAGGGTCCAAAGAATAAACCTAGCAATTATAGACCTGTTAGTTTGACGTCAGTGGTGGGCAAATTAATGGATAGGATACTTAGAGATAATATATATAAGCATCTGGATAAACAGGGTCTGATTAAGAACAGTCAACATGGATTTGTGGCTGGAAGGTCATGTTTGACAAACCTTCTTGAATTACTAGGGAAATTGATGAGGGTAAAGCAGTGGATGTTGTCTATATGGATTTCAGTAAGGCCTTTGACAAGGTTCCCCATGGAAGGTTGGTTAAGAAGGTTCAATCTTTGGGTGTTAATGGCGGAGTAGCAAGATGGATTAAACAGTGGCTGAATGGGAGATGCCAGAGAGTAATGGTGGATGGTTGTTTGTCAGGTTGGAAGCCGGTGACCAGTGGGGTGCTTCAGGGATCTGTGTTGGGTCCACTGTTGTTTGTCATGTACATCAATGATCTACATGATGGGGTGGAAAATTGGATAAGTAAACATGCAGATGATACTAAGATTGTGGTGCTATGGATAATGAAGTAGATTTTCAAAGTCTACAGAGAGATTTGGGCCATTTGGAAGAGTGGGTTGAAAGATGGCAGATGGAGTTTAATGCTGATAAGTGTGAGGTGCTACATCTTGGCAGGACAAATCAAAATAGGACTACATGGTAAATGGTAGGGAATTGAGGAATGCTGTGGAACAGAGGAATCTAGGAATAACTGTGCATAGTTCCCTGAAGGTGGAATCGCATGTAGGTAGGGTGATAAAGAAAGCTTTTGGTATGCTGGCCTTTATAAATCAGAGCATTGAATATAAGAGTAGCGAAGTAATGTTAAAATTGTACAAGGCATTGGTGAGACCAATTCTGGAGTATGGTGTACAATTTTGGTCGCCTAATTATAGGAAGGATGTCAACAAAATAGAGAGAGTACAGAGGAGATTTACTAGAATGTTGCCTGGGTTCCAGCAACTAAGTTACAGAGAAAGGTTGAACAAGTTAGGTCTTTATTCTTTGGAGCGCAGAAGGTTAAGGGGGGACTTGATTGAGGTCTTTAAAATGATGAAATGGATAGACAGAGTTGACGTGGATAAGGTTTTCCCATTGAGGGTAGGGAAGATTCAAACAAGAGGGCATGACATGAGAATTAAGGGACAGAAGTTTAGGGGTAACATGAGGGGGAACTTCTTTACTCAGAGAGTGGTGGCTGTGTGGAATGATCATCCAGCGGAAGTGGTGGAGGCAGGATCGATTGTAACATTTAAAAGTAAAGTGGATAGGTATATGGACGGGAAGGGAATGGAGGGGTATGGTCTGAGTGCAGGTAGATGGGACTAGGGGGAAATAAATGGTCGGCACGGACTGGAAGGGCCGAGAAGGCCTGTTTCCGTGCTGTAATTGTTATATGGTTATATGGTTATTGCGAACCGAGCGGAGGTGTTCGGCAAACGATCGCCAAGCCTACACTTGGTCTCACCCATGTAGAGCAGCTGACATCTAGAGCAGCGTATGCAATAGATGAGGTTGGAGGAGATGCAGGTGAACCTCTGCCGTACCTGGAAATAGTTTGGTAATGGAGTTATAGGGTGATCGTAGAAGGTTGATTTTTTTATTGGATGCCTGACAACAGTGGTGTGGTGCAAAGATCTGTGCTAGGTTTCTCTGTTGTTTCTCATCTATGCAAATGATTGGGATGACAATTTAGTTAATGTATTTAACTTAAAAAGGGTTTCAATCTGAAACATCACCTATCCATTCCCTCCACAGATGCCATCTGACCAGCTGAGTTACTGCTGCACTTTGTATTTTACTTGAGATTCCAGTTCTTAGTGTCTGCTCGTTAATATAGTTAGCAAATTTACAGATTACATCAAAATTGGTGGTATAGTGGACAATGAGAAGGGCAATTTAAGTTTATAAAAGGATCTGGATCACCTTGGGAAGCGGGCTAAGGAATGGCGAATGGAACTGAATATTGACATGTGTGAGATAGTGTATTTTGGTAAATCTGTCACACTTGCCAAGCCTTTAGATGCTTGAGACTCTTTCCACACCTCCCCTGAGCTATTAGTAGTACACCTACATTTAATCTGCTCCCCTAATCTATCACTTGGTATAAATACCTGAGATCATCACCAATTGGGTGTCGATTAATCAGTTCTGCATTTTGTTGGTTCAATAGCAGTTCTGTCGGTTCCTGGTCTATATCTTTCGGTTCCATTTGCGTCTGCATTTTGGGTTTTCTTCAATAATTCTCGATGAGCCTGCATTCGAGTCCTTTCCATTTGGGACCTCCTAACAAAATCAAACCAAGAAGGAATTTGTACAGAAAATGGTGGGACGCTGGTAGGTGAATTAGATTTGAGAAACCGAGGGGTACAGGTGCATGGTTCCCTGAAAATGGTGACTCCAGAGGGCACTTGCCTGCACATGTAAGAATATTCCGTACAGGCATTGGGATGTTATGCTGCAGCCGTACAAGATATTGGTTAGAGCGCATTTGGAATATCGTCTACATGCTGTAGGAAGGATGTATGGAAAGGGTGTGGAAAAGATTTACCAGGATGTTACCAAGACTCGAGGGCTTGAGTTATAAGGGGTGATGAGGTAGGGTGGGATTTTTTCCCTGTAGCATAGGAGGCTGAGGGGTGACCTTGTTATGGTATATAAAATCATGAGAGGCTAAATCAAGAATGGTCACTCTCTTGTTTTCAGGGTAGCGGAGTTCAGAACTCTCCTTATAGGAGAGTGGAGTGTGCTGTGTATGTGAAACAAGTTGCTAGAGGAAGCTCTAAAGGAACGTACAATGGTGATGTTTAAAATACATTTATGCAGGTACATGGATAGGACATGTCTATGCCAAGCACAGGCAAATGGGACTAGATGGGCTACAAAACCTGGTTGGCATAGACAAGTTGGGTCATTGGGCTTGATTCTATGCTGTGTGACTCCATGACTCGATGACTATATGTACATTTTTGATCACCTGAATACACCTTAAGTTGTTTGTTTGAAGAGTCAAATGGCCCATTCTTGCTCCTGTTCTTATTTGATGTATCATTACCATATGGAACTGGCTTACAAGTATATTGAAAATGCATATAGCATTGCCCACAAAATTGTATTGGACTAAGGACTTGGTAATTGGGTCATCATTTTAGATTTCCCCAAGGTCATTTTCATCTTCTTTGCATTAAATGAAAACAAATACACCCTCAAAAACTAACTACAAACAACCATTATTTGAATAACCCGAGATATATTTCACTACATCGCTTGGCAATCGGATACAGGATGCAACATAAACACTTAACAAAAAGTCTTAAGAAATGAAGATGTACATCTATGGTAAGTTCTGTAATATTGATCCTTTTGGGTTTATTCTTTAGCTTTTGCACGGATTGGTGAGTGGGCAGTTATGTTGCTGTAGTGTAATAAATACATTTTCTTTTTAATCCAGTTTGTAGGCTCAGTATATCTTGTGTATTAAATAATTAAATTGCTGATAGATGTAATTTTGAGACAATTCAGTGTAAAAAAAAAAGCTTTCTTTTACAGATATCTTGCTGGACGATTTTCTTCTTACGTACACTGTCTTCATGACAACCAGTGATTTGTGCCATGCATTACTGAGACAATATCCTTTCAAATCTCTACATATACTAGCTAGCAAGTTAGTAGAGGATTATCATGCTTAGAAAGATATGTTGTGAAGGACCAAGGCTTTATGATCTTAAGAAAGAAATAGGTTGAAATGTGTAGGAAAGAACTGCAGATGCTGGGGATTCTTCAGTCTGAAGAATGGTCTCGACCAGAAACGTCACCCATTCCTTCTCTCCAGAGATGGTGCATGTCTCGCTGAGGTACTCAGCATTTTGTGACTACAATAGATTGAAATGTTCTCTTCATCTCCTTACTTTGGTGAGTATTCTTGTTTTCTACAAAATAGTCACGTGCCATTCAATCACTCATCAGAAATCATCAAGTGCTGTTTAATTTTGCAAATTTATAAAATGCAATTTTATTTGTAAATCCCATTGATAATATAATGCATGGTTTCCCATTGTTTAACAAGTGTAAACAATGACAAAACACAGGATCCATCATGTAGGTATGAATGCTGAACACTTTAGTAATGACTGATTTAAGAAAAACTCACTTGAACCATAAATTATGAATTCCGTATTCCTGTACTGGTAAGTCAATTGTGCATTTTGATGAACTGTACATGTGGTGTGGAGTATGGCAATGCCCTCTGACTTACCAACAGAATGTGTGTATTAGGCCAAAATATTAATAAATGAAGCAGTAAAATGGGACCCATGTTGTCCTCGTCAACATCTGCATGTTGAGCTCTCAGCTACATGTCACTGGGAGTGGGGGATCCCTGAAGGACTCTACACATTGCAGCAGTGGAAATGGTTGCAAGGGAGAGGAGGGAAAAGGTGGGGGATGAGGGACATCTTTTGTGCTTCAGCACTCATGGTGAGATAATCTGGCCCATTTAATTACCATGGTATGATTGGTCTCAGGCCACTCTAAAGTGTCCACTGGTGAAGGGGCCAATGATTGCAGCATGCTCCTTAGAAGTGATTTGAATGAAGGCACTATAATCAGTGTAGATAGTTGATTGATTTATACTTTATTGTCACGTGTACTTGGTACAGATAAATTCTTTGTTTTATATACAATCCATAAGTATGCAAAGAGTCAAACATATGGTCATTAAGTTCTACTTAAAACTGTGTTAACATAACACAAATTTCTTTAATTTGTGTTAACATAACACAAATTAAAGAAAACACTAGTGATGAATTGAGGAACACCACTTGCATTGAATGGCTGAATTAGTTACAACACAATTTTGATCAGGAACAAGAAAAACATTTAAAAGTTATCTAGAAATTATCAAACTGAAATCCGTCTTGGAATATTCTGTTTCCATGTAATCTCCTTGCCATAATCTGACATCAGCGTCTCTTCAGAGCACAGCTACTACTTTAACCATGCATAGTCATTGAAATTGACAAACAATCACTTCTAATGACACTTGTGCAATGATTTGGTATTGAAATGTGAGATTAACAGACATTGTGCACAAGATCTAGATTTGACGCTGCAGACCCTTGAAGTGCCATTATACGTTCGATATTCAAGATTGTATAGGTGATTGATGAAGTTTCCATTTCTCCTGGGCGTGGAGAGAATGTGTACAATGTGACATGACATGCAGATGGTACAAAAATAAGTGGAAGGACAGGTAGTGTCGACAAAGCAGGGACTCTGTAGAAGGACTTGGGCAAGTTGGGAGAGTGGGCAGAGAAGTGATGGATGGAATATAGTGTAGGAAAGTGTGGAGTCAAGCATTTTGGTTGTATGAATAAAGGCATAGACTATATTCTAAATGAGGAGAGAACTTAGAAATCGGAGGTGCAAAGGAACTTGGGAGTGCTGGTACAGGATTCCCAAAAGGTTAATCTGCAAGTCGATCAGCAGTAAAGAAGGCTAATGCAAAGCTAGCATTTTTTTCAAGAGGGCTAGAATACAAAATCAGGGATGTAATGCTGAGGCTCTATAAGGTGCTGGTCAGGCCGCATTTGAAGTATTTTGGGCACCATATAAGAGGAAGGATGGAGGGGGTCCAGAGGAGGTTTCCAAGAATAATCCCAGGAATTAGTGAGTTAAGATGAGCATTTGACTGCACTGGGCCTGTACTCGCTGGAGTTTAGAGGAATGAGCAAGGACCTCATTGAAACTGACCAAATAGTGAAAGGCTTCGATAGAGTGGATGTGGAGAGGATGTTTCCACTAGTGGGAGAGTGCAGGACTTGTTTGTTTGTTTATTTGTTTATTTATTTGCACCATGTTTTAAAAGAAGACAAATGATCAATGTATAATACCATACAGTGCTGGGAGGGAAGGGAAGCCCAGAGGGTTTATACAAAGTCCGCTCCCATCTGAAAATGAGCGTTAATGGCAAATCAGGGGGTAGGAGAAATAAAAAAGACAATAATAAACAATAATACAATTTAAGAATGAAAATTAAAAATATGAAATTAAAAATATGAAAATAAATAAAATAATAGAAACATAGAAACATAGAAATTAGGTGCAGGAGTAGGCCATTCGGCCCTTCGAGCCTGCACCGCCATTCAATATGATCATGGCTGATCATCCAACTCAGTATCCCATACCTGCCTTCTCTCCATACCCTCTGATCCCCTTAGCCACAAGGGCCACATCTAACTCCCTCTTAAATATAGCCAATGAACTGGCCTCAACTACCCTCTGTGGCACAGAGTTCCAGAGACCCACCACTCTCTGTGTGAAAAAAGTCCTTCTCATCTCGGTCCTAAAGGATTTCCCCCTTATCCTTAAGCTGTGACCCCTTGTCCTGGACCTCCCCAACATCGGGAACAATCTTCCTGCATCTAGCTGTCCAACCCCTTAAGAATGTTGTAAGTTTCTATAAGATCCCCTCTCAATCTCCTAAATTCTAGAGAGTATAAACCGAGTCTATGCAGTCTTTGTTCATAAGACAGTCCTGACATCCCAGGAATCAGTCTGGTGAACCTTCTCTGCACTCCCTCTATGGCAATAATGTCCTTCCTCAGATTTGGAGACCAGAACTGTACACAATACTCCAGGTGTGGTCTCACCAAGACCCTATACAACTGAAGTAGAACCTCCCTGTTCCTATACTCAAATCCTTTTGCTAAGGTATAGTATGAGATAAGAGTCAACAGAAGTAGTTTGAGCTCATAAATAGCATTACAAAAAGCTGGAGGTCAGAACTCAGAACATGATGAGAAACTTTTTAAGCTCAATCTTAAAGGTGGCTAAGGAGGTGTGAGACTTTAATGACAGAGGCAGGGTATTCCAAAATTTAGGACCTTTATAAGTAATGCAATGTTGGTGTTTGGATGTTCGACAAAACGGAAGATGAAGATCATTTCTTCTTCTGGTTGGGTAATGGTGAATATTAGAAGAAAGGGTGAAAAGATCATGAAGAGAAACAGGCAAATCATGTTTACATTTAAGATTTTTGAAAATAAAAATACATATTTGGAATGCATTCAGTTTATCTACAGACAAAATTGAGTGCTTCTTGAAGAGAGGGGCAGAACGTTCTTGTGAATTTGAGTGAGAAATTAATCTCATACATTTCTTCTGTATGATGAGTAGCTTAGAAAGATAGGAAGGATAGGTAGAACCCCAAACAATATTACAATAATTGAAATAAGGAAAAATCAAACTAATATATTGTTAGATGGGAAGACAGGTGAATAAATGCACAAACCTTTCTCAGAATACCAAGCATTTTCATTGATCTTCTACAGACAATATTGATATGTTCTTTCCAAGTTAAATTTTGATCAATGGTTACTCCTAAAAATTTTGTATATGTTATTTCAGGAATTTCATGTCCATTGATAAAAATTTTAGATTTGTCTTTGGGAAAAATTTTGTTTTTATTGCAGAAGATCATGTAATTGCATTTTTTTGATATTGAGAGTGAGCCTGTTCACTTCAAACCACTTAAAGACATGAGACATTTCTTCATTAACTAATTCAACCAATGATTTTAGATCACTATGTGAAGCTATAAGATTGGTGTCATCGGCAAACAGGATAGGAAGAAGTTTGACTAGAGGTCATAGCCTCAGAATTAAAGCACGTTCCTTTAAGAAGGAGATGAGGAGGGATTGCTTTGGTCAGAGGGTGGTGAATCTGGTATTCTTTGCCACAGGCGGCTGTGGAGACTGTCAATGGATATTTCTAAGGCAGAGGTAGATAGATTCTTAATTAGTATGAGTACCAATGGTTATGGGAAGAAGGCAGAAGAATGGGGTTAGGAGGGAAACATAGATCAGCCATGTTTGAATGGCAGAGTAGTCTTGATGGATCAAATGGCCTATTTCTGCTCCTATCAGTTATGACCCAATGACATAATTGTCTCGTGTCAGTTGCGCACCCAATGCTGAGGTGAAATGTGTGCTTGGGATATTTTCCCAATGTGTTTGATTCCACCTAGAAATAACAAATCACAATAACATCTACAAATGCGTTCAATTTTTAGGCAGTGATTTTTCTGCCCCAATGCTGACAGAATGTTGGATCAACTTTTGGTGTTTACAATGAGGTTGTGACTTGTGGACTGTTATGTCACTTTGAGACTGAATTGTCAAAATGTATATGAAAGAATCCTATAATTTTGCGATCAATAATATAGCTATGGGTCATCTATATGACTGTGCTGAGAAGTGCCGAGGGTCAGGGAGTGAAAAAGTGAGTGAGCAGAGAAGAAATTATACTTGCTGGGAGACCTTTGCTAACTTTTTTTCTCCCCAACATCCCTTTGGAAGAAGAAAAGAAGTCTTGAATGAGATGAATACACTTTGGTCTGCATTTTCTAACGCTAATCTTTATGCCACACATGGTTCTCCTTAATGATTTTAAAAAAACCTCAACATTTCTGCAAATCTAAAATAAAAATAGAAAATGCTGGAAATTCACAGCTGTTCAGGCTGCATTTGGTTCTCCTGAAAATAGCTATTAAAAGCTCTACGTTTGAGAAATCTGTGAAAGATTTGTTTGCCAATTTTTCAATCCAGCAGACATGTTTTGTGCATCTGTAAACCAGCACTATTCTGAAAGAACACTAAGTCAGCAGAAAAAAACATGCTTTCATGTTGGGCTTCTAATTACCCTGGAAAATCTACTGGCACTCGACTGTCAGAGGTTTTTTTCTAATGTTTTAAAGTATGATATACGTTTGCCACTTTGGGCACAAAATGTTCCTACAAAAGACAATGAAATGAGCAGTAGATTATCTTTTGCAGTGTAGTTCAGGGTTGGAAAAGTAATGACCAGAAACAAATCCACTGCTCAAATTCAAAGTAGTCTTTTGCATTCACCCGACAGAGCAGAGAGTTTAAAGTCCCATTCATCGGTCGGTTCTTCCAACAGCCTAACCTGTCTGGACTGGTTCTTGGGTCTCTATTTTTCTGCTGGTTCTGAACTAAACACTCCACAACTTTCTGATTCAGAAGTGAGATTCTTAACTGAACAACGAATGACATGTTTAATAAATCTCACGAAATGCACACCGAGTTAACAATAGTAAAGAACGCACCAAGATCTACCCATCAATTCCATATATAATTCACGATACCTTGGGGATGCAGCCAATATAGTCAAGGACCTTTTTCACCCTGGTCATCCCCTCTTCTCCCCACTTGAGTCAGGCCGAAGATACAATAAACTTGAAAGTACATAGTCCCACCTCCTTGTGTTTGGCCCATATACTTGTAAACCCATCCTATCCATGTACCTGTCCAAAGGTTTTTAAAAAGTTGTGATTGTACCTGCCACAATTACCTCCTCCTGCAGGTCATTCCATACACTCACCACCCTTTATGTAAAAAAGTTGCCCCTAAGGCTCCTATTAAATCTTCCCCCCCCCCTCGCCTTAAACCTATGTTCTCTGATTTTTTGATTCCCCCACTCTGGGTAAAAAAACTGCATTTACCCCACCTATTCCTATCATGGTCTTATATATCTCTCTAAGATCACCCTTCATCCTCTTGTGCTCAAAGGAATAAAGTCCTAGCCTGCTCAAACTCTCCCTGTAGCTCAGGCCCCCGAGTCCTGGCAACATCCTCGTAAATCTTCTCTGCATCCTTTCCAGCTTAACACCATAATTCTTATAATAGGGTGACCAAAACTGAATGCAATACTTTAAATGTGGCCCCACCATAATCTTTATTTATTTTATCCCATCCTATCACTATAATATCCACCAGCATTCAGAGAAATCTGTGCTTTCTCCCTTTCTTGCAACGCGTGCACTCTAGATAACTTGTACTCTCTCGCTGTCTGCACCATCCTATGGAGTTGGTGGTTTATAAATATAAATTATTGCTGTTAAGTGGCCAGCATTTACATTTTGAAAAACTAGACAAACCGTATAATGTTAAAAAGAATGGAGTCCTGAAAAAATCATTGGAAGTCTGTGGAATTCTCTGTCTCAAAGGGCGCTGGAGGCCAGTTCTCTGGATACTTTCAAGAGTGAGCTAGATAGGGCTCTTAAAGATAGTGGAGTCAGGGGATATGGGGAGAAAGCAGGATCGGGGTACAGATTGGGGATGATCAGCCATGATCACATTGAATGGCGGTGCTGGTTCAAAGGGCCGAATGGCTTACTCCTGCATATATTGTCTATTGTCTATAACAGTGGCTCTTAACCTAGGAGTCATGACCCCCTATGGGGGTCATTTGGGGCTTTCCCAGGGGTCATGAAGGGGACATATCAATTTGTTGAGCCCATGTTTAGGAACCTAACAAAGGTACATACCACATACAGTATTTTGTTCGCGTATGTGCGTACTGGTGCCAAAAAAGGTTAAGAACCACTGGTCTATAAGAACAAAAATGCCATCAAATTATTAGATATCAGAGTGAACCGGCATGAAAAAGATATGTAAAAATAAACCCTGTAAATGAAGATGAATGACAGAAAGGAAATGGGCAAGAGAACTGAGGAAACAGCTGAGGTTTCATGACCCGAAGTAACTTCCGTCATTCAATGGTTTTCATCTTTTCATCTCTATTTATAAAGAAGCCTGTGGGCAATTCCATTAACTCAGGCATTTAGTGGTTTATTTAAAAGAGCTTGGCTAAATAATGCAGGATGTCGAGTTTTTAAGAAGTGGAGTTCTGTATGGAGAATCGGGACTGAAAATCCCTTAAATATTTTTAATTGAGAGCCATTCATGGCAGAACATTACAGTCATGACAGATCATCTATCTGGTTTGAAGTCAGCCAGTATAGCATGAATTTTAAAGGCATAATGCTTTCCGATGAACAAACCTGACAAGTTTTACTTCAATTAACCATCTGAATTCAGTGCAATGGTTAGCAATTACAGAAACTGCAATTATTGTTTTGTGTTAATGGTTGTTTCATTTCACATTGTAAAGGTGTGTAGTGGACTATGAATGCAGTAAGTAGCAGTCTCATTGTGCACTAATTTGGTTGGCTTTCTGCAATTTGGGCTAGACATTCAGAAAATGCTAAATCTAGGAATGAATTGTGCAGTTGAAATCGGAATCATGCCAACTTCAGAAAATAACTAATATTAAAAGTGCACTCATGTAAGATTTTACTATGTTCTAATTACATTTTTGTCATTGTTGATCGCATAATGCTTTCAGACTTGAACAAACCTGAAAATTACAATGAAGTATGTAACTGCTGATAATGGGGATCAAGTTAAACAGAACGTAAAGAAGACACGAGAGACTGCAGATACTGGAATCTTGATCAAAAAAAATTTGTTGTAGGGTCATGTCCTGAAACACCCAACTGTCCATTCCCTCACACAGATGCTACCTGACCTGCTGAGTTCCTCCAGCAAAAACAGTCTGCTGGAGCTATTCAGCAGGTCAGACAGCATCTGTGGATGGAACTGGTCAGTTGAAGTTTCAGGTTGAGACCTTTCCTCTGGATTGAAAGAATGAGGGGGCAAAACCCCCTGTGTAGTAAAGAGAGGGAAGGTGGGAAGAACTGGCATGCTGTAAGTGGATCCATATGCAGGGGAAGGAGAGAGGGTTGGAGGGGTAGGAGAGAAGCGTGGGGATAATTAAACTGGGGCCAGATTGGTGGAGGAAACTGGGGCTGAAAGTGATGTAATCTGGTTGGAAAAGAAGGTCAATGAGAAGGGGAATGGGTCCAATGAGAGGAATGTGTGGGTGATGGGCAGATGTTGTGGGTGAGGGAGAAGCTGGGTGATAAGTTGAGTGTTGTGGGAAAGAGGGCTTCATGTGGGAGATTCAGAGTGGATAGAAATACTTGGGAGGGGAGAACAGGTTAACTGAAATGAGTGAATTCAGTGTTCATGCTATTGGCTTGTACAGTAGATTACTGAGTAGGATTATGAGATACTGTTCCTCAAATTTGCATTTTATCTCACCCTGGCAGTGGTGGAGGCTGGAGCAGGCAAATGTGGGAATGTGCAGGAGTAGTGAAATGGCCAGCATCCAACAGTTCTTGATGGCCAAGATGGGCCGAGTGCAAATGCTCGGCAAAGTGGTCACTGAGTGTGCTCTTGAGGAAGAGGCCACCTCAAGAGCATCTTTTGCATGGACAAGGTTAAAAGAAGTGTAAGTGAATATTTGTCTCACCTGGAAGGGCTGTTTGTGTCTCTGGATATCGGTCAGGGTGGAGGAGTAGGGATAGATGTTGCACATCCTACAGTTGCAGGGGAAAATATCTGGGGTGGGGGATAGACAGGCGAGGAGGAAGGAGTGGATCAGGGAGTCATGAAGAGAATGGTCCTTGTGGAAAGTAGGGAATGGTCTGGAGCGGAAGATATGCCAGGTGATGGGTCTGTGTAGTAGCTGGCAGTTAATAGCCTGTAGATGGGAAACTGCCTGACCATCTACATATGAAAAAAAATGATAGAAAATAATGATACTATACAATGACATGATACAATTTATTTGTGGTCATTTGAACCTGAGGTTCAAATGAAATTTGGGTTCTGCAGTCATACAAACAAGAAAAAGAACCGAGACACAACACAATTTACACAAACATCCATTGCAGCGAATCTCCTCCTCATTGTGATGGAAGGCAAAGTCTTATCTCTCCCCTGCACTCCCCATTCTCCTCCCAATGTCAAAGTTAAAGCCCCCGGTGGGCGATGGTAAATAGGTCCCGCAGCCATTAAGGCCGCTCTGGGCGAAGCAAGGCTGTGCTCCGGGTCTTGATGTTGGAGCCACCGGCGGGCGCTAGCAAGTCCTGCGACCATTAAAGCCGTGCCGGGCAATGTAAGGCCCCGCTCCAGGTCATTTTCAACCCCGCAGCTCGGGCGGGAGAAGTTGCCGTTGTGGAAGTTCCGAAAAGTGGTCTCCCACCAGGAACCCGCGAGTTCCCGGTGTTACTGTCCACCAGAACTGCGGCTGGAGCCTCTGAATCTCCGGGGTCGTGCAGCAGCAGCTTGCCACCACAGCTCCTCCTGTTCCGAACTCGGCCAGCTCCGCGATGGTGAGTAGTCCGCAGGCTCCGCGACTGGAGTCCCCAGGTCGTTCCGGTTGGAGGCCGCTCCATGGTGCTAGGCCCCAACGACAACGGAGACCCGACAGAGAAAAGGTCAGGTCCTCCGTACGGGGAAAAGATTTTTAAAGTTTCCCCACACATACCCAGTTACAAAACACTATAACTACACTCAAACAAATAAAGAAATAAAGAGAGATGAAGGCTTTCTTTCCCTTTTTATTCTTGATTATGAATTTGTGCAATTGTGATAAGTTTTGATATTTTAAGCTAGTGTAATGTCTGGAAACATAATAGTTGTTGAATTGTAAACTTTAATGCTCACAGTTTAGTGTTCACATGATTACCCCAGTCTTGATAAAAACATTGCACTAAGGAATTGAACTGAAAGCCCTAAATTTGATCTCTGATCACTACTTTGTTTTTGGTCACAAATGGTTAGCATTTGTATTCCTACTTTCAGTGAAAGGGCAGAGAGAAAATCAATTAAAGATTCTAATTATCACAGATAGTTAATGCAGAGAAAGCAACTGAGTGTCGGAGAAAAACATCAGGCTGTACCAGGGTGTCTCTTGAATTTTGAAGAGAGTGTTTTGCTCACTGATAAATTGATAATATCATGCAGCAATAATATTTAATATTTTAAGATAACAAAATGTGGTGATTAAAATACAAGACAATGTCCAGAGTTAGATAGAGCTCTAGAGGCTAGTGGAGTCAAGGGATATGGGGAGAAGGTAAGCACGGGCTATTGATAGGGAACGATCAGCCATGATCACAATGAATGGCGGTGCTGGCTCAAAGGGCCGAATGGCCTCCTCCTGCACCTATTTTCTATGTTTCTATTTTTCTATGGATCATGTAATTTGGTGTTTTGAACTAAATACTGCAAAACCCCTTGGAATAAATGAGATTAGCATTAGGAACAGGATTTGTTGGAGAGCATAGAATCATAGAAAATAGGTGCAGGAGTAGGCCATTCAGCCCTTCGAGCCTGCACCGCCATTCAATATGATCATGGCTGATCATCCAACTCAGTATCCTGTACCTGCCTTCTCTCCATACCCCCTGATCCCTTTAGCCACAAGGGCCACATCTAACTCCCTCTTAAATATAGCCAATTAACTGGCCTCAACTACCTTCTGTGACAGAGGATTCCACAGACTCCCCACTCTCTATGTGAAAAAAGATCTTCTCATCTCGGTCCTAAAAGACTTCCCCCTTATCCTGAAACTGTGACCCCTTGCTCTGGAGTTCCCCAACCTCTGTCCATTCTGACCAGCTGTATCTCTGTCTGGTTTGGGGACTGTAGAGCCTCCGACTGGAAGTCTGTGCAGAGAGTGGTGAGGACAGCGGAAAAAATCATCGGGTCCTCTTTCCCCTCAATCGGGGATATTGCGACCAAACGCTGTGTGTCTAAGGCCAGCAGTATTATAAAAGACCCCACACATCTCCATCACGGACTGTTCACTCTGCTGCCCTCGGGAAAAAGATACCGCAGCATAAGGAGCAGAACATCAAGGTTCTGCAACAGCTTCTTCCCACGAGCCATCAGACTCCTGAATGCCATGTAATGGGCTGCCACTAGTGTCTATTTATCCTTTTCACCCATGCCTATCCTTCGGTTAATTTATTGTGTTGCACAGGGAGCCAAATGCAACGTAATTTCGTTTGGAACTGCATGTATCAATGTATTTCTAAATGACAATAAAGTTTGTTTGACTTGACTTGACTTGATCGGGACCAATCTTCCTGCATCTAGCCTGTCCAACCCTTAAGAATTTTGTAAGCCTTTATAAGATCCCCCCTCAATCTCCTAAATTCCTGGCGAGTACAAGCCGAGTCTATCCAGTCTTTCTTCATATGGAAGTCCTGCCATCCCAGGAATCAGTCTGGTGAAACTTCTCTGTACTCCCTCTATGGCAAGAATGTCTTTCCTCAGATTAGGAGATCAAAACTGTACTCAATACTACAGGTGTGGCCTCACCAAGACCCTGTACAACTGCAGTAGAACCTCCCTGCTCTTGTACTCAAATTCTTTTTCTATGAATGTCAACCTACCATTCGCTTTCTTCACAGCCTGCTGCACCTGCATGCCTACTTTCAATGACTGGTATACCATGACACCCAGGTCTCGTTGCATCTCCCCTTTTCCTAATCGGCCTCCATTCAGATAATAATCTACCCTCCTGTTTTTGCTGCCAAAGTGGATAACCTCACATTTATCCACATTACACTGCATCTGCCATGCATTTGCCCACTCACCCACCCTATCCAAGTCACCTTGCAGCCTCCTAGCATCCTCCTCACAGCTAACACTGCCCCCCAGCTTCGTGTCATCCGCAAACTTGGAGATGTTGCATTCAATTCCCTCATCCAGATCATTAATATATATATTGTAAATAGCTGGGGTACCATCACTGAGCCTTGCAGTACCCCACTAGTCACTGCTTGCCATTCTGAAAATGACCCATTTAGTCCTACTCTTTGCTTCCTGTCTGCCAGCCAGTTCTCTATCCACATCAATACTGAACCCCCAATACCGTGTGCTTTAAGTTTGTATGCTAATCTCTTATGTGGGACATTGTTGAAAGCCTTCTGAAAGTCCAGATAAGACATCCACAGGTTCTCCCTTATCCACTTTACTGGTTACATCCTCAAAAAATGATATAAGATTCATCAGACATGATTTACCTTTCATAAATGCTGACTTTGTCCAATGATTTCACCGCTTTCCAAATGTGCTGCTATCCCATCTTTAATAACTGACTCTAGCATTTTCCCCACTACCGATGTTAGACTAATTGGTCTGTAAATCCCCGTTTTCTCTCTCCCTCCCTTTTTAAAAAGTGGGGTTACATTAGCTACCCTCCAATCCTCAGGAACTACTCCAGAATCTAAAGAGTTTTGAAAAATTATCTCTAATGCATCCACTATTTCTGGGGCTACTTCCTTAAGTACTCTGGGATGCAGCCTATCTGGCCCTGGGGATTTATCGGCCTTTAATCCATTCAATTTACCTAACACCACTTCCCGGCTAACCTGGATTTCACTCAGTTCCTCCATCTCATTTGACCCCCGGTCCCCTGCTATTTCCGGCAGATTATTTATGTCTTCCTTTGTGAAGACAGAACCAAAGTAGTTATTCAATTGGTCTGCCATGTCCTTGTTCCCCATGATCAATTCACCAGTTTCTGACTGCAAATTTGTTTTGTTTTAACTAACCTACATTTGTTTTAACTAACCTTTTTCTCTTCACATATCTATAAAAACTTTTGCAGTCCGTTTTTATGTCCCGTGCCAGTTTTCTTTCATAATCTATTTTCCCTTTCCTAATTAAGCACTTTGTCCTCCTCTGCTGGACTCTGAATTTCTCCCAGTCCTCTGGTAGGCTGCTTTTTCTGGCTAATTGGTATGCTTCATCTTTAGTTTGATACTATCCCTGATTTCCCTTGTTATCCACGGATGCACTACCTTCCCTGATTTATTCTTTTGCCAGACTGGGATGAACAATTGTTGTAGTTCATCCATGCAGTCTTTAAATGCTTTCCATTGCATATCCACCGTCAACCCTTTAAGAATCACTTGCCAGTCTATCTTGGCCAATTCATGTCTCATACCCTCAAAGTTACCTTTCTTTAAGTTCAGAACCCTTGTTTTGAATTAACAATGTCACTCTCCATCCTAATGAAGAACTCAACCATATTATGGTCACTCTTGCCCAAGGGGCCACACACAACAAGACTGCTAACTAACCCTTCCTCATTACTCAGTACCCAGTCTAAAATAGCCTGCTCTCTCGTTGGTTCTTCTACGCAAATTTACTTCCTCAGCAGTTACTGCAGAATAACTGTACATTAATCTTGTAACTGCATTTCACAATTTAACAGCCTCTGAGAAGACAAGGGGTGTGCACAAAATTAGTGGCAGGTAATCTGATAGTTCCTTCAGACTCATTCATATCAGAGCAGTTATTAAATAATTTGTGGTTCCCACTGGCAAGGTCATTATTGCAGTAGAACACTTCTAAAAAAGATAAGCAGAGCACTTGATTAAATAGCAAAGCTTGTAAATTACATTTGTTGTAAATGCAGAGTTTTGCAATCAATTTAAAGTAAGATGGTGCAATTGATTTAGGATATCATTGATGGATACTGCAAGATAGATAAGGCTTGAAACATTATCTTCCACCTTTGGACTCTCATCAGTGCAATGAAAGATCATCAAGTCCTTTGCTGAATACCTGAAGGGCACTTGCACTACTTTGTGGATCATCTTTCCTCATAGATTATAATTATAATAGCCATTCATTTTTTAAGATTCACTCAACTGATGGATATCACTAAAAGGACATTTCTATTGAAATGTCTACTTGCCCTCAAGCGGGTAGTGGTGAATTGAATTTTGTTCATACCCTTGTTTGCTTCGGTGCCACATCCATCAATACATTCCTTTCCTCATCCAGAAAAGTCATTTGGAATAACCAACAAAATGATGAATGGGAATGATGTGATTCCATTGCAATATGGAGTAGACAAAATGAGGGAAGAGTAGTGATAATTGAGGGGCTTATTCCATGACAACATGCTAACATCAGAAAATGAGTTTAGAGGAATGTTAAAGTGAGTACAGTATTTTTTTTAGTGATCTTAAAATCGCTGCTGATGGATTACTATAAATACCAATACAAAAGAAAGATTAAAACCTGTTGCATAGTTGAGTAATTCACGCCTAAGTTTTATTGAGATTCAATCAGCTTCTGCTAAACAGGGGAATCATAACCGAGATGCATTGTAGCTAACTTGAATCTTTGAAAAACTACATATTCATCAGCTGCTATTCAGGAACTAGATTAAAACATTTCAGCCAGAAAATTAAACAAATCGTAACTAGTACAAACACACAACCATACAATTTGCTCTAAAGTTGTGACTTTTATTTAAATCACCATGCTTTTTTCCTTGACTGAAAGCTACATATTGTTCTCAGACACATGCTGAAAAACAAGGAGTCTTGAAAAACAGCTTGTACCGAAAGCGTAAAGTACTGCGTATTGTGTCACAGTGGGTCTATCTTTACAGGACATTATTACGAGAAGATGAAAATACTAAATTGGTTTTTAAGGTATGGTATTTTAAAATTTCTAAAATATTTTGTATTTTATTTACAGTCTTCATAAACAACATGTAGTACTTATCCTTTTGTGCTTTATACAGAACCTTTATAGGTGTGTGCTGGATGATCTTTTTGAGTACCCGAGTTTGGAGAAAGATTTGAAAGAACTCCAGAGCCTGTTTCGGACACCTCGCAGACAGTGAGTACGACAGACATGCATGTCCTGCTCTATTTACTGCTCTTGAGATTCATGCAGTTAACAGGATGTGACTGTTAAAGTACTGATTATGGGAGCAGAAAGAGGAGAATCATGATACATGAGGCACTCATTCCAGGACAACATGCTGCCAACAGAATACTGACAACCTTTGTTTGGTGATATTTACTACCCATTGACTTGGTACAGAAATTCCTGGAATTAATATGCGTGCTTGCCTATTAAACTAGCTCCGGGCACGCACTTGGCCCAAATTCCCGAATGCTAATTCCAGTCCACATTTATAGCCTCCAGCTCCAGCCGCACATGTGGCTTGACCTCTGTCTCCAGCCAAACACCCGGTTGATGTTGCCGACCTAGCTCCAGTCACACACTCTGTCCCTATTCATGATGGCTCGCTCTGTCTGCACACATGGCCCATGCTTCTGACCTCTGCGTTGGCTGCATACACCTACCCAATGTTGCAGGCCACTGACTCAATATACCAAAAGCAGCTGGAAGATAACTCATCCGCGCCTTCTGATACGAAAGTGTCTCCTACTCCAATGCCAACAAACCTTGTCTAGCAGTGGAGGTAATCTTCAGGGCAAATGGGAAACTGTTCACCCAACAGTGAATATACCTCACATCCAAGGACTCCCAGCAGACAAATGCAATATGCAGGTGCTGCTTGCATTTCTGCACATTCAGATGCCATGCTCAGATATCAAGCTCCTAGCTTCATTCCAAGACCTCAATCGTGGCTCAAAACGCATGGTCTGCTGGGCAGTTGTGATCCTTGCCAGCCTCTATGCTTCTGACACATTGACAACAGAGAGCAGGCTCCACAGGGCCCTTAAAATATGCCCCCAAACCCTATATGTGCTAAGTACTCTAAATTCACTAACCAAATCAACATCAATGATAGAGTCATACAGCATAGAAACAGACAGGTGTCTGAAAAGAGTCTCGACCTGAAACGTTACCCATCCCTTCTCTCCAGAGATGCTGCCTGTCCCGCTGATTTACCCAACATATTACTCTATCATCGATTGAAATGGGCCCTTTGTCCCAATTTGCTCATGCTGACCAACATGCCCCATCTAACTAGTCCCACCTGCCTGCGTTTGGCACATATCCTTCTAAACCTTTTCTATCCGTGTACCTGTCCAATTGATTTTTAAATGATAAAAGCAGTCTCAACTACCTCATCTGGCAGCTGTTTCCGTCTACCAATCACCCTTGTGCAAACCCCTCCCCCCCCCCCCACCTCAAACCTATGTCCTCTGGTTCTTGATTCATGTACTCTACATAAAAGACTTTGTGCATTTGCCCCACCTATTCCTCCCATTGAGGAAAGATGGTGTTCAGCCGGAAAAGGTGTAGAAAATATTTACAAGGATGTTTCCAGGACTCGAGGGCCTGTGCTATAGGGAGAGGGAGCAGCCTAGGACTTTATTCCTTGGAGCGCAGGAGGATGAGGAATGATCTTCTTGAGATGTACAAGATCATGCGAGGAGTAGGTAGGGTAAATGCACAGTCTTTTCCCAGAGTTGGGGAATTGAGAACAAAATGACATAGATTTAAGGTGAGGGGGGAAAGATTTAATAAGACCCTGTGGGGTGCCTTTTTTTAAACAAAGGGTGGTGGGCATGTAGATCGAACTGCCGGATGAGGCATGAGGATTAGATTAATTAGATTCAATTTTATTGTCATTGCACATTTACAGTACAACAAAATGCTTTAACCTTGCAGTCATAACATAGAATAAAATAACAAAACACACACTCAACACAGTTTAACATCGACCACAGTGAGTCCACCAGGCACCTCCTCACTGTGATGGAAGGCAAAAGTCCCAAAGTCCTTGTGTCTTCCCTCCTTGCTCTCCCTCTGCGCTGAGGCGATCCAGGCCTCCGATGTTGTGACCCCGCCGGGTGATGGTACAAACTCCGCGGTCTGGGGCGGTCGAAGCTGCCGCCCTCCAGTCCAGCGGACGAAGCTGTTGTTGCGGGAGCCCTGGAAAAACAGGTCACCAACCTGTGACCTGCGAGCTCCCGATGCTATCGTCCACTGAGCCCACGGCCGAGCCTCCGAGAAACGCCGCCACAGTCCCGAAGTCGGCCAGCTTTGCGATGGTAAGTAAGTCCTGGCTCTGCCTCCGGATCCTCGAGGTCGGTCCCAGTTGGAGGCCGCCAGCTCCACCATTAGGCCTCAGCGCAGACAGAGACAGGGGATACGACAGATCGCATCCCCCCGAAGGAAGAGACCAAAATCATGTTTCATCCACCCCCCCCCACCTCCCCCCACCCCCACACACACACATACGCAACCAAAATGAACTAAAATAAACTGAAACGGGACAAAAAGAAAAGACAAGACGGACTGCAGGCAAGCCGCAGCTGCAAGGCAGCGCCGCCACTTCCGGATAACGTTTAAGATACATTTGGACAGGTACGGATAGAATAGGTTCAGAGGAATATGTGCCAAAAGCAGGTAGGTGGGACGAGTGTAGATTGGGTGTGGGCAAGGTGGGTCGAAGGGCCTGTTTCTACGCTTGGTGCAAGTTAACTGGCTACCCTCTAGACATAATGTATGCAAAACTGTATAAGCAAGAAAAGGATATTTGAAATATTCTAAATTAATTTATTTTTGTTTCAGCACCATTGACGACTGTTCACCGCACAAGAAGGTAATTTTTAAATAATTTAATTAAGATTGAAACGTTTTAGCATTCTTTTGCAAGACTTGGATAATAATTGGATAACTAATAATATCTTTCTCCAAAATATAATGATGGTGGTGCTACATCATGCAACACATTCATTCTTTCAAGGATGAAGTCGAGGAGAATAGAATGCTACAGAGGAGCAAAGAGGGTCTTTCTCATATAACATTTTTAACATAATGCAATGATTTATCAAGATGCATATAATATCTGAATGCAGGCAGGTCCATTATGAGGCTTCACCAAGTCATACGCCTGTACAGTGTTAAGCCAGGCCCTTTGGCCCAACTTGACTATGTTGATCAAATTGACATTCTGGGCTTGCTTCAGCTGTGAGGTTTTGGACCATATTCTTCTAAAAATTAAAGCATAAGAAGCTTTATATCAACATGAAAGTCTTACAAGCTAGATTTAGAGTTATTGCTGAATCTGTCCAGAACAAAATAAACTGAGATCAGCTTGCAGTAATGCCACCATAATAGTATGAACATATCTCAAAATAATGAACAGCATTATTCACTTACTTCAACTGTGCCTATTCTCTTTGTGAACATGTTTTTCCACCAGGTTCTCTGGTTTCCTCACATCTCAAAGATGTGCAGGTTGGCAGGTTAATTAGCCATTGTAAGTTTTCCTTTGTGCATAGATGAGCAGCCTGCAACTAGAAAGAAAGGCATTTAATACCCCCTCCAAAGATATGATCACTATAATCTAAGATGCAATTTAAGTTCAGAACTAGTGAAGTGTTGCACTCTTGGGGTGACATCTTTAGAATGAGGTATTAAGTTAAGGCCCTTCCTGCCATCTCAATTGTATGTAAAAGGTCACGCGGGTCAGTAGTGAACATTTGTAGTGAACTATTGCCAATATTCATCCGCCAAACAAGTCCACTAGAATAGATTATTTAATCATTATGATACCATTGTGCTGAAATTGGATACTTCTGACATTACCGCAGTGATCACACTCAAGTTTAATTTCATTAATTGTGTTGAGATACCCTGAATGGGATGCACAAGGCAATGTATAAATTTCAGTCCTCTCAACTGATGTATCAGATTTGCTGCTATTGTGTATGTTCTCACTGTAAACATGTGTTGCCATCAGATGCTCCAGTTTCATGGCACATCCCAAAGATGTGCAGGTTGGTGGGTTAATTAGCCACTGCAAAATTTCCTTCATGTGTAGATGAGCGGTAGAATGAGGAGGGCTTTGATGAGAAAGTGGGAAGAATAAAAATGTGATTAATGCAGGATTAGTGCAAATGGGTGATTAATGGTCAGCGCAGATTTGGTAGGCCAGAAGTCATGTTTCTGTGCTGTATCTCTCAATTACTCTGTGACTCTCTGATCATGAAATAACTGCACCAACGATTTGAATTTTTACGTTGGCTCACTGTACAAAGAGACCTATTTATCCTGCACATTTACATCAAATAATAACCCATTCTTGCCAATGATATGTGCAGACTAGCCAAGATTAGGAATCGGATCAAAGCAAACATGCACTCAAATAATAGACTTTAAAACCATACCTTAAACTACCAATCAAGGGATTAACTAATAAGTATAATTAAATAAGTTGCAGTTTTGTTTTAAACCACTGTTGCATACTCACAGCGCTCAACTACTCCAATGAACTCATGTTTATGAATATAATTGCCTCAGAAATTTCAGGCTGTTGATATCAGGTCTATTAAAATTCGTAATGTTGACCTTGCTGAACAAATTTTTGCTGCTCTTATTTAATTTTATTCCACAAAGTTTTAAATTATTCCCCAGATATGAATTTGTAGCGATAAGTTGTCTGCAATGTAATGATTCTTTTTCACATTATAACCTTTCATGTTTGTAGCTTATTATTTCAAAGGTTATTTTGTCATTGATCAATTTTAAGAAAAATTGTATCAGCATTAATTGTAGCAAATCTTAATGACATTTTAACCTGCAAGATGTGCATTTTTGATTCATTCAGTATGTTGGAACTATGAGCACATCAGTCTCATTTACATATTTTATATGTTATAATATTTATAGATAGATATAGGCAAACCAAGGGTTCCCACATATCTCTGTTATAGAAGTGGCTTGGAATTTGTTGAGGTATTATAGATTAACAATAGTTGTGTGGAGAACTGTTTGATACTTTTTTCTATTAATTGTAAAATTGTTCATTAATATTCAAAACAATAATTTCTCTTTTCTCAGAATATGAAATAATGTACATGGATAGGAATAACAGAAAGAAGTATAGGCTTATACAATTAGATGAAGATAGATAAACATGAAACATAAACATGGACCATTAGGACAAATACCATCCTTCTGAACTGTACATAGAAACATAGAAAGTAGGTGCAAGAGTAGGCCATTCGACCCTTCGAGCCAGCACCACCATTCAATATGATCATGGCTGATCATCCAGAATCTTACATTCTTTGTAATTCTGTGAAATGACGCATTGTTTTTCTATTTAGTATTTTTTGTCAATACTGAGCATTATCAGAAGACATGGAAACCAATTAGCTAATGTTATTGAACTATTTGGTGTCTATTGTCATCTGATGATGCTCAGTATTGACAACGCGTTTGCCATCTCACAATGGAGTTCCATGAATGGTCGCCAAATTTGAATGAAGATGTAATCCATCTGGATAAATCTTCAGATACTTTAGTTATGAAAAGAAAAATTTGAAAATATGTAGTTTTATTGACATAAAAAATGAAATAGGAAAACAAAATGCACCAATTTCACGGAATTAATAAAATTAACTTTTGTTGGTCTTTTGCAAAGATCAGGTGGAGCCAATGGGGTGCAAAAAGTTGAATGCGAGTGATATTGGTAGGTGGATTGGTGGGAATTTGAATAATTGCATTATTACCGGAATGGGTGCCTCGGGCTGTGAAGTGGTCTGTAGAAACAAGGAACTGCAGATGCTGGTTAATACTCCAAAAGGAGATAAAGTGCTGGAGTAACTCAACAGATTTGGCCGGAGAACATGGACAGCTGACATTATGGGGTCAATACCCTTCTTCAGTCTAAACTTCAGTCTGAACTTCAGTCTGAACTGACTCTTAGTCTGAAGAAGCGTCTTGACCCAAAACATTACCTATCCATGTTCTTCAGAAATGCTGCCTGACCTGCATTGGTGTGCGAAATGGTGTGATTCTGTAACCCTACCAACCCGTCCAGAGAGGTGACACAGTGGTGCAATGCAGCCAATGCATGTCTGTATTACAGGGCAATAGAGTAGCACCAAGGCAAATTCCTTTTATGTATACATACTTGGCTAATAAAATGTATTCATTTCAATTCAAACTCTTGTTCCTATATCCAACTCCTTAAACCTGAATGACTGCAGTTTCCCTTTAAATTCTTCAGTTCAAATTATGTGTTGCCTTCACAGTCACTGACTTTAATTAGTCATACATCCCAGAACTACAATGAAAATGGATCTGTTAAAATGCCGCTCTCTGGTAGACACTCTGCTCAGCTCAATCTACTCACATTCTTCACAGGCTTTCAGTTTATGATAGACTGATTATTTAAGTGTTGTGAGGTATCTTCAGAGTGATTGCAGCACCACCTGGTGGTGTGACCTATTTCAGAAGCAATAATACTGCTTGAGTATGAAGTGATGTTGAGAGCTTTTGTCTGGTATTAAATCAAAATTTAATTCCCTTTTTCTTTAACTGCTTACTCCTTCTTGAATTAATTTGTGCAAGATATATTTCCCAACAATTAACTTGGCAGAATAAGACCATAACCTATCGTTAATGAATTGAAGTGAATTCAAAACTACCTTCAGGTTAAAAGAATTTGTGGGGCAAAGAGTGGAAAAGAGACTATAACATATTGAATTAAGATCGGTGACTGGTGTTGAACAATGGTGTTTGTCTTTTGTAATGGGGGGGGGGGGCTCTTGCTGTGATTTGTAGATCGCATAATAAGTTATTATAGGCCATCCCTGGATTTCGAATGGTTTCCCTTTTTACAAATGTCTATAACTCTTCAGAGTTTTAATATATACATAAAAATCAGGAGAGAAAATAAATGTGAATGCTTTCCCTGCTTTAAATCTCTCACATACATTTCCAGCAGCTGTCTCCTCCTTCACCCTCCCCTCCCCTGTCTCCAACTGCCCTTTCTCTCTTCATTGTCTGCTTCCATCTACCACCCCCATGACTCTGACTCCCAACTCCACCCTTCCCATCCTCCCCTCCCCCACCTGCTCTATCTGCTCCGTCATCCTTCATCCCGCTTAGTCCGTTCATCATCTGCTGACCCTGTCTCTTGCCTCTCCGTCTACTTTTTATGCCGGCTATCTTCCTCCTTTATTTTCTCTCGTGATTCAAGGTCTCATCCCGAAACATAGATAATTCTTCCCCACCACCTTCTCCCTCTGGATGCTGTTGGTCCTGATGAGTTCCTCCAGCAATTTGTTATTTGCCCAAGATTCCCACATCTGTAGTCCCTTGTGACTCCCAAACACATTGTTGCCTTCACCCTTATCAGTGCATTGGTAACATGTTCCTAAAAGGGCAATGTAAGGAATTTCATAAATTATGGAAACTGCATTTGAAGACAGTGTTTCAAAAAGTATTTTCAAAATGTGTCTGTCAGACATGGTGGTCTATTGTAACAATACAATTCCATATAATTGCTTTTGGTTTGCAACAGTGGCACGATTACCAACGTCAATCAATATACTACATGTTTTATTTATTTACAGATTCCAACAACTTTCCATCAACTCAGTTGCAGAGAAAGATGGCTACAACCTAAACCATATGTAGCTGAGGAAGGTTAGTTGTAGAGGGGAAATCTGAAGCCAAATAAAATGCTCAATTACTCTATTGTTTATCCATTTCAAAAGATGATCCCATCTGATCGAACTAGCCTTGACTTGGGGATTTTTGGAAATATTCACAATTCTTTTTTTAATTCAGCAAAGTATTTTCAGATTTCAGGCTTGGTACCAAGAGAGCTCACATTTTCCAGATGGCTGTAATAATCTCATTTTTAAGACTATCTTGGTTCGGACAGATTGATAATCCCTGTTTAGGCATTGCTTTTTACATTTAATTTTTGCACTGGAGGAAATGGTAAATTCATGTAATTAGTAAACGTTGATGAAGAATGCTGTTAAATGTTAAAACCTGTCATAAAGCAAACACTGCATCCAGCAGGGAGGCCTAGATAGAGAGAATGTGGAGAATGTGTTTCCACCAGTGGGAGAGTCTAGGACCAGAGGCCATAGCCTCAGAATAAAAGGACGTACCTTTAGAAATAATATGAGAAGGGATTTCTTTAGATAAAGAATGGTGAATCTGTGGAATTCATTGCCACAGATGGCTGTGGAGGCTTTTTTAAGGAAGAGATAAGCAAATTCTTGATTAGTAAGGGTGTCAGGGTTATGGGGCGATGGCAGGAGAATGGGGTTGAGAGGGAAAGATGGATCACCCATGGCGGTGTAGACCTAATGGCCTAATTCTGCTTCTAGAACTTATAAACTCATTAACATAAGACATTTCAATGGTGTGACACAGATGTTGACATCATTGTGTTCCAAATACTGTGGATATGAGATAATGCATTTAAATTATTACATCCACTTTATGGGCTTCCACTGGCCACTACAATAGCAGGTTTAACAGGTCAGAAGTTCATACACAATCTATGTTGGAATTAGGGCCACTGCTAAATTGGATGGCACATATATTTAGTGCTTCTTAAGTAAAGTAGATGATTATTTCATCCTCTCGGGTATAAGAAGAGTGTTTTTGTAAATTGTATGAATATCGCTCAACTGTGATTTTTCAAATCTAAAATATAGTTAGTCCTCCTTGACACCAACAAAATGCTGAATGAGAACTAAAATAATGTAATCTGTCTGACGATGGATGCCAGTCCTGAAGCACTAAGTGTTATACTTTCACCCAGCATTGCCTAACCTGCTGAATCTTCCATATTTACTGTTTTATACGTGAAAGGAACTTGAGGCTGTAACCCAGAGATATGTATCAATCTTTTCAATATTCTATGAATGTTGTAAGTTTTCTTCCATGCATGATTCACCTGCCTATTTAAATTGGGTGGAATTTATTTCATTTTAATACAGCTCCTTTATTTATTTGTGCAGTTTTTTGCCGTGTATATTTGACAGACCATTCGTATGTCAGCTTCCGAACTAAAATGTCAACATCAGCACAGAACATTCTTCACAGAGTGGCTGAGAAACTTCAACAGTGTGAAAATGATTTAATTCTTGTGGCAGTCACATCTACTGAGGGTGAGTTTCCCCTTTGACATGCCAAATGCCAATATGTCTTAAAATGCCCTTTGAAATTGCCTGCTAAGCCACTTAGGTGCATCATTATCATTACATTCACACAGAAAGAATACAAATTGATGAATTATTCGGAAGGGAGCGTCGTTGAGTATGGCAGCCTTTCGGCCTTTTATTCTTTTTTTAAATTTTAATTTGGCAAAAAGTTTTGTCTTGGAGGTCTTTTAGTCTTTTTATGTGGGGGGGGGAAGGAGAAAACTATTTTTCTCATTCACTACCTCATCGAGGATATGTCTGTCCTCTGAGCTGCATCTTCACCACTTCCTCGCGGATTGGCGCGGCTTTTCCTGTCGGAGACCGGCCAGAGATTCAGTTTCAGCATCAGCATAGCACTGAGTACCATCGCGGAGCAGGCGATGCCTTACTGGGGTCGCCGTGTTGGAGCTCCGGAGTGCTGGGACTGCCGACTTTAACACCGTGGAGTTGTGGTCTGTGGAGCTTCCAGCCACGGACGGCGCTGACTTTAACATCGCGGGGCCCTCAGATCTTTCGCCGACGATTGCCAGGTTGGAGCTCCGCCCAGCTCAGCCTGTGGATTTCGGGAGCCACTGAGAGTGTTCTTCCGATGCCGGAGATCCATCATCCGGTGAGAGGGCCTGAACATCGGGCCGCCATTGCAGCCACTGCGGAGACCTCAATAGGCCCTGACCACGGGTGAACAAAGAAGAAGATGACTGAACTGTTTTTACCTTCCCTCACTGTGGGAAACATTGATTCGCTGTGTGGGGATGTTCATGTTAAATTCTATCGTGTCGTGTTCTTTTTATTTGTATGGCTGTACAGTAACCCAAATCTCACTGTACCAATTGGTGCAGTGACAATAAATGTAGACTTGAACTTGTCACCTGTCATATTCTTGGGCGTCAGATGCAGACAATTGTTGTTGCAAAGAACTCCTTTCCAACATTTAAGGACTGGTGTCTAAATTAGTAGTGTGGTCGCACCAACTAATCAAGCAACAGCTTGATATAATCTCTGCCTCCATGGGATCCATTCCTCTCCATTCCAGGCAAGTGCTATCTAAATGCCTCCTAAATGCAACTATTGTATCTGCTTCCATCACTATCCCTGTCAACAATTTCCAGGCACCCATCACTCTCAGTGTAAAAGAACTTGCCCTACATATCTCCTTTGTCTTCTGACCTTAAACAGTGCCCTGGAGTCTTTGACATTTACTCCCTGGGGAAAAAGGTTCTGGCTGTGAATGCCTCACAGCATTTTATATACTCTCTTAGGTCTCCCCTGATTCTCAATGCCCCAACTGATGAAGCTAGCATACCATATAACTTAGACATGAGGAACTGCAGATGTTGGTTTTATGAATCAGAAACAAAGAAAAACAGTGTATGGAAGAGAATCATAGTACCAGGTGCGACAGGAGTATGAACTGGAGTGGGAAGAGCAACTGCCAGACGGCCTCACCAGTCAGTGAGTGAACGAGTGAGTCTGCACAGTGCTCCCGCATCTACTCGGCTTCATCCAGTCCCTGATAGCTACTGCTCCTGGCAGGGGGGGGGGGGGGGGGGGGGGGGGGGCTGGAGAGAGAGAGCACATAGAAATTACTCATTCCCACCCTGTAAAGATGTCTGCAGCTTTACAGCAGCCAGCAAATACATCCCTATCCATATTGTGCTGGTCTTCAAGATGCTTGTTCATACTTAAGGGGTGTCCATAAGTTGGATGTTTGTAACATGGAGAGGACCCATACTGAGTCTGGCACATGTAACTTTTCAAATAACTGAATGACATCAGATTCACAGAACCCAGAAAAATCCTGCCCATTTGCTTTTCTTGTGTAAAATGAAATGTGCATTTTCCAGTTGTTGATTTTTCTGGGTGATAAGAAACGGAATAGCTACTTTTCCAATTATTTAATTTGTTTCTCCTGTTTTCAGAAAGACGTATTCTCCAACCTGATGATGTGTCAATTTTCAAATCTCTTCATCCCACCACCCGGATATTTGTTTGTAGAAAAGATTCCAACTGTTTGGTAAGATATAATTTCATACAAACTGTGAATCAACATTCCTGGTTTTGTTGCCTGCACTCTGATTTCTTTTGGATAATGTTGATATTTAGTAGCTGAGAATTTGTCTGTCTTCCAAACCAAGGGCAGTTATGACTTTGGACTGTATTACACAATCATGGAGAAGCAAGAAGAATGCTAGACCCTGTCGATGTTCCATTTCAAAAGATATAGTCATAAACTTCCATTTAGTTCCTTCTCAACACTGATACTGTTTTTGCCAAGTCTGTTGGGATTGTTTGTGCGACCCATAAGTGTGTGACAATGCATCACC
The DNA here is from genome assembly GCA_963514005.1 of Raja brachyura. The sequence continues at coordinate 88,676,905 of OY740782.1, forward strand.
AGTTTAAGATCAATAAGTTCAGTTATTTTGTGGTAGTTGCACGAAAATGTTGGTGCATTACTTTAAATAAACTAACCCCTTACCAAAAAGCATAGCGAGAACATTTTAGTAAAGCATTATTCATTTTTTGTTTTGATTATCCAGTATTATTGCAGAACTATAAATTCCCATCAAAATGTTATAATAAAGACACACACAGTAATTAATATGAATTTTCTGTATCCATTCCAGTCTCTTACAGTGGAAAATGATGAAACATCACAAAGAGCCATACAAGTGCTTGGAATGAACACCTGGCATTTAGCCAACAAACTCACCAATTTCGACTGGGATTTGTTTAACTGCATCTGCGAGGTAAATGTTATATATTAAAGTTATGAATTCATTTCTGCGCACACAGTATGTTTAGGACCTTCGCTGTTGTAAAGGAACATCTTGGGATGGAGGTTGAACTTTTCCTCAGCATTTCAGATTCTTCAAAGTATCAACTATGGCACCTGATGGAAGCACGATATTTTTGTTCCCTTTCACAAAAAAACGGAATTAGCAGCAGATGAGAAGATTTGATTGAACAAAATTATTCTGAGCTGAATGGATATTAATTTGCATGATCTACTACTTACTGTTCCATTATATTAATTTGCATGATCTACTACTTACCGTTCCATTATATTATGTTAGAGACAATTCTGCCTTATTCAATCTTTACATTTGGAAGCATACTAAATGTTTAGATTGATGTTTGTGGGCATGTTTAACCCCATTTCCTCTCCCCAGTGTAACCACCAAACCAATCACTCACCGACCTCCACAAGTGCCATACATTTGTTGGCCAAGACTTCAGCCACATTTCCCCATGATGTGAAACTCTTACAGCCACCTTCTGTCACCACTTATGGCAACCCCTTCCCAGCTTAGTGTACCAAAAAATGCTTCGGTGTACCGAATGTTTAAAATAATTGCTGTTGCAATTGCTGTTCAAAAATATTCAGGAGAAAAATGTATAGAGAATATAGAGAAAAAAAATATTCAGGAGAGTGAAATCCAATGGTCAGGCCAGTTTGTTGAGGCTGACCAAAAATTGTGTCCTGTCGGAACAAGGAAGTGATGGTAGATTTTACTGTTGTTAACATTCAATCTTTTGCCCAGAATTCTGGAATGATGATTAGTCATAGAATCATACAGCACAGAAGCAAGCCCTTCAACCCTCTTGTGTGTTCAACTACACTGACTAATCTTACATTACTTTTTTTTTAAACGGGCGAGAACAAAATGATTCTAGATGTAGTCTCTTTTAACTGAACTTGATTAAGATTCATAATTTACATGCAAAACAAAGCAGCGGTAAAAGGGTAAATAAAGCAGGCGGTTTCACCTCCACATTTACAGCCCTAATTTTATGGCACACTCTTTGTCCAATACATTATGCAGGTGATCTTCACTGACCTCTCCCCCAATTTTTCCAGCAGTTGTAGAACTGAAACATTACAGGCCGACTCCTTCTTTCCTTTCTATTTACACTCGCTGGAAACAACTTTTGATGTTGTCATAGGAAGAAGAGTTTATTGTGCAAGTCAGGAATTACTGCAATGAATTAACATTTCCTCATCATCAAATTAGCTCATTGCAAGTTTGTGGTTTATGTCAGTGAACACACTGCTTTCAAAATATGTTTGTTCTATGCTATAGCTTTAAGATAAGATCTTTCAAATGCAGGAATGTTTTTCCTACTAAGTATAGGAAATCATCAACTGACAATAATGTAATAACAAGATGGAATGTAGATGCTGGTTTACCTAAGAAAGACACAAAATACTGGAGTAACTCAGTGGGTCAGGCAGCATCTATGGAGAACGCGGATTCGTGACGTTTCGGGTAGGGAACCTTCTTTAGACTGATTGCAAGTTGGGGGTGAGGGGGGGAGCAAGGATGGGGGAGAAGAAAGCTGAAAGAGAAGAGGGGCAGGACAAAGCATAGGCAGTAATAGGTGAACCCAGACAAGGTTTTTTTTTGATAGGGATAAAGGCCAGAGATGAAAAAAACAGGTGTGTGCCCAACAAGATAATGAGTTGCGAATTGTGAAGCTTGAGGATAGTAAAATTCTGAATTGTGTAGGAAGGAATATTGGGAGAGGGGGAGGTGCAAGGTCAGCCATGGTTCAGGGGAGGAGAGTAAGGGGGGTGAAGAAAGGGTGGGGTGGGGGGCTTGGGGGTGAAAGGGGAAAGGGAAATGACGGTTGTAGAAGTTACCTAAAATTGGAGAATTCAATGTTCATACCACTGGGTTGTAAGCTACCCAAGAGGAATATGAGGTGAGATTCCTCCAGTTTGTATGTGGCCTCACTCTGGCAATGGAGGAGGCCCAGGATGGAAAGGTCAGTGTGTGAATGGGAAAAGAGAGTTAACCATGGTTAACAACCGGGAGATTCCTCAGACCTTGACAGACCAAGCAAAAGTATCCAGCAAAATGGTTGCCAATTCTACACTTGGTCTCACTGATATACAGGAGGCCACATTGGGAATGCTGTACATGAGGTTAGAAGAGGTGCATGGAAACTTCTGTCTCACCTGGAAGAACTGCTGTGGTCCCTGGATGGAGGTGAGGGAGGAGGTTTAGGTACCAGCGTTGTGGGGAAGGGAAAGTATTTGGATAGGGGGTGGTTTGGGCAGGAAGGAGATGAGTGAACCAAAGAGTTGTGGAGGAGGCTATCTCTGTGGAAAGGGGTGGAAATGGGAAGATGAGACTAGTGGTGGAATCATGTTGGATGTGCCAGAAATGTCAGAGGATGATGTGCTGGATGTGGAAGTTGGTAGGGTGAAAGATAAGGACCATGGTAACTCTATCCTTATTGCATCTGGAGGGAGGGGGAGTAAGTCCAGAACCACGTGACAAAGAGGAGATGTGGGTGGGATCCTACTATGACAACCGGGGGTAAACTACATTCACCTAAGAATAAGGACATCTTGGATGGCTTCAAACAGAAAGCCTCATCTTGGAAGCAGATGAGGCAGAGATGGAGGAATTAAGAGCACAGGATAGCGTATTTTGCAAGAGGCCGGATGGGAGGAAGTGTAGTCCAGATAATGTTGCAGTCGGTAGGTTTGTAGTAGACATCAGTCGATAGTCTGCCCTGTGATGGAGAGAGAGAGATGCTCAAGAATGTACCTAACAGTAATGAGATGGGTTTCTGCTAAAAAAAAAATCAATGCCCAATAAACAAATAATTCCATGGAAATTAACGAGAGCTTATTTTCCAATGTTAACCGAATGGTAGCAACAATCACTTTGTAAAGTACATGGATAATTGATCGTGTGATCTAAGCCCTGCTGCATCACTTAGAGGACAAAGTGCACTGGAAATGTGAAAAAGCAATTGAATATATAATGCAGCGGCCAACAGCTTATGGTAATTCAGTTAAATACATTTTACAGCGATCTGTGTTTATTTGCCCTTGTCACCTATATGTTGGACACGGGTATTTATACCCAGATATTGGTATATTTTTCAAATGTTTTGCTGAAATCCCTGTTTCCGGAGCATGTTTCACCACACAACATTTGTTAACTAAAATAAGATTAAACAATAGGACTTTTGTGCGGCCGTTCTTGGAGTATTGCATGCAGTTCTGCCCACCTGATTACATGTGGAGGCTTTGGAAAGGGTGCAGATGAGGCTTACCAGAATGATACCTGGAGTAGGGTTTTTAAAGTTTAGTTTAGCGATACAGTGTGGAAACAGGCCCTTTAGCCCAAGCTGACCAGCGATCACCCGTTCACTAGTTCTATCCTACACACCAGCGACATTAGCTACAGGGAGAGGTTGGATAGACTTGGATTGTTCTGTCATGAATGCTGGAGGTTGAGGGGAGACCCGATAGAAGTATATAAAATTATACACATATAAGGCAGATAGTCAAAACCCTTTTCGCTGGATGGAAAAAATCAAATAATAGACATCGTCTTAAGGTGAGGGGGGCAAAGAGGATGTGCAGAGCAAGTTTTTATATTGAGGGTGGTGAGTGCCTGGAATGTGGTGTCAGGGTTGGTAGCTGCGGCAGATATGATAGTGGCATTTAAGAGACCTGGATAGGTATATGGATGTGCGGGGAATGGAGGGGTAGCGATTATGTGAAGACCGTTGATTTGGGCTTGGCAACATGTTTGGCACAGACATTGTGAAATAACGTGCCTGTTCCTGTGCTGTTTAGTGTAAACTTAAACCTGGGAAATGCATTGTTCAGGGAAAATTTATAGCAGCCCATCCTTGGAGGTGCTACTGCATTCGATAGCAGTGTGCCAAGTTTCGGAAGCAATACGCAATATAAAATATTCAAATGATGTCATACAGGAAGCAGGCATGGGAGTGCTATGACTAAACCCTGAGCAGAGTGAGTTATTGCCTCTGTACAAACAATGCTTTTGTTAATCTTGAGGACTCCATACCGTCAAGGTTTCTAAATGGAACAGTGGGAACAGAACGTGAATTTGTATTCATACTCCTGAGGTATTCAGAGCGTTCTTCCTGTAGTGAACAGAAATGCACATAATGCTCCAAATGTGGCCTCACCAAAGTTTTACACGACTGCAGCCTCCCGGCTTTTATACTCCATGCCCCAACTTATGAAGGCAAGCATGCTGGAAGCCTTCTTTATCACTCTGTTCACTTGTTTTGCCACCGTAAGAAGACAAAGACTATACCCAATCCCACTGTTTTGTTTAGTTTCATTTATTATTGTCACATGTACTGAGATACAATGAAAAGCTTTTGTTTGTGTGCTATCCAGTCAAGAAAAACACTTTCCATTAATAAAAAAGATTGAATGTGAATCTGACAAACAGATTCTTCTGTTCGGCAATGCTCCTTATGGACCTGCAATTTACTATATATGTTATTCTAGCATTAGACATCCCAAAATGGAACACCTCACACTTTAAACTGCATCGGCCATTTTCCTACCCAGATTTCCAATTGATTTACGTACTGCCCTCAAGTCATCAAATCTTGTGTCATCTGCAAACATATAAATCAGACCACCTACATTTTTTTTTTCCCAGACCTCCAGTTAGTAAACTATCTTTTATGATTAAGGCAATTTTGGATTAAATGTGACTCAATCTTCTGAATTAACCTACCATTAGGATCCTTGTCAAATGCTTTACTGGAGTCGATTCAGACAATATCCACTGTCCTGCTTATCAATCATCTTCATCACATTCTCAAAATCCTCAAGTAACATTTGTGAGACAAAGCTATACTGACCATTTCTAATAAGCCCAAACCTTTTAGTGCAAATATACCCTCATAATCTTCTCAAATAATTTCCCTAATTATGATCTACTGTTCACAATGCCAAAAAAGTCCTGGTTGTACCTGTTTTTCTTTTAAACAAAGCAACAACATCGGAAATCTTCAGTCTTCTGGTACCTCGGCCATGGGTAAAGAGGATGCAGAGAACCCTGTCAAGAACCCAGCAATCTCTTTTGCTTTCTTCAATATCCTGGGGTAGACTTCTTCAGTCTCTGAGGACTTATCCATCTTAATGTTTTTCAAATCAACACCTACTTCTTAATATTGACATCCCCTGGAATGTCAACATAGCCCTACCTAACCTCACCATTCTCTTCCACTTGGTAAATATGATGCTAAGTACTCCATAAAAAAAACTCAACTACTTCCTCGGGTTCCATGCATAAATTATCTCCTTTATCCTATATTGGAGCTACTGTTTCCCAAGCTACTCTCTTGATCCAAAGATAAAATGCCTTGCGATTTTCCATAATCCTACTTGTCCATGACATTACATGGTCCTTGTTAGCCCTCCTAATTAATTGTGTCTTTCCTGATTCCTTTATATTTATTCTAAGGCCTTGTCTGATTTCAGTTTACAAATACTTCCATTTTTTGACTAAACTTACAATCTCATCATCCAAGGCTCCTTAACCTTGCCATCTTTATTTTTCAGCCTCACATAGCCCTTAACAGCATTCATGTCAGAAAGATATTGGGGTCCAAGATCATTGCTCCCTGAAAATAGCAACACAAGTAGATAGTATTAAAGAAGACAGGGTATGTCCCTTCATCGGTTGGGACATTGACTATAAGAGTCAGGAGGTTAGGTGCAGCTTTATAAAATTACAGTTAGGCTGCATTGGGAGGATTGTATGCAGTTCTGACGGTGCCATTACAGGAAGGATGTGGAGGCTTTGTACAGGGTGCAGAAGAGCTTTATTACTATGCTGACTGGATTAGAGGGAATTAGTTATAAGGATTGATTGGACAGACTTGGATTATTTTCATTGGAGTGTGGGAATATTGCAGTACCTAATTTTTCCAGATATTATTTCCTAAAGTGAGAAATGGTGAAAACCCAGGCTTAGCTTTCTCATTCAGACATAAAAGAAAGAGATTGTGAGAGCTCTACTGATGACATTATTCTTGATTCCTCTTCCTTTGAAGTTAATTCTTCAGTGTGAAGAATCACAGAGGGGGATGGGGGGGGGGGGGGGGGGGAGGGGGGAGGGGGAACAAAGATGGACCTGGCATTGGATACTTTGTAGCCTTCACTTGTGTCAGCACCCTTGATGTGGTGATTAATTGCATACGTTCGATATGCAAGCAAAGAATTTTACTGTGATCTGCCACACGTGACAATAAAGCATTCAAACATCCGGTGGCCCTATGGAGTAGAACAGACTCGCGCTGTTTAGCTCTGTGAAAAATTGTGTGAAAACGGGGGAAAAATCGGGACACCTGCACTACAACGGTACCAGCTGCTTGCAGTAAGCTTGTGACGTCATCAGGCACGCGACGACACCGGCGGTATGTCTACACAACACACCCCCCCCCCCCAAACTGAGAAAAACTGGTAGGAGCAAAGAGGTAGGCCTGACTGAAGCCTTGGGCTCAGGTGTAACATCGTCCCAAGAAGAGATCTCAAAGAAGAAAAAGACAGATGTGGAAGAATTAAGAAGTTTCCTCGCTCAAGAAATCTCAAACATAATGGAAGAATTGAAAAAACTTAAACAGAACTTCAAGGAAGAATTGAAAACTTTTTAAAAACAAATTAAAGAAGAAATTCAAGAAGATGTCGTAGCTTCTGTACATGAAGTACTGGATTCCTGGAAGTTGGCCATGGAAGAAAATCTAAATCAAAAGATTGAAGAAGTAAATGTTAAATTCAATTTGATGGAATCCAGATTTAATTCAAAGTTGGATCCCATCTCTCAGCCACTAGAACAACAACATAAAACTGTAATTGAATTGGAGGAAATTGCTGAAACAAGCACTAAAACTACAAGTAAGCTTCTCTCCGAGAACAAGCGTTTATCAGACTTATTGCATAAAATAACTGAAAAATGTATTGACTTGGAGGGCCGACAGAGACGCCAGAATCTAAGAATTATTGGTGTTCGGAAAGGCAGAGAGGGGAACCGTGACCCCCGTGAATTTGCTGTAGATCTATTGAAGAAAGTTTTAAATCTGGATCAAGCACCTTTACTTGCTCAGGCACATAGAGCATTGAGACGCCGCCCAAGGGCGGACGCACCCCCAAGACAACTGATAGTGAAGGTGCAATATGATCATGTTTTGGATGATATGATGAAGGAAATCGTTCGCAGTAGAAATCTTGAATTTGAAGGAGACAAGATCAGTATATTTTGAGATTACGCTGTGGAGGGCACCAAGAAAAGAGCATTGTTTACAGACACAAGAAGAATACTTAAGAATATTAAAAACCTGAGATATGGACTGATGTGCCCCGCAACATTGAGAATCACCTATGACAAGAAAGAATATTTCTTCACCAAGCATACAGAGGCCCTTGAATATGCTGAGAACACTGAGAACACCGAGAGTGAGAAAGATGAATATCACTTAACACTTAATATACACCTGATGATACTGGATATTGTTACTTCACTGAGAATAAATTGAACTTTAAATTGCTATACTCAAGGACTGTCTTAAATTTAGAATGAAACTGAGTAGTTATCTTGTTATTGTTATATAATATTTTATATTTTAGTACTAATTACTACTAATCATAATTACTAATTATTGTTAACTGGATCAACTTAGAATTAGCTAAAAGGATGAATTATAAGTAATGTGTGATTCAGGCAATTTTTTTTTTTTTAATGGAGGTTTACTCCTTGATACTTTTGACTAATCGTGGACTAATATTTTTGCTATATGAGACTAATATTTTACTTACTTTGAGATTAATAATTATTCCACTAGTGGAATATAACCATTGTTTCCCCCCCCCCCCGTATATTGTTTTTTAAATTGAAATTGAAGCTTTTCTTTTAAGGAAAGTACGGAGCTGGTAATATATATTTTTTTAACCAAAAGCTACGGAAGTCCTTAGATGTCTAGCCACATTAGGGTGGCTGTCACTAACTGCACCAATTATAGATGTAGTTTTTTTCTTTATTTTACACTTTACTAATACAACACTCTCATTTTTTCTATTTTCTATTATATTATAATCATTACTTTGAATGATTATTTAAGGAGATATGACCGAGAAGAAAACATACAAGATCTAAAATTCATCTATCTGAGGTTCGGGTGTGAGATACGGTTTAACGTGCTGAACCATCTGCTCTATTATAGACCACCTTAATCATAAGATGCAAGACGTAAATGTGAAAACTGGGGGTGAAGGAATTACATTCTGTAGTTGTAATGTTAAGGGAATTAATTAACCCATCAAGAGAGGCAAAGTATTAGCTCATTTAAAATCGCTTAAAACAGATATAATATTCCTCCAGGAGACCCATCTTAAAAAGGAAGCGCAACATAGGCTGAAAGAAAAATGGATTGCTCAAACGTATCATTCTTCATTCACACATAAATCTAGAGGGGTTGCAATATTAATCCGTAAAGGTATACCTTTTAAGCATATATCAACTATAGAAGATATTGACGGCAGATTTATTGAGGTAGTAGGCGAGTTATACTAAAAAAAAGTGACTCTCCTTAATGTATATGGACCAAATTTTGATAGCCCATTGTTCTTCAAGAGAATACTTAATACTAGTCCAGAATGCACACAAAATAATTTAATAATTGGTGGAGACTTAAACTGTACACTAGATTCTTATTTAGACAGATCATCAACTCAAAGAAAATTAAAATCTCAGTCATGTGAATTTTTAAACTCGTATATTAACACTACCAACATTAAGGATGTCTGGAGAATTGAAAATCCATCCGGACGAGAATATCCATTTTATTCACCGGTGCATAAAACATATTCAAGGATAGACTATTTCTTAGTAGATTTCTAAACTTATTCCATTCACCTACAACCTTATGGTATGACACACGAGGTGCACATTTTTCATATCCAGAGCCAAAAGAGATGGGGGAGATATTCAACAATTTATTTTCTTCGGTATTCACCAAGGAGAAGGATATTGAACTCTGTGAGGTATGGGGGAAAAGTAGAGTAGCTATGGAAACTATGAGATTCAAAGAGGAGGAAGTACTGACACTTTTGAAAAATATGAAAGTGGATAAGTCTCCAGGTCCTCCAGGATATTCCCTAGGACATTGAGGAAAGTTAGTGTAGAAATAGCAGGGGCGATGACAGAAATATTTCAAATGTCATTAGAAACGGGAATAGTGCCGAAGGATTGGCGTTACTGCGCATGTTGTTCCATTGTTTAAAAAGGGTTCAAAGAATAAACCTAGCAATTATAGACCTGTTAGTTTGACGTCAGTGGTGGGCAAATTAATGGAAAGGATACTTAGAGATAATATATATATATATATAAGCATCTGGATAAACAGGGTCTGATCAGGAACAGTCAACATGGATTAGTGCCTGGAAGGTCATGTTTGACAAACCTTCTTGAATTTTACTAGGGAAATTAATGAGGGTAAAGCAGTGGATGTTGTCTATATGGATTTCAGTAAGGCCTTTGACAAGGTTCCCCGTGGAAGGTTGGTTAAGAAGGTTCAATCTTTGGGTGTTAATGGCGGAGTAGCAAGATGGATTCAACAGTGGCTGAATGGGAGATGTCAGAGAGTAATGGTGGATGGCTGTTTGTCAGGTTGGAAGCCGGTGACCAGTGGGGTGCCTCAGGGATCTGTGTTGGGTCCACTGTTGTTTGTCATATACATCAATGATCTGGATGATGGGGTGGAAAATTGGATAAGTAAGTATGCAGATGATACTAAGATAGGGGGTGTTGTGGATAATGAAGTCGATTTTCAAAGTCTACAGAGAGATTTGGGCCATTTGGAACAGTGGGCTGAACGATGGCAGATGGAGTTTAATGCTGATAAGTGTGAGGTGCTACATCTTGGCAGGACAAATCAAAATAGGACGTACATGGTAAATGGTAGGGAATTGAGGAATACTGTGGAACAGAGGGATCTAGGAATAACTGTGCATAGTTCCCTGAAAGTGGAATCGCAGGTAGATAGGGTGGTAAAGAAAGCTTTTGGTGTGCTGGCCTTTATTAATCAGAGCATTGAATATAGGAGTAGGGAAGTAATGTTAAAATTGTACAAGGCATTGGTGAGACCAATTCTGGAGTAAGGTGTACAATTTTGGTCGCCTAATTATAGGAAGGATGTCAACAAAATAGAGAGAGTACAGAGGAAATTTACTAGAATGTTGCCTGGGTTCCAGCAACTAAGTTACAGAGAAAGGTTGAACAAGTTAGGTCTTTATTCTTTGGAGAACAGAAGATTAAGGGGGGACTTGATTGAGGTCTTTAAAATGATGAAAGGGATAGACAGAATTGAAGTGGATAAGCTTTTCCCATTGAGGGTAGGGAAGATTTAAACAAGAGAGCATGACATGAGAATTAAGGGACAGAAGTTTAGGGGTAACATGAGGGGGAACTTCTTTACCAAGAGAGTGGTGGCTGTGTGGAATGAGCTTCCAGCAGAAGTGGTGGAGGCAGGGTCGATTTTAATATTTAAAAGCAAAGTGGATAGGTATATGGACGGGAAGGGGATGGAGGGGTATGGTCTGACTGCAGATAGATGGGACTAGGGGAAAATAAATGTTCGGCACGGACTGGAAGGGCCGAGAGGGCCTGTTTCCATGCTGTAATTGTTATATGGTTATATAATGTGACATTTCATATCGGGAAGTCCCACAAACAGCAATAAGATAAACCGTTAAAGTAATTTTATTTGAAGGATAAATACTGGCCAGGGCACAAGGATAATTTATGTTTAAGAAAGAACTGCAGATGCTGGTAAATCAAAGGTAGACACAAAATGCTGGAGTAACTCAACAGGTGAGGCAGCATTTCGGGTCCTGCATTTTGTGGCTACAAGTAGCAATGTTACAAAATTTTGAGATTTTAAAAATCAAGTCTGCAATTTATCCCATCAGATAAAGCATAAAAAGAAGATTAATTTGACACCTAATTCACTTTCATATATTCAGTATTAAAACAGTTATGGCTATTTTCATAATCGGAAATTAGCAACTTGTTCACTATTGCTTTTCCATTGACTTAACACAAAAGCTGTGATCAAGGACAGTCAAAAACCCATAACTTTCTTAAAAATTAAGAGAACTGAATGACATTTTCAGTTATTATAGATTGAAGCATTGTGAAACAAATATGAAACAATCTTACTTGGATGACCTGAAATTAAAGCATATAATTAGTTAGTTACCTAATTGTAGCTAATTACAAAATTCAATTACTAGATCTAAACATCTATCCATTTCTTAAGAAAAGGTTAACATTTTTAAATTGCCTAAGTGTCCAAATAACATTCACACAAGAATTCACAATATAACATGATTTTTAAATCTCATTGTCATGATTTATAGGCCAAATGGAAGGAATTTTGTGTTTAATTTCTGTAATTTAATGGTCATTTTAATCATCTTGCGAGTGGGATTTTGTGGAACGCGATTGTTTTAAACATTGCGGTTGCGGTGAATTTAAACCCCATATCGGCATGAAAAATACTACCGGTTCGTATGGGTCCTAAGTCACCTTTTCGTAACATAAAATGTTGATTAAAGGCATCCTAAGAAGCAAGTTTATATGAAAAAATAAACAGTGTACCTTGCCTTTTCCCCTAGGTAAGATCCGTCTCGTTGTCGGCGTTGACGGCATTAGAAGATGATTTTAATTTTACTCCTGCTATAAAATTATCCAGCGCTAATTTTAATAAACTTAATAAAATGGCAGTCTAAGCGATTTTTCTTCAGCAACTAAACAGCCTGTTCAAAATCGATTTGAATAGTCTGAAGAAAAAACACATTTTAAACCCGCTCCCCTCTCAAAGGCGCCAAAGTCGCGCACACGGCCAGTGACAGAAAAATGTCAGTGCCGTTGAAGGTAAGTTTTGTAACATACCTACTATAAGGATAATTTATTTTGTTTTCCTTTAATTAATGGTGTCAGATTTTGATGGCTCCATGATAGCACATGAAATCTTGGTTTAAGTCTATACTAAAATAAAACATCTTTCACTGTTCAGTACCAGAATGGCACTCTCTGGACCTGGACGTTAACTCAAAACATTCTAACTCGGGTGTCAGTGTTACACTGCTGATGCCTATAGATATAATATTTCAAAATATGCAAGAGATATCCAATAATATATTGTGATCAATAAACTATTGAACAACAAAACTTCTTCATGGTTCTGTTCATATTTGACATTAAGCAATATACGTTCTTTTTTTAGAGCTATGAATTGGTAATTGAGAAGTATACTGAATTTGCTAAATTCTCTTTTACAGCAGGAACTGATTTATTACACTTTCCGTAGAGGTAACACCACTGCCAATCTTGACTTTCTGCTGCAACGGTGTAATGAGGTTCAGTTATGGGTCACGACTGAGGTCCTCCTCTGCAACCAGTTGTCCAAGCGAGTGCAACTTGTGAAGAAGTTCATAAAGGTCGCTGCACAGTAAGTGAAAATATTTGCCTGTACAAAGAGAACATGGAGGGAAATGCAGTGTAACTACCAAGGTCATGGTAATCTACTTGCAGTGTTAAAGGAATACCATCCTTGGGTCGAAGATAGACACAAAGTGCTGGAGTAACTCAGCGGGTCAGCCGAGCTACTCCACCAAAAGGTCTGAAGAAACATCACTCGTCCTTTTTCTCTAGAGATGCTGCCTTGGCCCGCTGAGTTACTCCAGCATTTTGTGTCTACCTTCAGTATAAACCTGCATCTGCAGTTCTTTCTACACCATTTTTTGGGTCTGTATTTAGCAAAGCTTACTTGGAGAGATGGGGTTAGGCAGGATCTGTTCAACTTTACAAAGCAATCATTATTATATAACTGAAATATTATTGATATCAAAGCACTGCTTTGTCACAAATCAAATTTAAAAAAGAGATGTGCCCAATAATGCGGAAAAATATAAAGATTTATGACACATTTTGTGCAATAACTAGCAACACACACAGAACTATTTTAAAACATACTGGTTATATTTAAAAATGATGAACTTTGACATAGTTATCTTTCTAATCCTATTTTCATTGAGAGATTAAGTGCCAGATTATAATCTAATTAAAACGTTCCTTACAGGAGATATTGGTTGAGAAATTAATCATCATAAGTAAGTTCATAAGTTCATTTATTGTCACATACACCAATTGGTGTAGTGACATTCACTGGCCAGGTCAGTCACACAATTTAAAAAAGCAACAGACTCAATAAACACATTTTATCATAAACATCCACCGCAGTGATTCCTACACATTCCTCACTGTGATGGAAGGCGAAAATAAAGTTCCAAGTCCTTCCCTTGTTGTTTTTCCTTGGTCGGGGGCCTCGAGCCGCCCGTTAACGGGAAGGTCTTGAGTCCCATAGCCGGCGGCATTTGGGCCATCCGCATCGAGGCGATCAAGCTCCCGCATCGGGGGGGGGGGGGGGATGTCAGCTCCCCCGCGCCAGGCGATCATACCTTGCATCGGGGCTGGACGAACCTTCTGCAGCGTTGGAGCTCCCGACTAGCCTCTCCCGAGACTGCGAGCCCTTGATGGTAAGTCCGCAGGCCGCAGTGGGAACGATCCCAGGCAAGGGATCCGCTCCGATGTTAAGTCCGCGCCCCGCGGTGGAGCTCATGACAGTCCGAGATGGCTCCCAGCTCCATCGATGGTAGGCCGCAGAGCCCGGAGAATGTGATCCGAAAAGTGATCACATCTCCAGGAAGGTAAGAACCTGAAAGAAAAGGTTTCCCCCGGCCCCCCTCTCCCACCCCTCCCCCCACATAAAACAAACAGAAGAACATGAAAACAAACTTTAAACAAACGCTAAAAATAACAAAAGGATGAAAAAAACGAACAGACTGCCGGCAGGGCTGCCATCTCCCTCCTCCGCCACCTCCTTCACTGTGCCAAAACAGACAGCATTGTGTTGTTGAAGATTGTGTTAATGTGAAGTTAAAGAATATTAGTGCAATGGCAGATATTGTTTCCTTGTTTTTATCAATGTTTTTGTTTTCATTTCAACTTCACCTAAATGACATACGAAACAATTGAACATTATTTATCCGAGGAGGGAAATTGATTTTGCCAACTGTCATAAAAAAACACAACATACATGAAACATGGAAATAAAGTGATGAGTGGTAAGGCTTTAGGGATGTGCAAAGATTGAGGAGGGAGTTCTACAGTTTAATAGCCACAGGGAAGAAGGATCTCTTAGGCATTCTGTCCTGCAGCTTGGTTAAACCAGTCTGTTGCTGAAAGTACGCCTCAGGTTGACCAGTGTGTCATGGAGGGGGTGAGCTGTATTATCTAGGAGGCTCCACAGTTTGAGGAGCATCCTCCCCTCCAAGAACGCCTCCCAAGAATCCAACTCCACTCCTAGGATGGAGCCAGCCTTCCTGATGATTTTGTTGATCCCATTGGTGTCCGCAGTCTTTGCCTTGCTGCCCCAGCACAAGGCAGTGAAGAAGATGGCACTGGCAACCACCGATTGATGTCTCGACGCAATCCTGTCTTGGAGGTCTACGGACAATCCCTTCATCTTCATGGCCCAGTTTTTGCTCTGACATGCACTGTAATCTGTGAGACCTTATATAGACAGCTGTGTGTCTTTCCAAATCATGTTAAATCAATTTAATTTACCACTGGTGGGCTCCAATCAAGTTGTAAAAAAATCTCAAGGATAATCAATGGAAACAGGATGAACCTAAGCTCAATTTTGAGTGAATGAGTGAATACTTAGGTAAATGTGATATTTTGTTATTTATTTTCAATTACTTTGCAAATATTTCTAAATGTCTGTTTTCGCTTCTTCATAGAAACATAGAAACATAGAAATTAGGTGCAGGAGTAGGCCATTCGCCCTTCGAGCCTGCACCGCCATTCAATATGATCATGGCTGATCATCCAACTCAGTATCCCGTACCTGCCGTCTCTCCATACCCTCTGCTCCCCTTAGCCACAAGGGCCACATCTAACTCCCTCTTAAATATAGCCAATGAACTGGCCTCAACTACCCTCTGTGGCAGAGAGTTCCAGAGACCCACCACTCTCTGTGTGAAAAAAGTCCTTCTCATCTCGGTCCTAAAGGAATTCCCCCTTATCCTTAAGCTGTGACCCCTTGTCCTGGACCTCCCCAACATCGGGAACAATCTTCTTGCATCTAGCCTGTCCAACCCCTTAAGAATTTTGTAAGTTTTGTAAGTTTCTATAAGATCCCCTCTTAATCTCCTAAATTCTAGAGAGTATAAACCGAGTCTATGCAGTCTTTGTTCATAAGACAGTCCTTACATCCCAGGAATCAGTCTGGTGAACCTTCTCTGCACTCCCTCTATGGCAATAATGTCCTTCCTCAGATTGAGGTATCAGATTGGGGTTCATTCTGGCGTATTGTGTGTATGATGATAAAAAATGAATTTAATCCATTTTAAAAGAAGGCAGTAACGTAACAAAATGTGGAAAAAGCGAAGGGGTCTGAATACTTTCTGAATGCACTGTAAATATACATTTACACGAAGAGACTACAATCTGCTAATAGTCTCAGAGTAAACCAAAAGAAAACTACTCGAGTCAATGACAGGATTGCTGGCAGCTACTGCATTTCATTGTTCCTCACCGTTCACAATTCTATTTCATATTTTAGGGGTCATAGATCCCCAAGTGATACATTTTGGAAGATATAGCTTAGTGGGCAGTATGATACATTGCTCAAAATGATATATTGCTGTCTGCACTTTGCTCAGCTTCCTTTGCTGGTGCATCAGCTTCTACAGTGCTGTGCTAGGTACCACATGAGTAAAGTAAATATAAGCGCATTTAACACACAGAAGCAGCAAGTAATGGGAGAGAGAGGCATGGAGAGCAACAAGGCAAAGGCTAAGCAAATAAATAGAGGGAAGGGAAATGGGGAGAAGGGATGTACAAGAGGCCTCTGCGTGTGAGTGAGAGATTGCATATAATATATGGAGAGGTGTTAACAATGTGTGAATGGAGGTGAGGGCAAGAACTGTGGTTGATGAAGAATATTAACTTGTGGAAGCTCACTTTAATCAACTTGATGAGGTCAGTTTTGATGACATTGGTCATCAGTGTGGAGATTGTTGCTCCTAATGAAAACCTGTCACCACCGTCACTTGAAAGTAAACGTGGAAGTTTTTGAGGCTCCCCTTGTACAGGTGATGTTTCTCCTGGGTAGCTAGCTTCTTACTCCACGTTTCACTAAACCTAGGACACATAACCTCTGCCCTCCAAAATCACCAGTGCACTCTTGCTGGAACATGAAGAATGCTGGTGGGCTTGCGTTGGCATCTGAGAGGTAGCTGGTGAGGTTTTAGCTGAGTAGTGACTGCTTCCATAAAAACAACTCGTTTTTCAGTAAATTACACTGTTTAAAAAATAAATAAATAATGCTAGGGATTACACAAGGTGATGCTGTTCTTTAACTAGTGCTGTGCAATATTACAATCACTTTAGAGGTTTTAAGAATTGCATCAATGAGATATGCCTCATTATTTTAATGCTGATAAAATGATGCGCATTAATTTCTATCCCTGCATGTTGTACAGGTGACTCTAATTGGGGTCGAAGCAGGTAACTGATAGTTTCTGGAGATCAGAATGTTAACCAATGATTTCCATCTTGATAATTCAGCCCCCACCTACTGTGTGTGCCTCTTCTCCTGTCCAGTTTTACCAATACAATTTTCAGCATCCATTACCTAAAAATACTCAGAAAATGGTGAAAAGCAATCCAATTATCCAATGGTCTTCCTCATAGTTTGAATTACTGATGTAAAAACTATTTTTTTCAAACTCAGAACTTGTTCATTAGCCCTTGGAGGGATGTCCTAAGTAAGATATATTGATCTCTTTAACACACATGAAAGAACCCATGATCAATAGAGAACAATTTTGTTCATACCAAGAAGTCTGAGATGCAGGGTGCATCTGATTTATTATTGGAACATTATGTCAGCTCTCTGAGATCTAGTACTGACTAGTTCCTGTGTTTACTTGCACATACTAGATCGTTTATTGTTAACTGTCAAATACAAAGATCATTGATCCTATAAATGTACTAATGATTACCAGTTTAAACTTTGTTTAAGAAGGAACTACAGATGCTGGAACAATCGAAGGTAGACAAAAATGCTGGAGAAACTCAGCGGGTGAGGCAGCATCTATGGAGCGAAGGAATGGGTGAAGAAGGGTCTCAGCCTGAAACGTTACCCATTCCTTTGCTCCATAGATGCTGCCTCACCTGCTGAGTTTCTCCAGCATTTTCGTCGATCAGATTAAACTTAGCAGTTTTAGTGGCTCTACTGAAATTACTTCCACCCCTTTTCTTACGATATTTTGCTTAGTTATCGTAATCTATCTACTTGTGAAGTATTCGTGCAACAACTCGTTATCCATGTAAATCTTTTATTGAATCATAACGTTAAATTATTTAACAAAGTGAGGTAACCACAGACAGGAACTTTCACATGTCAGCAGTGCCTTGTTATGTAACCTCGTGATTACATTATGTAATTACACTACATTATATAATTACATTTCTAAATATTACACATGTTTGGAAATTTGGATCAATGATTTAGTTATGGCAGCAAAGCAGCATTGTGGGTCACTCTGACCCCTGACCCTGTGAATGTTGAATAAAGGGCAATTGTGAAATTGTTAGGTTCACAAAAGGCACTCTGTCTTGTTCCACACAGAGCTAATATTGTTGCAATCCACGTCAGTGTGTGTACTATGCAATAGAAAATACGGGTTCTTTGCAGTCAGCTTTTATAGGGACATGCCACTATCCAAGTTCTCATACACTTCATGTGCCCATTTTGGTGCCATTCACAGGCAAAATATGCAGTATTTGGAAGATGATGCACTCTCTCAAAGTCCAGTTGCTGTAGAGCATCTGAGAGTAAATGAACTCATAAGGAAAGGAGTTAAGAGAACGATCTGAGGGAGCTCCTGTCTCCCAGATTTTCCAACCTTTTCTGGCTGCTCCCGATTCATTCATTTTTCCTGCCACCCGTCAGCCTCTTCTGGTCCCTGTCAGTAAATCTGTGAGCATTTTCCCTGCTCCCAACACTCACCACTGGTCGGGAAAGTGTTCCTGGGTTTTTTGTGCAATTCCCTTTAAATGTTGGCTTCTGAGATGAGGCTCATGGCCTTCAGCTGTGAAAAATGTAACGAGAATTTTACAGTGTGCCTTTTATTTCTGGAATGAAATTATACAAAGGAATCCAACATCACTGCTTTTTAAATGGCACTGTGTGCAATATCTCAATCTTTTAATCTTTGTAAAATGACATTTGGTTGCAACAATGATTTAATTTAAAAAACATCACAGACCATTTTTTAAGCTCTTTATCTCTCTGCAGGGAAATTTTGCATATTACACTTATTGACTTTTTGGGGGGAATTTTAAGTCACAAGCATTGTGCTGGGAGAACAAGAATCCCTTCTGGTACAAGGTGACAGATTTTACGAAATGTAAACAAAATTGCTCTTCTACAGTTTATCTGAGCACTTTTGAGCAATTATCAGATAGATAGATGTTAGGCAAATGCTGGAGAAACTCAGTGGGTGAGGCAGCATCTATGGAGCGAAGGTAATAGGTGACATTTCTGGTCGTCTCAACCCACTCCATAGATGCTGTCTCACCCGCTGAGTTTCTCCAGCATTTTTGTCTACCTTTGATTTTCAAGCATCTGCAGTTCGTTCTTAAACTATAGATAGATAGATTACTGATTCTTGATTAGTACATGTGTCAGATGTTATGGGGAGAAGGTAGGAGAATGGGGTTAGGAGGGAGAGATAGACCAGCCATGATTGAATTCTAATTCTACTGCTATCACTTATGACCTGTTCTCAATTACCAGCCCCACGTTACATTTATTTTGCAGTTGCCCTGTCCCTTGGTTTATTAAATTAATTAATGACCACTGTATAAATAATCAAGGATGTACATGTTCAATCTTTTTATTGTTTTGCTGTTATCTACTGAAGAGCCTTAACTGTGTTTTTGAAGTGATTTTGTAAAGATTGAAGCAGAAATGAATGGGAAGAAATATCAATGTAACTAGACAACAGAAAGCAGACAGAGACAGATAATGCTAGAGTCATTCGGCAGGTCAGGCAGCAAGACTGGGGAGAGACACAGTCCTTATTTTGGGTCAAGGGGTCTTCCTAAGAATGTATTAGTATTGGTTTATTATTATCGTGTAACAAGACAGAGTGAAAAGCTTTGTTCTGCATGCTGTCCAGACAGATCACACCATACATGAATGCAATTATACCATATATATGTATAACAAATAGTGCAAAAGAGAAAACAAACAGAATGCAGAATATAGTGTGTACAAAGGAACTGCAGATGCTGTCTTTAAACCAAAGATAGACACAAAGCAGGAGTAACTCAGTGAGTCAGGTAGCATCTGGAGAAAAGAAATTGGTGACGTTCTGGGTCAAGACCCTTTAGGCAGAATATAATGTAACAGCTACAGAGGAAGTGCAAGTTTTTAAAAAAGTAAAAGGGTCACAACGCGTTCAATTAGAGGTTCCAGAATACACCCTGAGCGCATGAGAAGTCATTTGGAGAGAAGAGAGAATGACAGGGGTGTGAGTGATCCTTCAGAATTTTGGCTGCTTTCCTGAGGCCATACTTCCTGAGGAAGTATAGGAGATAATGGGGGGGGGGGGGGGGGGGGGGGGGGGTGGTAGGAGTAGGTAAAGGTTGGTTTCTATGATGCCAAAGGGTTGGTTGATGTTTTGTGTCAATATCTTGTTTCAGGACTTGGGATAATAATGGGGACTTAGAAAATTGAGATTTTTGCCCCAACAGAAATGTAGGCGATCATAGGAGTTCTGGATCTTTCCGGATGCACCTGTTTTGTGATTGATGCAGTTTTTATTTATTGCGCAACTAACACAAAAATCTAACATGGAATCATGTTCTAACTCCTAGCTGCAGGGCACTGCGGAACTTTAACTCCTTCTTCGCCATTATAATGGGTCTGAACAGTGCTGCTGTCTGCCGACTATCTCAAACCTGGGTGGTAAGCACTTGGCTGTTGTGAAGTGTCATTTCTCTGTGCAACGTTAAGAAAGAGTGAACAAAGAAACATTATGGGAAGCTGACGTGAGCAGTAGAGAGTTATCTTTTGTTAATATGTGGAAACAGACCGTTAATGAGACAGTCACTGTATGCCAGAAAAAAATGGAGATGCATGAACCATTCAATTACACAGCTTTTCCATATCTTTCAAATGGGTAAGGTGCAAGGCATTATTTCAGAACATTTCCTGCAAAGTTCTCTTAGATTTGCTATTAGTTATTTCGTGGAAATTTTGAGTAACGTTCCAACTTATACATTCATTTTTATCCCATTCTTACACAAAAACACATTCAATGTTGTCAGACCAATTTACTGAAACCCCTTGTGAGAAAGAAACACAATGTGAATGCAATAGAATCTTAGGGATTAACGACATCCTGATCCTGTTCCCAGGAGAAAGGCTGAAAATGTGAAACCGACAATGGTTTTCTTTGGCCATTGCATCTTGTCAAAGCTGTTGTGAAGCATATTGATTGTGTGTCCTCTTGATGGGAGGAGCAATCGTGTGTCATTTTTTTAACAACTGACTCACACGCTGCAGTAGGAAAAAATGAAGCATAAAATATGTTTGTGATGTTGCCATTAACAGCGCCATGACTTCTGACCTACTGCTCCTTCCAAGTTTTAGGTGCAATATAACACTGCACCTCTCCCTCAACACCTCCATAAAATATATCAGGACAATTGTATGATTGGTGTTGAGCTGGAGAATAAAGAAAACCTCCCCACCACAAAACACATGAATCCAATTATCGCTTCTGACACTTTAGTCTCCATATCAGTTTTCATATGCCTGGTACATGGAATAGTGGGCTCGTGAATCAATGATGGAGGAAGAATTACAGACATTAACTATACCCATTAAATCATGAGAGAGAGCAGATGGTCTGTTATTTGAATAAACATTGTGATTATATACTATCATTTGACTAAAAGTTTCATATTTACATTTTTTTCTATCCTAGAAATTGCCTGGGAAATTTAAAAAGCTCTTCTCTGAACTTGAACATTTAACAGTAAGTCTCAGTACGTTGGACAATGCATAACACTCAGATTAGAGTTTAGTTCTATGTTTGATGCTCTGGTGGTCATTTTGAGTTCAGAGCAAAGCTACGCACATTGGAAATTTAGGTGTTGTAAGAAAGAAATTTAATAGAAGGAAAATCATGTTGGGTCCAATAATCTCCATCCACAAATTTCTGATGCAATAGTTGGACCGGTGGCAGAAGCCCAAGTCTGGTTGTGAGCCTTGGCTTAATGGCGGTGTTCGCACCCTTGTGCCGTATCTCAGTAATATGAGTGCATAATTTTATTTTAGTGTGGATGGTGTTGCAATATTAGAGAGCACTGTCATCTGGCTAGAACATGAAACATGTCTCGGGTGAATATGTGAGGAAAAAGAGGTGGGTTAATCTAGTGTTCTGAGGCAATCTTCCTTCATATTTTTTATCCCTCAACCAATGGTAATATGGTTGACTGTTTATTGATGTGTGTGAGACATTGCGATTAAGTTGCTACAAAAGATATATATTTGCCCATGAAATGCCGTCAGACATTATCATCATGATGGGGCTTTATAAATGTGAGTCATTTTCATTGGTGGTCTTCAGCATAGCCAATTGCTAATTTAAAAACTCCAGTGTTCGGAGTGCATCGACATGAACATCAATTCAGCATTCTCAGCCCACCCCATGAATTTGGATGCAGTTTATTCACACAATAGGAAACATGTTCTGATGCTAATTAGAACAACAGGGGCCACAGTTTAAGAATAAGGGGTAAGCTATTTAGAACAGTGACGAGGAAACACTTTTTCTCACAGTGAGTTGTGAGTGTGGAATTCTCTGCCTCAGAGGGCGGTGGAGGCAGGTTCTCTGGATGCTTTCAAGAGAGAGCTGGATAGGGCTCTTAAAGATAGCGGAGTCAGGGGATATGGGGAAAAGGCAGCAACGGGGTACTGATTGGGGATGATCAGCCATGATCACATTGAATGGCAGTGCTGGCTCGAAGGGCTGAATGGCCTACATCCTGCACATATCGTCTATTGTCTATTGTCTAATTGATCTTGAATTGCCAGGATGACTGAGAGCGAATGGTTTAAGTCTCAACTTTATCCTGTAGTAAAGCTATTTATATGAATGCTACTTGTTGCTGTAGAACAAAAGGATTTATTCCATGAAGCTGGCCAATATCTTGTACTATGGCAGTATTGTCCAGTGTAACCAGTGATTGAAATTTGAGCTGATTTGGAGAAAGATTTAAGGAGCTGAGGCCAGATGGTGAGGTCAAGTCAGAGGCCTTTGAGGTTCATGGGTGCAAACTATTAGCAGAATGTCAAGCCTATAACTTCAAATTGGGTGGCACAGTGTCACTAGAGCTGTTGTCACAGAGAGCTGGGTTCAATCTTTAACTCTAGGGATGCCTGTGCGAATTTTGCACATTCTCCATGTGACTGCATGGATATTCTCATGTTCTCCACTACTCCAAAGACATGCTGTGCGCCCACTGTAAATTGCTTTTAATTTAGTAGAATTTAAAGGCCATTGGCAGGAATATAGGTTTAATGGTCAACACAGACTTATGGAAGGAAAAGGCTGTTCCTTTGCTGTATCACTATAGGCGAATGGCTCTAAAATATTTGGAGGATTTATGATTTTGCTACGTTGTGGCTTCATCTCCAATGGCAGGACCTCTGACCATCTGGATGTTGACAGGTGTTTACAACTTCTCTTTTGAGAAGCAAGGAGAGGGAAGAATTACTTCATGTTTTTCTTCACTCCTTACAATGCTATGTACGACAATGATCGCAACTTCTACTGAAGTGCGGATGGCCGTTGGCTTGCTAGCCGCTCATCCGCCCTTTGACATGTCTTGTTTTTGGTCCTGCTGGGGCAGGTAGCTCAGAATT
This sequence comes from Raja brachyura, assembly GCA_963514005.1. The sequence continues at coordinate 88,700,378 of OY740782.1, forward strand.
ACATTGTACCCGTGGCGGGGGGAACGATAAAGGTGAAAAATTCTTCAATCCTTGATGTAGCCATCTCCCACCTTCATGAGAGCAGAATTTATCTCTCTATATTGCCTCCTACACTTAGAATAATTGAAAATTCAGGAGTGGTGCCCCTCATCTGATCACCTTAATTTCTATGAAATGTCAGTTGAAGTCCCAGAAAAAATACCTCAGTATTTGATATCATTTCTCCTGGACTACTGCTGAACAGAAATTGAAAAAGCAAATAAAAAAATTGAAAGGCAGCAAATGGTTATGATTTATTATTGCAAAGTAATGTGTACAAATGCCATTCATTTAAATTATTTCACCTTTTTAGGATCCGTCTTTGAATCATAAAGCCTACAGAGATGCTTTCAAAAAGATGAAACCACCAAAAATTCCCTTCATGCCTTTGCTGCTAAAAGGTAATCTCAGACAGGACATTATGGAGAGGGGAGAGATGGGATGGGTGCTGGGGACAGGGAAGGAAGGTGAAGACCTAAAATTAAAACAAACCAAGTTAATGCTGTTTACCACGCATGGAGATACGCCTCTGATCTGACATCAGCGGCATATATTTTTCAGATTTAAGTGAGTTTTTGTGAATTACAAATTAGTCATCAAATATGAATTATAATATTCAATTTGATAAGCCTGACAAATCATGTGTATGAGGCATTTAGGGTGATATGTTAACATTTAAAATACCCCAATCCAAACACAACATACATTTAACCCACACATTTCTAAGTACAACAGGATAGGAGGCAAGTAGACAATGCAATACATCCAGTGCATTGTGTATAAAGCATTGATCAGTGGGATAATGCGACATTGATCAGTGTCACAATATGGGATATCAGTGCTTTTGAAACCACTTTCGTCCAGTTGGTCTTATGTGGGCTCTCTCAAGCCTTCCACTGCTACACACCTGCCCACCAATCTAATCCAAAATCTTTCTTCAACAACCCATTGAAATCTAAACTTATTTCCCCACTTCCGATGACTCTATTCAACCTGCCCCCACCCTGCCCAATACACACTAAGCATGCACAGAGCCATTGTGCATCACCATTTAACATGTATTTCAAGAGAGGAAAATATTTCAGGCATATTGCCTCATTAAGCCTTATAATGAGGTTTACTATTAGTTGATTGTTTAATACTGAATGACCAGTTTCACAGGTTTAATGTTGGGTAGGCTGGTTCACAGAGAAATGACAGATGGAGTTTAATCCAAGCTGTGAAGTTGAATATAAGGGGGAAATATGTAATAATGGCAAGACCCTTAAGAGACATAACATACAGAAGGATCTTGTGTCCAAGTCCATAGCTCACTGAAAGCAATAATATAACTGGATAGCGCAGTAAAGGTATGGTATATTTATCTTCATTGGTCAAGCATTGAATATAAGCGACAGGCAATCATGTTGAAACATTATGGAACTCGGTTAGATCAATTTGTCATTGCGTGCAGTTCTGATGGCCCTGTTACAGAAAGGATGTGGAGGCTTTGGAGATGGTGACAAAGAGATTTATTCTGTCTGAAGAAGGGTTTCGGCCCGAAACGTTGCCTATCTCCTTCGCTCCTTAGATGCTGCTGCACCCGCTGCGTTTCTCCAGCCTTTTGTGTACCCTCGATTTTCCAGCATCTGCAGTTCCTTCTTTAACAACAAAGATTTATCATATTGTTGCCTAGATTAAAAGGAATTAACTATAAGGAAAGGTTGGACAAATATGTTTTTTTTCTGGATCGTCAGAGGTTGTGGACAGAGTTGACAGAAGTACATAAAATTATGAGAGGCATAGATAATTGTGTTTATGAGATATGCAGGGAATGGATATATATGGATCACATGCAGGAAGAAAAGGTAGTTTAATGTTCAGCACAGACATTGTGGGCTTGTGCCAGTGCGGTACTGTTCTATGTTCTTTGTTTCTAAAAAAAGGGGGTTGTTGAAGAAGCTTCTTCTCCTTTCGTATTCTTAACATGTTCTCAAATGTTCAACAAATTTGAGATATATTTTAAAGAATTGCATCATCTGAATAGTTCATGAAGTGTTATAGTTTTCTCAATTAACAATGCAGTTCAACATTTTTTCTGCTGGATATCTATGATTTATCACTGTTTTAATTTCTATTGTCAGATGTAACATTTATACATGAAGGAAACAAAACCTTTTTGGATAATCTTGTCAACTTTGAAAAGTTGGTATGTACAATTCCTATTTTGTATTTTCTGAAATGACTACTAGAATATGGCTAATTTTCATGATAAGTAAGCATAACCTTATGTATATCCAAAGTTGAATAGAAGTAAACAATTTTAATTAAGGAATGGCTAGTTTTGATCATTTAAAGTCATCTTTAGCAAATATCTTTTGTGCTTTTCAGTTAATGAAAGTAATAACCAACTGGGAGATCACAGCTCGTCATTGTTTTACCACAAAAATTTCGAGCTGCTAAATATGTCAAACCCAGAGCTGGGCTAGTGAGTTTCAAAGCCACTAACCGTGAATGTTGGTCATGTCTCAATTAAAAATAAAGGTTCACTACTTTGTGCAAAAGAAGCAGAAAATCAACTCTGACAAGTCTTAATGATAAATGATATTAGAGAATGAATGAAGACATATCAATCTGTTATCAAGAATCAAGGGATTTCTGTCCAAAGAAGACACTGAAAAACTTGTTCATGCATATATCTTCAGTAGGTTAGATTATTGTAATAGTATCTTTACAGGTCTCAGTAAAAAATCAATTAAACAACTGCAGCTTATCCAGAATGCCGCTGCCAGAGTCTTAACCAACACCAAGAAAATGGACCACATTACACCTGTCCTTAAATCTTTGCACTGGCTCCCTGTGTGTAAAAGGATAGATTTTAAAATTCTGCTACTGGCATACAAGGCTCTGAATGGTCTGGGTGCAAAATACATCTCTGACCTTCTTGTTGTTTATGAGGCACCTAGACTCCTCAGGTCTTCGGGGACAGGTTTACTCCATGTTCCCAGGGTGAGAACAAAAAGGGCTGAAGCAGCATTCAGTTTCTATGCTCCACACCTGTGGAACAGGCTCCCCGAACACCTGAGGTGTGCACAGTCTGTAACCACATTTAAGTCAGGCCTATTGTTATAAGTCAGGCCTATTAAGACACTATTGTTTGATGTAGCTTTTTCATGACCCTACATGCGGGTAATTTTAATCTTCTTGTTTTAACCTTTTTATGTGCTTTTAAAATCGCCTTAATATTTTAGTGATTTTGTTTTACTATTCATGCAATTGGCTTATTGGCTATTTTGTTGTCCTGTGTTGTATTGTGGTTCTGCAATGTTTTTAAACTATGTTATTCTCTTGTTTCTTTTGTAAAGCACTATGAATTGCAGCTTGTATGAATGGTGCTATATAAATAAACTTGCCTTGCCTTGCCTTGCCTTGTTGAGGGTTAGTGCACAATGCTGTCATAACGTTTATCATATCTGGTGTGGAGACTATCTGCAAAACCCCCTGTGTTCTCTGGTACAGCCTGATGCTTACTTTTCCTATCCCACCACACTTAATTTCTTTTGGATCTGGAAGACTGATCCTGTGAATCAAGCAAGTCCTGACGCCATGCAGTGAGACCTGAAACAATGTCCTGGATGGGGCAGAACAAGCTCGAGAAAGCTGAAAGGATGGCAAATCCCTGCCTCCAGAGCTTTGCAGCCTGTCAAATTCTTCAAGAACAATCACTGAATCTGAATGTTTCTGATGTTCAGAAACATGTAGAAACATTTGAAAATGAAATAAACAGCTGGAGTTTCTTTTAAAGAAAAACAATTAAAATAAACTTAAGCCCTTTTGAGCTCCGGCAATGTCCAATGGAAAACTACAGGTGAAGGACAGACAGTAAATTGGTGAAGGACATGCCACTGTGTCTCAGTCACCCGGGATTCCAGAAAGTTGCTGACACTGATGTTGAGAATTTCCTGTAGTTTTGATTGAAAATATTTGGAAACCTCAGCAAAATCCAGGCTATTGTACTTACATGAAGCAAGATCTGTGGCTTCCTTTGGCAGTTTGAAATTATTGTGGTCCTGATCTTCAATATCCAGCAGCAACTTTGCGAGGAGCCCAGTCGAATTGCAAAGCTACAGTCTAAATGTGGCTGCCAATTTTATCCCGGTGGATTGTGCCAATCTCTCACCTAGTTTGTAACAGGGTGGTAGGACCATACCCAGGAAAGTGAAGGTAGTCTGTTTGTAGCAGAACATGAGCCCTCTAACACTGTGACGTTGCAATGGAAATCACGGAACATCATCATCTACCATTAAAATAGGTTCTGCTACAAAGCAATATGCAAACATGTTGTAGGAGAAAGCAATTTCTAGTTTACTACTTGCATTTTATGCAGTTTTTCCTTGTGTTCATTTTTCTCTCTGTTCCTAGCACATGATCGCAGATACCATTAGACTGCTGAGGCACTGCAGGAATAACCAGACCAGTAAGTATTAGAATTGTCATTGTTCTCAGTGCTTGGGCTGAATGAGACGCATTGTGGGGACTCAGGAGATATAAGGGTCCTTCCAATCATTTTACCATTCGTCCTGCTCTTTTTCTTAACAAAGAGAGATTTGAGTTGATTGAAGAGAAAAATAAAATTGATTAATTTCTGACTTCATATGGAATCCTTACAGCACAGACTGAGGCCATTTGGCTCATCATGTCTCTTTGCCAGCCTCTAGTACACCATTCCAGTCAAGCCTGTTTGTCTTTTCTTTCCTCATAGCCCTTCAAATTATTTTCCCTCTATTCCTATCCAATTCCCCTGTGAGAGGCCTGATACATATCTGAGAGTTCTGGATTATAGCAACTCTTTGTAAAAATAGGTTTTTACTTAAATCACGTCATATTTAGTTTTTTATTTTTTGATTTAGAGTTATAGTGGGGGATATCTTCGGCCCACTGAGTTTGCACCACACAACAATCACCCTTGCACTAGTTATTTCCTACAGGTTAGGGAATTTACATAAGTCAATTAATTTACAAACCTGCATGCCTTCAGAATGTGGGAAGAAACTGGAGCACCCGGAGAAAACTCATGTGGTCACAGGGAGAACATACAAACTCCGTACATACAGCACCATAGTCAGGATTGAACTCGGGCCTGTGGTGCTATAAGGCAGCAACTCTACTGCTGTTTTATTGTGTTGCCCCAATTTATTTCCCCCAAATCATAAATCAGTGCTTCCAATTCTTTAAACATCTGTTAACATGAAATATTTATCTCTATCTACCCTCATGATCATATAAACCTCATACAAATATTGATCTTTTTACTCCAAGGACTGACATTTATTTTATATCCATAGTCATAGAATCATACACCATGTAAACAGTCCCTTCAGCACCTCTTGTCCAAGAGGTCCCATCTAGGCCTCCCCCATTTGCCTGTATTAGGCCAATTTCCTCTCAGCCTTACCTGTCCATGTTAAATCTTTTAAATATTAATTGGATTAGTAAGTATGCAGATGATACCCAGATAGGGGGTGTTGTGGATAATGAAGAGGATTTCCAAAGTCTACAGAGTGATTTAGGCCAGTTGGAAAAATGGGCTGAAAGATGGCAGATGGAGTTTAATGCTGATAAATGTGAGGTGCTACACCTTGGCAGGACAAATCAAAATAGGACGTACATGGTAAACGGTAGGGAATTGAAGAATACAGTTGAACAGAGGGATCTGGGAATAACTGTGCATAGTTCCTTGAAGGTAGAATCTCATATAGATAGGGTGGTAAAGAAAGCTTTTGGTATACTAGCCTTTATAAATCAGAGCATTGAGTATAGAAGCTGGGATGTAATGTTAAAATTGTACAAGGCGTTGGTGAGACCAAATCTGGAGTATGGTGTACAATTTTGGTCGCCCAATTACAGGAAGGATGTCAACAAAATAGAGAGGGTACAGAGGAGATTTACTAGAATGTTGCCTGGGTTTCAACAGCTAAGTTACAGAGATAGGTTGAATAAGTTAGGTCTTTATTCTCTGGAGCGCAGAAGGTTAAGGGGGGACTTGATAGAGGTCTTTAAAATGATGAGAGGGATAGACAGAGTTAATGTGGACAAGCTTTTCCCTTTGAGAATAGGGAAGATTCAAACAAGGGGACATGACTTTAGAATTAAGGGACAGAGGTTTAGGGGTAACATGAGGGGGAACTTCTTTACTCAGAGAGTGGTAGCGGTGTGGAATGAGCTTCCAGTGGAAGTGGTGGCGGCAGGTTCGTTGGTATCATTTAAAAATAAATTGGATAGGCATATGGATGAGAAGGGTATGGAGGGTTATGGTATGAGTGCAGGCAGGTGGGACTAAGGGAAAAAAGTTGTTCGGCACGGACTTGAAGGGCCGAGATGGCCTGTTTCCGTGCTGTAATTGTTATATGGTTATTGTTATTGTACTTGCCTCAACTACTTCCTGCAGTAGGTTGTTCCATATGTACCTCCATAAGACCAGCCCTCAGCCTCCTGTGATCCAAGGAATAACGTCTTAGCCAATCTCTCCCTATAGCTCAGACCTTTACATCCTAGCAACATCCTTGTAATCTTCTCTGCACTCTTTCTAAAGAATAGTGACCAGAATTGGACATAATACACCAGTTGATACCTAACTGCTCTTCTGCACAGCTTAATATAACCAGCCTGCATTTGAACTCTGTCTCTAATTACGAATCACATGAATCCATTAGTAACCACTTTCTCAACAGCCCGTAATATTTTTAAATGTTTATTCACATATATGCCCAGGTCCCTCTCTTTGTACACATTTACAACCAGGCTATTTACATTTACAACCAGGCTATTTATTCCCTTTGTTCTACTTTTTCTCAGAATTAAATTTCTTTCCAGCATATTTTTGTCCTCTTTCAGTTTCCTCCTCAAAATTATCACGCTACCCATGATAAATCAATATTTCAACTTTTACAGTACATATTTACTCTTTCCCCAAATAAGTACAGGTAGTTCAAAATTGAACTGTTGGAATTTTAGCAACATTCATATCATGAGTTGCAAATATTTAGATTTCAGAAGCCTTGTCTCGAGACTTGGAGACAGAAGTGTTCACTTGGGATTTGGCAAATAGATATGCAATGGCCCGATTATTTTTGGCCCAATGACTGTAAAGTTGCCCTGCTAATGTCATCAATAATTGACTGGGATTCATTTGGGCGCTGTGATTCTCCATTCACCGTATTGTGATGGAAAATTTGCTCAGTTTTCATCAGAAAACATAATTTATAAGTATTATTATAAATTTCCATTGCTGCAGTTTCGAGATACACTTAAAACAGACTTTCTAGATTGTTGAAAAGGACTGTGTATTATGGACTGTGGACTGATTATTTATTGACAAATAGAAAAGGATACGGTTGAGAGTCTATTTATAATGAACATTTGCACATAAACAAAATAACTAGTTGGCCCATTGTGAAACTTCAGCATGACATTGATGAAAACGCTTTCTATTCTGACTTCAGGTACGGATGGTAGTCAGAAAGACCACCAGGATGTGAAAACCTACATTCATCACTTGCATATTATTGACAACCAACAGATATTATTTCAGCTTTCTCACAGACTTGAACCAAGAACCTAATGATAGCTTCATTTTCCTGTAAGATTACAGTTGTTGAAATAAACTGTCAGAAACCCGGACATATCAACTGTGGCGAACTGGCTTGTTAAGAGTGCTACGCAGGGGATCTTTTGTCAAACCACAGTCTATGCACAAGTCAGTACAAGAGATGAAAAACAGACCAAATTACTTTCAGATGAGAAAGTAGCAATGGGTTTGATGAGGATTTCACCCATGCGTAAAATCAAAAAATGCTGTTTCATTATCCGAGATACATTGACAGCAGTCAAGAAGCCAATAAACATTCTACGTGTTTGCTGAAACTGAGCAGAACAAAAGGATTGTATTATTTTCAATCCACTTTCTGTTCCCAAAAATGTCAAAGCACAGATATTCAGACTTACTTCAAGGCACTGTGGCCAGGATCTTCCTCTCTGGCTTTATGTATGGCATCAGTGTTATGGGATGGGCCTTGTTGCTGGTGGATCAATGTGCCACTGACACCAGCATTATGTCCAGAATGGGCCTTATTTAGACTTGTTTTGACAGGATTTCCACATGTGCTTGAGTGCCATGCAGTCGGTTTGAGCCAGAACTAATAGCTGTCACCAAAAATAAATCAATGCAACATCACAAGGATGCATTCAACTGAGAACATTGGAAAAGAAATAATCTTGTCCTATATTTAGTGATTGTAAAAAACCATTGGATCTCAAAACTGCAGATGCTAGAAATCTGAAATACAATTAAAGAATTTGACAATACTTGCCATCACATTAAGTTTAAAAGATGATTTGCCTTGGGTCTTGTTTGTGGACCTCTCCTAATTATTAAATGTGAGTGTTGGTAGCAATCAGCAGTATTAAAGTAAAGGGTTCAAAGGTCAGTTTATTGTCACGTATACCAATTAAGGTACAATGAAACTTGAATTACCATACAGCCATACTTAACAAAAGCAACAAGATACACAACTACATCAAAGTTAACATAGACATCCACCACAGCGGATTCCCCACATTCCTCACTGTGATGGAAGGCAATAAAGTCTAATCTTCTTCCTCTTAGGAGAATCAGGAAACGAGGAACTGCCGATGCTGGTTCACAAAGTAAAGGAAACTGTGGCATAATGTAATTTTGACATTTTGACCTCATATAGCACCCCCATGTAGACCTCGTATAGCATCTTGTGGCCACTGCTCCTGTTGGCAATAAGGTGAGATCAACTAATGCACATCTCAATATTCTGGGATTGGCACATGTTGGACTTGATGATGAATACACCAGAGGATGACTTTGAGTCCGAAATAAAGATTATTATTATTATTATTATATTTTAGCTATTTTCAATGTTTACTTTCCTTCAGCATTCAAAGAATCTGCACCATAGTAGCATAAGTCTGTATAATGGTAAGTAGATTGGAGTAGATGACTAAATAGGACTTTTTTATGACTGATGTTTGTGGACTTTCCTTAATATAGGTTATCATCCCATAGTTGGAACAGTACCAAGAGTATTTGCAAAATAAGATAAATAAAGCACAATGTATAAAGTATATGTAAAAATTACACCCCTGATGTTATTTATTTGCTGTCATCAGTTTCGTTAACAGTTACAGGCTTAGCGACCACCCGAATCCTCAAACTGGTGAAGGTGATTACAAACACATAACTGTTTACACATTTTTTATATTTAGGTTTGAGGAATTAGGTGCTTTGTTGGTTACCCTGCAGCAGAAACCAGGGGATTCATAATATAATGAATGGGTCAGAACGTGCTGGAGCATGGCATGTCATAATATCATCATGTAAAAAATGATTTGTATCCTCACTAGTTCAAATCGCTAACAAATAACAACATTGTGAAGAGAACATGATATCCAGGATGAAAATTTACAGTGTTTCCTTAAACAATGAAAGTTAAGGATTGAAAATTAAACCGAGAAGTCACTGAAATTGAGTGTGCATTAAAGTCAATGAATTGAGATCTAATCAGATTGGATAAGCGAAATAGTGAGAGGTTGAGTTAAGGAGAGAAAATAAAGTAGAAAATAAAAGCAATAGAAAAGTTTTTTTTATATTGTTATTTTTTAAATGGGTTTTAAACTATGACATAGGTTTAAGGTGAAGGGGGAAAGATTTAATAGGAACCTAAGGGGCAGCGTTTTCATACAAAAGGTGGTAGATATATGAAACGAGCTGCTGGAGGAGGTAGTTGAGGATGCTGCTATCACAACATTTAACAAACATTTAGACAGATACATGGATGGGATAGGTTTAGAGGGATATGGGCCAAACAGAGGGAAGTGGAACTGGTGTAAATGGGGCATGTTGGTTGGCGTGGGCAAGTTGAGCACCATTACCACCTTCTCCCTCTTGCCCACGTATGCTGATTGGCAGTCAGTAACATTGTTAGTAAGAATGTTTTGCTATTATTACACTAAACTTCCTGCAATCAGTTTAATGAACAATTAAATCCAATGAATGCATTTTTAAAGTGGGGAAGCCCAAGGTTCAATGCAATTTGTGTGCAGGGCAGAGTAGTGTAAATCAATCAGAGTAATATAATTTTGGAACTAAGCACCTCATAGCATCTCCCTTAATCACTTAAATTTGCTAGTGCTACGTATATTCTAATGTCATATTACATTCATATATTTTTACACATTTCAGCCCGTTTTTAAGCAAGGATACACAGACCATCTAACCTTTCAAGACCATGAATGAATGGCTCTATCACTCAGCTGCAAGTTTGAAATTCAGTCATAATTTTGTTCTCAGTTGAAAATTTACAATTGAAATAGTAGGATTAAACGAGAACTTACCTGTTCGAAGTTTGATCTTTATTTTATGAGGAGTTACGATGAGGGATTACATGAAGAAGCCCCGCCTGGCGCTTGATCGGCATACTTCAAAGCAACGGCATGAAAAACACAGAACCAATAGCCGGAGTAAGATAGTAAGGCCCAACATGGACTAGAACTACCAGATGATCATTTATATTATGAGGGTTGGGAGTGGAGGGCACGTAATCCCTCATCGTAACTCCTCATAAAATAAAGATCAAACTTCGAACAGGTAAGTTCTCGTTTAATCTTACTATTTTACTTCGGAGTCACGTGAGTGACTACGTGAAGATTTTAAAGCTCTGTTTTTTATGTCGTAGATTCATTCCATACGGCACTCTGTTTAGTCAATACAGTAGTGAGTAAATAGTATTTTAAAACATTGCTACAATTTATGTAATAAGTCTTTTAATCATAAAAAGAACATTTTTAAAAATAATAACCCCTCTATCGTAGGGGAAAATTTTACAAAAAAAAATGATAATGATATCAATAACATAAATCGATTAAATAAATCGATAATATAAAACAAAGCAAGCATTTAAAGAGAACCCAGTACTGCGTGTCCAAATCCTGGCACCGTGACAACAGGTTTATCGTAGAACTTTGAAAAAGTTTCTTCTCTACACCACCCTGCGGCCTCTAAAATTTGATCGAGTGGTACGTCCTGTACCTTCGCCACGGACGTAGCTGCCGCCCTAGTGGAGTGAGATTTAAACACATCAGTGTCTATTCCTGCTAGATCCAAAACCTGTTTTAACCATCTAGAAATGGTTTGAACTGAAACTTTTGTATGTGGTTTTTTGTGCGTTATCAATAACGCTTTCTCAGAACCTCTGAGATTTTTGGTTACTTCAATGTATTGAGATAAATGCTTAACTACACACAATGTTTCTTCAATAGGATATGCTTTAAACATTACCTTAGCTCCAGTTCTCCCTGGTCTGCTTTGTTTGATCAGGTCATAAACATAAAACACAATGTTATCTGCAGCCACATGCATGCAATCTAACCGTAACAATTGCAAAGTTTGTACTCTTTGAGCTGATACTAATGCCATTAACATTACTACCTTGAATGTTAACTTCTGCAAAGACATTGAAGTAATTGGAGTCCATTGCTTAAGCAAAGTGAGAACAATGCTAACATCCCAAATTTCTGTATATCTGGGCTTGGGAGGATTTTTATTAAAAATTCCTTTCATGAATCGGGATACTAATGGGTGAGACCCAACTGAATCTCGATCAGAAATTTGTCCTAAATAGGACGACAAAGCACTACGAGCACAATTAATGGCACTATAACTCAAATGCTCATCAAAATGTAACCCAGCAAGGAACTCCAATACATTTGAAATGTTTGCAGTATGATAAGATATCTTTGACTGTCTACAAAATGCTTCCCATTTCCTTATATGCGACATATATTGTTTTTTAGTGCTCTTCCTCCAAGCTGCACCTATAACATCCATGGTCCTGTCCGACAGTTCAAACTCTTGCAATGGTCTGGTCAGAACCTGCAGATTAACAAATTCATATGATCATGCAATGGATGAACTTCTTTTGTTACTGGTTGTGTCAACAAATTATCGCAACTAGGAATCGTCATACATGGTTCAATAATCATTTTTAGCATCAATGGGAACCATGACTGCGTAGGCCAATTTGGCACCACCAAAATGCCTTTGGCAGCATCTTGTGCTATTTTCTTGAGACATTGCCCAATCAGACAGAATGGGGGAAAAGCATAAAAGAACGTATTCCCCCAGTGTAGCGAGAAAGCATCCACCGCTACTGCCCCTGGATCGTGTTCCCAAGACACGTAATTGGGCAATTGGTGATTCAATCTAGATGCAAATAGATCAATGTTCGGCACTCCATACCGATTGACTATATTTTTGAAAATTTGTGGATTAACATCCATTCTGTACTGTCTTTAAATATTCATGATCTTTTGTCTGCCACAACATTGTCTCTCCCTGGGAGATAAGTAGCTGAAACCCAAATATTTTTACCAATACACCAATGCCACATCTGGTTTACCAGATGATCACATGACATTGATCTTACACCACCCATGTGATTGATATATGCCACAGCTGTGGTATTGTCTATTTGTATTTGGACATGCAAATCCTTCATAGTAGAACAATAAGTTTTTAATCCATAAAATGCTCCCAGTAACTCCAAATAATGTATACCATATGTTTGGAGCAATAAATCCTCTTGGACAGTCCATCTGCCCCCAAAGCTGGTCTCATTATCCATAGCCCCTCATCCGAGAGAACTTGCATCAGTTTGCAAAAACACTACTGGCTGCTGAACTAACATGTTATTAACAGCTTGTGGAACATTCTCAATCCACCAATGCAATTCTGATAAGGCTTCCTTTGGCAATTGCATAGGCTTATCAAAATGGCCTGCTCACGGTATAAGCGCTTGAGTTTTTGCCCTTTGAAGATTTTGGTAATTCAGTGGACCAAATTCTACTGTTGGGAATGCTGCTACTAACTTCCCAATAACCTTAGCAACTTCTCGGATGGAGGGATAAGGTTTGTTAATCAGGCTCTGACACACATTTGTCAAATCAATAACCTTATCCATTGGTAAAGTTACCAACATGGTAACTGAATTAATCACAAACCCCAGATATTCAATGGTTTGGGATGGCTGTAACTTAGATTTTGTTGGATGAATCAGGAACCCCAGCCTTTCAAACAGACTAGTAGTTGCTGAGACTGATTTTTCAGCTGACTCCTGATTAGCATTGACAATTAAAATGTCATCTAGATAAGCCATAACGATGTGTTTTTGTGCCCTTAGCAGTGCAAGTGTTGGCTTCAACAATTTAGTGAACAGTCTAGGTGCTGAGTTTAACCCATTAGGTAATGCTTTGTATTGCCACAGCTGTCCCATCCACTTAAACTTTAAATACCTGCGAAAGTGAAGATGAATTGGAACTGAATAATATGCATCCTTCAAATCTATTGTAGCCATATAACAACCTGTTGATACCAGCTGCTTTGCAGTGTTGAATGTGTCCATTTTAAAATGTTTATACTGGACAAATGTATTCAATTGTGTGAGATCTAAAATGATTCTACAACCCCCATCTTTCTTTGGTCTGGGGAAAATATTTGACACAAATTGTTGTGGATCCTCTCCTGTTTTCTTGATAACTTCTTTTCTACACAAATTCTTAACCTCTTTATCAATTTGAATTTTTTCAAGAACAGAAAACATCAAAGTATGATTAGGCTTATTCTGTCCCAGTGGATCCATACCTTCTACAAAATCAATGGTAGATCCTAAAACAGTATCTAATATAACACAATCAGATCTTATACTGTACCATTCATTATAAAACATTCGGAGTCTACCACCATTCTGAGGTTCATCCAAAAATTCTTCTTTAATAGGATAAAGTTTTTGTACCTCTCCAACCGGACGTAGTGATCTCCTTCTCCCAACAAATGGGTGTACATTCGGCTGTGCTGGTTGGTAATTCTTCCTTACCATACTCCTGCCTCGGCTTGTTCCAGCTCCAAAATCAAATCCCCTTCTCATTTGACCAGCCCTTCTCTGGCCAACATTGAAGGGTTTCATAAGGCCAATAGTTTTTGCCTCTTCATCAATTTCTTTAATTTGTTTAGACAGATTTTCTCCGAACAAATAACCAGGAGCTTGAACATTGCTTGTTCTGCACAACCCTGCAAATCTTGGATGTAAAAGAGGCCGAATGGCAATCTTCCTCATACAATTTATCTCAAAAAATGAGTTGCAGAATAATGCCAACATATGCTTCTGAACTTTGGTCATTCCACAACCTTCCACTTGTCTTCCAAAAGCAGTGATGCCAGCCGAAATCAGCTTGAGGATTCTTTGAAATCGTATTTCCTGCGCCCGCATCATTGATGACATTGGCACCCAAATAGCCGGATTCACCGTAGGTACCTTCAGTGAGGTACAATTAATAGGTGTTTTATACAAATCTGCTGTCTCAACCATAACAGCTTCTTGAAACGGGTGAGAGACAATATAATTAATGTTGGCCGCCAGGTTTTCTTCCATGGCCTCACCGCCTCCTCCAGGTATAGCAAAACTTTGTGCCACATCAGGCACACCTGGATCAACATATTTGTATTGTGGTGGGTACTCCTGACCGCAATCACCACTTTCAGGGTCAGTCTCATAGAGCCCTGGTACACCTGAAACTTGTTCAAAGGAGACTTCCTCCAGCCCAATCCCAGGCACTGGAGTTTCAAATTCCCAATTCAAACTGGCACCATATTCATGATAAGGAACCCCTCAGGGGCTGCCTGGGAATATTCTGGGTTCTTAGACCCTTGGTTGATTATTGTTTGGAGTATTTTCTCCATTTGATCCATTCTGAGCCATAAGGCTTTCCTTTCTGGACCTTCCGAATCGGATTCATCAGAAACCTCAGGCCTTTCAGCTTTTCTTTTACATTTTTTAGGCACTGGGTTTTCCTCCAAAGTTTCTGTTTGTGGAGCAACCAAAGGCTCACTAACGGGTATTTCAAAGGCCACTGGTATCGGAACCGGCTCCGCAATAATCTGCTGTCCCGACTCTTCTGCACCCGGGACACACGTTTTACCAACGATTTTTTAACTTTCTCCATTTTAGTTTAACTCCTCATGGTTTACCCACCAGCCTACAGAGTTTTGAAAATGCCCTGGAAGTAAAATAATTTCACTTACCTGCGGGCCGTTTCCTTACCGCTGTGTGGAGCTGCGCTCTGCAGCTCTTTCCTCTACCGACAGCGTCGACGTAATGCCGATCAAGCGCCAGGCGGGGCTTCTTCACGTAGTCACTCACGTGACTCCGAAGTAAAATGTCACCCTGTTATGCATGTAGATATTATCTTATAACAAGTGCAGGTTTAACAATCTCCTCGATACAACCGTGTCATTTAGCATTGTTGATTATAGTCTGGATTAATTTACATAAAAATGTGCAAGGATTTTAAAGGGAACAGTTCAAAGAACTCCCAAACATTCAGTGCAAGGATGGGAATTTCATGTTTATTGAATGTATTTTAATGCATTATAAATTGTAGTAAGATTGATGGATGCATTGCTGCAGTTTGGCCAGCAGCTGGCAATGTTGTACTCTGTAAATGTTGATATTTTTCCATGCACGTCACTTGCATTGCAGAATCCTTCCCCCAAACTTTTCTCTGTATGAAGATAGATGTTTGAGTGAATCACAGAAACCATTGGTTTGTTACTTGATTGCTGTTTGAGAACAATTTACTTGACTCGTCCTGAAGGCTTTGTTAATTTCCCTGGTGCAAATTGGATATCGATAGAGGGTTTCAATAATATACCACATGTGCTGAAAGTACTACTGAAGTGCCACAATAACATATTGCCAATGACATTAAAGAAACATAGAGACTCTATGTTGTTTTGAGTTTAGGAACAGACTGCATTTAATAACATTTTTGGTAAATGTTACACTCTGAAATGTTGCATGTAAGATTTGACCAAAGGTTGCATTAAGAAGCCCTGGTACAGATGAAGTCAATCAACTTCAAGAGGAAAACATTTCAGTGGTTGGGGTTGTGCCTTACGCAATGGTTGTGGTTGATGGAGGTGAATCACTTTGGTCCTAGATTCTTAAGGCAATGTCCTGGGCCCGACCAGCTTCAGTTGCATTATTAATGGTCTTCCTTCAGTCACAAGGTCAAAAGTGGCATTGGTTACTGATTATTGCACAATCATAAATCCCATTCACAACTCCACAGAAAATGAGGTGTTCCATGCCTGCTAGGCCCCTTGTCCATCGTCATAAACATTCACTTTCTTCTGCACCAACACCCAGTGACAGCAGTGTGCACCTTCTAAAAATCCACAGTAGTTGGTCACCTCTGCCTCCAGGGCAGATGAGAGCACCCGGAGCATGGGGACACCAACACTCCAAGTTGGCACCTGCCTGATTTCCCACCTCCATCACCACCTCAATTCCTTTACATCCCGACACTTTTGAACTTGTAACATTTGACCAAATTTATTCTTTAGTTATTTCTCCACCCAGGTAACTTGAACATGAAAAAGAACAATACAGCACATGAATAGGGCCATCAGTCCATGATGTCTGTGTCGATCATGATGCCAAATTAAACTACTCCTTTGCCTGCATGTAATCCATATCCCTCCATTCCCTGCATTTTTGTGAGTCTATCTCAAAGCCTCGTAAATACCACTCTCATATTTGCTTTCACCACAACTCGGGAAGTTACCACTCTCTTTGTAAAAAAAATGTGCCCATTCACCTCTCATTTAAACTTTCCCTCTCTCACTTAAAGCTGTGCCCTCCAATTGTGACATTTCCACCCTGCAAAAAAGATTCTAACATGCTACCCTATCTATGCCTCGTATAATTTTATAAACTTCTATCAAACCTCCAACACTCCTAATACCTTCTAATCCAGGCAGCAATGTGGTAAACCTCTGTTAAACCAAAGCTTCCACATTCTTCCTGTAATGGGGCGACCAGAATGCACACAATAATCCAAATGTGGCCGAACAAACTTTTGATGAAGTTGCAACATGGCTTCTTGACTAATCCTAATTCAATGTCCCAACTGATGAAGGCAAGCATACTTCTTTACCACTCTTTTTACTTGTGTTGCTATATACCTTGGTCCCTGTAAGCCTCTGCTTATCAATGCTATTAAGGGTCCTGACAATAACTATGTACTTTCACATTATATTTGACCTCCCAAAGTGTTATACCTAACACTTGCCCAGATCAAGCTCCATCTTTATTTTCTCTGCCCATACCTGCAAGTGATTTATCTCACTGTTTCCTTTGACAGCCTTCTGCGCTGTCCCCAACTTCACAAATTTAAGTGTTGACTGCAAACTTACTATTCAAACCATCCACATTTTGGTTCTAGACATTTATATTATCACAAACAACAGAAGTCTCAGAACTGAACATTGCAGAATTCCATTGCTTCATGACTCCTGAGAGAATAACATCTTTACACCACTTCATGTGGGGAGTTATTAATTACCATCATTTTTTTTAGAAATGCATTCAATGCACTTGCCACAATAAGATGCAGTAACCAAGTTCTCATACAATGAGATCATAGTTTTATTTACTATGTTAGTAGTAGCCAACCACAGGTCTAAGTAATGAAGTGACACAATCATACTCAGATCTTTGCTTAGGGTCCAGCCCTGCTTACAAAGGTGCAACATTCTTTCAGATAAATAACTTCCAGCAGTTTCAATTATTATCTAGTTGATATTTATCCACAGCTCAATTAAACTATGTGTTTTTGTTAAATAATCTAATGCTTTATTGTTATTTTTGATCATGTTGGTTGAAAAATGGAATGAACCAGAATCACATTTACACTGAAGGAACTATTTAGGTTGGATTTGAGGCATAATTTTACAATAGAGAAGGATATTTACTGTCAGACTATCATATACCTGATTCAAAATGCTTAAGATGTGTTCAAAGTGAAAATTTAAATAATATTTTAAATGCGCCGCCATTTAGGAGGAAAAACACATACTTTTACATCACAACTATTAGTTTTTTTTCTTTTGTCTTTAAATCTATTCTACCATTTTCATACTGTGAGGATTCAGTATTTTCTACTTGTCTATATTTTCAAATTGCTAACTCAGAGGACCTCTGGTGACGTCATTCTCCAAGAACAGAGTGAATGAACTTTTCGCTCTGTTATAGGGACTTTGTTATTGCATTTGGAACTTGTGTTGTGAACTTATAGGCCTCAATGCTTATTGAATAAAATCTTGCAAGATAGGTTCAGTGAAATGATCACATAACCAAATTATTACTCCATAAATTAATTATTTAAAACCAGAATCTGTAAATGTAATTGATTTCCCTGACCATGGAAGGACCAAGCATCCAGAAGTTTGCTCTTCACTACTTACAGCAACATGGCAAAGTTATTATTTATTTTTGTTTCTCTGACCTTACCATAAATAAAAAAAAATACCATTTGAACTTTACCAATGTTGGCAACTATTGGCAGTAATTTGCACAGGCCCATCTTCCACCCTGCTTAATCCACCTTGAAACAAACCAATGTGATTCAGACTGTCAGCTGCATCTTGCCTTTTAACAAGTGATTCCTACCTACGCTCAAAGGTCAGTGTTTAAAGTTAAAAATCTGCTTCACATTAGGGGAAATTTTGTGCAATGATGTACTTGAGTTTATTGGGTTGGTGGTGACTGATAAAAACCAGGTCATTATATTTTACAGTAATCTGTGTATAGCAATGATGTTTTGACATTGGATCTGGTAACTATTTATTGATGCAATGTATTTATTTATATCATAACTGTCTGTATGCATTAATATGTACTTGCTGTGTTCTGTATTATATTTTAAAGCAGAGAAAATCAAGAAGAGTCATTTTAAAGGAGCCATTACAATTCCATGTAGATTATTTCTGAATAAACCCCAACTGCATTCGTATCACAAAAGATAAGACAACAGAAATCAACCAATTTAAATATAGGTATTATTCCTGTGGCACATTCCTCTATTTTTTATTTTGTAGTAGTTTGTAATGCAATAGCAATAATTTATGTTTCTCTAAACTACTGCACCACAAATATTCACCCTTCTCCAGCATTACATTTGATTCAATCAGAGAAACTTCCTGAAAAATAAGTTATTTATGTTGTGATTAGGAGGTATGTGTGAAGCATTTTACCCATTGCTAAATTGGTATTGGGCCTGGAGTTCAAATCAGTTGAGGCTTATCAGATGAGAGCAATACAGGTAGTTCTGCTATAACGCATGTTTCCGCATCATTAATAGGATATGATACGACTGATGTATTAGAGAATGCTATTTGCATTACGTGGGCCAAGTTGGGTGCAATGTCATTTCGATTGGGAACTAGAGATTCACTTAGAAGTTATTTTGTAAATTGACAAGCAGCAAACAAAGCTGTCTAAGTTTTTTTAAAAAAAGCAGTAAGCAGGCACCATTTTCTTTTAAGAACGCAGCTGTTGAGCGGGTGTCCATTGAAATTGACACGCAATTACTGCCATTGAAAATGACGCTCTATTAAACAATATAAACTACTGTCATCTGGTATCTTCAGCTTGCAGTAACAACAATAAACATAGCTATTAAAAAGAACTGTTATTGAAAATCCTGCAGGATTTATTGAACTGTTATTGAAAATAGCAACTTCTGCAAATCTGAAACACTCTGGTCCCTAAAGGGCCTGTCCCACTTTGCGATTTTTTTCGGCGACTGCTGGCATCGTATCAGGGTCGCCAAAAGATTTTGAACATTTCAAAATCCAGCGGCAACAAAAGAAATGTTGCGACACATGAAAAAAACACTGCGCGTCATATGTCATCATGCTGCATCATGCCTCAAATTTTTCGGTGACCTGATATGTCAGTCAATTATGCCGGCAGTCACCGAAAAAATAGCCAAGTGGGGCAGGCCCTTAACTCTCTTTCGCCCATTGATACAATCGTTTTTATTACATGGTTTTCTATAATACAAAGTTTCTTGGGAATGCAACTATTGTAATATTGTATTACCACCTGTAGTTAATAGGTGCATGCTGTGCCATCCTTTTGAGGATGACTTGGAAGGAACAATTAATCCTTGAGTGTGCAATGGGTACCTACAATGATGTAACTGAAAGCTGAGTTAATCTTCAATGGTTTGTACTCCCCCTACTTCCACTGGTAGTACTCAATCTTGAGTAGCTACTGTTTATTGTGAGTCTTAGAGGGGTCAATGAAGACCACTAAACCCACAAAATGTTCAGTTTTTATTATGTTGAGGACACAGGAAAAGTTTGGTGTTCAGTTCTCTTTAGCAATGTCCAAATTAATCCAACTGCATTTCTGTTCTGAGTTTATCAAATGTCTTCACCGTCTCATCAACAATAACATTTGAAATGTTAATAAATAAAACTTTTATACTAAACACAGGCAATGACAGTGATTTTGCTTCTGAAAATATCCTTGGTATACAAATTCAACATTGATCCCCATGAAGTATGTTTGAGGAAAATTCTATTTGTGATGGTAATTGATGACAATTTCCATGTGCTAAGTTTAACATGATTGCAAACTAATTCAAATACTGTTTTGTTTTTTAGATCAATATTTAATTAGGTCACATTTTTAAACCACACTGTGTGGCCATTTCAATACAGTGGCAGAGCAGTCAGTGGTGCCGCAGCACCACTATTAGCTCTCCATGGGGAGTTTGTATTCTCCCTGCTTCTGCATGTGCCTAAATTACATGCATGTAGCAGGGTAGACTAAGGAAATATGAAATCACCCTTCTTCTAATCTGAAATGTCTTAACCATATAACCATATAACCATATAACAATTACAGCACGGAAACAGGCCATCTCGGCCCTTCAAGTCCGTGCCGAACAACTTTTTTCCCTTAGTCCCACCTGCCTGCACTCATACCATAACCCTCCATACCCTTCTCATCCATATGCCTATCCAATTTCAGCATTCTTCTTTCAGCATTTTCACCAAAAAAAACCATTAATAAAACAACAAATGCAACGTTATTGATATGATGGAATGAGGTGAGATGGGTGAGGTATGGATGATGGTTGAGATTATATTAAATCTGTATTTGGAAAGAACAATATGTCCATTTTGTGGTAATGTGAAGTGAACCAATCTATTTTTGCTGGTGCAACTTCCAAAGCAAAGTGCAATATTCTAGACCAGGACTGTACAAGACTCATTAGAAATACAAATACTTCTCCTCAGTAATCCAGCCCCTTGAGATAAAACTTAACATTTCATTAGTTTTCTTGATTACATTTGTGCTTGTGTACTGGCCTCCAGTGATGTTTGAATGAATACCTTTCCATCCTTGCAACTCGCTCTTCGATCATTAGGCAAATATACCTCTTCTGGATTTAAAATCGATGAGTGCACATCTTCCCCCACTTTCACTCTGTAACTACTTCTGCCACAATTTAGCCATTCACTTAATCCTTCTGTGTTGGTTCAAGAGTTGCAGAAATAATTGCTGAAGTAAATTGGGAAGTGGACAATGAAATGGTAATGAGTTGTTCAAGCAGAAGAATCAGATCTCAAGACTAATCTAGCAATTTATTTATGCCACGTATTTTCCATTTCAATCTGACAACTAATTATTTCTCCCATGTAATTGATTTTTAAAATATTTTCATGTGCCTTATCTATTTATTTAAGTCAAGTTATTACTGATTTATTCCTCCAGAGCATTTAATGTTTCTTTCAGACGTTTCATTATTTATTCAGCCACTCCACTCAACTAATGAATTTTAATTTATGTAGAACAACTACTCATTTGTTCAATTCAACTGGGATTTGATTATTTGTACGTTTATTTAATCACTTGAAGGCTGGTTAGTTAATGGTTTATGCCTTCATAAAAAAAGTCAATATTTGGTTCATTTATAATTATTTATTTTTTACTAATTAGCAGGCCTTAAATAAATCTGGAATAAGATCACAATATTGTTGCCAATAAGCTATACAGGGATCAATGCTGAATTACTTAACAAAGTTAGCTAATGATTTGCCCAGACAATGAATAAAGGATTTAATGAAATAATTGGTTTCTTGGGGTAGAAGAGTGCAGGACAGGACACAAGTTTAAAATTGGAGCTTGGTGATGCAGTCCTTCTGCAGTTGTACAGAGCCCTAGTGAGACCACACCTGGAGTATTGTGTGCAGTTTTGGTCACCTAATTTGAGGAAGGACATTCTTGCTATTGAGGGCGTGCAGAGGTTTACAAGGTTAATTCCCGGGATGGCAGGACTGTCATATGCTGAGAGATTGGAGCAGCAAGACTTGTACACTCTGGAGTTTAAAAGGATGAGAGGGGATCTCATTAAAACATATAAGGTTGTTAAGGGTTTGGAAACGCTAGAGGCAGGAAACATGTTCCCGTTGTTGGGGGAGTCCAGAACCAGGGGCCACAGTTAAAGAATAAGGAGTAAGCCATTTAGAACGGAGACGAGGAAACACTTTTTCTCACGGAGAGTTGTGAGTCTGTGGAATTCTCTGCCTCAGAGGGCGGTGGAGGCAGGTTCTCTGGATGCTTTCAAGAGAGAGCTAGATAGGGCTTTTAAAAGGTGCGGAATCGGGGGATATGGGGAGAAGGCAGGAATGGGGTACTGATCAGCCATGATCACATTGAATGGCGGTGCTGGCTTGAAGGGCCAAATGGCCTACTCCTGCACCTATTGTCTATTTTCTATTGTCAGGCTAATGTTCAATAATGTGGAAATCTGGAAATGTCTCAATCTTCCGTCAGGAGCAGGTGACGTGAAGGCTTTGTGTTGGGCAAGATCTTTAAAGGTTATGTAAATGGAGGAGTGATGGCTCAGTCATGATCTGATTGATTGGAAAACTGACGTATGGCTAGTTGCTGCATAAAAGCACATTCGTAAAAATAATTACCTTTTTACTCCAGAACCTCAGTATTTTGGCGCAAAAATAGGAGATGTGCCTGCACCAGTTTACACTTTCATTCCCAAGAGCTTGGTAAAATTATAGAATTATGACATAGAAAATTGGATGCCTTCTTTGTGATTAATTCTCAAGGAAGAACCCTACAGTATAGTAGAGGTCTTTCAGTCACCAATTCTACACTGACCATCAAGCATCCATTTAACTAATCCCATGTTATTCTCACCTCATTCACATCAACTCCAGCATTCTAACACTCACCCACGCACTAGTGGTAGTTTAATCTACCTGCCTGCATGTCTTTATGATGTGGAAGAAAACAGGAGCACTTGGAGGAAACCCCCATGGTCACAGGGAGAACATGCAGACTTCATATAGTCAGCAGCGGAGGACAGGATTGAGCGAGCGTTGCTGAAGCTATGTGCAAGCAACAATACTTGCGACATTACATCCAATTTCCTAACTGTTCTGAAGAAGACAATGAAGAGTGGCATGTTTGATCCATTGCAGAATTTATGGTGTTTACAGAACTTTGGAAGGGGATAATAAACCTTTGAGGAAGGTATGGTGAAGGGAGAACAGTTCTTAATTTTGCCTGAGGAAGTTGAAAGACTCCTAGGTGGGCCTGTGGGAAGCTTGGGCCAGGAGTATTGAAACATTTACCAATGGCAATGGCAGCTCCCACCACTCTTTCACTGTTAGGTTTTCCATGGCAGAGGAAGCATGCAGAAGATCATTTAAAATGGAGCTTCCATTGTATTCAATATTCCACTGATACTAGCTACAGCCTCTCTATGGTGGGATTCTGAAATATTACAAAATTTCCTGTTCAGTTGGCATTTCAGCTTGTACATTTAATGATTTAATCTTCCCTGATCCCTTTTCCCTCTCATTGAGGGATATTAATTGCAATGACAGTGTTACCATTTGATATTTATGTCGAAATTTATCTTCAAATTTAATGTTACTTCTTTATTGTTGTGTCCTATTTTCAGAAACAATGCCCTTTCATGCCCTTAAATCTTGTGGCATCCATTTTCTGAACTATTTGGACATAAATATTTCAAACACAGTAAATAAGAACTTAACCTAATCTCCATGTAATTGCAGCATTAGTCATTGTGACAAATAAGGGGGTTGTTATTGAGCAATTTAATTTTAAACTGGTTCATCTTGAATGTTTCTTTGAGGAAAACCATATAATTTTGCAGTGAAATTCAATGATCCTCACTTCATTCTTACATTGCTATTTTTGGTTGTCCAAGTGAAAGAAATTTACAGGAATTCCTTGATAACGCGTCAAGACTAACAAAAAAAAATCCCAAATCATTTAATCAAGGTATATATTTATTTGATACGATTTATTACTGAATCAAATTAAGTTGAAAATTAAAACACAATAAACTAGAAATTCTAAACTGTAACACTATTTTAAGTTTTATTTGATAACTGATCACATTTACATATTATGTTTAAGAAAGAACTGCCGATGCTGGAAAAACTGAAGGTAGACAAAAATACTGGAGGAACTCAACAGGTGAGGCAGCATCTATGGAGAAGGAATAAGCAACGTTTCAGGTCGAGACCCTTATTATGTGTACATATAGAGAACATTAAATGTACAAGACATGATTGACATTACTTGCATACTTTGTACGTTAATTGAAACAGAGTCATTGAAACATATAACCAAGCCATTGGGTTTTGAGTCCATGCCATAAAACAATTCAATCCGTTCTTTTTCCATCTCTTTCCTCATAACCATGCACATTATTTTCTGGTACTTCCATTTGCAGGCTCTGATTGTTCATATTAACCTTTCAGGTAATTAAGTCCAGCTCTGCACTTAAAAATAATGTTTTCTCACATCAACTACTGTAGCTTGTGCTCTTCACTTTTAATCACTGTCTCGTCGTCTATGTTTATTGATAATGAGAAGGATTTTGCTCCGTTCACCCTATCTAATTCTGGAAGAAAATCTCAGATTTATAGAAAATCTTCCCCATAGACTCTCCAGGATTTGCATATCCTTCGTAAAGTGTGATAAACAGAATTAAGCATCATATAGCAAATGTAGCCTAACAGCATTTTAAAACATAACCTCCATACTTTGGTAGTCTATGGATTTGCTACAGAAAACCAGTGTCCTTTAGTAACTTCTTAATGTGGGCTGGTATTTTCATAGATTTATTTAAACCTGGTCAGCCTTTAGAACTGTCATTTAGTCAATGCTGCTAATCGTCTTTAGAGTTAGAATTTATCATGTTTCATTACTCCACAATAAACTTAATCTACCCATTTTGCCCTCTTCACTATATTCCTTCAATCTCTTACTATTCTTGTCACCAATTACCGAAACTCTCGGAATTATATCATATATACTGTTCAAATGTTACCCTCACAGCCACATCCTATCCTAAATATCAGTGCAATGACCTTGGCAAACACTCCATCAATCTCCAATCTGGAACCAACCATGATTCTCTGCTCTCTTTGACAAATTCAAACTCGTAGCTATACTGCCACTGACAATTTTTCTTCAACGGACCACAATTTCACTCACTAACTTTTTGTCTGAGGTTTCAACAACTGTTTTCTGAAAAATTACTTTACCAAATCAATTATACTCCTTTATTACCTCATCAAAAAGTTAAATTGGGTTAGCCAACACAATTTGCATTTAATATGTCCAGGTTGGCATTCCATTTTTAATTCAAAAATTTCCAAAGATGTATTAATGACTTCTTTTTGGTACTGGAAACTGACTGGCCTACAATTGTTTGGCATGTTACAACCCCTTTGGGACAGATTTGCCTTTTACCAATCCTCCAATACCTCCCCAATATCTATGATATAAGGTCAAGTCGTTAGACGTAATTTCAATAGTTACATTGGGAATACTTTGCTGAATTTTCAAATGGGAAATGTTTTCAAAGGACTTGCATACTCACAAAGGTGTACATTTCGAGTGGAAATTACTAACTTTGGAAAACTCCAAGCAGCTGCTCTATATTTATAAAAATTATCGAACCACATAATGACATGAAATTACATATATACATAAGCAATTTATTTAGCCATCTTTCCAAGCATTTTAAACCACACGTAAATTTTAACTATTTGCTTTTTATAGGCTCAGAGGGAGAATTCAGGCTAACGAGCCTATTTTGAGCACGATAGCCTTACAGATCAGTTTAAGATATAAAGGGGCTTAGAAGAAAATACATCCCTATTTTTTTATCTCTCCATTTCTCCTCTCTCCTCTCTCTTGCTCTGTTCTCACGACTTGTGTATTTTACAAAGCCATGGTTATCACAGGACAATCTGAGGAAACTACACTTTCAGTCAATTTCTGAGATTATAGACTGCAAACTATTTCCTGTACTAATGTACTACCTACTCATGTTCTCCTTGACTCCCCTCAACTTTTATTTGCCTTCTCTCTTCAAACGGAACTTGCCAGAGACCCCAATTTTTCACTTAAACCTTGACCTGCTCCTCAACTCTTTGCTCAAACTTCCCCTCAGACTCGGGGTTGATCTCCCATCCAACTAATCTGTGTCTTCATCTGTGTCTTCCCTCCTACAATCTCCTTCCCATTCACTGTGATGGAGATTGTAAAACATTTTGAATTGGTACCTTGGTCTAAGCTTAGAACAAACTTGTGTAAAACCAATTAAATGGGATATTTTGTTCATCTTCTGCCAGATCTGCAGATAATAGATCCATTTGATCTCATTCTAGCCTCCCCTTCCCCACTATCTTGACAACAGAAGCAATACTGGTGGGAGGTGCCCAATCTCTCATATACATACATATCTATCTATCTATCTATCTATCTATCTATCTATCTATCTATCTATCTATCTATCTATCTATCTATCTATCTATCTATCTATCTATCTATCTATCTATCTATCTATCTATCTATCTATCTATCTATCTATCTATCTATCTATCTATCTATCTATCTATCTATCTATCTATCTATCTCCTGCAATGCCATGGTTTGATTTGTATGTTCTTGCAGAAATGCTCAATCAGTTACAGCATAACGACAGAATCACTCATTTTCAACAATATAAGATTTTACTTACATTTTAAGAAATAGTTGTATTCATTGGCCTAGAATAAGTTTGAAGCAAATGCTTCCTCAGTCAGTTCATTTCTGTTTAGTTTATTGCCACGTGTATCGAGGTACAGTGAAAAGCTTTTGTTGCATGCTATCCAGTCAGCAGAAGAACAATATATGATTACAATCGAGTCATTTACGGTATATAGACACACAATAAGGGAATAACGTTTAGTGCAAGGTAAAGCCAGCAAAGTCCAATCAAGGATAATCCGTGGGTCGCCAATGAGGTAGATAGTAGTTCAGCACTGCTCTCTGGCTGTGGTAGAATGATTCAGTTGCCTGATAACAGCTTCCTTATTTATATCTTAGTTCCTCCTGTAGATATGTTTTTCTTTTAAGTTATTACGCTAAGGCATGACATCTGATAGGTCTCAACAAACTCGGTAACATCTCTGGATCGGATTGACTGACAGCCATGACACTGAACTAGCCCTGCTGGCTCCTTGCCACAGGGTTGCCCAGGAGACGAAACCAGAATGCCAGGGGATGAAACCATGTAGTTACATTTCTTTTATCCAGGCCACATGGAAACGATGATTTGGCAGGGTCGGCACATTGCATCTGTGCAATTCTTTTTTTTAAAAAAAGGTCAATAGTTTGTAATGTGAATATATTATAATTTGTCGGAAAGTAAATGGTAGAATTGCAATATTAGTCCAGATATCAGCTGTGTTATCTGAAGACCTGCTGAGTGGAGACTAAGGGTTCCTGACGGGGAAGGGGAGAAAATTATAGGGTGAGTCACTTCATGAGTCTCATGTGCCTGCCAGTAATCGATTCAAGAACTGTAATATCAGAATACTCGGCAAATGTGGTTTATTTGACAAATAATGGTGCCCGATGCAGAGATTCCAAAGAAAGAATGAAGTTAAGTTGTTTTTAAAATGAGAAAGAAGTTTTACATTGAAAACAAATTCCATTAAATGGGTCTTGAATTTGTTTTTCATTCTCAGAGCTGTTCTGATATCATTGGTAGGAAGGTGGTTAATCTGATGGATGAGTTTTGCTCACATCGGATTGATGGAAGGTGGGATAGAATTAAAGCTCAATTGAAGTTTCCCGGTGCATGGTAGGGGAGGAATTTCATGGCCGTCCTGTGAAGATGCACCCTCTGGCATGCAAATGCTTTCCCTGCAACTGAAGTGACAGTTTGTTGATTAATTGGTTTGGTTAATGTAAAAATTGTGCCTAGTGGCTGTAGGATAGTGTAAATGTGTGGGGATCGCTGGTCTTTGAGGACCCGATGGGCCGAAGGGCCTGTTTCCATGCTGTATCTTTAAACTAAACTAAACTAAAAGGATGTGGTATGGAGACGCAAGAGACTGCAAATGCTGGGAAAAATGCGGTATGTTCACATCACAATTTCTGAATCCTACATTGTCTCTACTCAAGATAATTTGGTTCTTTGGGCTTCATAAAAAACTCAAGACTAAATTAGCTTCACTGGTTGCCATTGATGCAGATCACAAAACTGCATCATGTGTACAATGTAATCATGTCGAAATTACTCAATAGTGGTTTCTTTGAGTCTGCAGGTATAGATTTGTGATCCTTCAGTTTTATTTTCCTAATGAGTGACATACTTGTACGTCAAATGCAAATTTATTGATTACTGGTTACCTGATCATCACCTAAAACATGTAGCATCAATTCAGTGGCATGTGAGACCTTAGGCCTAGGGCATTTCTGAATTTACAGCAATGGGACTCAACAAACCAAGCCTTTAGCTGCCTCCACCATGAAAAGTGTGTGCAGGAGTAGACCATAACCTTTATTGGCCAAGTTACTGAGTATAGAAATTTGGATGTCATATCACCATTGTACAAATCATTGATTTGACTTAATTAACAGTTCTAGTAAACCACACTACATGAAAGATGTGAATAAGCTAAAGAAGATACAGAAATGATTCACAGGGGTGTTGCCTGGAGTGGATGGTTTGAATTACAAGAAGAAATTGGATCGGCTGGGTATGTTTTTTTCTGGAGCAAAGAAGGCTGATAGAGATAGGTAAATTAACGAGAGGATCAAATAGGGCAGATAGCCCGAGTCTGATTGCAATGTTTGGGGTGTCTAAAATTAGAAGGCATAGGTTTAAGGGGAGAGGGGGAAGATTTTTCTTGGAATCTAAAGGATAATTTTATTAACATAAAAAGTAGATGGCCTCCAGAATGCACTGCCACAGGAGATGGTGGAGGCCAGAACAGTAACAGATTTAAGAGGTATCTGGACAGATATAGACATAGATATATATATGGACCTAATGCAGATAAGTGGGATTAATATAGGTCGGCTGATGGCTGGTATTGATGTGATGGACCAAAGAGTGTCTTTCTGCGCTGTACAACTCTTTGATTCTATGAGAGCATCCGCTTCATCTCCATTCCGAATAGTAACCTTAAGTAATAAAAATGGGCCCTGAGAAGGGGAACATTCTCTCATCATCTACCTTCCAAGCTGCTAACGCCCTTATTTATTTCAATAGGCTAATCTGCTCAATTGGTGTTGACACAGGTAGAATTAGTGTGTATGCTAGAACTGCAGTTCCTTCAAGTAACCCTTGCTTTCCCTCTCTCTCCATCCCTTTCCCTTCCCAGTTATCTGACTAGTCTTACTGTCTCCGGCTACATTTTATCTCTGTTTGCTTTGTTGTACAACTCCTTGACGCCCCCCCCCCCCCCCCCCCACCCCCCCATTCCTTCTCTCCAGAGGTGCTGCCTTCCCCGTTGAGTTACTCCAGCACTTTGTTTCTATCTTTGGTAGAATTAGTGTGTCTTCTCTGATTAACCACATCTAACATCTATCTATGTAACTAAAAGTCTCATCTTGACCACTTCCTGTCTGCGCTGTATATTGATTTTAGAAAAAAACGCTATCATATTTCGCTAGGATTTTTGGCCATCTTACTCACAGTCCTCCTCCGCTGAGGAAGCCCAGAGGATTTTCCCGATCGATGAAAAATAAAAAAGTTATGAATGTTTAAAAAATCTTGAGATCATCTGATTGGTCCAATCGCCTGTCAATCACCATGATGAAGGTAACACCTCTTCCGGGGGGATCAGGACTATAAAACCCCGGATGCGTGGATGTGAGTCGGTCACTGTGGAAGATCGAGGGAGAGGCTACAACTGTGATTCTGCTGTGAGTCTACTGAACTGTGAGTCTACCCTTTATGTGCTCTATGCGCTTTATGTGGTTATGTGCTTTATGTGGTTAACCCTTTATGTGCTTGCAATAAATGATTTGTTAGCCAGCAATGTGCTTACAATGAATGATAATTTGTTAACCCTTAATGTGCTTGCAACAAATGATTTGTTAGCCAGCAATGTGCTTGCAATGAATGATTTGTTAACCCTTAATGTGTTTGCAATAAATGATTTGTTGGCCCTTAATGAAATGAAACTAGTTGTTTGGCCTGCCCTGTGCTTGAAATTAAAATGGAAATGGAAATGAAATGAAATGAGTTGTTTGGCCTGCCCTGTGGTTTTGCTTTTGCTTTGCCTTTGCTTTGCTTGAGATCACCTGAAATGAAAGCAAATGGATTATATTGTTGGCTGGCCCCGCCTGCCCTGTGCTTTTGCTTTTGCTTTGCTTGAGCTTACCTGAAATGAAAGCAAATGGATTGTATTGTTGCCTGGCCCCGCCTGCCCTGTGCTTTTGCTTTTGCTTTGCATTTGCTTATCTTGACCTCACCTGAAATGAAAGCAAATGGATTGTATTGTTGAATGGCCCCGCCTGGCCTGTGCTTGACTTGACTTGACTTGACTTGAAATGGATTGACTTGATGTGAAATGGATTGAAATGGATTATTGGCCCTGCACTCACTGTGCTTGACTCGACTTGACCCACAACACCCATGCTAGCGCTCCAGAACCTGCCCACTGGCCTCCGGTATTGGAATTGGTGGAGAGGTGGAATATTGCGTTGGGGGACCAGCCCTCCCGTGTGAACCTGGGACCAATGGGTCCCACTTAGTCTAGTTGAAGATTAAAGATATATGCAATTCTCCAATTAGAGTTGAAACATGGGCTTACCTACTATTGTACCCACTCCCATTGGCAAGAACTGTAACAGCGTTGACGTGCAGAAGAATATTGGGGTCCAAGTTCATAGCTCTCTAAAAGTACCAACACAAGGAGAGGTTGGACAAACTTGGACTGTTTTTTTTCAGGAGTCAGATGTTGAAGGGAGATCGAAGTATATACAATTATCAGAGGCATAGATGGGGTGCACAGACAGAACACTTTTCCCAGGTGGAAATACCAAAGACTATATGGCATAGCTCTGTGCGAGGGGCAAATTTAAAGGAAATCTGTGGAGCAAGTTTTTAACCAAAGAGTGGAGAGTGCCAAAAGTTCACTGCTAGGGGTACTGGTGGCAGCAGATACGATAGTGGTATTTAAGGGGCTTTAGATAGATACATGGATATGCAGAGAATGGAGGGATATAGATCATGTGCTGGCAGACAAGATTTGTTTAAATTGTTACTATGTTTGATACAGACATTGTGGGCCAAAGGGTCTATTCCTTTCCTCTACTGCTCTATATTCTATACAATTCCCCTCTGTTGGGTCGTTATGTGTTATTTTTGCATGTGAACTTTCTGTCTTTTATGCATGAGGATATTCAGATCGCTCTGTATTCTATTATTTGACATTCTTGATCATTTTAATTAATATTTTGCTTTCTATTCCTCATGCACTCATTAAGATGGATCAACCCCCTTGAAATGATTAATATCAGCAAAATGAAGGGAATGCGGTCTCTGGAATCAGTGTTAACAGAGCAATCAAGTGGATATTTGGAGATTTCTTTAATGTATCCTATTCCCTAAGACTGAAATAAACACCGGAAGAAATTAAAAGTTAGCATTAATTAATGCCAGTGAACTCAATGTCGATTCAGGTACAGAAAGAAACATAATGTGATGGAAAAAAGATAGTTCCGGAGAGAGGAAAAGGTGGAGCAAAAAACAAATCTAATTTTAACATTTAAATTATTAAAATCTATCCAAAAAGTAATTTCTGAATGAATTAGATACCACAATTGTAATTATTAATTTTTCTTGGCACAGTGGTTGATTAGCTATAATTAACACTTAATCAATGGTACAAAATTATCTGTGGGGGGCTTTGATTATACTCATATACAGCATAAATGCAGCAACTTCATTCACTTCAATGAAGAAGTAGTCAGCAAGGTGACATTTTCTTGAAGCTATGGAAGGAACATCATCTCAAACAACCAATTTCAGATCTTTACATTTAAACACGCATCTGCCTGAAGCTCCTGTAACATTTACACATTAATAATAGCAAGCACTCGTATTCACACTGTTATTTTGACAGAAAAGTCTGGCCCAATGTGTTCTATTTGACGTCTGAGAGTCAAAACTACTGTGAATCAATTGATTGAATTAAGTTTTGGTTAGGGAGGCATAAGAATCATCTTCAGATTGCACTGCTTTTGTACCCGGCAGGGCTAAAGTTCGCAGAGATATTACATGCATGAATGAAGATTGGAATTAAAGCAGCAAATCTACAAACTGCAGATTAACACAGCACATCTTTTAGCCATGGGCCACTTGATATATTTCATACATAAGTGATCAGAATTCTGCTGCAGCCTTAGAGGTTTTCTCATTGAGTGGAGAAATGGCCATATTTGGTACGTACAAAAAACAAATTATGGATAGATTAAGGGATAACATTTTAAAGATCATGTGATGGGTGTTAAGTGTTATGCTTAGCAAATAAATTCTCTACAATAAGAAAGAAATGACAGTGATTTGGTATGTTACATTTCTATTCACAGAGCTAAAATTACACTAGGATCAGGTGTGTGTTCTAGCTAAACTCTAATAGAAGGACTAGACTTAGTGGGACACAGGAAGGCTGGTCCCCCAACGCAATATTCCACCTCTCCACCAATTCCAATACATATACTCACACTCACACTCACACATACACATACTCATACACTCACACACACAGGCACACACAGACACACACACTCACATGCACATACACTCACACTCACACAGACCCGCACTCACACTCACACAGACTCGCACTCACACTCACACACGCAGACTCGCACTCACACTCACACACGCAGACTCGCACTCACACTCACACACAGACTCGCACTCACACTCACACACACAGACTCGCACTCACACACACACACACACACACACACACACACACACACACACACACACAGACTCACACACACAGACTCGCACTCACACTCTCACACACAGACTCACACTCACAGACTCGTGCTCACGCTCACACATACTCACAAACTCACACACGCTCTCATACACACACACACACACACACACACACACACACACACACATACACTCACGCACACACTCACACATACACACTCACACACACACACTCACACACATTGACATATACACACACTCACACTCACAAACACACTCACACACCATATATGTGACAGTAAATTTGAATCTACTCACACGGCTGAACGCGGCCTCTCCACTGTGGGGCTTTAGCAGTCAGCGGCACTTCCAAAATCAGCGTGACCTCTGCACTTACCAGAAATTACGCAATCAGAGCGACATGTCCACTAAGCGGAAGTCACGAAATGAGCAGGACTTTTGGACTAAACACAGTCGGTCCTAAAAGCATTTATTCCTTCCAAATACAGTCGGGGCAGTAGGCCAAACAACTCATGGCATTGTCATTTCATTTAATTTCCAATTAAGCATTGCACTTTCAAGCACAGGCAGGGCAGCAGGCCAAACGACTCATGGCATTGTCATTAATGGCTAACAAATCATTTGTTGCAAGTGCATTGCAGACTCACAGTTCAGTTGATTCACAGCTTAGAATAACAGTCGTGGCCTCTCCCTCGCAATATTGCAGAGTGACTGACTCATGTCCAGGCATCCGAGGTTTCATAGTCCTGCCCCCCCCCCCCCCCCACCCCCCCCGGAAGGGGCATTATCTTCATCGCAGTGATTGACAGGCGAGAGGACCAATCAGCTGATCTCAAAGTTTTTTAAACACTCACAACGTTTTTACTTTTCATCGATGGGAAAAATCTTCGGGACTGGCTCAGCAGAGGAGGATGAGTAAGATGGATGAAAATCAAAGCGATACAGGGTAGCATTTTTCTAAAATCAATATGCAGTGTAGACAGGAAGTGGTCAAGATGAGACTTTTAATTATATAGATGATGTAGTAACCTGCTTGCTCAAAAAAGGTACTTATGGGGGCAGAAAAATCTGAAATAAAATGACAGAAAATAAAGAAAAATAATTTCTCCAAAACTAGGAACAAATTCAGACTGATATGAAAATGGGGATGTGTTTTGAGCCATGTGTTCTGATTTTAATTTAAAAAAAAACTTCTATGATCTTTGCAAGCTCTTTAATGCTCATTATGCAGTTTGGATTGAAATAACATGTTGAAACTGAATCAAACTTTTACTTTAGGAATTAACAATTACTGCCTGAAATTAGGATAGACACTGGTTGAATGAAGATTACTGATTTTCACATGGCGGTAGATGGAGACTTCTTTGAAAGGACAATATGAAAATCACCAGCCAAGTCAACAGAGAGTCCTTTTGATCGCTTTCAAAAATGTGTTGGCTTGGGTTTGAGAATCTGCTACCTGATCAGTTGTTTGTTTGCGGAATAACATGTGAGGTAATAAATTGTCATTATTATTCAAATAAACATTTTGGAAAAATATATTTGGAATGAATGCAAATTATAAATTAAAGAGCAAATAATCTGAGGCGGCACAGTGGCACAGGGTTAAAGCTGCAGCATTACAGCACCAGAGACCCGGGTTCAATCTTAACTACGGGTACTGTCTGCACAGAGTTTGTACGTTCTCCCTGTGACTGCGTGGGTTTTCTCTGGGCACTCTGATTTCCTCCCACACTCCAAAGACGTACAGCTTTGTAGGTTAATTGGCTTCGGTAAAAATTATAAATTGTCCCTAGTGTGTAGGTTAAGGGGTGCTCACTGGTCAGCGTGGAGGGTGAGTCGAAGGCACTGTTTCTGCACTGTATCTTTAAAGTCAATTGAAAATTGTTGGAAATTTGGATCTATTCAAAATGAACCAAAGCTCCACCAATACCAATGATGAAAGTGCTGTGTGATTCACTTATTTTCAGTTTTTGTTACAAGTGAAGGAATGTTCTGGTATTTCACTGTTAGCAATTTTTTTCCTTTCTTTACTTAACTAAGAGTGACTCTAAGGTGCTCATTGCGAAAAGAATCAGGTGTGGAGACTTGAAAATAATCAAGACATTAATAATCAATTAATAATCAATAATTAAGTGAGTTCATGTAATCAAAGTACTCCTTAATGAGTTCATGTATTCAAAATTTGTGTTGCCAACCCAGGCTGTGATGGACCCACGTGGTCACGGCGAGAACTCTAGAAAGGGCAGTGTGGCAATTGGAAGAGGAGTTAAAATGATTAGCAACCGGGAGATCTAGTATGCTTTCGTGGACAAAGCACAAGTGTCCAGTGGTCCTTGTCATGTACATCAGTGAGACCAAGCGCAGACTTGTACATTGTTTTACTGAACACTTCTACTCAGTCCCCCAAGGCCTACTGAATCTCCCTGTTGTTTATCATTTTGACTCCTCTTCGCATTCCCGTACTGACCTTTCTGTCCTGGGCCACCTCCATTGCCAACTCCTTTAACTGTTCCATTTACTCATTATCCTGATGTTAATTCACACCATATTCCTGGGGTCATTTGGTTTTTATCCTACCAGTGACATCATCCTTCCCTGTTCTCCCTGCAGCTTAAGAAGTTTATTTTATGAAGATCCTAGTTCTGATGAAGCATCTTCAACTTGAGATATTTTCCCATGAATGTTGCCTCTCATTTCATGTATAGGAAAGGCAGCAAGCACCTTTTTGAAGGTAACCAAGTTGGCATGAAAGAACATGAAACTCTCAATCAAGATTAAGATAACTGTCTATAAAGCATGTGTCTTGAGCACACTACTGTGCAGCAGTGAAACTTGGATGGTTTACCTACATCAAAAATAAAAATGCAATTATTTTTATTTCTACTATCTTCGCCGGATTCTGGGAGTTTCTTGGTAGGACAAAATCACCAGTGAATCTGTCCTTTGCCTGACCAACATGCCAGGCATCCCTACGATCCTCAAGCAGACATGTACACAGGATAGAAAATGGACGCACCCCTAACAATGTGCTAAACAGGACGGTCGCCATGCTCAGAGGCCAAGAGGAAGGCCAAAGCTTCGCAACAAGGAAGTGATTAAGAGATATGTCAAGTTTTAACATTTGCACTAACATCTGGGAAGCAGCTGCTGGGGACCAGGGCAGGTGGAGGAAGGACCTCCAGGTATGTATGAAGCACCACTACAGCATGTGGTTCAAGACTCTGGAGGCCAGGCACCAACTCCATGAAATGTTCAACAGCAATAGCAACACACTCCCCAATCCACTGATGAGTGGCACCTGCCACAGCAGGAAATGCAACCACAGATGAAACATTCCCCTCTCCAAGCAGGACAATATCA
The DNA here is from genome assembly GCA_963514005.1 of Raja brachyura. Next base: position 88,737,023 of record OY740782.1, read on the forward strand.
AAGCCGCACCATCATCTTTCACAGATCGCCGGATGCTAACATCAACAATACAAAGGAACAAGGGTGCAGTCTAAAAACCAAACATCAATGATACTAGTAATAAAAACAAGGAATTGCAGATACTGGTTTACAAAAAGTGTTGGAGTAAATATTTTGCTCTGTGATATATGTAACTAAAAATACCCATGAACCTGGCTCCTCAATTAAGTCTTCAAAACAATTTTTGTGGTATCTGAAGATTTTCTTGCTACAGTCAATGGTAACCTGATATCCAAGTGTAACTAACCATATAACTATATAACCATATAACACCAAACTCTATCCGGTTTGCTTTATAACTCCACAGAGCTAGACAATAGGACATGGATAACACCACCATGTGTGTTGCTTAATCAAACTGTGAAACTTTCAGTAACATTCAGTAAGACAATGGATTTTATATGGAAATGAATTATATGATTACCTCCTTGTATGTTTCCAGAAGCTTGCTTAAATATAGTTATTTTACATTCACTCTGAATATGCTGTACTTTTCCAATCCGCTCTCAACTTTTTCAACCATAACAGAATCCGTCTGTTGCTGGAACTAGACACCATTTTAGAAGACTACATATTAAATTTGTCCTAATGGACTGTATCTTGCTGATCCGAGATGAGCTTCATTGTGCTGCTCACCCATTGCAAGCATTGATCTTTATTGGAGGAACAGCAGCTCATATCTTGCTTGGGCAGCTTAAAATCCAGTGGTATGCATATTGATTCAGCTAACTTCAAGTAACCCTTGCTTTCCCTCTCTCTCCACCCCTCCCTATCCTAGCTCTCTGACTAGTTCTACTGTCCTTCTGATTAAATATTACTGAATGTCTGTTGTATTGTTACCTTCCCCTCGGCTAACAATGATCCATTCTACATTTCCTTATCACCATTGGCTTTGATTTATCATTTTCACACCTTACTCTTCCACATCTCTAGACTCCCTCTCGCCGGACTCTCAGTCTGAGGAAGAATCTCAACCTGAAACATCACCCATTCCTCCTCTCCAGAGATGCTGCCTGCCCCATTGAGTTACTCCAGAATTTTGTGTCTATCTTCATTGATCTTACCTGATGGCTCCACAACAGATTTGAAGTCAGTGTAGCAAGGCTGTGTAATTGCCCCAACATTAGATTTTCTATCTTTCTTGCTGCAGTGGAACTTATATTCAGGGTAAGTGGGAAGCTAATCAATGTACATACCTTCACTCTTGGACCAGGTTGCTCCAATGTTGGTCATTGACCTGCTGAGATCTAAGTTATCATTGACTTGTTCATTGAAGCAAGCAAGAGAATGGGCCTTATAATTATCTGCAAAATAATGATCCCATACCACGCTGCCCTCAAATACAATTTAAAATTCACCCTCTGAAATAAGGGTCAACATCTAGACCCTTGAAAAGATGGATTGCTTCACAACAAATAACACACATACTATAAGCAGAGGTGTGAGAACATTTGAAGAAAGATAAGGACTTCTTTATGCCCTTTTAATAATAATAGAGAGTTTGACAGTTCTTCAATGCCACAATGCCTTTCTGCCCAATAATCTAAGTACCTGTACCTCCCTCTCCCCTTTTGCAAGATGTCCAAATGCCATGCATCATAGCATAGCCAAGATGATGGACTGGCTGACCACATCATATCTCGGTACTCCATAACGTGTTGTGTGAGAGGTTGTAATGATATTCTTCCTGAATTTTCCTTTCTAGGATACAATATCGTTTATGTTGGAACTTTTTTTGTTTTGATAGTGATTTGGAAATTGCCAAATGTATATTAAATCATATGGTTGAATGTATATTGTATTCATTGAGTATTTTCTTTTGCAAAACTATTGACATTCTCAGTACAAACATCCCTGTTAAATGCTGGTCTCTCTATTAAGAAATAAAACATAAAACTGCCTCCTCCAACTTGGATGAATATCAACACACACAGGGTTAAATTACAGAAAAACATAGGTTTGGATCACAAATGGTCAAGTATTTCTATATAACAGGAGCATGTCGAAATTCTATCCATGCTTCAGATATGCATTTACCCATATTCTAGTTTCAATGTTTTAAAGGTTTGTAAGGACTGATTTAAACGCTATTCATAGATTGAAAGATCTTGTCAAACAATCATGCCTGTATAGAATGTAGATATTATTCTCTGGAGGAAAAATACCATTCTCTTTTCATACAAAGGGTTACTGCTTTTGGACGCTTACCAACAGCCTATGAAACACCTGGCAACAAAACAATTTGAAAATCTGTTCATGTATAGAACACCATGACTCAGTGTGCCCATTTCAGATGGCTAAATGCTCATTATCCTGCCAGCGTCTATTATCAGATTAGATACATGCCACTAGATGTCTGCCTGCAAGTCATCAAATTAAAATTTGTTTGCAAAGTGCGTGTATTTTGAAACTGGGTTTTGCTAACAAAAATTACATCGTACATATTTAAGGGTTACCGTGTTAACTACATGAAAAATATCCATAGATTCAAGGTCTTATTATAGCAAGGTTATAGCAACGTGGCCTGAATATTTCTCTCTTCAAGGGTGTTGTAAATACAATACATTACACCAAGGTTTTTTGTTATTTGGTGTAAAGTCTAATAAACCATAGCTGTACTTGAACTCTAAATTCACATTTGTTGCAGTGTTGCTGCTCAATAAATAACCAGCCTGGCATCTAAACAACATCGCTATTTACTCCAGCTTAAGGAAAGTTATTCCACCTCCTAGCCTTGAAGTAGTTTTATGTTTGGAATTTTTAATGGAGGGATAATTTAGTGAAATAAAATGAAGGGCCAGATCTAGTTGAGCTTCAGCAACATTGGAATTTCTGGCAATCAGCTTTTTGAATGACCGGATGTTTTGAATTTCCGTGTGTATTCCTGGATTTCAAGTCTGGACATTTGAGGCTGACTCAGTGAAATGGAGTTCAATGATGAGGACCTGTTTGGTTGGGTTTCCCTGCATAATTCTGTTGAATCACTCTCAGATATTGAGACAGTCAGACCTTGCTGGGAATTTGAAACTCCTTGGAATACACTGGACTAGGAGGCTAAAAAAAGCCACATTTTGCTCTGGTTTGACAGTTTAGTTTAGAGATACAGCGCGGAAAGAGGCCCTTCAGCCCACCGAGTCCACGCCGACCAGCGATCCTCGCACACTTACACTATTCTACACACAATAGGGACAATTTATATATATACCAAGCCAAATAACCTACGTACGTCTTTGGAATATGGGAGGAAACGGCAGCACCCGGACAAAACCCACAAAGCCCATGGGGAGAACATACAAACTCTGTACAGACAAACACCCATAGACAGTATCGCTCCTGGGTCTCTGATACTGTAAGGCAGCAACTCTACTGCTGCACCACCGTGCCGCCTTGGTGTTTTAAATTGCTTGAGGTTTTATGCATTTTTAAATAATATTTTGTTTTTCAGAAATGTTCAACAAAGTTTACATAAGTTTGTTTTTAATATCTTTATAAGTCAGTGAATTTAATATTGATGAAATCATTCACAGCTGGCAAAGTTCCACCCCAGCCCTGATGGGAGTGCAATATCGGGGGTGGAGGTTCTGCGTGACACCACCTACAACCCACTCATCAATCACGTCTCACTGCTGAACCTGAAGTTCAGCAAATCAGATCCTCAGCATATGGACCAAGAAGGTGTAGGCATCTGGAAGCAATGAATCCAGACTGTTCAGACCATCTGGCCAAAGGTGTAAATTATATCAACCTACTTTGTGGTTGTGTGGTTTGATTAATAGAAAAACAAATTTCAAACCATGTCCATCTTCACATAAAGGGTATGAGTGTGCTAAAGAGCTCTAAAATTAAAAGAGCAACTAAAATGGTTATAATTTAGTATAATAATGTAGTAGCAGTCATATTTCTCAAATATTGTCACTTTGTTGTTATACTTCTATCTCTAATTGACATAGTCATGCAGCTGTATATATTATAAATCTTTGTAAGGTCATCCATCAGCTCCTACATTGACCAAGCCTATCCAGCCTCTTCTATAATTTTCAACCCCCGAACATCCGGACATAATGTATTTTGCACCGTTTCCAGTCTAATGATATCCTGTCTGTAGCATGGTGACAACAACTGTATAGTACAGATTTCCATCGAAATTTCCCCCTCTCTCCTACAGGAGTTCTGTGAGTTAATGAACCCCCAACCCCACCCTGTGATTTCTGCTGCAGTCTGAAGAAGGATCCTAACCCAAAAAGTCATCTGTACATTCCACTCCATAAATGTTGCCAGACCCACAAAGTTCCTCCAAAACTTTATTTTTTGTTAAAGATTTCAGCATAGGCAGTTCCTTGTGTCACCAGCTACACCCCTTGGTCCCTGTGTTCTACAACGCTCCCTACCATTTACAGTGTACTGCTGGTGGTGCCTAGTCCTGTTTTTTGTCAGGTCAAGGCGTAGCCTTACAACTGATACCATGTAGTCCGGTTCAACCTGTGGGTCATGCTCATCCTTCATGGAAAGTCTGCTTTGGTGGACCAGGCCGAAGAGATCTTTATGAACCAACAGCTGGAAAGGTGACGTAGCAGCGCACTGTGGAATGCGAAGATCTAGTCAGAGCACTAAAGACGACATGGCCATCCACTGCAGCCAAGAAGTCTCCAGCCGTGATCATTTTTCATACCTCTGGACTCTGACTTCTGCGGCCGAGAGGGTGGGGTTGTTACGGTGCAACTGCTTCTCCACCTTAAACTCACTCACGCACAGGTTTTTGTGCAGCCCTAGTTATCACTGGAGATTTGTGCAGAAATGGACAAATGGGTCAGCTGTCTTACCCAGCACATGCTGTAAGTTCCATGTTTGATTTGATGGGGGTACCTCAGTACAGAGCTCAGATCACTAGCCCTTTGAACTCAGGGTTGTCTACCACTAGAGATGATGTACAAGGATCCTGACCTGAAACGTATGAGTCTGAAGAAGGTATCCCGACCCAAAAGGTCACCACAGGATGGAACAAGGGCGCAGCAATAAAGTTGCTGCCTTACAGCGCCAGAGACCCAGGTTCAATCCTGACTACGGGTGCTGTCTGTACAGAGTTTGAACATTATCCCTGTGACTGCGTGGGTTTTCTCCGGATGCTGTGGTTTCCTCCCACATTCCAGACACATGCAGGTTTGTAGGTTAATTGACTTCTGTAAATTATCCCTGGTGTGCAGGATAGAACTAGTGGAGGGATGATCATTGGCCGGTGTGGTCTCGGTAGGCTGAAGGGTCAGTTTCCACACTGTATGTCTAAACTAAACTAAACTAAACAGCTATGTTCTCCCTAGATACAGATTGGCCTGCAGAGTTACTCCAGAACTTTGTGCCTTTGTGTTTTCTAATTCATTCCACTGTTTTCCAGTGTTCTTCCAGAATTAACTAAGGACATTTGTCATTGCTATGTGTGAGAGTGATTTTTAGTTATGGTTGTAATGGATTTACAATGTAACAGATCAACTACTTAGCCCACTTCCACTCTCTTCAACAGATAAGCACCAATCATGAACCAGTTAGCTAACTGATCCTTGGTTGTGTTGATAAAATGAGAGTTGGATAGGAATAACCTGTTTAAAAATGGACTTGTGGCGTCAGCCTAAACACGGGCCACTTAAGCTCGAACCCTCGTCAGGAGATACGAGGGCGGGCACTTGACGTCATGGGCAGAGGGAGTGTCCTGGTACATAAGCTCTCTCACCACGAGACCCAGAGAGGAGTTTAACCGGTAGCTGAGCCCGAGGGAACAACCTCGCTCAGCTACAACAACCATTAATATAGTTAGCGCACCCACTTAATGTGTGACTACCGAATAAAGAACCGCTTGCACAAACCCGATGTCTCTTCTTTATTCCCCACGTATGGTGCCGCTACGTTGGTGACCCCCGACTGTCCGAATTTAAATTTGGACTCACCTGAACACGCAGCCTCGGGAGACCTGATGTCTGCAGCCGGCTGCCCAGCCCTGCAGAACTACGCTGCCGCCAACCAGGCCGTGCAGTGAGGTATGCCACCTCTTCCTCACCTGCTGCTGCTCACCGGAGCTGATAAACCGCGGCTGCTGCCGCTCTCCCACTCCCGGCAACGGGGCAGGCCCCGCTTCCAAACTGCACATCGCTCCAGGCCTTGTGTGATGGCCGCCGAGCTCCTCTGCATAACATGCCAGGAGCCGACCACCGGAGCGGAGAGGTTTTACCAGCCGCCGCTGCCCCACCAGCTGCTGCAGGAGCGGCGAACATAGCAGCCTCCTGCCCACGGCAACCCTGACACATGCCCGATGGCCCTGGGAGCAGAGTGAGTACCTGCCACTCTCCCGCTCCCGACAATGGACTCCGGCTCCGGGCCTTGCACTGCAACTGACCGTGGACACAGCTCCAGGCCCTGCACCGCACTGAGTTTTCCCCCGGTTGCAGCCCCGGCACCTCGCCAGGCCTCACCGCGTCTCCGGGCCCTGCACCGGACCCGGCCTCACCGTGACCGCGTCTCCAGGCCCTGCACCGGACCCGGCCTCACCGTGACCACGGCTCCAGGCCCTGCACCGGACCCGGCCTCACTGTGACCACAGCTCAAGGCCCTGCACCGGCCTCACCTCACCCGTACCGTACTGGGCTCACCGCTCCAGACACGGCACAGCAACAGGCCTCGCCACGGCTCCACGTCCTGTCCTGCCCTGCATCACGCCTGGCCCCGCCGACCACTGCACATGGCCTAGCCACTTGATAAAGTGGGCTTACCTGAGGTAACCACCGAAGACGCCCTTCTGCTCCTCACCGGCCTTCAATCACCAGATGAATTCCGCTTCACCTGGCCGGCAAGATGGCCGCCGCACCATCTTGAAACAGGCGGCTTTCCGACTACAAAAATGGCCGCGGCCGGCCGGAGGTGAACTATGAACTTACCTGGCCTCCGTCTGCAGCGCCACTTTCTGGCCGGAAGCCGTCCCTGCAGCTTCACTACCAGCAACAGCGCCACCGTCAGTTCGGCTGCTGTCACTGCAATCTCACCATCGACCACAGCGCCACCTAACGGCTGGATGCCGTCCCTGTAACCTCACCGTCATCCACAGCGCCACCTTCCGGCCGGATGCCGTCACTGCAGCCTCACCACCTTCCAGAGCACCACCTTCCAGCTGGATGTTGTGGCTGCACTATGAACACTGGACAATTTGAAATTTGGACACTGGACACTGATTGTTTTTATTTACTGTTCATTTTTGTGTTTACTGCAATTAGTTTGTGTATTGTATTTAGTTTTCCCCCCATCGTTATTGGGGGCCGTGTGTCACAGGACACTCTCCCTTAGCTGGTCAAGGAGATGCAACCGTGTCTCTTCAGTCTCGTCGCACCCCTCGGTACATCGGGATCTCACACACAGAGCGTCAACTGCGCCCGTGTAGAGCACCATCCCGACCCACGCCCGGGGTGTCCCAGACCTCTTCTGTCCGGCGGCTTCTGCATCGGTCTCCTCGCATCCCTCGGTACATCGGGATCGCCCACGCAGCGCGTCAACTGTGCCCGTGGAGCCCTCCGTCCCGACCCACGTCCGGGGTGTCCCAGACCTACATGCAGGAGCCTCCCTTGACCATGCTATTCCTTCCTCCTGTTCTGGGGGGGGTGGGGGGGTCCTGTGGTGTCAGCCTAAACACGGGCCACTTAAGCTCGAACCCTCGTCAGGAGATACGAGGGCGGGCACTTGACGTCATGGGCAGAGGGAGTGTCCTGGTACATAAGCTCTCTCACCACGAGACCCAGAGAGGAGTTTAACCGGTAGCTGAGCCCGAGGGAACAACTTCGCTCAGCTACAACAACCATTAATATAGTTAGCGCACCCACTTAATGTGTGACTACAGAATAAAGAACCGCTTGCACCAACCCGATGTCTCTTCTTTATTCCCCACGTATGGTGCCGCTACAGACTTTACATTTACAAAAATGCTTAGGATTTCCCTGCATCCATCAAGTCACACTAACTGATCAACAAATGCATGTCTTGCCGATTCTGCACATTACAAATTCTGTAAAAGATTATAATTAATAATGGACAGCATGGGCAGCACAGTGGCACAGCGGTAGAGTTGTTGCCTTACAGCGCTTACAGCACCAGAGACCCGGGTTCCGACTACGGGTGCTGTCTGTACGGAGTTTGCACGTTCTCCCCGTGACCTGTGTGGATTTTTTCTGAGATCTTCGGTTTCCTCCCACGTTCCAAAGACATAGAGGTTTGTAGGTTAATTGGCATGGGTTTGTATACTTGGTATAAGTGTAAATGGTCCCCGGTGTGTGTAGGCTTATGTTAATATGCGGGGGTTGGTGCAGACTCGGTAGGCCGAATGGCCTGTTTCTGTGCTGTATCACTAAACTAAACAAAATTAAAGTTACACATCCATAAATCTGTGGCTAAAAGTGCTTTGTCTTAGTGCCCAGCATTATCTATTCTAAGTGCAAGTATCAGGGGTTATGGGGAGAAGGCAGCATAATGGTGTTAAGAGGGAAATATAGATCAGCCATAATTGAATGGTGGAGTAGACTTGTTCGGCCAAATTCTGCTCCTAGAATTTATGTAGTAATGTGACTAACAATCAATCAGGAAGGTCCCACGAAAAACAATGAATTAAGTCGAGATAAATTGTTTTAGGAGCTGTTCAAAAGATAAGTAATGACCAGGAGTAGACTCTTCCCCCCTTTACAACTAACTTATTTATATTGGCTATCTCCCCTACACTCTTTCAGTCCAGATGAAAAGTCTCAACCCAAAACGCTTACTGTCCATTTGTGGTGAAAGCTGCAACGGTCCTTGTCACGGTTCATCCTGAGTACAGTGGCTTGCAAAAGTTTTCATACCCCTTGAACTTTTCCACATTTTGTCATGTTACAACCACAAACGTAAATGTATTTTATTGGGATTTTATGTGATAGACCAACACAAAGTGGCGCATAATTGTGAAGTGGAAGGAAAATTAAACATGGTTTTCAAATTTTTTTACAAATTAAAAAACTGAAAAGTGTGGCGTGCAAAAGTATTCAGCCCCCTTTACTCTGATACCCCTAAATAAAATCCAGTGCAACCAATTGTCTTCAGAAGTCACCTAATTAGTAAATAGAGTCCACTTGTGTGTAATCTAATCTCAGTATAAATACAGCTGTTCTGTGAAGGCCTCGGCGGTTTGTTAGAGACCATTAATGAACAAACAGCATCATGAAGCCCAAAGAACACACCAGACAGGTCAGGGATAAAGTTGTGGAGAAGTTTAAAGCAGGGTTAGGTTATAAAAAAATATTCCAAGCTTTGAACATATCACAGACCACTGTTCAATCCATCATCTGAAAATGGAAAGAGTATGGCACAACTGCAAACCTACCAAGACATGGCCGTCCACCTAAACTGACAGGCCGGGCAAGGAGAGCATTGATCAGAGATGTAGCCAAGAGGCCCATGGTAACTCTGGAGGAGCTGCAGAGATCCACAGCTCAGGTGGGAGAATCTGTCCACATGACAACTATTAGTCGTGCACTCCACAAATCGCGTCTTTATGGAAGAGTGGCAAGAAGAAAGCCATTGTTGAAACAAAGCCACAAGAAGTCCCGTTTCCAGTTTGCCACAAGCCATGTGGGGGGGACAGCAAACATGTGGAGGAAGGTGCTCTGGTCTGATGAGACCAAAATTGAAGTTTTTGGCCTAAATGCAAAACGCTATGTGTGGCGGAAAACTAACACTGCACATCACCCTGAACACACCATCCCCACTGTGAAACATGGTGGTGGCAGCATCATGCTGTGGGGATGCTTTTCTTCAGCAGGGACAGGGAAGCTGGTCAGATTTGATGGGAAGATGGATGGAGCCAAATACAGGGCAATCTTGGAAGAAAACCTGTTAGAGTCTGCAAAAGACTTGAGACTGGGGCGGAGGTTCACCTTCCAACAGGACAACGACCCTAAACATACAGCCAGAGCTACAATGGAATGGTTTAGATCAAAGCATATTCATGTGTTAGAATGGCCCAGTCAAAGTCCAGACCTACATCCAATTGAGAATCTCTGGCAAGACTTGAAAATTACTGTTCACAGACGCTCTCCATCCAATCTAACTGAGCTTGAGCTATTTTGCTAAGAAGAACGGGCAAACATTTCAGTCTCTAGATGTGCAAAGCTGGTAGAGATACCCCAAAAGAACCACCCTTCGCTGTAATTGCAGTGAAAGGTGGTTCTACAAAGTATTGACGTAGGGGGGCGGAATACTTTTGCACGCCACACTTTTAAAACCAAGTATAATTTTCCTTCCACTTCACAATTATGCGCCACTTTGTGTTGGTCTATCACATAAAATCCCAATAAAATACATTTACATTTGTGGTTGTAACGTGACAAAATGTGGAAAAGTTCAAGGGGTATGAAAACTTTTGCAAGCCACTGTAGCTGCATAACAAAGGACTCCCAAATGTTTTAAGTTCATATGTCATAGGAGCAGAATTAGGCCATTCGGCCCATCGAATCTTCTCTGCCATTCAATCATGGTTGATCTATCTTCCCCCAATCCCATTCTCCTGCCTTTTCCCTGTAACCTTTGACACCTTTACTAATCAAGAACCCGTCAATCTCCACTTTAAAAATACCCAATGACTCATGAGCTGTTACCTGGGACACACACAAACGTAGACATTAATTGCTGCTGGAAGACCATCAATTTGATGAATGATTCTTTTTAGTGTGCCTGGAAGTTGTTGGTCTTCCAGTGCAGTGAGATGTCCATAAGGAAACTACAGACAACTACAGTCAACTAGCACATTTGAGACTGCAGGAGTACATGCTGAGGGATGCACTGAAGCTTGGTGCAGTTAACTTGAAGGATCTGTGAGGGTGGACCCCAATCCTTTTGATAATTGACATTGTGGGGCTGTGTGCGAGATACATTTTAAACAAGAGAGGCAAAATCACCCAGGGAGCCACATGAGTGCAATGGTGCTATGTGTAATATAAAAAGAGGTGCTAACACAACAGGGTATAACAACAGCAACATTGAATGTGTTGGCACAATATGAGTATATCGAGAATTTTGCACTTTTTTGTTTGGAATACATTTTTTATTACGAAGAACTTATTACTTTTGAAACAGTAAATGGCCATCTCCTTCTTCAGATGCTGCCTGATGCGCCAGTGCCATGCGCCAGCAGTCACTCCAGCAGTTTGCTTTTTGCATCAGAAAGCTCTGCCAATTTGCAGGCAACTACTGACCGACATCTACTACAAACCCACTGACTCCCATAGCTATCTTTACTAAACTTCTTCCCACCCTGCTTCCTGTAAGGACTCTATCCCCTACTCCCAATTCCTCTGTCTATGCCGCATCTGCACCCAGGATGAGGTGTTCCATATCAGAGCATCGGAGTTGTCCTCATTTTTTAGAGAATGGGGGTTCCCCTCTTCTATTACAGATGAGGCTCCCACCAGGGTCGCTTCTATATCCCATAGCTCCGCTCTTACTCCCGAACCCCCCACTCGTAACAAGGAAAGAGTCCCCATGGTCCTCACCTACCACCCTACCACCCTTCACATACAACATATAATTCTCCGACATTTTCGCACCTCCAACAGGATCCTATCACTGGCCATGTCTACATATCTCCTCCCCTTTCTGCTTTCCACAGAGATCGTTCCCTCCATAACTCCCTGGTTAATTTGTCCCTTCTTACCCAATCCACACCCTCCCTGGGTACTTTTCCTTGTAACCGCACAAAATGCTACACTAGTCACTTTACCTCCCCCCTCGACTCCATCCAAGGACCCAATCAGTCTTTCCAGGAGAGGCCCGCACCTCCTCTAACCTCATTTACTGCATCCGTTGTTCCAGGTGTCGGGCTCGGCGATCGCTTCGCTCAGTTTGTACTAACCAACCTGATCTCCCAGTTGCTCAGCACTTCAACTCTCCCTCCCATTCCCTATCTGATCTCCCTGTCCTGCGCCTCCTCCATTGCCAGGGTGAGGCCCAGCGCAAATTGGAGGAACAGCACCTCATATTTCGCTTAGGTAGTTCACACCGCAGCGGTATGAACATTGACTTCTCTAATTTTAGATAGCCCTTGCTTTCTCCCTACTTTCCCTCCCCCTTCTCAGCTCTCCCACAGCCTATTGTCTCTGCCTCTTGAAGAAGGGTCTCGACCCGAAAAGTCGTCTTTTCCTTCTCTCCATAGATGCTGCCTCACCCGCTGGGTTTCTCCAGAATTTTTTGTCTACCTTCAGTTTCTATTACATTTGTCAGGGTTAAAGGCAAAAGAATGCCTGGTGGGACAAATATGACTCTAAGTACTATCCCAGAAAATGAGGAATGTATCCATCTAAAAATCCTGGTGTAATTTTGTTTTTAATTTAACAATGTATATATGTTATAACTTGCTCTTGCATTCTCCCCCACTGGAAATAATTGAGAGATGCATTATTTAAAATTACAGAGGTAGACATACAATTGTATTATTTTCTATTTTCCTCAGTCCTCAGCTTACAATTGAAAAGAAAAAAATACCCTGAACCTACAAATCAAACTTAACATGCTTAAGCAGCTGCAACAGATTTGTTTTACAAGGCTGGCTCTAACAAACTACCTGCTGTGCGCCTGTGTCGATGTTTGTAAAATGAATGATGAGAATGAAAGTCTGTGATTTCATTTATTCAGACCGATTAGTCATGCATGCAAATGGTATCATTTGCCTGTCACATAATGACTGACCATTCTGTCTGAGTCATTAGCTCCACAGTGTAATGAAAGAAAGAGATAAGCATAATAAAGAGATGACGGAAGTGCAGTGCTGTTTTACCTAAAAGGAACAGAACACAGAGATTCAGTGCAGCTGCAGGTGTTCGGAAAACAATGTGGGAAGTAGTTAGCTTCCAATTTAGCAGAAAATTAAGTACAAAAAACTGTTATTTGTGCAAGAAGATACTCATCGTGAGCCATCATCTGTACAGTGGATTCACAGGATAAGTATTCAGCTGTCTTTATTCTGAGTTAGAACAATTGGCACCTTGGTTTGCATTGGAGATCAGATTGATGCTTATGATTTGTTGTTTATTCTTCTGCAGCATTCTTTCAATTTCATTTAAAAAATGGACACATTATCTATTGCGTAAACAAGTTTGATCTGTGGAAAACTGTAATAGCTCTGTCCTGAAAGATTTCCCATGCTACCCAACCATTTGGCAACAGTTGATAATGTAAAAATCAATGATTGCATATATTTCTTGCACATATTTCCCAGCAGTGGACGTTTTCAACCATGATGCATTCCAGAGAATTTGCAGTGCTTTTTCAAAGCTAGATTTACGGATTGATGTGTTAAACCCTGCGTGTAATTTATCCAAATATAATAGATGTTTGCGATTTGTAGGGACAGCATAACTAGTGGGATGTACAGCAATCAGCTTTGAGAATTTGTTATTAATAGTAATGATGTGGCGATGGCACAATAACAATTTTCATTGTTTTCAATGATACCAGAGTGGGAGAGTAATGACTAAATGGAACCCGCAGACTTGTCACCGAGAGTTTGGATGCATTGGAGCTCCTAGTTGTTAAAATTGAAAATGTTTGCCCGAACTTCATTCCTGGCTGCTGGCATTAAATATACTATATGGTAGCAGCTAAACCTTCTACTCTATTACAAAAAGCAAATTCCAGAAGTGGCGTAAAGTGTACAGCTGCTACTAGTTAATTCTATGACAAAAGGGTGCTGGGAGAGACTGGATCTTATGAAGTTTTGGGAAAAAAGCATCAGATAGAATTTAACATTTACAAAAGTGAGGTGATATATTTTGGTTAACAAATAAAATAAATTAAATTGATATAGGTTGGCTAATTCAGCAGATCAGAAGAAATGTGTAAGAAGATGCTGGTTTACACCAAAGATAGACACAAAATGCTGAAGTAACTCAGCTGGACAGGCAGTACCTCTGCACAGAAGGAATAGGTGACATTTCCAGTTGAGACCCTTCTTCAGAAATGCATCGATCTATCTACATATTACTAAAACTCTCATCTTGACCACTTACTGTCCGCCTTGTAATTACATTTGCGCAAAAACAATCCCCCATAGCGCTACAATTTTTCGCCACCTTACTCACCATTCTCCTCTGCTGCAAGTCAAATAAGCTTTGTTCTGATCAGAGAAATAGTACAAACGTTATGAAGGTATTGAAGGTTCCCCCTCCCCCAGCCCCCCCTTCCCCGCCCCCCTCATTCTCCTCCACACACCCCCATCCCCCTCACACACCCTCCCCTACACCCCCTTCCCCTACACCCCCCTTCCCCCACACACCCCCTCCCCAACACACCCCCTCCCCAGAGTGGTGGACCATTACTTTGGGGGAACAGGTTGCACGGGGGAAAACAGGTGAGTGGTGGGATATTGCATTGGGGAATGGGTTGCGTTGGGGGGGACCAGGCCTCCCGTGTGACTGGGACCCAACGGGTCCCACTTAGTCTAGTTAGACATTAAAATCACGAAACTCAGCTGGAAAAGGTCATGAAAATGTCAATGATACCGGATCCAAGGTATACAGAATATAACAATCAATACGCAATATATATATGAACATAAGAGGTTGAAGTAAATTAAGGCACATGGCCCCTTGTGTTTACTCTGCCATTCAAAGGGATTGTGGTTTATCCTGCGCTTGATAGACCAAAAGACTATTAATTATGGACTTGAATGCAGGCAGTCCCTGGGTACCATTGGGGTTCTGCTCCTGAGAACTGGCCAAAAGTTGATTTCACTGTGTCAGAAACGTCTGTGTTCTATGGCTACCCATATCGTACAGTATACACGTGCTATAATTCTTGAATTTTATTGAATAAGAGCCAAACACCATGATCATTAAACTAATGAAATATATACCGTAACCAGTCATTAATGCATACCAGGAAACATTTAATTATTGCAATTATTAATAACTTGCATGCTTTGGAGACACCAAATGCCTGCACCTCAGAGAACTGGAGAGACAACGTCAATGTAGTTTCCTCAAACTTTGCAAGATATCAGTATGTTCTCCCAAGCCAAAATCCATAGCATCAAGACTCTGTGCTTAGCCAGCTTTGATGTGTGAGCCTCATCACTTGCATGCCTAATACCAGACCCAAAACAGTCACTTGGCTCCAACAAAAGATTTCAAGAAAAAAATATTAGCTGAGCAGAGGAAATACATTAACAATGTTCACAAATTCTTATCGATAAAAAATGTATCATTCCTATGGGCTGTGGCTGATTAAATCAGAGATGCAATTGGGATGGCATGGGAAAACCTCAAGACTCTGTGAACTCTGAGAACTATGGGAAAGTATCCTCTATCCCAAGCAATTGTATGGGAAGAGGAGTAAGTATGTCCTTACTGGTGGTTGCTGATGTTTTATACCCTAAGTGACCAAGCAGCCTTGCAAGGATTTCTGGCATTTCCTTTGTGTCATCTGTCATTGTTTGCATCAAATTGGAAACCGCATCAGCATATATTTATTTTCATAGGCATCTGTATATCAAATTGTTGACATCTATCATAGATGGAAGTTTCCTTATGAGTTTTCAGTGGAAGAATCACAAAATCCTGGATACAATTCACAATTTTGCACTTTCTATGATCTTCCTCAGCAAAGGGGTAACTTTAAACAATGTGTTTCCCCAGATCATGCAACCAGTTTATCCCTTTGAATTGCAGAATCCTGTTGTATATACTATATAAAGTATTATTGAGCTATATCCACAGTTTGAACCCTTAGACAGCTTTCATGGATTACTGTGTGGATACAAAGCTACCACTTGGATTAAATTGGGCCTAAACCTGCTGCCAGCTTGCTTTTTAGGCTCTGCCGTTGTTGACTTCTTGCCTACAGCTGTTAAATTTCTAAATGTCAAGGGGCTGTGTGGCAGCAGGGGGGTCTTGGATGATATAAGATCATAAGTGATAGGAGTAGAATTAGGCCATTTGGCCCATCAAGTCTACTCTGTCATTCACTCTATCTTCTCCTCTTGACCCCATTCTCCTGCCTTCTCCCCATAATCTCTGACACCTGTACTAATCAAGAATCTATCTATCTATCTCTGCCTTAAAAATATTCACTCACAGCCTCCACAGCCTTCTGTGGCAAACAATTCCACAGATTCACAACCCTTTGCCTAACATGAAGCCTTATATGGGCAGTTCTGAACTGCTTAACTGCTGGGAACATTGAGCAAGGTTACATTCTGCCACTGAACTTGATGTGGAGTCCAGCTTTGGAGGACAGCTGATAAAACAATTACATAGAGCAGCCAGCACATTTGGGACTCTTGCCTTTGTGCATGAATCCTCAATTTCTTACACTTACGTGAAGAAATGCTGGCAGTTTAGACTGAAGTATAGGTGTTTCCCAATATGTTCCAACTCATAATCCTCATGTGCATTGACTGAAGTATTTCAGTAGAGTCAAGAATGGTAAAAAGAAAAACAATGGTTATTCAAAAAAAATTCAGTATTTACACTGTACATTTTCTGATTTTTTGTTTGTTTTAACTTTGTTCTTTTTATTCTCCATTTGAAGCCTATAAACCTGGGGAAATGTTATTCTCTTCTCTGTGCTCGTCTTGCAAAAGGGCATTATGCTGGGAAACAACACTTGCAAAGGTAAAGAAATATTATACATCTTGTACATCTGCATGGGATTTTTGAGTTAAGTATCCTTTGTTATCAAGTCCAAAGGATTACTGACAATTACAGGTCTCATTATACCTCATATTCGACAGGAAGGAAGGTGTGACATGGGAACCTCTGTGAATTAAATGAAGTAAATCAACCTGCACACAAGAAAAGACAAAGAACATAGTAAGTATCATTAAAAATGATAGCAAAAGTGACAAGGTGCTTTCCCTAACTTTTGATGGCATAAAGATCTATCTATAGGAATGAAATTATATTTCAAAATAAATAATTACTGCCGATAGAGCGTAATTGTAATCTGTGATGTGGGTGGACATTTAAAGTCAGTCATTTGAAGCATGAGAACATGAATCTGTCACAATCAAAGTCAATCTAAGGTGTTGTATAAAAAGTGCAGTGAGCATGAAATTCAAGTGTGAATCTCTAACTACAATTTGCAAAGTTTCAGACGATCCACTTTAATTGTGTTTCCTATCAGTAGAGATTACTAGCTCAATCCTTTATATAGAAACATAGAAAATAGGAGCAGGAGGAGGCCATTTATCCCTTCGAGCCAGCACCACCATTCATTTTGATCATGGCTGATCATTCACAATCAGTAACCTCAGCCTGCCTTCTCTCCATATCCCTTGATTCCGTTAGCCCCAAAAGCTCTATCTAAAGGGCCTGTTCCACTTGCGTGTCTTTGGCACACAAATTACGCAACCTCGTGGTCGCGTTGAGCCGCGATGGTCCCGCGTGACTTTACTTGACCGCACAGCCGTCTGGAGCGTGTGACGTCCTTTGAAGATGGACGCAAAATGCCGGAGTAACTCAGCAGGACCGGCAGCATCTCTGGAGAGAAGGAATGGGTGATGTTTCGGGTCAAGACTCTTCTTCAGTCTGAAAGAAGGTTCTTGAACCGAAATGTCACCCATTCCTTCTCTCCAGAGAAGCTACCGATCCCGCTGAGTTACTCCAGCATTTTGTGTCTATCTTCAATTTTCTTAGCCCCGCTCTGGGAGTAGAAGTGGGGACGGATCCGTACCGCAACGGCTGTGAGCCCCAGGCCGAGCTCGGCGATCATTTGCCTGCTTCTGCTGATGTTAGAGGTGAGACGTTGCGTTGCGCCAGGGTCTTGGGCCTGTCCCACTTTGGCCGTCAGTTCTGTGACAGGCCATTGGTGCACAAAGATTTTGTTCGCTACAAAAAGTTCGGAGCCCCGTGTAATGTCGCGCACAACTACATACTTCTCTGCGTTTCTCAGTGGGACTGGCCCCACGTGGCCATATGATGCCCGTGCGCCTCAATGCGACCACGAGGTCGCGTAATGTGCATGCCAAGGACACGTAAGTGGGACAGACCCTTAACTCTCTTTTAACTTCATCCAGTGAATTGGTCTCCACTGCCTTCTGTGGCAGAGAATTCCACCAATTCACAACTGTTAAGTCTTTTGGAACCTGAGCTCCAGGTGAAATAACTGTGCCATGTGTGCTTTGTAAAATTGAATTTTCTGATCAAATCCATCTCATCAAAGGTGGGATTCAGAGAATAATTGTATTGAATTTGCATGAAGTATTCTTTAAAAGGATTAGAGAAATAAATAAATTACTGTTATTTCAAGTATTTTGTTCATAAACTGCAAAATATTTTCTTGACTGCCCTCAAATGCACAGAATTTGTTGATCAAATATAAAACCCACATGCATTTGAAATCTTAAATAGTACGATTAAACGAGAACTTACCAGTTTGAAGTTTGATCTTTATTTTATGAGGAGTTGCAAGAAGACCCCGCCAGCACGCATGCGCGACATTCTTCAAAGCAGCGGTGTGGAATCACAGAATTAAACAACAATGATAAATATAGTAAGATTGAAGAGACTCTAATTACCAGTTGACCTTATAGTAGAGGGTTGGGAGCGGAGGGCACGAAATCGCTCATCGCAACTCCGCATAAAATAAAGATCAAACTTCAAACTGGTAAGTTCTCATTTAATCTTACTATTTCATTTCAGAGTCACGTGAGTGACTTCGTGAAGATTTCAAAGCTCTGTGATTACATGCCCTGGATCAAGTCCATGCTCACACACTGCCGCAATTCTGATGGAAGGAGTATGTTAATGTATTTCAGACTTGACAAGCTGAAAAAATAAAGTAGCATTTATTAACACAAATCAAAAACCCCTCACTCGGGGATAAACGTTACTGGGTGACCAGTACTTAACACTGTCTCTGCAAACATAGTAAGGAGCGGCCCCAGGTTTATTATAAAACTGCTGGAACGTAGCTTTGTTGGCCCAGCCCGCTGTAGCGAGGATATGGTCCATGGGAACCTCCATGGTCCTCGCCGCTGATGTGGATGCAGCCCTGGTAGAATGGGATTTAAAGATATTAGTATCAATACCTGCTGCATCCAATACCACCCTGAGCCACCTGGAGATCGACTGCACTGTCACCCTGTGATGGGGTTTCTTATGGCTGATCAGCAGTCCTTTCTCCATTTTCCTGATGGTATGTGTCACTTTTATACAGTGGCGAATCAAATCAAAATCAAATCAAAAACATTTATTTGTCATTGCACATCAACAGTACAATGAAATTTCATGTGCCACCCCTTCTATGGTAAACAATAAAAGACACAGGATAAAAAGATTAAAAAAAGAACAAAACACAATAACACAAACAACCATTTACTCTCACATTTACATTTACTACAAGATCAATGCATAAAATAAGTAATAGATAATAAAAAATGCACATTATATTGCACATTCTAGCAGACAAATTTTTATTTGCACACCGAATTGTGTAGTGTTGCACGTATTGTTATCTGTTTGAGTTAAGTTCTCTAATGGCACGTGGGTAGAAACTGTTAGTTAGTCGGCAAGTGCGGGCCTTCAAAGACTCGTATCGCCTCCCAGAGGGCAGCAGAGTGAAAAGGTGGTTGGCAGGGTGGAATGAGTCCTGTGTGATGTTTGTCGCCCGGTGTAAACATCGGGCCTTGTAAATGTCTTCCAGGGAGGGTAGTTGAGCGTTTGTGATGCTCTGTGCTGTTTTAATAACCCTCTGTAGTGCCTTCCTTCCAGCCACAGTGCAGCTAGCAAACCACACCAGGATGCCATAGGAGAGGATGCTTTCCACAGCGCACTGGTAGAAGGACAGCAGCAGCTGCTGTGAGTCGTTTGCTCTCCGCAGAGTCCTCAGGAAATATAGCCGCTGCTGTGACTTCTTTACGAGAGTGATGGTGTTCACTGTCCATGTAAGGTCCTGGGAGATGTATGTGCCCAGAAACTTAAAGTCAGTGACTCTCTCCACCATGTCTCCTTTGATGTAAAGAGGAGCAGGTTCTTCTCTCCTCCTCCTGAAGTCAATAACCAGTTCTTTTGTTTTGGTTGAGTTGAGTGCCAGGTTATTGTTAGTGCACCATACAGTCAGTTTTTGGACTTCATCTCTGTAGGCAGACTCGTCGTTGTTATTTATCAGCCCCACCACAGTCGTGTCATCTGCAAACTTAATGATCCGGTTTGTGATGTGTGTCGGTGTGCAGTCATGAGTGTAGATTGTGTAGAGAATAGGACTCAGCACACAGCCTTGTGGCGCCCCTGTGCTGAGCGTCAGGACTGGGGAGTGATTGGGCCCCATCCTGACAGTCTGTGGGCGATCTGTTAAGAAGTCCTTGATCCATCTGCATGTATTGGCATTTACACCCAGGTCAAACAGTTTGTCCACCATTCTGCTGGGGATGATGGTATTGAATGCAGAACTGAAATCCACAAACAACATCCTCACTTATGAGCCGGGGCGCTCCAGGTGAGACAGTGCAGAATGTAGAGCCATGTTGATGGTGTCTTCTGTTGACCTGTTCGTTCTGTATGCAAACTGATGTTGATCCAGGGTGGGTGGGAGTGAGGATTTAATGTGGGCCAGGACCAGAATGTAGGTGGCTATGCAGAGCCTCACATCAACGTGGCATGATGGAAATATTATTTGCAGCCCTGTAGTCCCAGGTCTGTGCTTCTTGAGTAACTCATCAATAAAGAAGGTTACTCTCTCAGGGGTTGAGACCATGTTATCCAATTTTATCTTTTGCAATGTCTGAACCCGCTGAGCCGATGTTAGCGCAATTAACATCACCATCTTCAGGGTGAGTTTATCCAATGATAGTCCAATCATTGGCGACCAACTCCTGAGTAGGGTCAATACTACCCCTATGTCCCAGGTGATGTTGTATCGTGGTCGGGGAGGGTTAGAATTGAAGATACCCCTCATCAATTTGGACACAAGCTGGTGAGATCCTACTCCTATGCAAAGGTAGGATGACAGTGTGCTCCTGGCACTGTTGATGGCGCTGTAGCTGAGGCCCTCATCATGGTGCAGCCCCGCGAGGAATTCCAGCACATGGGGAATCGTGGCAGAGTCATACGTGATGTTAATCCGGCTGCAGTAGGCCTCCCATTTCCTGATTTGGGTGAGGTACTGTCGTCTAGTGGATACTCTGCACGATGCTGCAATGGTGTCCATGGTCCTAGGTGTTAGTCCATATTGCAGGAGTGGCCTCTTCAGAACCTGCAGGCCAACAGGTTCAGATGCCAATGGCATGGATGGGATTCCCCTGTAGTGGGGTTAGTTACCAAATCCGGGCACCTGTTAATATGTGCCCATGGTTCTTTGATCATCTCAAGGACCACCGGATACCATGGTTGTGGAGGCTAGTCGGGTATTATTAAAATGCCTGTTGCAGAATCTGATTTTATTTTCCGCAACACCCGACTGATGAGGCAAAATGGAGGAAATGCATAGAAAAACCATTTCCCCCAGTGCAGCGAGAAAGCGTCCATCGCTACTGCCCCAGGATCTGGTTCCCAAGGTACATATGTTGGTATCTGATGGTTCAATCTGGACACAAAAAAGGTCGATATCTGGTGTACCAAATTTGGCGATAATTTTAGCAAATATTTGTGGATTCAACATCCACTCAATGTTATCGTTGAACACTCATGACCTGGTGTCCGCCACTGTATTGAGCTTACCTGGAAGGTAGGTAGCTGATATCCAAATATTTATTTCTATACACCAGAGCCAGATTGAATTTGCCAATTCATCATAAGATATTGACTTGATACCATCAATATGATTTAAGTATGCCACCACAGTGGTGTTATCTATTTGAAGACGGACATGCGTATGACGTAAATTCATGCAATAGGCTCGTAGTCCGTGAAATGCTCTTAGCATCTCCAAATAGTTTATCCCTTGTGATAATAGAAAGGTAGATTTGTGCAAATCCCATCTACCTCCACAACTGGAAGTAGTGTCGGTAGCTCCCCAACCCTGGACGCTTGTGTCGGTTTGTACCACGACTGATGGGTTCGGTACAATAATGGGATTGAATGAGTCTCGAATATTATCAATCCACCATTGTAGCTCAACTTTTGCCTTGATTGGCAGCTGCATAAGCCTGTCAAAATGTCAATAAGCCTGTCAGTATTTGTTTTTAATGTTGCAATTTTTGTTCTTTGCAAATTTTGATAGTGTAGAGGGCCAAATCATGCAGCTGGAAATGTAGCTACTAATTTCCCAATTATCTTAGCAGCATGTCTGATTGTTGGTTTCCTGGCGCAAACAAGGTTGTTACATGCTTCAATAACATCTATTACCTTGTTATCTGGGATGGTAACAATCATTTGATTGGTGTTAATTGTAAATCCCAGATAGTCCATGACCTGTGAAGGGTAGAACTTAGATTTGGCTGGATGGATGACAAACCCTAATTTTTGAAACAATGTCTTAGTAGCTGCTACTGCTAAATTTGTTGATTCCATGGTCTTTCCTACAATCAAGATGTCGTCTAAATATGCCATGACAATATGGTTTTGTTTCCTTGGGAATGCCAATACTGGTTTCAATTTTTTTGTAAATAACCTAGGGACCGTAGTAAGCCCATTGGGTAGGGCTCTATACTGCCATAGCTGATCCATCCAAACAAACTTCAAGAACTTTCGGTGATGTTTCCGTATGGATACTGAATAGTATGCATCTTTTAAATCGATGCATGCCATAAAGCACCCTTTGGAAATCAGTGATTTAGCTGTTTCAAATGTGTCCATTTTAAAATGGGTATATGTTACAAAAGTATTCAAATGTGTTAAATCAATAATAATCCGACAACCACCATCTTTTTTAGTTTTGGTAAAGATGTTGGATACGAACTCAAGAGGTTTGTGGATCGTTTTCTCTGTCACCCATTTTGCATGTAGCCTCAAAGTTTCCTCATGTCCTTCCGCTATTTCCTTATGGGAAAGTGCAAATTTCCGGTCTGGTACATGTTGAGACAGGGGAAGTTGATCATTCATTAATTCAATTTCATACCCATGAATACTTTGTAAAATAAACGAGTCTGAAGTCATAGAGCTCCATGCATCCCAGAATAGACGTAACCTCCCACCAACTTGTGAGGTTAAACATGCAGCACTTGCATGAGAACCAGACCCCCTTACCTCCATGGTTACCGGTGGGGCATGACGTTCTGAGCTTTGGTGTTCCGTTGTGTTGCTGGATTGCGGGGTTGGCACAACTTCCATGCCGGTCGCTGTTGGCCCTGCCCTAAAAAAGGCTTTTGTTGTTGGGGTGCGGCCGGCATGTAGGTCCTTGCTGGTCTTTCAGGTGGCCCCCGAGGTCTTACATATGGCGTTTGTCTGCGCGCTGCCGGCCTTCTGGAGGGAGGTGGTTTCATCAAACCGACTGCCTTTGACTCCTCGTCCAGGACCTTGACCTGTTTAGGCAGGTCCTCATAGAACAACTGTCTCGGTGGTGGCGTCGCAGATGCCTTGCACAACTCCGCGAATTTGGGGTTAAGAGTCGGCTTAATGCTGATTTTCCGGAAAGCGTTGATTTCATATTGTGTGTTACACAATAATGCCAGAGCATCTTCCTGCTCATCCGTCATCTCCATACCGTCAACCGATCTGGCAAAGGCATAATCCCCGATGTTAGTAGTTTCAGGATCTTCTGTAATTTAAGTTCCTGTGCCCTTATTCCTGGACTGATGTTGCCCCAGATGGGTGTGTTGACTGTTGGTACATTCAATGATATACAGTTGTTCGGGGCCTTGTACTTGTTCATAGCCTCGGTTAGGACCTGATCCTGCAGCTGGTGTGTTGTAAGGAAGTCAATACCAGCCGCTAGCTTGGGCTGCAATGGCTGTCCCGAGGGCTTGGGCTGGGCGAATTTGGAGACCACATCCAGCAGTTCCTCTTGGGGTTTCTCTGGTGCTGCAGGTCCCTCCGCCAAACCTTCTTCCATGTCACCCAGCTGCTGAGCCCTGGCACTCCCCACCGATGATGGGGACATGCTAGGTGGCCCAGTAGCAGTTCTCCTGGAGCTGGAGGACATCCGGTCCTGCTGCTGGAGATTCTGCTCTAGGAGATGCTCCATCATGCGCTCCATACGGGCAATGCGACCGCCGCCGCTATCTGCGGACAACAGGTCGACTTGCTCAGGTTCTCCTGAACCACCGAGGCTTCTCCAATCGGCCCGCACCTCGTCGAGGTGATGACTAGGGTGCCTAGGCAGGATGTCGCTGCCTGCCGCTCCAGCGGGGCTTAGCGACTACCGCGCGGACATGCCGCTGGTCCGCAGTTTTCCAGACGGTGGCGGCCCTGCCTGTCTGGAAAGACATGAGCGATGAGGAGCCGGTTCCAGCAGCCGAAGCGGGGTGCACCAACGTCCGCGCGGGCTTGCTGCCTGTCCTCCCCTGGGACAAAGGCGACGTTTGGTCATGTCCAGCCGCTAACGCGGGGTGCGGTGACCAAGATGATTTACCACCTGCCCACAATCTGGCAGGCTCCTCTGGTGGTGAGTCTGCGCTGGCCGCACCTGCAGGGCTTCCAGACTCAGGCCTCGATCCCTCACCGGTCCGCGATCTGGCGGACTGCTCCGGTGGCAAGTCGACGCCGGCCGCTGCAGCGGGGCTCTCTGACGTGCGGTCCTTCCCCTGGTTCGCCCTCTGCTGACCTGTGTAGTAGGGGAGACAGAACGTGCCGCAGAGCGGGTAACACGTTTACGCACCTTTTTCCCACTGTCCCTATGTTTAGATGACAGTGGTAGGGAGTCAGGGTCTTGCCTACCCTGCTCCCGCACGGTGCTCCTACCACTGTGCGGCTCCATGGATAGCCGTGGTGGAGAGTCGGGTCCTGGTAGAGTAGGGCTCCCCGACTTCCGTGTCCTTTTCCCAGCCGGACGAGTGGGTGCTGCCGTTGTAGCGGGCAGCTCCGGGGAATGCAGGCGCTGACTCCTGTCGGAACTCCTATCCATCATCCCTGTGAACAAAAAATTTGATTCACAGGAACTAACCAACTCAAGGTTAGTTCCACTTACCTGAGCGGTCCTTTTTGAAGGGCTAGTGGAGGAGTGCACTCCCCCCTCCAGCCGTCGACTGCAACTGCGAGCGATGATATGGCGCACATGCGTGCTGGCGGGGTCTTCACGAAGTCAAAAACTCCAAAATGAAATAAGAACATAAATGATACAAAACCAGCAGGTCATAGGTGTTGGTAAGTGGCAAATATTTATCAATAAAGAAACCGCCTTAAATCTTGGGCTACATAAACAGAAGTGAGAAAACGTATAGATGCCAGGAATTCAGATCTGTTAACTATGCTGAACAAGACATTGTTGATGTACTTAATGACCTTTCAATGGAAACAAATAATTTTGGATTTGGGAAATTGTCAGGAAGATTTACAAGAAAAAAACAGAATATTACGTGCATCTTCTAGTACAGTGGTTCTTAAACTTTTTGGCATACGTACGTGCATACGCGAACAAAATACTGTATGTGGTATGTACCTTTGTTAGGTTCCTAAAAATGGGCTCAACAAATGGATATGTTATTTATAACCCCTTCATGTCCCCCGGTAAAGCCCAAAATGACCCCCCCCCCCATGGGCGTCCTGACCCCCAGGTTAAGAACCACTGTTCTAGTAGGAGGCGAGGGTAACAATATGGTCACTTCATGAAAAATGGAGCAATGACACTTCTGCTGTGACAAAGTTAGGAACTAACCAGTTTAGCTATTATAAACTCTGTGTCCTTGAATTAGCCACTGGAAAATAAACCTGAGATACCATCCTTGGTCACTATCCACTGATTCTGTTAAGTGGTTCACTTAATATTTGAATAAATTGCATGGAGGGAATTCCAGAGCTCTTCAATAACTAGAAGTATAATAACTAAAAAAAGATGCAGTAGCATAAGAGGAAAGGTCTGTGAATTGACATCTTAATTTACCTACTTGATTTTTGGCCATTTTAAATATGTAGAAAATTGTATAACAACGCATCCAACGTGTTAGCAAAATGCAGAGACATAAATGAATAGTGCAAAATACATTGGTTCTGCCCAATGAAGCATCAAGAGCTTTGTCCTGAGTTTGCCAGTGCCAAAACTGAGGTTCCATAGCAGCCAGTTGGACAAACTCAAACACTAAGGTGTGTATAATGACAATCACCAGTAGCACTAATTTTACTGAGCAATAATGTTGTTGCGATTGTGCCACGTAGACTTTCGTGCTTACATCTCAGTTCATGGCCCAGATCAGGCTGGGTTTGCACAATGCATCTTCCTATTGAGGCACAGAAGTTGAGTTATGAAGGGGAGGGAGGTGGAGGGCACAGGGACCTGCTCAGTACACGGATCTATACCTCTTAAAAATCTAAATTAAACATTGAAGTAAACCTTGTCCACCTCACATTGCTGTACCAATTAACATTAGGAAAATGTTGTCATTTCCATTTCTAATTATACTTTATTTGCGTTATGACCAGCATGTCTTTCAAAATAAGGGAAATAAACTTTTGTTCTTACATGTTATATTATGATTAACGAATCTGAGAGGAAATATGAGAATAATGAGAGATGTATGGCTTTATTTTCTGGAAAAGGAGTTTATAATAGGGAATAGGCAGGAGTATAAGATTAACTAGTTATCATTTTCGGAAAGCTGGCACAGTCAGGATAAGCTGAATAGACACTCTATGCTGTAAAATTACATTTTCTAAAAACAGTTAATAGAGGAAGTAAGGGTTTATTTTAGTTTTAATCTTGAAAATGTCTTTATAAATGATAATCATTGATAATAAAATAATTTTAGATGGCAGAAATTTATCTGTGATAAATGGGAATGCTTGAGTTTTTATTTCCTTCCCATCCATCCTTAATTATTTGTCACCGTTTTATAATTTCATTTGATATGGTGATGCTTGTAATTTAGAAATTCCAGATTCAAAACAAATGAACAACCTAGATTTTAACGTGATATGGCCACTTAAAAATAAACAGCTATTGTGAATTTGTGGAATTTTTTTCATTTTATAATACCGCAAAAAAAATGTAATGCATGGAAAAAGGGGAGGGAGGTGGAGGGCACAGGGACCTGCTCAGTACACGGATCTATACCTCTTAAAAATCTAAATTAAACATTGAAGTAAACCTTGTCCACCTCACAAGCAGGTATTTGATTTGATTTTACCGGTATGTAAGTAAAGCAGCCCTAGAGAAAATACTAAAAAATACTGCATATTTCAATAGTATAGATTTCTCAGCATTTTGAAGATCATGATATTAAATTGCATTTCCTTCAGCATTGAGATGCTTAATAGATGTATAATGTTACTCCTCTCCTGTGGAGGTCTTTTGAAGGTTACGAGCAATGGATTTTTTAGCAATATCTAACAGTGGTTAATGAAAATATTAGTCAAGAGCCAGGCCTTGAATGAGAAAGCACCAGTGCAAGAGAATTACATTTAGGAGACACCGTACTTGAAAATTTAACAGTGATTTCGTTTTGGGATTAGAATGGTTAAAGTGACTGAATTCATATTAGTATTAGTATTCATATTAGTTTGGTTTTATCCACAAGTATTGGAGGCTGCCAGTAACAAACAATCAAATCATTTGTAAAGTTGGACTAGATTAATCTTGGTATTGGCTTTGCAGCAGAAAAAAATAAATTGAGCTGTTTGTTTTTCACAGACACAGATGGGTTACTAGAAACTTCTTTGCAGCTTTTTGTCTTTTCTGCTCCAGTTGCCTCTGTGGGTGTTTGACAGAAACCAGTTGATGAGTAAAAACAAAGCTTGTGCCAGCAAAGTGGGAGAACTGCCAAAAAAAATCACGGCTGTTTGCCTCCACAAATAAATTACTTCAAACAAATAAATGCTCTTGCATTTTTACAGCTTATCTTTTTCCATAGTGGTGAAAATGCTCATTTCTCATTGATCAAACTGATCAACTTGTCCCAGTTATATCTAAAATGACTACATATCCCCCACCACACTGCCAACATAAAATGCATTGCTGCTAAAGCAAATGTGACCAATGTACCTTGTATGTTCATTCTTAAATGAATAAACAATCCTGTCAAGAGACAAATGAGAAAAGTTGTTAGCATTGAGCCATCAGCTCTCAATATTCACAAAGTGATACCATGCAAGATTTGCTAATAGTTCCAAAGAAGGGTCTCTGACCTGAAATATTAACTCTCTTTCCCTTTCCATAAATGCTTCCTGATCTGCTGAGGTTTCAGCATTTCTGTTTTATTTCATATTTCTTGCATTTGCCGTTTTTTAACTTTCATAATTAATTCCAAAATGGTGAAGAAAATACATAATTAAATGTAAAGATTTCAGACCACGGAATAACCACATTTACGTTAATTCCTGAAGAATTAATACCCGTTTAAAAAGCTTCAGAGTACTCCTATGTATATTCTGCACCTTGAGATTAAATACATGTTGTAGAGGGGAAAAAGAGCCCAGCAGTCATGATCATATATCACTCGCAATCTAGTATAATGCCATATCAAAAGGCAGGCTTACACCTTCACGAGGTCAGGACATGTTGGCAGAATGGTACATAAGTGCAGCATCATTTGTGACTGTTACCCTGGTTTCTGCCTTCATTATGCTGACTTTAATGCTAACATTGGAAAATTCTGGTAGTTTCTTAGAGATTGCTAGAAAGGAAATAGTGCAGGTAGATGTCCCCTTACATTTCAGTTTGGTCTGAAGCCATCCAGATGGCCTGAAGCCAGACAAAGCTCAAAGAACAGCCCAATCCAGAATACTTTGATGTTTCTCAGTCAAGTCAAGTTTATTTGTTACATACGCATACGAGATGTGCAGTGAAATGAAAAGTGGCAATGCCTGCGGAATAGGCAAAAAACTACAAAACAGAATAGAACAGAATCAGTAATTACATATTGGTGAGCAATTTAAAAAAGACACAACACAACAGTAGTTTGGTACAGTAAATTAGTCCCTGGTGAGATAAGAGTTTACAGTCCTAATGGCCTGTGGGAAGAAACTCCATCTCATCCTCTCTGTTTCCACAGTAT
The DNA here is from genome assembly GCA_963514005.1 of Raja brachyura. Next base: position 88,766,130 of record OY740782.1, read on the forward strand.
GACAACGGAGGCGTTTGCCTGACCGTAGCAGCTGGAACGGTCTGTTGCTGGGGTGGAAGGGGTCCCCCATAATTTTGCTGGCTCTGGATCTGCACCTTCTGATGTATAGTTCCTGCAGAAGGGCGAGTGTAGTTCCCATAGTGCGTTCGGCCGAACGCACTACTCTCTGCAGAGCCTTCTTGTCCTGGCAGAGCAGTTCCCAAACCAGATTGTGATGTTTCCGAACAAGATGCTTTCCACAGCCGCTGACTGGAAGCACTGGAGGATCCTCAGAGAGACTCTGAATTTCCTCAGCTGCCTGAGGTTGTAAAGGCGCTGCCTTGCCTTACTCACCAGTGCGGCAGCGTGTGATGTCCATGTCAGATCCTCAGTAATGTGCACTCCCAGGTATTTAAAGCAGCTCACCCTATCCACAGTATCCCCATTTATCCTCAATGGTGTGTACGTCCTCGGATGTTGTGCCTCCTAAAGTCCACGATCAGCTCCTTAGTTTTTTTGACATTCAAGAGGAGACTGTTATCCTGACACCAGAGTGCCAATCAGCAACATCTTCCCGGTAGGCCTTCTCATTATTTTCGGTGATCAGGCCCACCACCACAGTGTCATCAGTAAACTTGATTATAGAGTTGGAGCTGAACCTAGCCACACAGTCATGTGTGTGCATGGAGTATAGTAGGGGGCTGAGGACGCAACCCTGGGGGGGGGGGGGGGGGGGTCCTGTGCTCAGGGTGAGGGTCTTTGATGTATTTCCTCCCATCTTGACTACCTGGGGCCTGGCGGTGAGACAGTCCAAGTATCAGTCAGATTAAGTTTAAGTCTTAAGGGCCTGTCCCACTTGGGCGTCATTTGCGCGTCACGCAGGTGGCGTGCAAAGATTTTGCGAATCCCAAAATCCTGGGGCGCCGCGCGTCACTGCCTTCGGCACCACGTCTCACCACGCGTCATGTGCGTGTCACGACATGCGCATCGTGCAATGTGACACGTAAATGATGTCGCGTAAATGCGCACAAATAACGCCCAAGTGGGTCAGGCCCTTTATGCACAAGTACAGTGAGGTACAGGTACAATAAAAAGCTTGCTTGCAGCAGTATCACAGGCACACAGAACATAACCTATATGTAAATAATGCATAAATTAGGACAGCATTGCAAATAAAATAATATAAATGCAAGATCTGAAATGAATCTTGTGTAATTTATTACAAGAAGATTAATATGATCGCTGGTCGGTGCGGATTTGGTGGGTCGAAGATGTGTTTCCATGCTGTATCTCAATGTTGCAGGTTGAATACATAATGGTGAGGGATCTGATGTTTTGATCATCATCACGCAAAGGTAATTTGATGGGAAAAGTTCTTAGTTTAATCAACATTTCGGAAAAGCAGAGAAATAGGTTTTGCAAATCTATATTTGTGCATGAATATTTCCAAAAACTTTAGGGATGAATTCAGGCTTCATGGCACCAAGATTGCTTCTTCTCCAATCTGTTGATCAGTCAGATCATAAGGCTTCCAAGAATGAAACAGATAATTTAACCAGTACATGCCACCAATTTTCTTCCGGCACTTTCTAACGTTTATTAAAATCCTCATTGGCTCCACATTCCATGCTCCACATATGGAACTTTAAATTTTATTTTCCATCTGAAGAGCATAAAACTGCTTGTGGAGGAAAAATGTCAAACCACTTTGATTTAGTTTTGGTTTTATTTGAATGTATTCGTGATGCTCTCTAACCTCATTCTGCTTGCCCTTCCCCTCCATATCCTATTGCCTGGTGAACAATGATCTATCAGTCTCAGACTTAACATTACCTCTCGTCATTTACCATTATTGGCAGAATTGAATGCCAAGCCTGGCTATAGCCTCATCAGGACAGAACATATCAGTGATATTTGATCCACTAGCTTGGATATTATGTGTTTCCATTTTCACTGGGACTTACCGTACAAATCTTACACCTGCAAGTGCATCATTTTGGGCAATACTGCTACGTTGTTGATAACTGCTTCAGACCAGCTATTGACAAACATAACATTTTAACATCCTGAGGAAAGGACAAAGTGAATAGGCTACAGATAAAAGGAAATAATATAGGGAAAAATAGAATGTAAATTTTCCTGATAAAGAGGATGTTGCTTCCAAAAGCTGGTTAACTGAAAGCTCAATGGTCACTAATAGAGGCTGACAAATCAACCATGATTTCTGTTACTGAATACTGTCCATTGATCCACAAGGAATGTGTAAGTGATGCATTTGGATGATATGTCAGTACACCCATCATCTGTGAAATCATTCTCAGCTCTGACAAAGAAATGCAGACCCAAATCTTGGAGTGTTTCTCTTTCCACAAGTGTTGCCTAGCCTGCAGAATTTATCCAGTGTGCTCTATTCAATACAAGATAAAAACCACAAGATGGAAAAGAAGGCAATTGTGTTTGAAAGGGTGATCAAAGAATAAATGCTCGAGGCACTGCCAGAAAAACCACGAAATGGAACGGCGATCGTCAGAGTGGAATTCACACGGTGCAAAGCCAAAGTGATACAGACACACACCTCGATGAACAGGAAGGTTAAAGACGGCTAGCACAGTGTACCGTAAGTCCTTTAAAAGAGGAGGGAGGGGGAGGGGAGAAGGGGGAAGAATGGGGGAGAAGGGGGGGGAGAAGGAGTGGAGACACTTTTAAGGAGCCAGACAACTTTGAATTAGCCAGAGGTACACAGCTGTGAAGTTTAGTGGGCATTTAACATTACCGGGCGGTTATCCTTGGTTCTGAAAACTCGTGCTTACGTTTTTTTCCCCCCATGAGCCAATGAAAATGCCCGGCCAGCAAAGGAGATTAACTAAAACTACCTATGACTACCTCGACTACCTACAACTACATGGTGACCCCACTCCCACTGCACCTATGACTACAAAAGTATTGATTTTCAACATGTTGAAAAATTTGCTGCGACCATACTGAGGCCGCGACTAGTTCCCAGAATGCGGGAACTCCTCTCGACCATGAAGGAGACTCACCAGATACCACCAGCGAGCATGTGGCGACCATGAGGCGAGTGCAGTCTCCTGCACTCGCCTAAAAAGTCGCCTAAGTGGGACAGGTTCTTAATAGCATGCCATTTAATTGGTGCCTCAAACAGTATGTGACAGTTTACGATCTTATCATGTAAATGTTTGGTGCTCATACCTGATTCCCAGTTTGTTGCATTCATTGGATTAGATGACCGTGAAAACAAGTCGGTGCATGTACCTTTGCCTTGAGTACTTGGGGCTATTACATCTGTGCAAGTAATCCTAGAAGTAAAATTCTAAACATTCCAGGCTGATTGCCATCTGTATCTTAGCCAATGGCACAGTACTATGCTCAGAAACGACCTGTAACAGATTCCTTTGAGGTGACACCTTAAAATTAACAGAATTTAAGCTGCTCTAATGGTTTTAATAGCTCAGTTTAAGGTGTTCATATCAAGCATTCTCAAGAGTAATAATACCCAATTCCTTACAAATACCATTGTACTATCTTTAGTGAAACACAACAAGGAAACAGGCCCTTCAACCCACCAAGTCCATGCTGACCATCGATCAACCATTCACACTACATCTATGATCCCACTTTTGCATCCACTCCCTACACACATAGAGACAATGAATAAAGGCTAATTAACCTGCAGATCATTCCTCCTTCCATGACTTTTGACACAAATAAGTATGCCAACTCTGTTGGAGCAATGCTGCAATGAAAGTTACGCCACACTTAAGGGCCTGTCCCACCAGCATGCGTTTGCATGCGTCGAGCGAGACCAAACGTGGTCGCTTGAGGAACACGGCCTTGCGGGGCCAGTCCCAATTCGAACCGCGGAGGCGTATGGAGTTGTGCGGGGCTGGTCCTGACATCTTACTCACCAATCAGCTGGACAGGAGGTGGGCCGACTGAATTTGGACGTCGCATGGCGTCAGGCGGTGATGTCATCACGCAATGGCATGCCGTGCGGTGAAGTCATCGCGCAATGCCACGTGCTAGGCGTACGCCGTCAAGACACTGCGTACATTCTCAATGCTGCTGCGAGCCGACAGGCCGTTGGCGCGCGGGATTTTTGGACAGTGTCAGTTTTTCGGAGCGCCGCGCGATGTCGGGACCAGCCCCGCACAACTCCATACGCCTCCGGCGATTGAAGTGGGACCGGCTCCGCGAGGCTGTACGGCTCATGCGACCACGTTAGGTCCCGCTAGCTGCATGCAATCACATGCTGGTGGGACAGGCCCTTTAGACTCTTGTGGACAATGTCATTGGCTTTCTCAAGATAACATTCTGCTAATTGCATCTGTCCAGGGATACATGATATATGTCTCCAAGTAGGTTTGCCTACTTTGTCATGATCTGCGACACTGTGTAACATTACGAATCGGGAAACTCAGCCTTTGACTGAAAGACACAAGAAGAAGAAGAAGAAGGACCATCTCAAGGAGGAGCAGGAGGAGAATGAGCAGAACCCCAAAGATGAAAAGGAACAGGATTAGTTTTAGTCAAACAGGGTAAGGAACTTGGACTGCAAGTGAGACTATGTGACTCACATATTACATCACAGGAGGCTGGGATGCTTTATTTGGCCTTGATACGAGGGTCACTTTAATAACCACGCAATTAATATGATCTTAATAAACCAACCCCATGTAGCACTTCATTAAACTCATTCAATCTGTGCTACATGTTGTTGGGCAGTACATTTGAACTGCCCAAATTGATATTAAGCTGAATTCCTGTAGTTTCTCCAAAAACACTTGACTTTCCATGAGCAGAGAACAGAAAAGATCCCCAATTGCTGAATTGAGGTGTGATCAGACCTCACATAATGCACCAAATTTTCTCATCACTGAAGTTCTATCATTGTCAGCGGGTGCAGCAGCATCTAAGGAGCGAAGGAGGGTCTCGACCCGAAACGTCGATTATCTCCTTCGCTCCTTAGATGCTGCTGCACCCGCTGAGTTTCTCCAGCTTTTTGTGTAACCCTCGATTCTCCAGCATCTGCAGTTCCTTCTTTAAAAAATTCTATCATTGTCTATTACTTGATTGAGCTTATTATTCAAAGATAGCTCCCAAAGTTAATTATTAAGCAATTGCCTTGAATGAAGAAAGGTCCATCCATTATAGACCCACAGCAACTGTGATCACTCTCAACCTGCATCCAGCAATGGTCATTGCATTGATGGGAAAAGTGTTGCTGTTAAGAAATATTGAAACATTTCTTCGATTATAGCTCTTTATTCAGCAATCAGAGCATCTTCCCTTTTAAAAAAACAACTACCACTGATGTTTAATTATAAGGCTAGTCCCAAGATACGCTGAAAGTAATTGCTATAGTTAATGCCAATGTATATTGGGGAACAATTGGTGTAATTTAAAGGATGATGTCATCAATGATTGCATTTTTTCCCACCAATCCAGATGGACATCCAGATTTATGAGAATGCTTTGGAAATTGATTCTCCTTGCAAATGCCATTCTAATTAATGGAATCACTTTAGGCTATCATTCAATGCTCCATCTGGGTTGGGGCTAATGTGAGGTGGATCAACAATGGTCATCAAGACTTCGTCTCTATATGTGGGCTTCCCAGAAAAGGTCCTTTTTCTTTATCAAGCATAACTTGCTTTCACTCCAGCGTTGTGGATGCTGTTGCTGTTGAGGCCAATGTGGGACTCATGGACCCTATCAGAGATGGGGCAGGAGATGGCTGATGGACTGGGTGGATGGTTGGTTTGTGAGGTGATGTGAACCTTGTAGTTCTTTATGGATAACATCATTTTCAGAGTAGCCCAACTGGTGGATGGGAGTGCAATGCAATCCAAGAATGCCCAGTAGATTAACTTCTATCTCATTGCTCATGATTATTAAACCAACAGAATGTAGGATTAGGGTAAATGTGTTGTGATGATCCGCTTGGACTCAATAGACTGAAAGGGTCTGTTTCTTTGCTTTATCTCTCAGTATTTCTATAACCCTCAGAGCTTGTCCTTTTATGTATTCTGAAAGGTTTCTGCGGGATTAAAAACAAAATGCTGGGAAATAAAATAAGTTCTGGTTGAAAATTGATAGTGTGGTTTTCACTTTAATTGTAGAAAAATAGGCATCTGATCCAGATATCAGTAGGGATTGCAGCTGCCACATCATTGCTGCCACGGGACATGGGGAGGCTGTTACAGATCATTAACACACCAGCCAAGGAGCAGCTGCAGAGAAAACTACTCCCAAACTGAGGGAGAAGATTGAGGATGGAGAAACATGTATCTGAAATAGGTCTGTGGCCTCACCGAGACTAAGAGCAGGCTCGGCAATCGTTTCGCTGAACACATCCGTTCAGTCCGCCGAGGCCTAAGCAATCTCCCAGTTGCTAAACACTTTTACTCCCCATCCCATTCCCACACTGACCTTTCTGTTCCGGGCCGCCTCCACTATCCGAGTGAGGCCCAGCATAAATCGGAGGAACAGCACATCATATTTCACTTGGGCAGCTTACAATCCAGTGGTAGGAAGTTTGATTTCTCTAACTTCAAATAACCCTTGTTTTCCCTTTCTCTCCATCCCTCCTCCACCCTAGTTCTCTGACTAGTTTCACTGTCCTTCTGATTAATTTTACTGATTGTATGCCTCCTTGTCACCTTCCCCTCAGCTAACAATGTGCCATTCAACATTTCCTTGTCATTGTCTGCTTTTATCTGTCATTTTCACACCTTATCCTCTCTAGACTCCCTCTCCCTTGACTCTCAGTCTAACGAATGGTCTCAACCCAAAACGCCACCCATTCCTGCTCTGCAGATATACTGCCTGTCCCACTGAGTTACTCCAGCATTTTGTGCCTATCTTACTTGAAATATTCATTGGGGACCTCCCCCATCTCCGGCTTCTCCACACATAGATCTTTAGTTTTGAGGGACCTTACTCTCTCTTTCCCTTTTTCCCTTCATATACTTAAATCATCTTTTTTGGATTTGCCTTAATTATATTTACCAGAGCTCTTCTTAATATGCTCATTAATATGTTCATTTACATGCTGTTGACTGTTTTGATGCAGACATTGAGCATCTGCCAGGCTATGGAAATTGATCAACATTTGGCCAGGTAAGTACGTAGGGCTGGTTCTGGCTGTGAAGATACAAAAATTTGGAGGTACATACATTTTCCTGGTGAATTCTTGAGGAACAGGTCTTCGACCTATTAGTCTGTTCTGCTGTTCAAAGAGACCATCACCTTTATCCCATCTATTTAAATACCCATCAGAAACAAAGGTCAGTCTTGAAAATTTATGTTATCCCACAAACCACAGACATTTGTTGGAGAGGAAGTTGGGGAGTGAAATAATTCAACCTTGTTTGCTTGGTTCAGTTTAGTTTATTGTCACCTGTGTTTCTGATGGGTATCTAAAGAGATGGGATAAAGGTGATGGTCTCTTTGAACAGCAGAACAGACTGACAGGTCGAAGACCTGTTCCTCAAGAATTCAACAGGAAAATGTATGTGCCTCCAAATTTTTGTATCTTCACAGCCAGAACTGTACCTCATGTACATTTTGTATGTACATGAGGTACAGTGAAAAGCTTTTGTTGAATGCTAAACAACTAGCGGAAAGACAATATATGATTACAATCAAACCATTCACAGATATGTGATAAGGAAATAATGTGATATGTGATAGTGTACAGATATATGATAAGGGAATAATGTTTAGTGCAAGGTAAATCCATTAAATTCTGATCAAAGTTCATGCGATAATGAGGTAGGATGGTTCAGTTGCCTGATAACAGAATCAGAATCAATTTATTTGCCAAGTATGTTGTGCAACATACGAGGAATTTCATTGGCCAGGTCAGTCATACAATTAAAAGTAACAGAACACTCAAAAACACATTTTAACATGAACATCCACCACAGTGACTCCTACACATTCCTCACTGTGATGGAAGGCGAAATAAAGTTCAAGTCCTTCCCTTAGTTCTTCCTCGGTCGTGGGTCTCGAGCCCCCGTTGACGGGATGATCTAGACTCCCATAGCCGGCCACGTTCGGGCCCTCCACGTCGAGGTGATCAGCTCCTGCATTGGGGGGATGTCAGCTCTTCCGTGCTGGGCGATCGAGCCTTGAGTCAGGGCTGGTCGAACCTTCTGCAACATTGCAGCTCCCGACTCGGCCTCACCCGAGACTGCGAGCCCTTGATGGTGATTCCGTGGTGGGAGGAATTCCAGGCAAAGGATCAGCTCCGATGTTAAGTCCGCGCCCCGCGGCGGAGCTCACGACAGTCTGAGGAGGCTTCCAGCTCCATCAATGGAAGGCCGCAGAGCCCGGAGAATGTGCTCTGAAAATTTATCTCATCTCCGGGAAGGTAAGAACCTGAAAACAAGTTTCCCCCGATCCCCTCCCCCCTCCCCCCACATAAAACAAACCGAAGAACATTTAAAACAAAAACTTTTTAAAAACTAAAAAATAACAAAAAGAGTGAAAAGACGAACAGACTGCCCCTGTCCCATTCAGGGAAGAAACTGTTCCTGAATCTTCATGACACATATTATAGTGCAGTGCACACATTATAGTTCATTTCCAAAATTTGAGTCCACTGACTCTGATGGAATTACATATTAAATATAGAATGTAACAGTGTACAAAAAATCTACCTTGGTAGGATCTCAGCACATTATTTAATTGTGTTGTTAACCTATGCAACTAAGGATTAATTAGTGTTCAAACTAAAGACAATGAGTCAGTGCTCATGAATTGGATTAATATACACTGTACACAGATGGGAACTTGATAGTCAGCATGGACATTGTGGGCTGAAGGGCCTGCTTCAGTACTGCCTGTTGTATGAATTCTCCAATTTTGATTTCAATTGTACTGAATAGATTTGTCACATTATTGTGCAGTATTAGTATCTACCCTGGAGTTCAAGACCTCCACGGTTCCTTTTGTGAAAATTGTAAGGCTGCTCCCAGGACTAGTGAAAAGAAAACAAACAAAATTATGTTTCTGGTTCTTTTCCAAATAGACACTTGACAAGAAAACTCAAGCAATTTTACAACATAGATCCAGCTTTGAATAATAGGTGCAAGCTCATCAATGAGTTTGGAGTGCACCTTCATAATTAATGTGCACAACCTCCACTATTCTCTTATTCAACTCAAAATAACAGGTTGAAGGCAGCAGGAGCCAATTGGGAAAATTGTATTAAATCTGTATTTTGACTATTATTGTTTGTTTCACCCAATAGAACTATAATCAGCCCATGCTTTTTAGCAGCTTTTAGATTTTGGGATTCATTTTTGACTGGAATTTATTAAGCTTTGTACAAATATTTCCAAAGAGCTACATTGTCAATATGTGAGTTTACCAACTTAAAACAAACAATTTTTGAAGCACTTTTCAGCTTCTTATTCTAATTGTAATGCATCTTTTTCTCAGTAGATGGCACTCAAACTTCATCTCTTAGATGTTCTACAATAAAATAGAACCCTTCTTTTTCTAATGAAAAATCCTTAACCCTCTTTTACCATTTGGTTGATTTTTCTAACAAGTTTTGCAAACTGCACTACAATTCCAAATAACTCTAATTTTGGAAAATATTAAAGTGATCTACTCTGATGGAGCAGTTCTATTCATTTCAATGCTTGTATTTGTGCAAACATGAAACTGATATAATGATCTAAACATTTCACTAAACAGGTAGTTTTAGTTCATCTTAGACCTTTGCAAACCTGTATTCAAATATTGACTAGATTATGTTCATAAATTCATACGTCATAGGAGCATAATTAGGCTATTTGGCCCATAACGTCTATTCCGCATTCAATCATAGCTGATCTATCTTTCCCTCCCCCAACCCCATTCTCCTGCCTTCTCTCCTTAGATCTGTCAATCTCTGTCTTACAAATACTCAGTGACGGCCTCCACAGCCGGCTGTGGCAATTAATTCCACAGATTCTCCACCCTCTTACTATAGAAGTTCCTTTTCATCTCCTGTCTAAAGGTATGTCCTTTTATTCTGAGGCCTTGTCCTCTGGTCCTAGACTCTCCAACTAGAGGAAACATCCTCTCCACATCCACTCCCTACAGGACTTTCACTATTCGGTAAATTTCAGAGGTCCATCCTCACCTTTCCAAACTCTAGTGAGTACAGGCCAATGCCGTTAAATGCTCATCATATGCTAAACTAATCATCCCCGGAATCATTCTTGTAAATCTCCTCTGGACCCTCTCCCACGCCTGCTCATACTTCCTCAATGGGGCCCCAAATTGCTCACAATACTCCAAATGCAATCTGACCAGTGCCTTATAAAACCTAGCTTTACATCTAAGCTTTACATAACATTTTTTATTCTAGGTTTCTTGAAATAAATGCTAACATTGTATTTGCCTTCCTTACTACCGATACAACTTACAAATTAACTTTTTGGGAATTCCGCACCAGCACTCCCAAATCTCTTTGCACCTCCGATTTCTGAATTCTCTCTCCATTTAGAAAATAGTATACGCCTTTATTCCCACTACCAAAATGCATGACTGCACACTCTGCCACGCTGCACTCTATCTGTCACTTCTTTGCCCATTCTGCCAACTTGAAAAGTCCTTCTGCAGAGTGCATGCTTTCTCTACACTACCTGCCCCTCCACCTATCTTCGTATCATATGCAAACCTGGCCATAAAGCCTTCAACTCCCTCATCCAAATAATGAATGTACAACATGAAGAATAGTGGACCAGCAACGACCCTTGCAGAACTCCACTAGTTACTGGCAGCCAACCAAAAAAGCCCCCTTTATTCCCACTCGTTGCCTTCTTCTTCTTCTTGCGTATGGCGTGCACAACCTAAAGTTGTAGGACAACTTGTTCTATTTGATCTTATTTGATTGTGCATGCAGGGTTGATTGTATTCGTCGAAACAGGGCAGACCACATGAAGGTTGTGATCTTCCACCCCCCACTCGTTGCCTTCTCCCATCCAGCCAACACGATGTTCAAGCTAATATCTACCCTTTAACATCATGGGCTCTCATCTTGTTTAGCAGTCTCACGTGCGACACCTTGTCAAAGGCCTTCTGTAAATCCAGGTAAACAAAATCCACTGGCTCTTCTTTGTCTTTCCTGCTATTTACTTCCTCAAAGAATTCCAACGGATTTGTCAGGCAAGATCTCCCCTTCATAAAGCGATCCTGACTTTGGCCTATGTTATCAGGTGCTTATCATAGTCAGAAATCTCATCCTTCATAATGGACTCTAAAATCTTAAGAACCACTGAAGTCAGGCTAACAGGCCTATAGTTTCCCCTTTGTTGTTTTGCTCCCTTTATGAACAGTGGTGTAATATTTGCAATTTTCCAGTTCTCTGGGGCCACTCCTGACTCTAGTGATTCTTGAAAGATCATCACCAATGCCTCCACATTCCCTCTCTTTCTGAGCATGTCACCTCTCACCCTGGGGTGCAGTCCATCTGGCCCAGGTGACTTATCCACCTGCAGACCTTTCAGTTTCCCAAGCACCTTGTCCTTAGTAATAGCAACTCCACCAACATCTGCCCCCTGACTTTATTGAATTTCAGGCGCGTTGCTGCTGTCTTTCACTGTGAAGACTGATGCAAAAACATATTCAGTTTAGTTTAGGGATACATTGCGGAAACAGGCCCTTCGGCCCATCGAGTCTGCACCGACCAGTGATCCGCGCACACACACACACTATCCTACACTCATTAGGGACAAGTTACATTTATACCAAGCCAATTAACCTATAAACCTGAAGGTCTTTGCAGTGTGGGAGGAAACCAAAATTCTCATGTTTAATTCATCTGCCATTATATATTATTCCCCATTATCACTTCTCCAGCATCATTTCCCTGTGGTCCAATGTTCACTTTTGCCTCTCTCTTACTCTTTATATCTCTGAAGAAATGTTTGCAGTCCACATATTTCATCTTTTCTCCCCGTATTGCCTTTTTAGTTATCTTCTGTTGTTTATTAAAAGCTTCCCAATCCTTAAGCTTCCCATTAATCTTTGCAATATTTTTTGCCTTCTCTTTTAGTTTTATGCTGTCTTTGACTTCCTTTGTTTTGTCAGTCACGGTCGCCTCATTCTCCCTTAGAATCTTTCTCCCTCTTTGGGATAAAAATATCCCACGTCTTCCGAATTATTCCCACAAACTCCTGCCATTGGTGTTCCACTGTCATTTCTGTTAGGGTCACTTACCAAGCAACTTTAGTCATCTCCTCCAACATGCCTCTATATTTGCCTTTTCTCAACAGTAATACAAACCCATCGGATTTCATCTTCACCCTCTCAAACTGCAGGTTTAATTTTATCATGGTCACTACCACTTAGGGGTTCCTTAACCTTAACCTCCGTAATCAAATCCAGTTTATTACACGATACCAAATCCAGAATTGCCTTTTCCTTGGTAAGCGTGACTGAATGCTGCAGATTAGGTTTCATCTGTGGAGGAAATAGACATATCATTTCAAATGTGACCATTTTTGCAAATGATAGAAAGGTCACGACCTGAAATTTTGTCTGCCCATTTTCCTCCACAGATGCTGCCTGACTCACTGAGTTCCTCCAGCACTATGTTATGTTACTACAAAAAACAAATGTGCAGGACGCTGGTGCAGCGGTACAGTTGCTGCCTTAAGGGCCTGTTCCACTTGGGCATTATTTGCGCGTCATTTACGCGACATCATTAACGCGTCACGCACACATCGTGACGCATGCATGGCGTGCATTACGCGCACATGATACATGGTGAGACGTTGTGGCGTAGGCAGTGACACGCGGGCGCGCGCGGCGCTCTAGGATTTTGGGATTCACAAAATCTTCTCGCACCATCTGCCCAAGTGGAATAGGCCCTTTATAGTGCTTGCAGTGCCGGTGACCCAGGTTCTATCCGGACTACGGATACTGTCTGTACGGAGTTTGTACGTTCTCCCCATGACCTCCTGGGTGTTCTCCGGTTCTTCGTTTTCATCCCACACTCCAAAGACATACAGGTATGTAGGTAAATTAGCTTGGTAAATGTCATAATTGTCCCAGGTATGTGTAGGATATTGCTAATATGAGGGGATCGCTGGTCGGCAAGGCCCGGTGGGCTGAAGGACCTGTGTCCGCGCTGTATCTCTAAACTAATCTAAACTAACCAATTAACTTGTTTGTGAGATATTGCTAAGTACATTTAGGAAAAGAGGCAAGAAGAAATGGAAATAACCTGATGAAAAATATGTGTTTTTGCACTGAATGTTTTAAGATCTATTTTAGAAACAGAGAAACATAGAAAAATAGGTGCAGGAATAGACCATTTGGCCCTTCGAGCCAGCAGCGCATTCAATATGATCATGGCTGATCATTTAAAATCAGTACCCCGTTCCTGCTTTTTCCCCATATCCCTTCATTACTTTAGTCCTAAGTGCTAAAACTCTCTCTTGAAAACATCCAGTAAATTGGCCTCCACTGCCTTCTGTGGCAGAGAATTCCACAGATTCACAACTCTCTGGGTGAAAAGGTTTTTCATCATCTCAGTCCTATATGGCCTAAACCCTTATTCTTAAACTGTCACGCCTGGTTCTGGATTCCCCCAACATCTGGATTTTTTTCCCTGCATCTGGCCTGTCCAATCCTTTAAGAATTTTATGTTTCTATTTTGTCTCAGATTTAAGAACTGCTTGTTCCTAGTTGCTATTAGGCTACAGAATTGTCCTGTTATAAACTAAGAGAGTAGTCACAAACTCGCAACCCACTTTATAGTGGACTTTGCCCTTTTTTAATTTGCACTTTGTCTTATATGGCTTGATTTACACTTTATTAATGTATTAAGTCATGGGTGTATTTATGTATAGAATTGTAGTCAATGCCTTCTATGTTCTGTTGTGCTATGCAAAGAAAGATTTTCATTGTCCTGTCAGGGACACATGACAATAAACTCTTTTGACTTTGACTTTGATTTTACTCTAGTACAGCATGAATTGCTTGGATAGCACAGAAACTGTATCTCACTACATGTGATAATTATATAACAAGTAGTTCCCAAAACCTTTTGTGCATTCCTTAGCTAATTTGTACAGCTTTTATTTAAATGTAACCTGAGTTACTTTTATTATATAATCTATTTGGCAAAGGTATTCTTTATTAATATTTGCAATGGATGTGCAATGGAAGGTATTTAAAGACTGCATGGATGAAGTACAAAAGTTGTTCATACCAGTTTGGCAAAAGAATCAATCGGGGAAGGTGGTGCATCCATGGATAACAAGGGAAATCAGGGATAGTATAAAAACAAAAGATGAGGCATACAAATTTGCCAGAAAAAGCAGCCTACCGGAGGACTGGGAGAAATTCAGAATCCAGCAGAGGAGGACAAAGGGCTTAATTAGGAAAGGGAAAATAGATTATGAAAGGAAACTGGCAGGGAACATAAAAACTGACTGCAAAAGTTTTTATAGATATGTAAAGAGAAAGAGACTAGTTAAAACAAATGTTGGTCCCTTGCAGTCAGAAACAGGTGAATTGATCATGGGGAACAAGGACATGGCAGACCAATTGAATAACTACTTTGGTTCTGTCTTCACTAAGGAAGACATAAATAATCTGCCGGAAATAGCAGTGGAACGGGGGTCAAATAAGATGGAGGAACTGAGTGAAATCCAGGTTAGCCGGGAGGTGGTGTTGGGTAAATTGAACGGATTGAAGGCCGATAAATCCCCAGGGCCCGATAGTCTGCATCCCAGAGTACTCAAGGAGGTAGCCACAGAAATAGTGGATGCATTAGTGATAATTTTTCAAAATTCCTTAGATTCTGGAGTAGTTCCTGAGGATTGGAGGGTAGCTAATGTAACCCCACTTTTTAAAAAAGGAGGGAGAGAGAAAGCGGGGAATTACAGACCAGTTAGTCTAACATCGGTAGTGGGGAAACTGCTAGAGTCAGTTATTAAAGATGGGATAGCAGCGCATTTGGAAAGTGGTGAAATCATTGGACAAAGTCAGCATGGATTTACGAAAGGTAAATCATGTCTGACAAATCTGATAGAATTTTTCGAGGATGTAACTAGTAGAGTGGATAAGGGAGAACCAGTGGATGTGTTATATCTAGACTTTCAGAAGGCTTTCGACAAGGTCCCGCATAAGAGATTAGCATACAAACTTAAAGCACACGGTATTGGGGGTTCAGTATTGATGTGGATAGAGAACTGGCTAGCAGACAGGAGGCAAAGGGTAGGAGTAAACGGGTCCTTTTCAGAATGGCAGGCAGTGACTAGTGGGGTGCCGCAAGGCTCAGTGCTGGGACCCCAGCTATTTACAATATATATTAATGATTTGGACGAGGGAATTCAATGCAACATCTCCAAATTTGCAGATGATACCAAGCTGGGGGGTATAGTTAGGTGTGAGGAGGATGCTTGGAGGCTGCAGGGTGATTTGGATAGGCTGAGTGAATGGGCAGATGCATGGCAGATGCAGTACAATGTGGATAAATGTGAGGTTATCCACTTTGGTGGCAAAAACATGAGGATAGACTATTATCTGAATGGTGGCAGATTAGGTAAGGGGGAGATGCAACGAGACCTGGGTGTCATGGTACACCAGTTATTGAAAGTAGGCATGCAGGTGCAGCAGGCAGTGAAGAAAGCAAATGGTATGTTAGCATTCATAGCGAAAGGATTTGAGTATAGGAGCAGGGAGGTTCTACTGCAGTTGTACAGGGTTTTGGTGAGGCCACACCTGGAGTACTGCGTACAGTTTTGGTCTCCAAATCTGAGGAAAGACATCCTTGCCATAGAGGGGGTACAGAGAAGATTCACCAGACTGATTCCTGGGATGTCAGGACTTTCATATGAGGAAAGATTGGATAGACTCGGTTTGTACTCGATGGAATTTAGAAGATTGAGGGGGGATCTTATAGAAACCTACAAAATTCTTAAGGGGTTGGACAAGCTAGATGCTGGAAGATTGTTCCCGATGTTGGGGGAGTCCAGAACAAGGGGTCACAGTCTAAGGATAAGGGGGAATTCCTTTAGGACCGAAATGAGGAAAACATTCTTTACACAGAGAGTGGTGAGTCTCTGGAATTCTCTGCCACAGAAGGTAGTTGAGGCCAGTTCATTGGCTATGTTTAAGAGGGCGTTAGATGTGGCACTTGTGGCTAAAGGGATCAGGGGGTATGGAGAGAAGGCAGGTACGGGATACTGAGTTGGATGATCAGCCATGATCACATTGAATGGCGGTGCAGGCTCGAAGGGCCGAATGGCCTACTCCTGCACCTATTTTCTATGTTTCTATGTTTCTATGTTATGCAAATGCATTGTTTGTCCTATTTACTGTGAGCCAAATTAATCCTATTTCGTGTCGAAGTGGCACTTCATATTTAGCTCGGACAGTTTACGGTGATATTAATTTCTCTAATTTCAAGTCACCTCTACATTCACTCTATCTATGCCCCTCCCCACTCTAGTCATCCTGCTAGTTCCACTGTTTGTATCCATATACCCCTTCATTATCAACTCTTCCACAACCAAAAATAGACCATCGATAGGCTTCGCCTTTCCTTAGTTATCGTTGCCGGATCTAACTTGTTTTGAATCTATTCATGTTTCTAGTTTCCCTCTCCTCTAACTCTCAGTCTGAAGAGGGGTATCAACCCAAAACATCACCTATTCCTTTTCTCTGGAGATGTTACCTGGCCCGCTGAGTTATTCCAGCATTTCGTGTCTATCTTTGGCACTGTTAAACCACTGATTATCCATTTCAAGGTATCCAGCAGCTATAAATAGCAAGGAAACTATTTTAACTGGATAATCAAGGACCTTTCTCCACTTCTTTGACGGGTTGTAAGTGAAATGACTGTTGCTCTCTGAACATGCAGGTAGGAGCACCTACAAAAGACGCAAAATACTGGCGTAACTCAGCGCGACAGGCAGCATCTCTGGAGGTGACGTTTTGGGTCAGGACCCTTCTTCAGACCCGAAATATCACCCATTCCTTCTCTCCAGAGATGTTGCCTGTCCCGCTGAGTCTCTGCAACATTTTGTGTCTATCTTCGATTTAAACCAGCATCTTCAGTTCCTTCCGACACATAGGAGCACCTCCATGTCCCTTCCAAAAATGGTTGAGCTGGAATAGCCAGTGAAATATATAGAGAGACATAGTTATCTTTGTAATAGAACAGCAGTGCTGCCAGAAGCTGTCCAAATAGTAGAACTTGGATATATAAAATGAAAGAAGTACAGACAAGGGGATATAATAGATGTGCTCAATGGGTTCTTAAACTCTATGGTATAGACTGCACTAATGCAAACCTGAGCCCTGATAAACTCATACAGTATCTGGTTTATTCAAGGTCTCTGCATTGCTGCAACCCAAAAACAATGTTAAGAGGGTAACAGCCTTAAACGTGTTATACGGCAAAAACATAAAACTAATTTAACATAAAATTACTAATTTATCTGGTTTCTACATGTTCTGATTTCACAGCATTATTGGTGTTATTTGAGTTGAATTAGCAGATTCACCAGATATTATTGGAGTATTATCCATCCCCAGATTTAACAAGTCAACTCAGCTTGACTCTCGTTAAGATTGCCGCACATTGATTCCTGTTGAACAATAGTTGGATAAACTTCCGAAATATTTTTGAAATCGCATCTGTCTGGTTTTTATGGTTTGCATGGATTAAACGATCAAGATGAAATGTCTCAGGTTTGCACAAAATAATTCCTTAATACTTACCCATCTATTCTTTCACTGATGACTCATTAGTCATTACCTACCTGCAGGGTGGTCTCAATACATGGTCTTTGTCATCAGGCTGATCTGCTTTCTTTGCAGCTGATGTTATTTCTATTTTTCTATGCTCTCCATTTTTCTACCCATACAGTATTTGCTTCAATGAGACTTAAGGGCCTGTCCCACTGTACGAGGTAATTCAAGGGTTCTCCCGAGTTTCCTCTGATTCGAACTCGGAGAATTACGGTAATAGCCGCTCGTAGGTACTCGGGGCTCTCGCAGACATTTTCAACATGTTGAAAAAACTTCACAAGCTTACCGCGTTTCCCGAGTACCTACCGTTAGCGTTAGGAGCCGCTAAGAGACATCCCGAGCTCCGACGTACCCACTACATGCATTCTACGTACTTACCACAAGTTTGCTTTTTTTTAAATTCGGGAGAGCTCTTGGGTAAACTCGTATAGTGGTACAGGCCCTTAAACCACGCCCTGTGTCTTCTAGTCATCAACATTTCAGTAGGAGTCAATTCTGGTTATATAGTGATGCGTTGTCTTATAGCGAAGGAACAATAACACATCATTATTTCATGTTAGTTTGGCTGACCTTCCATTGCGTGTTTCTTCAATACTTTGATCTTGCAATTACCCCAATTTATAAGAAGTAAAACATTTTTATTCTATTGCTCTTAATGGAAAGCTCCAGAAATAAGATCTGAAAGAAATCTGGCATAGTATTGGATCACACCTCGAGGTGACCGGAATTCAGTTGTATTTTAGTTTTAGTGTGCTTGATGATGGCTTCCACTTTCACCATGCTATCATCTCCTCTTGAATCTAAATAAATTGGTTCTTTTTGCACAAAGCACATTCTGTAAGATTCACAATATGCAAAAACAGTTTTCTAACCACTTTTTGAATACTGAAGGTTTTTTTCAAAACGTCACCTGATTGCACAAAGTTAGATCTTTTGCAGCATAACATCTTATTGTTGATTGATTTTTATTTGTGGTGACAGTTTTATCCCATGGAGCAGTATGCTGTACAAGTACAATCCCTCCTCAGTACGTCGTCAATTTTGTTTTGTCAGCGTTAAGCATGGGACAAATCCTATGGTGCAGTTCTCTCAACTCAACACAAATCTTTAGATGTGGGCAATGCAGTTTATCCACAGCATTATTAACACTCATTCTGTGATCGTGCAGAGCCATAACATCAGTAGGTGTAGCGGCAGATTTTTATATTGGTCAAGAGATTACTCCCTCTAGCCACTAAGTGGACTACATGATTAAGAAGAATGTCATAACTCGCATGTGAGCTTTCCGTCAGAGACCTTCAGAGCTTCTTCACAGATAAATATTCATAACACAATCTTTTGATTTATAGATTCTTGATTGTTGATGTAAAATTGTTCTTCCGACTTGTACACTTTAATCTTCATCGAGCTCCAGCATATCGCTTTAAAGGTTAGAAAACTCCTCATGTCTCCGTTACACTTCGCATGGTCAAAGGGTATGCCTTCCTCATGCAAGTCCCAAACTAAAACTAAAAACTAAACTTCTGCGCAATAGAAACCTAGCTCCAAACACACCCTAGTATACATCATAAATCCCACCCACATAATAATGGGCCGTCTAATATTTAAAGACACAAGCCATCATTAATGACACACAAAACAAGCCAAATGGCCACAACAGTAGGTACTGCAATTCGCAGCTTCTATTATGAGATTTGTATACACGTCTCTATAGATATTGTTATGTGAAATTGTTCCATTCATTGTTAAGATGTATACTTCAATTTTTCTTTTTTATATAATAATTGTTTGCTTGTATTATTTTTTTATTTTTATTATTTTGTTTTGTTTTGTTTTTTTCAATTTTAAAATTTTCATTTTTTTAATATAATCTTAATCAATATTATTTAATCACAATCTTCCTTGATTATACACCTATTCTTTCACATCTTTACTTTCTTTACTTTCTAAAAAAAATTAGAAGCTTATATAAATCATTCCGTAATATCTGTATAACTTTTGAAACAAGTTAAATGTGTATTTGAAAAACTGTTATATCATTGGCATTATGCATTGCTTCTAATAAAAATATATATTTTTTAAATCTCAGTTTTGCTGAATCATTCTGTTCCACCTGTGCCATTATTTCATGCTTCCGAATTTTCAGTGGATATGAAGTTGGCCAGGTCTACAGTGAAATGACTTGGCCTAAATTTTATACATATTGTCCTTGATGTTTATTTATGTCCAGAACCAATCCTCACACAATTCCACAGTTTGCTGTAACATAGTCATGACCTATTTTATTTTCTGATCCATTCTCAGCAATAATTAATGATACATAGGCATAGATAACATAGAACTGTACAGCACAAGAACAGGCCATTCAACCCATAATGTTTGTGCCAAATATGATTCCAAGACCAACTCTTATCTAGCTGCACATATTCCATATCCCACCACCCTTAAATATCCATATGACTTTCCACAGGTCTCTTAAATGCTACTATTGTATCTGCCTCAATGACCATTAATGTTTTATCTGGAATGCCTGAGGTTGCAGGCTGCCGGGGGTGGTGATGGAGGCAGATTCAATAGTGCAATTCCTTTGCTGAGCCTTGGTCACCTCCATCTCACAGATCAAACCACTAATGTGTAGATTAAATTTGTGTTTCCACATGCTCAGAGGTTGAGCTCCAAGCCGTCATCATTGGGTTCTCTGAAGCTTGCGTTTAACAACTGCAACACCAAGGTCTATATCAGCCTATCCCCACTTTACAACTCTGCCTCTGACAAGACAGGTTCACAGTGAGACCTTTGGAATATGTGGACCCATACTGCATATATCTCGTGAATCACCTCTCACTTGTGGAATTCACCATTACCCTCACTACACAAGCATAACTATTGGTTGATTAAGTATTTTTTTTTAAGTTCAAGGCTTTAGACACTTAAGGACCTGTCCCACTTAGGCAATTTTTTCGGCGACTGCCGGCGATTGTCACAGTCGTAGCAGGTCACCGAAAACCGAAAAAGCGGCGACTGGACCCCCCCCCATGACTATGTCTACGACAACCTACCACCTAGTCGACGTCAAGCTACGGCAAGCTACCATACACTAGCACTATCCTACACAGTAGGGACAATTTTTACAACTTATCGAAGCCAATGTACCTACTGTATGTCTTTGGCGTGTTGGAGGAAACTGGAGTACCTGGAGAAAATCCACAAAGTCATAGGGGGAATGTACAAACACCATACAGACAGCACCTGTAGTCGGGATCTCTGGTGCTGTAAGGCAGCAACTCTACCGCTGCACCACTGTCCCGCCACTTAGGAAAGTGGTTCTGTGCACTGTGTTAAGGCTAATATGTACTTACCTGTGAGGATATGCGAGAAGATGAGGACAAGGTTTGTACTTCTGAATTGTATGAAGCTACTAAAGCTCTCACTTCCACGTGCCGCCCTTAAGGGCCTGTCCCACTATGGCAACCTTATTGGCGAGTTTAGGAGAGTCTGCGCTCACCACAAGCTCGCAGCATGGTCAACACATGGCCATAGGTGGTCTCTGGTAAGTCTCCTTCATGGTAGAGAGGAGTTCCCACATAGTGGTTACTACTCGCGCCCTCAGTTTGGTCGCCGAAAAATTTTCAACACGTTGAAGATTTTTCTATGAGCAAAAATTGGTTGGCATGGAGAAAATCGATACTTTTGAACTCGTAGTGCAGTGGTAGGGGGGTTGCCATTCATTGTAGGTAGTCGAGGTAGCCATGGGTAATCTCCTTTGCAGAACGGGCATTTTAATTGGCTCATTGGGGGGATAAAAACGTAAGCATGAGTTTTCAGAACCACGGAAAACCGACCGGTAATGTTAAAGGCCCCCCTTCTCCCTCCCCCCCCTTCTCCTCCTCCCCTCCCTTCTCCTCCTCCCCTCCCCCTTCTCCTCCCCTCCCCCCTTCCCTCCCCCTTCCCCTCCCCCTCTTCCTCCCCCACCCTTCCTCCCCCACCCTTCCCTCACTGATGGTCGATCCGGCTCGCGGTTTTTCAGGCAAGTGCCCCCAAGCACTCAGTCGCAGACAGTTTGCTGAAAAGTCGTGTAAGTGGGACAGGCTCCTTATTGTCTTCCCCAACAGTTTACCATATATTTACCATAGCATTTACCATATATTTACCATTACCATAGCAGCCTACCGGAGGACTGGGAGAAATTCAGAATCCAGCAGAGGAGGACAAAGGGCTTAATTAGGAAAGGGAAAATAGATTATGAAAGGAAACTGGCAGGGAACATAAAAACTGACTGCAAAAGTTTTTATAGATATGTAAAGAGAAAGAGACTAGTTAAAACAAATGTTGGTCCCTTGCAGTCAGAAACAGGTGAATTGATCATGGGGAACAAGGACATGGCAGACCAATTGAATAACTACTTTGGTTCTGTCTTCACTAAGGAAGACATAAATAATCTGCCGGAAATAGCAGTGGAACGGGGGTCAAATAAGATGGAGGAACTGAGTGAAATCCAGGTTAGCCGGGAGGTGGTGTTGGGTAAATTGAACGGATTGAAGGCCGATAAATCCCCAGGGCCAGATAGTCTGCATCCCAGAGTACTCAAGGAGGTAGCCACAGAAATAGTGGATGCATTAGTGATAATTTTTCAAAATTCCTTAGATTCTGGAGTAGTTCCTGAGGATTGGAGGGTAGCTAATGTAACCCCACTTTTTAAAAAAGGAGGGAGAGAGAAAGCGGGGAATTACAGACCAGTTAGTCTAACATCGGTAGTGGGGAAACTGCTGGAGTCAGTTATTAAAGATGGGATAGCAGCGCATTTGGAAAGTGGTGAAATCATTGGACAAAGTCAGCATGGATTTACGAAAGGTAAATCATGTCTGACAAATCTGATAGAATTTTTCGAGGATGTAACTAGTAGAGTGGATAAGGGAGAACCAGTGGATGTGTTATATCTAGACTTTCAGAAGGCTTTCGACAAGGTCCCGCATAAGAGATTAGCATACAAACTTAAAGCACACGGTATTGGGGGTTCAGTATTGATGTGGATAGAGAACTGGCTAGCAGACAGGAGGCAAAGGGTAGGAGTAAACGGGTCCTTTTCAGAATGGCAGGCAGTGACTAGTGGGGTGCCGCAAGGCTCAGTGCTGGGACCCCAGCTATTTACAATATATATTAATGATTTGGACGAGGGAATTCAATGCAACATCTCCAAATTTGCAGATGATACCAAGCTGGGGGGTATAGTTAGGTGTGAGGAGGATGCTTGGAGGCTGCAGGGTGATTTGGATAGGCTGAGTGAATGGGCAGACGCATGGCAGATGCAGTACAATGTGGATAAATGTGAGGTTATCCACTTTGGTGGCAAAAACATGAGGGTAGACTATTATCTGAATGGTGGCAGATTAGGTAAGGGGGAGATGCAACGAGACCTGGGTGTCATGGTACACCAGTCATTGAAAGTAGGCATGCAGGTGCAGCAGGCAGTGAAGAAAGCAAATGGTATGTTAGCATTCATAGCGAAAGGATTTGAGTATAGGAGCAGGGAGGTTCTACTGCAGTTGTACAGGGTTTTGGTGAGGCCACACCTGGAGTACTGCGTACAGTTTTGGTCTCCAAATCTGAGGAAAGACATCCTTGCGATAGAGGGGGTACAGAGAAGATTCACCAGACTGATTCCTGGGATGTCAGGACTTTCATATGAGGAAAGATTGGATAGACTCGGTTTGTACTCGATGGAATTTAGAAGATTGAGGGGGGATCTTATAGAAACCTACAAAATTCTTAAGGGGTTGGACAAGCTAGATGCTGGAAGATTGTTCCCGATGTTGGGGGAGTCCAGAACAAGGGGTCACAGTCTAAGGATAAGGGGGAATTCCTTTAGGACCGAAATGAGGAAAACATTCTTTACACAGAGAGTGGTGAGTCTCTGGAATTCTCTGCCACAGAAGGTAGTTGAGGCCAGTTCATTGGCTATATTTAAGAGGGCGTTAGATGTGGCACTTGTGGCTAAAGGGATCAGGGGGTATGGAGAGAAGGCAGGCACGGGATACTGAGTTGGATGATCAGCCATGATCACATTGAATGGCGGTGCAGGCTCGAAGGGCCGAATGGCCTACTCCTGCACCTATTTTCTATGTTTCTATGTTTCTATATGGATGTATCAGGTCAGAATATATTCTTTCAATGCTGTTGTCCATCCAGTTGCAATGTATGTCTCAGTCTACAAATAACAGCATATATCACCTATACGCAGCTTTCCTGTGGGGAAAAAAAAGGAGCCTTTTCCACTATTGCCATCCACCATATTCTATCCGATCGGTAATGTTTAATGCTTGCTAAACTTCACAGCTGTGTATCTCTGGCTTATTAAAAGGTGTGTGGCTTCTGAAACGTATCTTAAAGATAGCGGAGTCAGGGGATATGGGGAGAAGGCAGGAAGGGGGTACTGATTGGGGATGATCAGCCATGATGACATTGAATGGCGGTGCTGGCTCAAAGGGCCGAATGGCCTACTTCTGCAGCTATTGTCTATTTTCTATTATCCAAAGCAATACAGACGAGCTGTGCAAGATGTACGAAGTGTGCTAATTTCCTGATACTGCACAAAGGTAGTGTCTCATAACTTGTTATTTCAGTTGACAGACAACAACTGTAGCTTGGTGTCTTCCCTAGAGCCAAAGAATGTACTTTGTGTCAACTGGTACTGCAATGAAGAAAGGCTGGTTTGTGATTCTAGGGATAATTCCCTTAGAAGAAGTTCTAAATCATCTGCAATGTGCCTTACATAGGTAATGGGCAGTTGGTAAATTATTCTTTAGATATGGTCATGGCACGGATCCAGGGAAAATAAAGTATATGAAGGACAATGAATTTGTAATTTATAAGAAACAGAAGCAGAATGTTCATAGAATCAATAGCCACTGTGAAGTATTAATAAAACAGCACAGAAAGTTGCAAAGGAAGAAACTATGAAGGTGTACTGAATCTGCATACAGTTCTCATGACAATGTAATTAGCATTTACGGGATCTCTATTCTAAGTTATTCCATCACATACTGACAAGCCCTTTAATGGTGGTAAAAATTACCCATTGATATTGGTGCCATTACAAGCTTTGCATTTATAAACCCTATTTGGACTTTTTGCTATTGATCTTTTTTTTTAAAGAGAGCATTCAGAAGGAAAAAGAATTGCAAGGTCTGTCTGGCAGCTTGCCACCAGATGTATTACATGGATTCAGGTTCTGCCTCATTACCACCAGACAACAAAACGGTTCTGCCCAGTTATCTAGTTGATCAATCTTCCTCACAAGAATGGATGACAGAGTGTGCAGCTCTGATTACCAATCTTTCTCCATGCTCAATGATGCTAGTTTGCCTTCCTGACAAGCATAAACGGGAAATATAAAATACATAAGGTGTGTCATAACTTTTCATAACTCCACAGCAAACATTATAAGACAAGGATTGGTTAATGTTGACTTGATTTAATGACAGAAATGATTATGATTTGTTGTTCGCACTGAACTATGCCGAATTGTCAACAAACCACTATTGATATTTCAAATACTTTACTTTACATTGTTATTAGGTAGTTATAAACCAATAAAGTAAATTCAGCTTATTCGGCAAACTGTTTTGTAGGTCTTATATCATCCTCCTCAGCAAGGTTCATGATTCCTGAATAGATAACAGTTTTGTCTTTTTGTAGACATATAGAAAAGCATCTGATTTTCTTTTCTTTTACTTTCTTTTCCTTCCATCCTTCATCATCTTTCCTGCGAGATTTATTTCTATAAAATAAAATCACAAACCACAATTACGTGGGGCTCAAAGCTGATTCCAACTGTTTCTTATGCAGCATCCACACAGCTGTGGACCGACCAACTGGGATTATTGATTCGACTAGGAAAAAGAACCTTGTTGTTTTCTTTCCTTTCTAGCTCTAGGTCTAAGAGAATCAAGGGATATGGGGAAAAATACGGAACGGGCTACAAATTACTGTCTTCGTGCTTGCTATGCTGGATATTATTTTTAAATATATGTGGTTTATTTTTACGCCAAAATCTGGAAATTACACATTAGAATATGAATTAATGTACATGCTACTCTCAAATTCTTCTCTCTGTAATGTAATGTTTTATTTCCAACATTTGAACCACTACAATAACAAAAGAAGAAAATGCAACAGATTTTGTTTTCCAATATCCTGCTATTAACTTTGGCACCAAGAATACATCTGAAATAACTAGGAAACATTGAAGTTTAAAACAGTGTATGAAATAATATACATTCAGAGCAACAACACATGATGTTCCTAACATTCCAAAATGTCTAAAACCCACGTGGATGTACAAGCATAAAATAGTCAGTGAGCATAGAAAGCAGGGCAATGTACTATTTTTCTCTATGTGTGTGATGGGTGGGAAGTTGGAACGGAGGGGGGAGGGTGGTTGGATGGGCTGGTGAATGGACAGCGACATCTAGAGAGAATTCAAGACTATGAGACGTGGGTGGCAGAAACCAATCCTGCTTTTTTATGTTAAAAAAGAGTCGGATGTGTTATACATAAGAAGTTAAAACAAAAGGAGGATTTGCTACATTAGCACAGCTTACGGTGACAGAGGAAGTGAGATCATGGAGAAATGTAAACACAGGTGCCTAAGAACCTTATCGTATCGTGGCACATGTGTGTTGTGCAATTTTGTTAGCACGAGAAACAATGGACTATTTGCAAGGGATTTTATGCTCCTCTGAGTCTGAACTGGTGAAATTGGTGAATGCTGAACATTGTGAAATTGGATATATAATCTTCAATGACTTATGTGACCTACACATCACACTTGGGAAGACAGATTTTACAACACAAAAGTCTGACACGGGGATCCAACTTGGGTAGATCTCCTTCGATTAATGAACGTACACAACTCGCCTCCGACCCAGCATCAACAGAATCTCTATAAAATGGAGACACTAAAGTCACCTTGGGTCAGATGTAGGTACAAGAATGGTGCAATGTTAGAACTAGCTAATGTTTCCACTCCTGGTTAACATCTAGTGACCCCTGTTGGTAGGAAAATGCATGTGACATTGAACAGACATTTAATGTAGCTTAGGGTACACAAAAGGCTGGAGAAACTCAGCGGATGCAGCAGCATCTAAGGAGCGAAGGAGATAGGCGACGTTTCGGGTCGAGACCCTTCTTCAGACTGGTTAGGGGTCAGGGAAACGAGAGATATAGACGGTGATGTGGAGAGATAAAGAACAATGAATGAAAGATATGCAAAAACGTATCGATGATAAAGGAAACAGGCCATTGTAAGCCGTTTATAGTGTGAAATTGAGAAGCTAGTGCGACTTGGGTGGGGGAGAGATAGAGAGAGAGAGGGAATCCGAGGCCTGAGGGAGAGGTGGGAAGGGGAGGAGACAGCAAGGGTTAACAGAATTGAGAAAATTCAATGTTCAAGCCCAGATGATGCAGACTCCCCAAGTTCCTCCAACTTGCGGTGTTGCTCACTCTGGCCATGGAGGAGGCCCAGGACCGAGAGGTCGGATACGGAATGGGAGGGGGAGTTGAAGTGCTGAGCCACCGGGAGGTCGGGTTGGTTATTGCGGACCGAGCGGAGGTGTTCGGTGAAACGATCGCCAAGCCTCCGCTTGGTCTCACTGATATAGATCAGCTGGCATCTGGAGCAGCGGATGCAGTAGATGAGGTTGGAGGAGGTGCAGGTGAACCTCTGTCGGACCTGGAAGGACTGCTTGGGTCCCTGAAAGGAGTGGATGTAGCTTATATGTAGTGCTGCCTGTGTTGAATAGCTTGCCATCATACACATTTAAGATCTCTGAGATGGAGAACGACTTGCTTCCACTTAGATCTTGTGGATTATGAGGTGGCCACATACTCTTCCACAGATGAGGTGGGAAATGTCGGAAGGGACGGTTGGGTAGATGATTTGTGCTCCATTTTCCCTTTTTTCACTGAGTCTGTGTGTTCACAATGCAAGTCCTTAAGGTTCCTAAATCCATTCTAAACACTCCTCCAATTTAAGTGGTCAGTGGGAATCCTTCACTTCTTAGCCAGCTCTTGAATCTTTTTCCGTGATGCCTGGTAATGACCTTCCACAACGGAGCTTGGAAATGGTATTTCATGAGTTTGGTCTATGTGAGTAGTGTGGCCCACCCTTAGAGCTGACTGAGAACATTTAGGATTCCAATGTTCAGAATGTTGGCGTGGGCGAGTGTGTTAGGAGAGTGCATTTAGACAAAGTGTTGGAGGTCTCAATGCTCCATTGTCAGAATCAAAGCCTAGTATGATTTGCAGCCTTAATGGAGCAAATGGAGAACAGATGTGTCAGTAAATAAAAAGCACCTTCCTTCTTCCTTTTAAGAAGTAATATTTTCAATGTTCGTTTTTAACTATTATTGCAAAAATTCTGCATCTTTTAAATATCGTCTTACGCCGACAATGCACAATGATGCAGCACCAGCAGGATGTTCTGTTCATCTGTTGATATACCAAGCAGGGGTTTGGCGGTTAGTGCAGAGCTCGCTGGCTGTGGTTAAAGCAAACTGTTGATCGTAAAGTACTTAAACATTTGCAGAAATATTAAGATTAAAATGTTAAATGAACATATTTTGATGCTCCAATTTGGTATGTAAATTAAATTCAAAAATCCTTTGTTTACATAGTGTGTCCAAAACACCATAAATCTTTACACAATTTACTATTCTCCAAAGAGAAGTTGAAACATGGCATAAAAGCTTATGTTTGCATGGACTCCTGCAAAACGATTCAAAATATAACAGCTATTCAATCTGAATTTTTCGAGTTTCCTTCAGTTTCACATTTAAACAACGCAAGGAAGGCAAAAAGGCAGATTGGTAACTTCATTTTCGCACAAAACAATCAATTGAAGTAGCCTGAAGAATACCATTTGTAGAATTTTCTTGATTTAAAATGAATTTCAACTGCAGGTGTAAATAGGGTGTTTTGGAGGGGGTGGGGGGGGGGGGGGAAGAGACCTCTTACCATACTAATCCATGGCCACAGGTGATGATTTGACAGCTTGACGATGGATGTGGGAGGTCAGCAGTTTAATCCTTTCGATTCTTCACGCCACCCATCTTTCAGCTTGCTCATGGGATCGGGAAGAATTTTTTCTCCACATTTCAAGAGTTCCTTCAATTGATCAACATGATGACGTTTTTCTTGCAGTCGGTAGCACGGGCTTCTTCATGGACCATGCAGTGTAAGCAAGAGCAGCAAGTTCATCTTTTCATCCCATCTTTTTCAACCCCCTGTCCGCTAAAAAATGTTTCAAAGCTTCGACTTTCCATCGCTGAAAATCATCCAGTGTCATATCGTTGTCATTTGGGTCAGCCATAACCAATATAAGATTCAAGGAAGACGAAAACACAGACCAAAAATGTACTCACAGTTTATAAGTGCTGAGATCGCTTATTTTTAATCCCGAATGACCTTTGATAAATCCCATGATTCCTTGCGTTTATCGAGATACCAAACTCGCTTATTGGCAGTAGATACCTGCCTTGTCAGGGATATCCATGTCCTATGTGCTTATTAGTATAAGGATGTTGCCAAAGAGGGCTCTCTGCAGTCTCAAAAATATTTGTTAAAGCAAAAGAAGTGCCAAAGGACAGCCATGAGGAAAATGAAGCAGGATCACACTCAATCATCTCCCAACAGTGGTTCTACTTCAATGGTACAATGATTGAAATGCGCTTTTCAGACATTTTTATTGAATGGCAAATTGCAATATAAGTGCAAGACTCCCTTTTAGAAACATAGAAAATAAGGGCAGGAGTAGGCCATTCGGCCCTTCGAGCCTGCAGCGCCATTCAATATGATCATGCCTGATCATCCAACTCAGTATCCTTTACCTGCCTTCTCTCCATACCCCCTGATCCCTTTAGCCACAAGGACCACATTTAACTCCCTCTTAAATATAGCCAACAAACTGACGTTAACTACCTTCTGTGGCAGAGCATTCCAGAGATTCACCACTCTCTGTGTGAAAAATTGTATTTTGAATTGAAACGATACAATTAAACTGAATGAAAGTAATTCAGAATTGTTTCTACTGAAATCAGCCAATACTCATAGGTCGCCAAACTGGAATCTGTTCCACAAAACCCAATATACCCATATATTTTTACAATAAGAGTTGACATGAATCTTCAAAAGTAGCGAGCAGGAACTGGAATTTTAAACATGCAGAAACTGAAGCAAACTATTGAGTTTTAAAAAAATGCTAGAGGAACCCAGCTGGTCAGGCAGCATTCGTGGGGGAAATGGACAGATTATTTTGGGTGCAGGATCCATCTTCAGAATTTTGCTGGTTGATTTTTTTTTGTTTTTGCTCAAGAGTCCATCATCTGAAGTCTCTTCTAACTCCTCAGAAGCATACTCTTGCCTCTAATATTGCTAATGGGATGAAGTTTTATCCTCCTCATTGTAATTTATATCATTTTCCTTCAGATCTATCCCAGGGCTCTGAGAGAAAACAAATGATTTGGAATAAAGGATCACAGATGGTAAAAGTTTGAATGAGAAGTGGGTATTGGGTATGAATTATTTGTACACAATTACTTGAAGGTATCAGTTAAAAGGAAACAAGCCAGGAAGAGGAGGGATAAGATATACCTGCATTTAGAAGGGTTGTTTACGAATTGTCAACATGGTTTTGTATGTGGGAGGTCATGTCTCAAGAATCATCAGTATTTTGAGGATGTGACTAAAAAAGGTTGATGCAGGCAAAGCTGTAGATGTTGTATGCACGGATTCCTGTAAGGCATTCAGCAAGGTTCCGCATGGTTAGCTTCTCTGGAAGACTAGATCCCATGGGATTCAAGGAAAGTTAGCTGAATGGATAGAAAATCAGCTTCATGGAAAGGAGGAAGCAGAAAGTGATGGTGGAAGGTTGCTTTTCAGACTGGAGGCCAGTGACTAGTGGTGTGCTGGGCCCATTGCTGTTTGTCTGCTATATCAATGATTTAGATTAGAATGTACATGGCATGGTTAGCAAGTTTGGAGATGACGACAAATGTGAGTGGGATTATAGATAGTGAAGATGGTTGTCAAAAATTGCAACAGGATCTTGATCTGTTGGGCAGGTGGACTGGGGAATGGTTGATGGAATTTAATACAGAGAAATGAGAGGTATTGCACTTTGGGAACACTAAAATAGGTAGAACCTACACAGTGAACGGTAGAGCTCTGGGGTGTATTGTAGAGCAAAGGAATCTAGGAGTGCATGTATATACAGCCTTGCAGATTGGTGGAAGCAAAGTCATCAACAGCATTTACGAAGTTTCTACATGAACCCAGGGATTGTTTAGGCATTGGATTAATATGGATGGGTGGATATGGTGGGCCAAATAATCTATTTTCTTGTCTATGATTCTATAAATTATTAGTCTGGTTCCCAGCAAGAGTATTACTGTATGTCCACTTCCAGTCTTCGCACTTTAGGAGGGTACTGAAGACTATGGGAAGAGTGCAGACTGAATCTGGGCTAGGGTAGAAAGACCAAAGATTTGGGGGTTATTTTTATCAAAGCAGAGATGACAAAGAAGGGAAGTGTTTCAAATCACGAGATGGCTGGATTATATAATTAACGATAAATTGCTTTTAGTGATTGAAAGGTTAGCTACCAGAAAGTACAGATTTAACTTTAAATGAAGTGGAAAGTTCCCCTGAAATTATACTTTTTGTAGGCTTACCATTTGTGTTCGAACTAAAATCAACAAATTGGAATCCATTTATCCCACACTGAGCATTGAACTATGCATTTCTCTCCCTAATCATATTTACCGTTTGCTAATTTGCATGTGGTTCAGGTTATAAATGGATATTAGCTGCTTTGTGGTTCTGCTCTACTATTTAGCTCCAAACTGCTCATAATCAGGACCTCCTTCCTTGTCCCATTATGTCATTAGTGCACTTGTGGATTGTGATACCCGAATCCTCCCCCTCCCACTGCAAATTATTTCACAGTCCAGTAGAGATGTTCTTAACACTGGCAGCAAGCAATAAACATAGGACTGTCTCTACACAGGGAATAGTGTCTATTGCTCAAATGATGCTAGCCCCAATTTTATTTTCTCTATTTTCTTGAATGGCCACCAGTGTCATTGACAGTTTACACATCCTACATCCTCATCCATACAAGGTGATATAACCTTCTCTCTGTTGAACAAAGGTCAGAACTATCCTCTGGATTCCTCTACCTGCCTCCTCTGCAACCATATTGTCCCATCCCTGACCATTCACCAAATTTGAAATAATCGAAGGGTATGGTTGCTTCCTGGCATTCCACATCCAGGTAATTTTCCCACTGCCGGAAGTGTCAAATAGTTTAGATTATAGCTCATCTAGTTCAAGGTCAAGTCAAAAGTCAAGTCAAACAAACTTTATTGTCATTTAGAAATACATTGATATATGCAGTTCCAAACAAAATTACGTTGCATTTGGCTCCCTGTGCAACACGATAAATTAACAGAAGGATAGGCATGGATAAAAAGGATAAAAGGATAAATAGACAATGGTGGCAGCCCATTACATGGCATTCAGGAGTCTGATGGCTCGTGGGAAGAAGCTGTTGCAGAACCTTGATGTTCTGCTCCTTATGCTGCGATATCTTTTTCCCGAGGGCAGCAGAGTGAACAGACCGTGATGGAGATGTGTGGGGTCTTTTATAATACTGCTGGCCTTAGACACGCAACGTTTGGTCGCAATATCCCCGATTGAGGGGAGAGAGGTCCCGATGATTTTTTCCGCTGTCCTCACCACTCTCTGCACAGACTTCCAGTCGGAGGCTCTACAGTCCCCAAACCAGACAGATATACAGCTGGTCAGAATACTCTCTATGGTGCCCCTGTAGAAAGTAGTGAGGATGGGATGGGGGAGATGAGCTCTTCTCATCCGGCGCAAAAAGTGCAACCGCTGCTGCGCTCTCTTAACTGTTGATGAGATGTTATTCGACCAGGTCAGACTGTTAGTGATCTGCACCCCCAGGAACTTTGTGCTACTGACCACCTCCACATCGCTGTCATTGATGTGAAGTGGTGTGGGACTGTGCCGGGTTTTCCTGAAGTCGACGATAACCTCCTTAAGAAGGAACATTCAAAGAAACAAAGTGCCAACTGGAGACTTGTCAGAGAATGAACGCATAGTGTTGGACATCCTCGTTGAAAATGTGGTGCCAAAGTTAAATTGTACAAATGCACAAAATCTAAAATACAATAGAAAATGGGGAAAATTTTAGATCAAGGAATATTTGGGGAGAGAAAGAAGCAGTTGATGTTGAGATCAATAACCATCCCACTTCCCAAAAAGGTGATGGTTAGGACCAAGAACGTGGAACTCTTAATAAGTCAATCAAAACGTCTAGTCTACAATCAGTCTGAAGAAGGGTCTTGTTCTGAAAAATCCAGAGATGCTACCTTACCTGTCGGGTTACTTCAACACGGCGTCCTTTTGACTTGACTTGAAGCAAGGCCAAAATGCAGCACCCAGCTACCTCCCTTGGGGATGGAGAGTAGAATTTCTAGGCATGCTTATTTCTGTTAGAAATCACCATGTTTCAAGGGAATAATGAAATGAGATTACAACTTAAAACAGAAGAGAATGCCATAAAACATTCAAGTCAGAAGAGACACAAAGTGCTGGAGTAACCCGCCCGGTCAAGTAGCAGGACCCAGAGTTACTTTAGCAGTTCATCTTTTTTGGTAAACCAGCATCTGCAGTTTCTACAGGTCAGATGAAACTGGCTAAAGCAAAGAAAAATAATTGAAATAGAAATAAATAATTTCTATTTGACAGCAACAGTAGAAGATATGGATATCCTGACTGTCCCTCTTCTAAGGAAGGAACCTTCAGAAAATGTGTAGGAAGGAACTGCAGATGCTGGTTTACATCATAGACACAAAATGCTGGATTAACTCAAGGGTCACGTATCCTCTCAGGCGAAAAGAAATAGGTGACATTTCGGGTAGAGGCCCTTCGGTCTGAAGGGTCTCGACCCGAAACATCACCTTTTCCATTTCTCCATAGATGCTGCCTGACCCACTAAGTTACTCCAGCTTTTTGTGTCAAGGTAGACAAAAGTGCTGGAGAAACTCAGCGGGTGTGGCAGCATCTATGGAAGAAGGAAATAGTCCAACGTTTCAGGCCAAAACCCTTCTTCAACCTAAAGATTTTCCATCATTTTCTGTATCTATTTCAAATTTCCAGCATCTGCAATTTAAAAAAAAACTGTTTTCGTTTAGGAAGTGGATGAGAAAGTGGGATAATTTAGAATTAGTGTGAATTGTAGTATAGATAATTTAATATACTGCCGTCCAGGTTACATGCAAATGACAAAACTAATTTGAGGTAAGAATAGGATGACAATCAAAATGCCACAGTTAACCACCACCCCCACCCCATTAGCTACATTTGGTTATACATTGCACATCACTGTAAAACTCCCCGACTTTCCGTAGCAGCACTCTGCTACTTTATGCATTATAAGACCCAAATACCATCTCCAGCTTTCGCGCCAGAAATCAAGTGCGTCATTCTAAATTGACGGGTAATACCATCTATGCAACAGGGGAATTGTAGTATATTATGGAACATTACTCTAAAGAAACCATACTCCATTGGTTAATAGAACACGAAATGGGAACAATATCATACGTATATCTATGCAGATATGCGGGAGTTGATGATGTGGGGAGAAATATCATTTGCAGGGACTAAGGACTTTGAAGTGAACACCCCTCTTACGGTGTGCCGCTGGCACGGTCCGATTGTCCCGCGGGGTTCCATGATCCCAGCGCGCGCGCGCGCGCGAGCGCGGGAAGTGTTGGCCCGGATTCCCGGGGCATTTAATGTGCAGGATGGTGGAACTCTGTAGTGTGGTGAGTCAGCTGCACTTCATCGTTTGCACGCATTTAGCATTATATTTTCATTGTGTATTTTTTCCTACGTGCGTGAATTGTATTCTCTTCTAATCTTTCAAATTTGCCGAGTAAATACACTGGTGTAGCGCAAATAGTTCATTTTCATCGGTGAACTTTCAGAGCATCAAAAGTCCCACGAGGCGTGGTTTCTAGTTTAAAACCACTTTTTTTTCCATCAAATCAAAAGAAATATGAATACGTAGAAGAATGTTTAGTTGGGCTTTTTCAGCGGAATTGGCGAAGAAAGGAAATCCAAGAGCAATGAAAACGTGCACATCAAGTTTTCTTGACCCCCCCCCCCCGCCGCCGCCGCAGTGGCGCTCAATATAATCATTTACAATTTCAGAATTATAAAATACATTTAATAAGTTCCTATTGCACTTTTATGCTTTTTCGCAAACGCCTACTGTGTTGTAGCGTAGTTTGTGTTGTTCCTTGTTTTCGCCAAGCGTACGAACAGAAAATTAGAAAGGGTTTCACTAGGAATGGAAACTCGTCAAGAACGTTTGTAAACGTCTTTTTTTTGCGGTTGTTCCATTTGCTTAATATTAAAGTTATGGCTCTAGTTTAAAGATGTTCGCCAGTCGATTACTTTTTAGATGAACATGTGATAATAATAAACCCAAACCCACGTGTGCTGAGGTGCAGTGGAAAGCTTTGTTTTGCGTGCTATCAACTTAGACATCAATACCATCAAGCCAAATTCAAGTACAGTATAGTTCTCAGCACAGACCCATTGATGGCAGCCTCTGCCTACAGTCTGTCTGTTTTTCTATCTTTGTTTTAATTTTTAGTCTGTTTTAAAAGTATGTTTTGGAGGTTTCTTTAGTTTTTCTATGAGGGGGAGGGGTAGGGTAAGTGGGAACCCGTTTCCCAGTCACTTCCTGGCGATGATGTGACTATTCGCCGAGTCGCGTCCTCGCCCCCCTCCTCATGGCTTACCAACTGGATTGGCCAAAGCTTCAGTGGCGGGGCAGCACTGGATTCACGGTGGAGCGGGCGATGCCTTACCTGGGATCACCGTTTGAAGCTCTGGAGTGTTGGGCCTGCTGCTTAAACATTGCGGAGCTGTGATTTGTAGAGATTCCAGCGCGGGCGGCGCTGACTTCAACATCGCGGAGTCCTGAGACCTTTTGCCGAGGGCTGCCAGCGTCAATCTCCGCCCAGCTCGGCCTGTGGACTTCGGGAGCCGCGGACTCCGGTAGGAAGTGGTTGATTCGGATGTCTGAGCCGCTGAGGTTCTCCCGTTGTGACGTCGGAGTTCCATCCCGGCGCGAGGACCTGAACATCGGGCCGCCCGTAGCGGCGACAGCGAGGGGTTCGGGAGCCCCCCCGACCAAGGGTGAACAACAGAGGACAACAGAAGAGGATGACTGAACTTTGGTGCCTTCCCTCACAGTGGGAAACTTTAATTCTGCTGTGTGGGGATGTTTTATGTTAAAGACTATCGTGTTCTGTGCTCTTTTTTATTCATATGGCTGTATGGTGACCACACATTTCACTGTACCAATTGGCACATGTGACAAATAAATGTCTCTTGTCTTGTAAATGCTGGAGTACCTCAGCAGATCAGGCAGCATCTTGAGAAAAGGAGTAGGTGACATTTGGGGTCAGAAGCCTCATGAAGAAACACTTTCAGTCTGAAAGTACAGTCAGAAAATACTGACAAATACAGGGTTTTGATCCAAATCATCACCTACTCCTTTTCTTTTGAGATGCTGCCTGAACCGCTGAGTTACTCCACCATTTTCTGTCTGTCTTTGGTGTAAACCCGCATCTGCGTTCCTTCCCAAACATTTTGTCAGCTTCACTGCAGTATCTCCTCATGGCCTGTCTACTTTGAAAACGTTCTCCCCCTCTCTGATGGGAGTTCTGCAACTATCAGTCTGAAGAAGTGTTTTGACCTGAAATGCCACGTACTCCTTTTATCCAGACATGCTGCCTGACCCCCTGAGTTACTCCAGTATTTTGTGTTTATCTTCGGTATAAATCAGCATCTGCAGTTCCTTCCTA
Organism: Raja brachyura; assembly: GCA_963514005.1. The sequence continues at coordinate 88,802,864 of OY740782.1, forward strand.
CGCATAGTTCTCAAGATTGAATTGGGGTTGTACCCTAGCTAACGGAAGGACCGTTCAAAAGCATAATAACAGAGTCTGGTGGTGCATACTTTCAAGTTTCTGTATCTTCTGTATGACAGGAGTGAGGAGAAGAGGGAATGGCTGGGGTGAGAAAAATTTATAATTATGTTGGTTGCTTTCCAAAGACAACGTGAAGTGTAGATGGAGTCAATAATGGGAAGTCTGGTCTCTGTATTGGACCTGACTATATCCACAACTCTGCAATTTCTTACAGTCTTGGATAACGCTGTTTCCAAGCCAGCCTGTGATGCAACCTGACACTATGCACTGCAGTGTAAAAGTTGTTGGTAACATGCCAAATTTCTTCAGTTTCCTAAGGAAGTCGAAGCGTTGGTGTGCCTTCTTGGCTATTGCTCCAAACTGGTTGATCCATGACGGAGTGATGGTAATATTTAAGCCAAGGGAAGTTAACTATTTCCACTTTGGCACCATTGATACTGATTGGGACATGTCAGGGCTCGAAATTAACGGTTGCGTGGTTGCCAGTGGCCACCTAAAGACCCGCCGGGCAACCTAAAAGCTGTGACATTTTGCCCGGCTTGACACGGCAGATACTGGTTTATACTGAAGATAGACACAAAAACTGGTGTAACTCATCAGGTCAGGCAAGGAGAAAAGGAATAAGTGACTTTTCGAGTCGGCGACGGCTGTAGTGCGGCGTGATGGAGGGTCGGAGCGAATGACGGGGCCCTGCACAGCAGCGGCGACGGCGGCTCCACCTCCTCCTTCCGCCGTCTGAAGCAAAGATACTAGAGCGGAGCCTGAAGCACCTGCACCGCTCGGCCCCGCACCTTCCTGTTGGCTGGCGGAGGAGGGGAGGCGATGGCGAGGAGATACCAACTGCCTCCCCCTTTGGCGGTGGACAGGGACGGCCAAGGCAGCAGGGCGATGATGCCGGTGTTGTCCGAGGAGCGCTGACCTTCCTTCCTCCCCATCTCCTGTGTGCGTGTCTCCCCCCTCCCCCTCTTCTCCCCCCTCCCCCTCTTCTCCCCCCTCCCCCTCTTCTCCCCCCTCCCCCTCTTCTCCCCCCTCCCCCTCTTCTCCCCCTCCCCCTCTTCTCCCCCTCCCCCTCTTCTCCCCCCTCCCCCTCTTCTCCCCCCTCCCCCTCTTCTCCCCCCTCCCCCTCTTCTCCCCCCTCCCCCTCTTCTCCCCCCTCCCCCTCTTCTCCCCCCTCCCCCTCTTCTCCCCCCTCCCCCTCTTCTCCCCCCTCCCCCTCTTCTCCCCCCTCCCCCTCTTCTCCCCCCTCCCCCTCTTCTCTCTTCTCCCCCCTCCCCCTACACTGATCTCCCTATTGACCTCACATTCATTCTCCTGCCAACCCCCCCCATCCATCCTACACTGGTCCCCCAATTCATCCTGCACAGACCCCCCCGATCCATACTGTATTGGTGACCCCCCCCATCCATCCTGCACTGAACCCCCCACCCATGCCGTACTGATCCCCACTAACATCCCCCGCGCTCTCCCCTCACAATTTTACCTACTCTAACCAACACGCACTAATTCCTCTGCCTCAATCAATCCATCCATCCCGCACCGATTGCCTTTTCAACCCCCCCCCCCCCCTTCTATCCATCCCGCACTGAATCACACCCCCCCCCCCCCCCCCCCCCGACCCTAATGCGTTGGAAATGTCTTCAGAGCGAACATTGACTGTAATGTAATCAAATGTGTTTTAATTCCCAATGTTATTATTTATTATGTTATTATAATGATGGATTAATTAAATTGTGAACACGTGAAACATTAAAGCTGCAGTGTTCGATTGTCACTGCTACCGTTGACACGTTATTACATAATTCATTTTAACGGCAAATCAATGCTCTTAATATGGAGTATCAGTACTGTAGTTATTTAATGAGCAACATTCACAACTATACGTTGGATTTATCCAGGTTTTACTTCTACAGTCAGTCATATACATCACAAATTTGGTCAGGAGAAATTGCAGTTGAAATTTTAATGTTAATTCTGAAGTGGGAATGATGGAAACAGCATTTGTCATTAATTTTTTTTTAAATCTGGTGCGTACAAACTGGGTATCTTCATTGCTGTTCACAACACATACATCTAATCTGAGTGTCTGGTAATGTTGCGTTTTGACACCTTTAAACATGTTGCCAAAAGAACATTTGTTGCAGTTATGTCCTTTGGCCATCTCTTGTCAGCTAGCGTAATGTTTAACATGTCAGATGGGTATAGTCGGTTTTAACAGCTATTATCATAAAATGCCTTTAGAAATTTCCTTGCAACCTGTATATTGTTGTGGATAAATTATGTGGGAAGCGAGAGTGTTTCTGTACCAAAAGCAATTACGACCCATGCTATGGCCATGTCATGATAATTTTCAGTCCTTCACAAAAAACATGCTTGCATCAATCTGTAGTGGGAATGGTTAAGCATGTATGTTACCATGGTCCGGGATTTATTGACACAGGTTGATCACACGCTGAATGATCACACGCTGAATAATCGCATTTTTGTTTGGAAGTGGAAATAAATAATATAAATTACATTCATTGCAACATGTAAAAAGAGTTGCGATACTGTATTATAATTTTGCTGCATGTCATTGTGGTATATATCATGTAATGATGGTTGAATATGTTTAGTTTGTGACTTTATTTGAAGCAGAAATAATATGTGAATGCTTCGAGCATAATTCCAATTCGTCCGAGCACATTATTGCACGCGTCATGCAAGCCGTCTTAAATGACCACCTAAACTAACTCATTTGACGAACTAAAAAGCTGCCTAGGTTGCCCGGCTGGCAACAGGGGAAAAAGGTTAAGTGAATGTACTCCACCCCGCTTTCCACTACATTTGGAGTCAAACAGCATAGAAACAGACCCTTCGGCGCAACTTGTCCGCATTACCAACATGCCCCATCTACAGTAGTCCTACCTGCCTGCATTTGGCCCATATCCTTCTAAACCTAACCAAATATGTGTAAAATGTTATAGTACCAGCCTCAACTACCTCTGCCAGCTTACTCCACAAGCCTCCCATCCTTTGTGTAAAAACAAAAATTGACCCTCAGGTTCCTATTAAATCTTTCCTTTCTCACCTTAAACCTATGTCCTTTGGTTCTTGATTCCCCTACTCTTGGTAAAAGACGATGCATTTACCCTATCTATTCCTCTCATGATCTTATACACTTCTATAAGATCACCACTCATCTTCCTGCATTCCAAGGAATAAAGTCCTAGCCTGCTCAACTTCTCTGCTCAGCTCAGGCCTTCGAGTCCTAACAACATCCTCATAAATCTTCTCTGCACCCTTTCCTGCTTGATAAAATGTTTCCTCTAACAGGGTGACCAAAACTGAACACACGACACTAAAGGTGGCCTCACCAACGTCTTATATAATTGCAGCATGGCCTCCTAACTTCTATACTTATTACTCTGACTGATGAAGGCAAATGTGCCGAACGCCTTCTTGACTACCCTATCTACCTGCGACTCCAGTTTCAGGGAACGATGTACCTGCGCTCCTGGAACACTCTACAATATTCCCCATAGCCCTGCCATTCACTGGGTAGGTCCTGGCCTGGTTAGACTTCCCAAAATGCAACACCTTGCATTTCTCTACCTTAACTCCTTCTTCTTTCGTGTGGCGTGCACAGCCTAAAGTTGTTGGACAACTTGTTCTATTTGATCTTCCGTTTGTGCACGTGGAGTTGATTGCATTAGTCGAAACCGGGCGGACCACGTGAAGGTTGCAATCTTCCACCCCTACCTTAAATTCCATTAACAATTTCTCAGCCCACCTGCCCAACCTATCAAAATCCTGCTGCAAATTTTGACAACCATCCTCATTATCTACAATACTACCCACTATATTTAAGAGGGAGTTAGATGTGGCCCTTGTGGCTAAGGGGATCAGAGGGTATGGAGAGAAGGCAGGTACGGGATATTGAGTTGGATGATCAGCCATGCTCATATTGAATGGCGGTGCAGGCTCGAAGGGCCGAATGGCCTACTCCTGCACCTAATTTCTATGTTTCTATGTTAGTGCCATCAGCACTTACTAATCATGCCTTTGATGTTCTCATCCAAATCATTGATATGGGTGTCAAACAGCAATGGGCCCTGTACTGATCCTGAGGCACACCGCTAGTCACAGGCCTCTAGTCTGAAAATAAATCTTCCACCATCACCCTCTGTTTCCATCCAAGAAGCTTAATTTTTAACCAATTGGCTAGCTTTTCATGGATCCCATGCAAAGTAACCTTCCAGGGAAGCCTTGCATATGATGTTACCTTGTCAGATACCTTTCTGAAATCCATACATACAGCTACAGCTCTGCCCTCATCAATCTTTTTGGTCACATCTAAAAATAAAACAATCAGATTTGTGAGGCATGATCTCCCACGTACAAAATCATGCTGCCTATCCCTAATCAGCCCATGTCCATCTAAATGCATGTATATCTTTGTACATCTTTTTGAAATCTTAGGGATAGTTCATTTTGTTCCTATCTTTTGCAGATGTCAAAATTGGTTGCAGAGATCTTTAATACAGAGAGTGATGATGAAGAATTTAAGGGTTTTCAAGAAAGTGACTTTGGCAATAGTTATGGACGGTTTAAACATGTAAGTAAAATGCTGTGTAAACAACCTTTTCTATTTATAGAAACATAGAAAATAGTTGCAAGACAACAACAATTAAGCTCTAAGCTACATCGACTAATAAGCTCTGAACTGCAAAAGACTATTATTATTGCACTATATTTGTTATTCATTGAACTTTTTCTTTTTTTTCCTTCCGCCCTTATGTACTATGTTTACATATTCACATATTCTGTAGTGCTGCAGCAAGAAATAATTTCATTGTCCCATCCAGGACATATGACAATAAAACACTCTTGACTCTTGAGTAGGCATTCAGACCTTCGAGCTAGCATGCCATTCCATATGATCATGGCTGATCATCGAAAATCAGTAACCCGTTCCTGCTTTCTCCCCACATCTCTTGATTTCATTAGCCCCAAGAGCTAAATCTAACTCTCTCTTGAAAACGTTCAGTGAATTGGCCTCTGCCTTCTACGTCATAAATGTGCTAAATCTCAGTCCTAAATGACCTACCCCATATTCTTAAATTGTGACCCCTGGTTCTGGACTCCCACAACATTGGAAACATTTTGTTTTTGCATCTGGCCTCTCCAATCCCTTAAGCATTTCATATGTTTCTATAAGATACCCTCTCATCCTTCTAAATTCCAGTGAATATAAGCCCAATCGAACCATTCTTTCATCATATGTCAGTCCTGCCATCCCGGGAATTAACCTGGTGAACCTACGCTGCACTCCATCAATAGCAAGAATGTCCTTCCTCAAATTAGGAGACCAAAACTGCACACAATACTCCAGATGTGGTCTCACCAGGGCTCTGTACAACTGTAGTAGGACTCCTTGCTCCTATACTCAAATCTGCTCGCTATGAAGGCCAACATGCCATTTGCTTTCTTCACTGCCTGCTGTACCTGCATGCTTACTTTCAGTGACTGGTGTACAAGGACCCCCAGGTCTCATTATACCTCCCCATTTCCTAATCTGACACCAGTCAGATAATAATCTGCCTTCCTGTTCTTGCCACCAAAGTGGATAACCTCACATTTATCCACATTATACTGCATCTGCCATGCATCTGTCTACTCACGCAACCTACCCAAATCACCATGCAGCCTCATAGCATCCTCCTTGCGGCTCAAACTGCCACCCAGCCCTCTGCTTCCTTCTAAGAAACTTAATTTTTAACCCATCGCCAATTTCTTGGATCCCTTGCAAACTAACCTTCCAGGGAAATCTAGCATGTCATGATACCTTGTCAAATACCTTGCTGAAATCCATACATACAGCCTCTACAGCTCTGCACTCATCAACCTTTTTTGTCACCTCTGGGGGTAAAAACTAAAATCTGATTTGTGAGATGATTTCCCACGTGCAAAATCAATCAGACCATGTCCATCTAAATGCACGTATATGTTTGTACATCTTTTTGAAATCTTAGGGATAGTTCACTTTGTTCCCATCTTTTGCAGATGTCAAAATTGGTTGCAGAGATCTTTAATACAGAGAGTGATGATGAAGAATTTATGGGTTTTCAAGAAAGTGACTTTGGCAATGGATATGGACGGTTTAAACATGTAAGTAAAATGCTGCGTAAACCGCCTTTCCTATTTTTAGAAATAGAAAATAGTTGCAGGAATAGGCCAATTGGCCCTTTCAGCAAGTACAGTCACTGCCTGCTATTCTGAAAAGGACACGTTAATTCCTGCTCTTTGCTTCGTGCCTGCCAACCTGTTCGCTATCCATGTCAATCCCCTGCTCCCAATACCATATGTTCTAATTTTGCACGCTAACTCTTTTGTGGAACCTTTTCAAAAGCTTTTTGAGAGTCCAGATACAACACCTCCACTGGCTCTCCCTTGTTCATTCAGTATTTGGTTGAGTATTATGTGAAAGTAAGCCATCTCACATTCCTAATACATTTTTAATTGCTGAAAATTAAGACAAAACTTCAGGTACAGGAAATGTGAAAATAAAAACAGAAGATGCTGGAAATTCAGGTGGAAAGAGAAATAGAACCCGAAATGTAAACTGCTTTCCTCTCCACAGATGCTGCCTGACCTGCTGAGTGTTTCCAGCACTTTCTGTTTTAATATGTTAAGTGCCTGTCACTCTTTGCTTATCCTGTAAAAGTAGCCATTTGATTTGCCATCTTTCCGGTTTTACTAGATGCTGTTCCTCTAACTGTATACCAATCAATTTACATTGCCCCAAATGTAAAGTAGATTTGTACGTCAAACGTGCGCAGTTTTGACCAATAGGTTTTGTGAGCTTAATTGGTCTAGAAATAAACATTTTATAGGAACTGCTGACAACTGCGGGGCATGGGGGAGGGGGGGGGGATTTGGCACACACACACACACACACTAACCATTCCACACACACACTAACTATCCCCATTGATATTACTTTTATATTATTCATACATTCCTTTTACCCCATCCCCCGCCCTATCCACTCACGCATAGCCCCCAACTCGCAGGCTGAGGGAGTGGCACAGAGTGGGACACAGAGGCACCATGAGGGACACAGTGGCACAGAGGGGAGAGTAGGGTAGAGGAGGAGGAGAGCGGGGTGGCTGGGTAGCGGGCGGCCGGGCAGCGAGCGTCAACCAAAGGACTGAGTTTGGCGGCTTCAATCCAGAGCACGACTTGCTTGTCTTTTGAATAACGGGGGGGGGGGGGTGGGGTGACGTCACTCACAGCGCGAGCAAGACGGCATGCACACAGATCCATTGTGACGTCATCAGCAAAGACCGTAGTTTTTCTTTCAAAGCTTTGTCCGATTTTTGAACATTTTCATTTATAACTCGATAAGTAACGCATGCCATTTTTAGATAAGGCAATTTCGAACTACAGGGGAATAATCTCAACCGGACAATGTTACCGTTAGCGCGTCGTCTCTTCGAGAAGATGTGATTATACACAAACATATAAACAAACAAACATACACACATCCAAAATTAGAGTTTTATAAATATATAGATGTTATCCTTTAACATTGTAAACGTCTCAAGATGCTTAGTGGGCATAGTGACACAGCTGGCAGAGCTGCTGCCACCCAGTGCCAGAGACCTAGGTTCAATTTTAAACTTGGGTCCTGTCTCTGTGGAGTTTTCACATTCTCCCTGTGACTGCATGGATTTCCTCCTGTTGCTCTGGTTTCATCCCATATCCCAAAGATGTGCGGGTTTGTAGGTTAATTGGGCTCATCAAATTCCCTGTAATGTTTTGGGAGTGAATGAGAAAGTGGGATGACATGGAACTAGTGTAAACGGGTGATTGATTGTCGGCATGGACTTGGTGGGCTGAAAGGCCTGTTTCCATGCTCTAAAACTTTCATGAAGGTAGTTAGGAAATTTCCTGTCACTTTATTTTTTTAAAAGTGAATATTCTAATTAGAAATGGGCCATTCGGCTGCTCGTGCCTGTTTGCCATTTAATAGGATCAAGGCTGAGATTATAACCTCCACAATCCCTTAGATATTTTATGTTAGTGATGAATACCATCTCTTACACCGTTGCATTACAAATATTCAAACTCTGCCACAGCCCTTTGACTCTCTGGAATGCTCTTTTTCAATGTTTGGAGAAAGAATGCTTTGTCTCATCTGTCTTGAATAGGTTATCTTACTTTTAAATATTGTCCTTTTTGTTAGATTCTTCAAAAATATACATCCTCTCTAGAAACACCCTGTCAGAATTCATTAAGATTCTATGTTGCAATCAAGTCCGCTCTTGATCTTATAATTTCTACCAAATACACATATCCTCATAGACAATCTGCCCATTCTTGGTATTGGTCTAGTAAACCACCTTTTCATTATTTCCAACACATTATCGGTCTTCCTTAAATATAAAAAGACTAAAACTGTCAACAGTATCCAGAAGGTTACACAAAAAGCTGGAAAAACTCAGCGGATGCAGCAGCATCTAAGGAGCAAAGGAGATAGGCGACGTCTGCACCCGCTGAGTTTCTCCAGCTTTTTGTGTAACCCTCGATTCTCCAGCATCTGCAGTTCCTCCTTACCAGTATCCAGAAAGCGGTTTTGTGAATGCCTGGAATATTTCTATTCTGTATTTAATTCCTCATAGACCAAAGAATATCATTCTGTTACTTTTCCGAATCACCTGATATACCTGCATGTATACAAGACTATGTGTGAGGACACAAAACTACCTCTGCATCCATGCTCCGTATTTCTCACCATTTAGATAAAGAATAGTCCTTAGGTTTGACTTGTTCATTTCAACATTATGCACTTGAACCTCCTTGCATTCTTCCTCATCTCGACCTTTCTGTGTGACCCTTTCTTTCCCTTTGCTTGTTTTGCTTGTCTTTTGAATGTATCCATGCTTTGCATCAACTGTTTCACATGGCTCTCTGGGATCTTCTGCATTCCTTATTCCACTTCTCTTTTACCAGTATTGGTCTCCAGCTTTGCTGTTCTCTACAACTGGAATCACTGTTTACTCTACCGAACCTTTCACACTGACTTCTTCGAGGTCATCGCCATTGTTTGCTTTTCTGGACAATATTGCCTTAAGGACCTGTCCCACTTAGGTTATTTTTAGGCGACTGCCGGTGATTGTCATAGTCGTAGCAGGTCACCGAAAAACCGGCGACTGGACTCCCCTTTGACATAAAATTTGAAATAGAATCATTACTTTAACAACAAAAAAAGACCGAGGTCAGCACCGGCGACAACTTATGTTAACCTGCTGACAAGTACGACAAGAGAAGTCAAGCTACGCTCATTAGCGTCAAACCCACTGTCGCCAACTGTCTCTGAGAAATGTTCAACATGCTGAAACTCCAGCGGCGACCAGAAAGACGCTACGGCTCTTTCGGCGACTGAGGAGACTACTCACGGCCAAACAGGCGACACTCCGGTGACCATGTGGCGACAGCCTAGTCGCCTAAAAAATCGCCTAAGTGAGACAGGCCCTTTGAATGTCTTTTTTTTCTTTGTGGCCATGGGATGGCAACGTCTATACAGTCAATCGAAGATAGGCACAAAATGCTGGAGTAACTCAGTGGGACAGACAGCATCTCTGGAGAGAAGGAATGGGTGACTCTTTGGGTCGAGACTCTTCCACTTGACCCGAAATGTCACCCATTCCTTCTCTCCAGAAATGTTGCCTGTCCCGCTGAGTTACACCAGCATTTTGTGACTATCTTCGGTTTAAACCAGCATCTGCAGTTCCTTCCTACATATCTCTACATAGTCAGCATTTGATTTTTTTTATCTGCATGAGTCTCAGTCCCCATATATTTTTAAAACATGGCAACCAGCACTGCACTTTTACTGGAAAAGACATTCTTACTCACATAAGTTCTTCCCTTTTTTTCTGTGACTTGCCCTCTAATTCTAGAGTTACTCCACCTGGAAAAATTGCTCAACACCTATCCTGTTGAGCATTAAACCACTTTAACCAGTGTGTTTTTCATACCAACCAAATTTCAAACAAATTTGCCTTTGTTTGAGATTTTGAGCGTTTGGTCCATATCTCTCCAAACTTGTCCTATCCATGTACCTGTCCAACTGTTTCTTAAATGTTGGGATTGTCCCAGCCTCAACTACCTCCTCTGGCAGATTGTTCCATACACCCACCACCCTTTGTGTGAAAAGGTTACCCCTCAGATTCCTATTACATCTTTTCCCATTCATCTTAAACCTATGTCCTCTGGTCCTCGATTCCCCTACTCTGGGCAAGAGATTCTGTGCATCTACCTGATCTATTCCTCTCATGATTTTGACAATCAAATCTAAATGTTTTCCCTTGTTTGAACTTTGTTGTAGTCCTCTTAATCTGCAAATTTTCCTTTTAGTCTTCCTCCAAGTAATCTATATCGAGAACATAGCCATTCTTGCTTTTATTTACTATTTGACCTCTCATGCCTGTCTGTCATTCAATAAGGTCTTGGTCGACCAGAACAAATAAATGTTATTAATCCCTTTGAAGTCTTAAGACCATGAGAATCGTATATTTTCATGTTTGCTTGTGAGACGATAGCATTTTGAAATCTAGATATATTCCACAAATTTGATTATTCTGGGCCAATCTTATTTTCTTATTATGTTTGCAGATATCAAAGACGTTAGCAGATATTTTTGATGCTCCAAGCGATGAGGAGTTTTCGGGTTTTCCAGAGGATGAATGTAATGCGTTACTTGATCATGCCCAGGACAAACCGAATAAGAACATAAATGTGAGCAGGATGTACTTTATTTTTTTAAATTATACATTCAGTGCTAATGGCATTCTGAGGCTTGTTTCAGCAATTCAATCTAACTTGCTGTCTCTGTCTTGTGATTGAATTCCTGTGCAACCATGGGAAGAGGGACGCCAAAAGTATGCAGAGATTTTTAAACAAATAGCTAAGATCAGTTTCGTTTTTCCTCATTTATTTAGGTTTATTGAACATGCCATAGTGGGATTTGTACTCCTGTCCAGTTCCCTCTCAAAATAATTTAAACTTGTTTTTCTACAACAAACTGATTCCCCTTTGGCAAAGGGAGAAATGTTTGGACTCTATATTTACTGCAGTAGGTGGTGTTCAATCCAGCTTCAAGTTCGGAGGGATCCATATCTCAAGCAAACCAATCTGGTCTCTTCTTCTGATGCGACGATCAAGGTAGTGCATCAGCACATTTACTTTCCTTGGCACCTGAGCAGATTTGGCGTGGATTCTCTTGAACATGTGTAGATGTGCTAGCGGACGTATTCTGACAGGATGCACCTTGGCCTGATTGGGCAACTGCTCTGCTCATGGCTGCCTGATCCTGCAGACACTGGTGCACACAGTCCTGCCCATCACCGGCTCATCATTTACTTCTATCCAGTCCATTTTCATGGTGCGTTGCATCAGACAAGCTGGAAGTATTGTCAAGGATGCCTCCCACCCTGCCCATCCCTTTTCTCCAGCCAATTTCCGTCTACCAATACTCTCCTCTGCCTACCTGAATCCAAGGCGTAGCTGTGGGCACTCGCATGGGTCCTAACTATGCCTGCTTCTTTGTAGGGTAATCGAACAATTTAATCACTGTTCAATGCGTACACTGCCCTATCCCGAACTCTACCTTCACGACATTGACAACTGCATCGGTGCTGCCTCCTGCACCCATGCAGAACTCACTGACATCAGCTTCCATCTATTTTCCATCTAATTTCCATCTTGCACTCAAATTCACTTGGACCATCTCAGACATCACCTTACCATTTCTGGATCTCACCGTCCCCATCACAGGAGACAGACTTGACTGACATCTACTACAAACCTACTGACTCCCATAGCTATCTAGACTACACTTCTTCCCACCCTGCTTCCTGTAAAGACTCTATCCACTACTCCCAATTCCTCCGTCTACGCTGCATCTGAGCCCAGGATGAGGTTTTCCATACTAGGTCATCGGAGATGTCCTCATTAGTTAGGAAACGGGGGTTCACCTCTTCCATTATAGATGACAGTCCCCCTTGTCCTCACCTTCCACCCCATCAGACGTCGCAGACAGTATATAATGTTCCAATACTTCCGCCACCTCCAACGGGATCCCACTACTGTCCACATCTTTCCATCTGCACCTCTTTCTGCTTTCTGCAGAGACCGTTCCCTCCTCAACTCCCTGGTCAACTCTTCCCTTCCCACCCAAACCACCCCCTCCCCAAGTACTTTACACTGCAACTGCAGGAGATGCAACACCTGTCCCTTTATCTCCCCCCTCGACTCCATCCGAGGACCCCAACAGTCTTTCCAATGAAGCAGAGGTTCACTTGCACCTCCTCCAACCTCATCTACTGTATCCGCTGTTCCAGGTGTCAACTTCTTTACATCTGTACGACCAAGCGCAGGCTCGGTGATCGTTTCTCTGAACACCTCTTCAATCCGTCTTAACCTACCTGATCTCCAAGTTGGCAGCACTTCAACTCCCCCTCCCATTCCCAATCTGACCTTTCTGTCCTGGGCCTCCTCCATTGTCAGAGTGAGGCCCAGCGCAAATTGGCGGAATTTGCCTCGTATTTCGCTTGGGTAGCTTACACCCCAGCGGTATGAACATTGACTTCTCTAACTTCAAATAGCCCTTACTTTCCCTCTCTATCCACTCTCCCATCCCAGTTCTCCCACCAGTCTTACAGTCTCCGATTGCATTCTATCTTGAAGGCATTCTATGAAGGCAATATCTCCAAGTTTGCGGATGACACTAAGCTGGGGGGCAGTTTTAGCTGTGAGGAGGATGCTAGGAGAATGCAAGGTGACTTGGATAGGCTGGGTGAGTGGGCAAATGTTTGGCAGATGCAGTATAATGTGGATAAATGTGAGGTTATCCACTTTGGTGGCAAAAATAGGAAAACCGACTACTATCTAAATGGTGGCCGATTAGAAAAAGGGGAGATGCAGCGCGACCTGGGTGTCATGGTACACCAGTCATTGAAAGTAGGCATGCAGGTACAGCAGGCAGTGAAGAAAGCCAATGGTATGTTAGCTTTCATAGCAAAAGGATTTGAGTATAGGAGCAGGGAGGTTCTACTTCAGTTGTATAGGGTCTTGGTGAGGCCACACCTGGAGTATTGCGTACAGTTCTGGTCTCCAAATCTGAGGAAGGACATTATTGCCATAGAGGGAGTGCAGCGAATGTTCACCAGACTGATTCCTGGGATGTCAGGACTGTCTTATGAACAAAGACTGCATAGACTCGGTTTATACTCTCTAGAATTTAGGAGATTGAGAGGGGATCTTATAGAAACTTACAAGATTCTTAAGGGGTTGGACAGGCTAGATGCAGAAGATTGTTCCCGATGTTGGGGAGGTCCAGGACAAGGGGTCACAGCTTAAGGATAAGGGGGAAATCCTTTAGGACTGAGATGAGAAGGAATTTTTTCACACAGAGAGTGGTGGGTCTCTGGAACTCTGTGCCACAGAGGGTAGTTGAGGCCAGTTCATTGGCTATATTTAAGAGGGAGTTAGATGTGGCCCTTGTGGCTAAGGGGATCAGAGGGTATGGAGAGAAGGCAGGTACGGGATACTGAGTTGGATGATCGGCCATGATCATATTGAATGGCGGTGCAGGCTTGAAGGGCCGAATGGCCTACTCCTGCACCTAATTTCTATGTTTCTATCTTTGTCCTGCCCACTCCCCTGACATCAGTCTGAAGAAGGGTCTCGACCTGAAACGTCACCCATTCCTCTCTAGAGATGCTGCCTGTCCCGCTTGGTTACTCCAGCATTTTGTGTCTTATGTGAATAATCAGCTCTTTCCACCTACCAAGTGTTTCCAGTGTTTTCTGTTGCTTAAAGATTTGAACTGCTGTATTTTGGATGGTGTTTAAATAAAATGCTATTTGGATTTTGAATGAGCAGAATTCATCCACAAACATGGTCCATGATAGTAACTAGGTGTAAGTCACAAACCAGTGCTACTCACTGGGGTTTGAACTTTTTTGTATTTTTTCCCTTCATTAGGAGTGCACCATCATTTGATAATGCTCCTGTTCAGCTGCTACGGACATTTTTGCATTAATAGATGCAACAGACGGTAACGACGCGTTCCAGAGACGGGAGTACAAAGCCCACTATGGCATCTTCAATAAACCTAAATAAGTCAGGAGGAAAATTAAACTGATCTTAGCTGCTTGTTTAAAAATTCCTGTATACTTTTGCTGTGCCCTCTTCACACCCCATGACAGGACAATTTGAGATGGCTAATAAATGTCTTGCCAGTGATGCCAACATACTGTGAAAAAAATTGTTTTCAAAAAGCTCAACTGAAAAGTCCAGCAGAGTTTCTGTAGAATAATGTTAATTTCTTATTTTATTTAAAAAAAAACCATGTGGGCAATGAAGTGGAGGTTCTTTTTATAAATAATCTCTATTGACATTGGAATTTGCAACTACTTATGTTTGTTTATGTAGATTTAATTGTATGGACTTGCTAAACTTTTGTTCACTTTTGGCTTTTAGGTTTCCAAATTCCAGTCCAAGTACATTACAGAAGAGTTGATTGAAGTTTTCACAGATGATAGTTGCTCAGTTGATTATGTTTTTGAAGGGTTCCCTTCAAGTACTTTTGAATCCAATGGTGAGCTGGATTTGAAGGTAAGGACTGCAATAGGATAATTTATTTTACTGTCAAACTCATTAGTTGGACAATCCTATTTTTGTTTCCCTTTTTAAATGTTTGCATTTATCCCCTTTATTGGTGGTAACGGTTAAAATAATATTTGTATTGAATGTGTAGCAGCAAGTGCGAATGACTGTTTTGATTATTGGTCTCTTTCCCTCAACAAACTGCAATTGTTGGTTGTGAATGGGCATTACAGAGGAACCTTCGGCTTAATTTACTTGGGCTGCCTTCAGACACTGACAAAATTACAATAGACCAAATGTCAAACTGTTCATGCAATGTGTAAGAAAGGGCAATATTCATGTACGTCTGTTTCATTTTTATTGCTATTTTATTGCTATCCCATATGTGTCTTTAATATATGCAGGCAGTCACCTAATATTGTATAATAAGTATGTGCAAATTTAGCTGTTTTTTTCATCTTATGTTTCTTGTAGTCCATGAGTTTGGAAATGGAGGATGAAGATGAAGGTTTTACTGAATGTGAGGAGGAGGAGGAGGAGGAGGAAGATGATGATCTATCTTCCATCGGAAGTGAAATGGAACCAACATCAAAGAAACCCCATTTTGGACTGTGTGTGGCATTTAAATTTCCAACAAGGCGGCCAGCAAAGAGAAAGGAGCGCGAGCTGGATGTGTCTGAGTCTGAATCAGATGACGACTCTGGGTCAAGGAAGAAGCGGTCTAATGTTTTGCTAAAGCGAGCCATGAACATTAAAGAGAATAAAGAGATGGTAGGAGTATATTTGAGTAGTATTTGCTTATTTATAAAATACTTAAGGAGGTGTGTAACTGTGGTGCTTATGTCTGATTGCAGCTCTGAGAATCATCTAATATGTTTCCATGCAAGGCTACTATATGTGCATGTTGTCATTCCTTGTATTTTTTCAGAGTTTAACAGAGGATGCTATCTGTCATGTATAGTATTTGTTGCTTGTATAACATTTGGAATGATTTGCTTTTTTCCTAGAATAATGAAGTGAAGGTCAAAAAGGCCAACCAACGTAAATTAGGTTAATGGCTATTTGTAGGTCATGTTACTTATACTGGTAATTAATTTATTTTACACATGTTAGAACGTCAGCAGAATGAGATGATATAAACAAAAGGTGAATACTGACAAACATCCACCATATTTCTTTCCCTATGGCGTCTCTTCACTGCACTGTTATTTACACTTTCAGGATCTGGCAGGGCCAGTACTTGCAGCCTATCTCCAATTCATAAGTTTATGTCATATTCGGCCCATCGAGTCTACTCTGCCATCCAATCATTGCAGGTGTTTCTCCCTCCCAACCCGATTTTCCTCGCTTCTCATAACCTTTGACCCCCTTACTAATCAAGATCCTATCCATCTCCGCCTTAAAAATATCCAATGACATGGACTCTGCATCCCTCTGTGACAATGAATTCCACAGATTCACCTTTGTCTGGCTAAAAAAAGTCATCCTTGTCTCCTTTCTAAAGATATGTCCTTTTATTTTGAGATTATGCCCTCTGTTCCTAGATTCCCTCAATAGTAAACATCCTCTCCATATCCATTCTATCCAGGCCTTTCACTATTTGGTATGTTTCAAAGAAGTCCACTCTCACCCTTCCTCTCAACTCCAGTGAGTACAGGTCCAGAGCTGTCAAATGTTCATCATATGTTAACCTAATCACGCAAGGATCATTCTTGTAAGCCTCCTCTACCCTCACCAACCTCCTCGGATATGGCACCCAAAACTGCTCACAATATGCGATCTAACCTGTGCCTTACTAAGCCTCAGCATTACATCCTTGCTTTTATATTTGCCTTCCTTACTACTGATTCAACTTGCATATTAACCTGTTGGAAATCCTGCACCACCACTTCCAAGTCCCTTTGCGCCTCCAATTTCTGAATCCTCTGCCCATTTAGAAAATAGTTTATGCCTTTTTTCCCACCAAAGTGCATGACTGCACACTTTACTATGCTGTATTCCATTTGTCACCTCTTTCCTCACTACCAATGTGTCCAAGTCCTTCTGCAGACTTCTGTTCCCTTTACACTACTGCTCCTCCACCCATCTTCCCTAGAAAAGGTGGCAAGCTGCTTTATTGAGGTGCTAGTTATACTGGTTAGGGTGCCAAGGTCTAGATCCATTGATGAAGGACAGACAGTATATTTCCAAATCAAGACCGTGCTTTACTTAGAGGGGAACCTGCAAGAATTGCTGTTCTCAGGCGTGTGCCGCTCTTGTGCTATTTGGTGATGGAGGCTGCAGGTTTGAGGCATTGTTGGTGTAGGCTTAACAAGTAAATAAAGAGCTTTTTGCAGCTGCTCTGTGCTGGTGGTAGAAATGTTGAATGTTTAGTGTGGTTCACAGAGTGCCAGTCAAGCATTCTGTCCTGGATGGTGTTAAGGTGTTGAGAGGTGTCAGCATTGATTCGATCACTTGAAAGACATTAGGGTGTTTGGAGGAAATTCACCTGACAGAATATCTCACCTCTGGTCAGCCACATTATATGTGTGCCAGGTCTAGTAGGCTTTCTGGTCATTGCAATGTATATTGATCTGTGTTGGGTGGATAGGTTTGTTGGCAATAGGTGAAGCAACTGAAAGTCAAGTAAGATTTTCTCTAGTTGAGTTTGGCCAGTGCTTGGCAGTATCATTGTGGGCATGTTACTTGTCATATTATCAGCCCACACCTGCATGCATTTGTCAAGGAGTTGCAAATGAATTGACATTGTCTAACCATCAGTGACATTCTCACTTTTTGAAGAAAGGTTAGTCACTAATAAAGTGACTAAAGTAAGTTGTGCCCACATTACTGCTCAGAAGAACTCCTGTTAAATGTTAAAGAAGGAACTGCAGATGCTGGAGAATCGAGAGTCTGAAGAAGGGTCTCGACCCGAAACGTCGCCTATCTCCTTCACTCCTTAGATGCTGCTGCACCCGCTGAGTTTCTCCAGCTTTTTGTGTAACCCTCCTGTTAAATGTTCTTCTGTTGGGATCATTGACATCTCCCAGCCACCACCTTCCTCTTTGAAAGGTATGACGCCAACTTTTGGAGTGTTTTTTCCTTTTAATGTCCACTCATTTCAGTTTGGCGATGGCATGTTGATGTCATATTTGATCAGATACCGTCTTGATCTCGATGACCATGTTCTCAGCGAGTGACTTCTTCAGTTTGGAAGGGCTTGCAAGAAATCACCAGCTACAAGAGGAAAGCCCCTCACTCTTTGGACAATCGTCAGCTGACCAACGACCTGAATGAGTTCTACTGCAGGTTTGACAAGCAGAAACATAACCCTGGCACCCCTTCCCCCCTCCCCAACAGCCAGACCCCAGTCTGCAAAGAATTGACCCTTCTGCACCCACTCCGGTCCATTCACCACTTTACACCTTCTTAAAGCAAGACTCCAGTCTGAAAAGACTGGACCCTTTCCAACCCCAACCAACACTTCACACCCACTCATAGCCTGACCTCTGTCTGCAAAGACTGGGCCCTTCTGCACCCACTCCTCCCCATTCACTACTTCACACATACTTAATGCAAGACTCCAGTCTGAAAAGACTGGACATTTTCCCACCCACCCCTCCCCAATCACCACTTCACACCCTCCGTGCTGCACAACATCACTTCTCCATCACCAACAATAAAAATAGAGGAGATGGAGAGGCTTTTCAGATGACGGAAAAGCCGGAAATCTCCAGGACCCCAATGTTTCCCTTGCTATTTTCAAGCTATGTGCCAAACAACTGGCACCGACACAGACATTTTCAACCAGTCCCTGCAAACCTGTACTGTCCCTGCCTGCTTCAAAGTCTCCACCATTGTTCCTGTAATCAAAAAACGCAAGGATTACTGGTCTTAATGATTACAGGCCTGTCGCACTGACCTTTGTAGTCATGAAGACCCTTAAACGGCTTGTGCTGGCCAAGCTGAAAAATATCACAAACCCACTGCTGAACCCTCTGCAGTTTGCATAGCGGGCCAATAGATCTGTGGATGACGCAGCCAACCTGGGCCTGCACCATCCTCCAGCACCTAGACCGTCAGGAGACCTATACGAGGATTTTGTTTGTTGATTTTAGCTGTGCATGCAACACCATTGTGCCAGAACTCCACTCCAAACTTTCCAAGTTGAATTGGCCTGGACCCCTCTGTCGGTGGATCACCAGCTTCCTGACAGACATGTGAGGCTGGGAAAGCACATCTCGGACCTGCAGACCCTCAGCATAGGAGCACCACAAGGCTGCATACTGTCTCCTCTCCTCTACTCTTGCTGCACATCCACTGACTCCTCTGTCAAGCTTCTCAAGTTTGCAGATGACACAACCCTGATTGGACTGATCCAGGATGGGGAGGAATCTGCCTACATACAGGAAGTGTCATAGCTGGCATCCTGGTGTCATCGCAACAACCTGGAGCTCAATGCTCTTAAGACAGTGGAATTGATTGTCGACTTTGGAAGAGCTCACCCCACTCATCATCAACAACACCACAGTCACATCTGTGGAATCTTTTAAGTTCCTGGGAACCATCATCTCCAAGGACCTTAAGTGGAGGGACCTTAGCACCTCAATAAATCATCGACTCCACAGTCAAAAAGTCACAACAGAGGATGTACTTCCTGCGGCAGCTGAGGAAGCACAATCTGCCACAGGCAATGATGGTCCAATTCTATATGGCCATCGTAGCGCCACCTCCATCATGGTCTGGTTTGGCTCAGCCACCAATCACGACACCTGGAGGCTGCAGCGAATTGTCTGATCAGCTGAGAAGGTTATTGGATGCAACCTTCCCTCCATTGATGAACTGTACGCTGCAAGGGCCAGGAAGTGAGCGGGTAAGATCATCTCTGACCCCTCTCACCCTGGCCACAAACTCTTTGAATCACTTCCTCTAAAAGGCGACTCCAGACTGTCAAAGCTGCCACAGCCAGATATAAAAACAGCTTTTTTTTCACAAGTAGTAGCTCTACTCAATAACCAAATATCTGTAGCCTCCTTTTGCTCTGGTAATTTATTTAATTCACATGTTTAATCAATAATGTTTTATTATTAATGTTTATATATATCATTCTTAACTGTCACTGTATGTCGTGTTGTCACTTGCGGGCGGAGCACCAAGGCAAATTCCTTGTATGCGAATACTTGGCCAATAAATTATTCATTCATTCATTCATTGCTTACGCCCTGTTTCTAGAATTCGGCTCTAGGCAATGGGTTATTGCTGAGTGCCATTTGACAGCTCTGTTGATGACGAGTTCCATTGGTGATCTTGTAGATTAGCATCAGACATTTGAACTGACTGCAGAGGCTTTAAAGTGGTTGAATACCAGTAGTGATCACAGTTTAAAATTTTAATTAAAAGGAATTGCAGATGCTGGTTTATACCAAAGATGGACACAAAATGCTGGAGTAACTCAGCAGGTTGGGCAGCATCTCTGGAGAAAATGGATAGTTAATGTTTCGGGTCAATACATTTCCGAACAGTTAATGCTAGCATTGGATATGATAACCCATCTTAAAATACCCAAATATCATGATTGACTTTTGCTTTGAGCAAATCCCAAACCCAATCAGATGCTTTTAAAGTATTTTAAGTTTGTATTAGCTGCTATAATTTCCTGTTCCTTTTTAAAAAGGTTTTAATAGTAATGATTTGGTGTGCACCAATTTTAGTATGGCATAAAACTGCTGCATACAATCACACTAAAGGCAATGCATATGTTGTAGTTGATGGAGAAATTGATGTGTTGGCGATGAATGTTAAAGGGCTCATAAATAACCCGGTAAATTAATAAAAATAACGTTACTGAGACACGCAAGGTATCATACATGGTCGATCCTTGCTTCTACAAGAAAGTGTAGTAATCTGTGGTAATTTTCAGTCCTTTGCATAATCTGGTATACTGGTTTTAATCGTTTGTTTTGGTACACCTTTTTTTAAAGTGTTTCTTTTTTTTAGCTTGCTAAACTAATGGCAGAATTAAAGTCAATGCCTGGACTCTTTCCAGTGAATGTACAGACTTCACCTTCAGTAAGTATGGTATAATGCTCACAATTTGTATATTATCTTATTGAAATTACCATGTATGCGAAGTGATATTTTACCATCAAGAAAAGTGGCATTTTTCTCCAAATCTAAATCACCTCCACTCCAGAAGTGAGGACAACAATGTGGACTGACGGTATTTTATTGTACCAAGGAAGTTTTGCGATAGAGAATCCATCTCACAGATGACATGTCCAAAGTGCCCTATGCCTCCGAGGCACTTTATTATGTGTTCAATTTTAAGTGTTCTTTTCAACAATGATGAACACTGCCCAGTTCATCACGGGCACTGACCTCCCCAACATCTAAGGGATTTACAGGAGTTTCTGCCTCAAAACAGTAGTCAGCATAATCGGGTACCCACACCAGCACGACCATGGTTTCATTTATCTTCTGTCATCGGGAATAAATTTTAGGAAAACCTGAAAACTGTATTGTCCAGTTTCAAAAGCAGCTTCTTCCCAACAGACTAAGCTACATAGACTTTGGGGAGGGGCATTGTTTTATTATTATTGTTTTTAATGTATAATAATAAAAAATGTTCCATTTTAGGACATAAGACAATGAATCTCTTGAGAATAAAACACTTGAACCGTGTGTGTAATATGTTTCACTATTCAAGTGCAACATTCTTATCTTTTCAGAAACAGAAAAGAACTCCGAAGAGAACTTTTTCTGAAGGAAAGATTGAACGCCGTGTGAATCCAACCAGAAATGCACGGCCTCCTGAGGGGTTTTCTGTGGAAAAGCTTGCGATGGACCAAGTGAAAAACTTCCGTTTGAGATCTGATCTATCAGAGCGTTTTGTTGAGGTAGTGAAAATCTTCTGGAAAATATTTTTTTATTTTAGTGCACTGCCTAAAAATCCAAGTATAGTTATAATTTCAGAATAATTATAGCATTTTGCATTTTTGCTTTAACTTTGCAACCAGGGCATTTTAGATTAAATGATCTACCACTGAAATACTGACCACTGTACTGTGTTGTTTAGTTACAATTTCATGGTATGTCTGTATAATTGAATTGTTCTTATTTCTAATTGTAGTTTATTTGAATTTGTTGTTTTAAATTTTGATTTCTAATACACTTTATAGGATGAAAGTTTAAAGAAAAGGAGGCGAAGATCTTTCAGATGCAAGCCAAGATTCGCTGTTAATATCACAGAAGATGATTTGGAAAATATTGCCATCACTGTTAAAGATAAAATTTATGATCGTTGTATGGTAATTGTCAGACCTTTTTCTAACACCATTAAACGGATCTTTCAAGTCACAAACTCGTACATTATTTTGATGTTTAAATATTTAACTGCTTTATAAACCAGTATATTCATTTTAAATGATGTTATACTACTTTGGTGCTACATTGGTTTCATGTAGAATGACAGCATATTATTATTAACTGTCATGGTCTCTTATATCTATCCTGTAATAAATGTATTACTTTATACAAGACTTTTTCCCAACCTGGTTTAATATTAATTCTGCTGTAAATTTTGCAAAGCCGACTATCTCTGAATGTGAAATCTCAAAGTTAATCTCTGAGGAAATCTGATATAATTTTCTACCATGTTTTAAAATTGAATTTGTCTCGTAGTGAGAGATTGCTCTCCTAATGTCATACTAAAAGGAAAAATGTTTGTCTTTGTATGCATGTAGGGAAGCACTTGCCATCAATGTCGACAGAAGACAATAGATACAAAGACAATCTGTCGTAATCATGATTGTTATGGTGTAAGAGGACAATTCTGCGGACCCTGTTTGCGTAATCGATATGGAGAAAATGTGAGAACGGCCCTTCTAAACCCCGTATGTATAAATACTTAAGTGTTAAATGTGCTGTATGGCCCTGCGTTACTAGATGTTAATTACTGTATGTCTTTTTCCATAGTAACACAAAGTTTGTTGTGCTGCAATCTGCTGCTTGAAAAGATACAATACTAAATTAAGTTAACTCGGCATATGTAATAGTAGCTGCACATTAAATGTTAAAATTTAGCTCAAATGAAATAGTGAAAATGTAGAGCTACGTGTACCTGCTTCCATCCAAGAACTTATTCATGGATGAATTTTCAGTCTATATTTATTTGTTAAATCTGAATTGCAACCAGTTTTTGAATCCTAAACACATTTGTAATAGTGATGTATGGTGGTAAACTTGCATTTTGTGCTCCAAGATTTACATGGTTAGATGTCACTTGTACTCTTTGGCATTTATAGATCATCTTGTTAGTTGAGCAGGCACTAGAATGTAATTAGCATTTATTTGAACACAGCATTAAATCAATATTTAAAAATGAAGCAGGAGAATTTCAAAACTTTTCCTTCTGGGGCAATTTCACATATACACTGGATATAAAATGACAAAAAGGAGTAGACATCAAATGCCTGGCAAGTCCAGATGTTGCAGACCTTAATAGGGCCCCCTTTTTAAAGTTTCAGAAGCAGTTGCAGATGTTTAATTTTAGATGGGGTGTGGGATGGCAGGGAATGAAACCTTGCACTGTTGTCCTGGCAAGTTGCATTCTTATTATGGTACAGTGGGGTAATTCGATGTTAGCAATTCACACGCAGAGCAAACCTGCATTTTGGAGAAAACCTGGGCCTGGATAGAGTGCGGAGAGGATGTTTCCACTAGTTGGAGAGAATCTAACACCAGAGGCCATAGTCACAGAATGAAAGGATGTACAGTGCCCTCACATGTGGTAAAAGTGCACACTGCCAGATTTTTAAAAAGGCCATTTTTATACCTTTTGGTTTCACCATGTAGAAATTACAGCAGTGTTTATACATAGTCCCCCCATTTCGGGGCACCATAATGTTTGGGACACACGGCTTCACAGGTGCTTGTAATTGCTCAGCTGTTTAAATGCCTCCTTAATGCAGGTGTAAGAGAGCTCTCAGCACGTAGTCTTTCCTCCAGTCTTTCCATCACTGTTGGAAACTTTTATTGCTGTCTGTCAACGTCAAAGAAGCCATTATGAGACTGAGAAACAAGAATAAAACTGCTTGAGACATCAGCCAAACCTTAGGTTTACCAAAATCAACTGTTTGGAACATCATTAAGAAGAAAGAGAGCACTGGTGAGCTTATTAATCGCAAAGGGACTGGCAGGCCAAGGAAGACCTCCACAGCTGATGACAGAAGAATTCTCTCTATAATAAAGAAAAATTCCCAACCACCTGTCCGATAGATCAGAAACAGTCTTCAAGAGTCAGGTGTGGATTTGTCAATAACTACCGTCTGCAGAACACTTTCACGAACAGAAATACAGAGACTACACTGCAAGATGCAAACCACTGTTTAGCCGCAATAATGGGATGGCCTGGTTACAGTTTGGCAAGAAGTACTTAAAAGAGCAACCACAGTTCTGGGAAAAAGGTCTTGTGGACAGATGAGATGAAGATTAACTTACATCTGAGTGATGGCAAGAGCAAAGTATGGAGGAGAGAAGGAACTGCCCAAGATCCAAAGCATACCACCTCATCTGTGAAACACGGTGGTGGGGGTGGTATGGCTGCTGAACATACTGGTTCGCTTATCTCAGAGCTGCCAAGTAGTACAGATTTTCCGTATTTTGTACGGAAATGCGATAAGAATACGGATGTATGGATTTGCTTTATAAAATACGGATCTTTAAAAAAATTGAGCCAACTTCCTGTTTCATCTTGCTGCTTAAAATGCACGGATATAAAAAGTCATACTGTAACTCTAAAAATGATAGCAGATTAAATCTATTAGTATTTTAAATTTCAAGATCTGGATGATTATTTTTGTAAGCTTTGATCTGCCTGTCCTGCTACAGGTTTAAACAGCACTGTCAATTTAGCATGTGGGAATTTAAACGAGCGCTATTGTTTTTAATTATAGCGCTACCAGCTGGAGCGCTATGGCCACAGAGCTATGGGTCACAGACTGTTCGGGGAGGGAGAGGGAGGGGGGGGGAATAAGAAAGGGAGGGAGGAAAAAAAAGGAAGGAGAGAGGGAATGGGGGAGAGAGAGAGGGAGCTTCCAAAATGGCTTCTACATCGTCATCTGGTGCTAAAAGCAGGAAGCAGCCATTCGAACAGAAGTATACAAAGAGATGAAAATGAATGCACTGTCAAATAAGGTGCGTCTAATATGTCAATTGGTAGCAGTTATGCATTCTTGTAGTCTTACATGGGTATGACCGCACATAAAAAACATTTTTTTCAGCAAAATGGCACTGCGAAAAATAAATTCCGATTTCTTCAGCAAATACTGGTTTTCAGGTACTAGAATACTGAAATGCTCTGACAAAACTTGGCAGCTCTGTTATCTTCATTGATGATACAACTGTTGATGGTAGTAGCATAATGAATTCTAAAGTGTGTGGACACATCCTATCTGCTCAAGTTCAAACAAATACCTCAAAACTCATTGGCTGGCGGTTCATTCCACAGCAAGACAATGATCCCAAACATACTGCTAAAGCTACAAACGAGTTTTACAAAGCTAAAAATGGTAAATTCTTGAGTGGCCGTCAATCTCCCGATCTTAACCCAATTGAGCATGCCGTTTATATGCTGGAGAAAACTCAAGGGGTCTAGCCCCCAAAACAAGAATAAGCTAAATATGGCGGCAATACAGGCCTGGCTGAGCATCACCAGAGAAGACACCCAGCAACTGATGATGTCCATGAAACGCAGACTTCAAGCAGTCATTGCATGCAAATCAATCAAAGACCTTATTGTCATTCAAAAATGCACCAACAAATGCATGTCTGAACGAAATTTTGTTGCATCTAGCTCACCGTGCAACATAAAATAACAAAAGGATAAAAAGATAAAATAGATAATAGTGGCGGCACATTATATGGAATCCAAGAGTCTCGGGGGAAGAAGCTGTTGCAAAACCTGCCCGTTCTGCTCCTTAACTGCGATACCTTTTGTCCGAGGGCAGCAGAGTGAACAGTCCATGATGGAGATGTGTGGGGTCTTTTATAATGCTGTTGGCCTTGGACAAGCAACGTTTGCACGCAATGTCCCAGATTGATGGAAGAGAAATTCCGATGATTTTTTCAGCCATCCTCACCACTTTCTGCACGGACTTCCAGTCGGAGGCTTTGCAGTCCCCAAACCATACTAGATGCAGCTGGTCAAAATGCTCTCTATGGTGCCCCTGTAGAAAGTGGTGAGGACTGGATGGGGGAGGTGAGTTCTTCTCATCCGGCGCAGAAAGTGCAAAAGCTGCTGCGCTCTCTTAACTAGTGATGCGATGTTTTGTGACCAGGTCAGACTGTTCGTGATCTGCATCCCCAGGAACCTAGTGCTACTGACCAACTCCACATCGATGTCATTAATGTGCGTGGATATGCAACAAAATACTAAACATGCTACTTTATTTTACATGACATTGCTGTGTCCCAAACATTATGGTGCCCTGAAATGGGGGGACTATGTATAAACACTGCTGTAATTTTTACATGGTGAAATCAAAATGTATAAAAATGGCTTTTTATCAAAATCTGACAATGTGCACTTTAACCACATGTGATTTTTTTCTATTAAAAATCTCAAATTGTGGAGTCCAGAAGCAAATAATTAAATAAAAGGTCCTTGTCCCAAACATGGAGGGCACTACCTTTAGAAAGGAGATGAGAAGGAATTTCTTTAGTCAGAGGGTGGTGAATTTGTGGAATTAATTGCCACAGATGGCTGAATGGCGTAAATGGATATTCTTGGCTGAGATTTGACAGATTCTTGATTATGTGATAGGAGTGCCATTCGGCCCTTCAAATCTACGCTCCCTCCTAAGGGGCGAAGGCAGGAGAATGGGGTTGAGAGGGAAAGATAGATCAGTCGTGATTCAATGGTGGAATAGACGTGATGGGTTGAATGACCTAATTCTGCTCCTAGAACTGATCAAATTATGGAGGATCTTTGGTAGAAATCCTAGGCAGGTTCACAAGTCCACTGCTGTAACTAGTTGAGTGGACATTTTATGGGGTTATTGATCTGTAATGCTGAACTTTTTTTTGTAGGACTGGGTTTGCCCTCCTTGCAGAGGGATCTGTAATTGTAGCTTCTGCCGTCGTCGGGATGGACGGTGTGCCACGGGGATTCTTGTTCACTTGGCAAAATTTTATGGATATGATAATGTTCAAGCCTATTTGGAAAGGTAAGAGAATGAGATTGATTGGGATTTTGTGGATATGTCTAACAAATATTACTTTCACTGCTCGGTGAGAGCATTGGTGCAGGAATCAAATAAGCGTATAACACAGAAATGGGCCTTTCAGCACATCCCATAGTCATGCAGCATGGAAACAGGGCCTTCAGCCCAAGATGCCCCATCTACAAATCCCACCAAATCTTTCCTATCCATGCAACTGTTCAAATGTCTTTTAATTGTTGTATCTGCCTCAACCAGCAGCCCATTCCATATACCCACCACCCTATGTGTGTGTAAAAAAAAAGTTGCCCCTCAGTTTCCTATTAAATGTTTATTTTCTCACCTTAACCCTATGCCCTCTGGTTCATGATTCTCCTACTCTGTGTCAGTCAGGTTTGTGTCTACAGTTTGTTGAGCTGCTGCCCTTCAAGGTCAGGTTTCAATCCTGACATCCAGTTCTCGTTGTGTGGTGTTTTCATATTCTCCCTGGCCCACCTGGCTTCCCTTCCACATTCCAAAGATGTGTGAATTGATAGGAATGCAAGGAGTAATGAGTGGTGGAATAAACAACTTCCTAATTTTTGTAGGGAAATATATGGCATCTAGACTGTGAATTGGACATTTTGAATCCACCTCGGTACAGCAAGCTTCGAAAGAAATGATACCCTTCTGATAAACCTTCATAGTAATTACTGTAAACAGTACTTTAAAAATAATTTCTCAATATTTTCAATTACCTGCTGTTAACTGACATATGCCTTATTTTAGTTTACAGAAACAACTAATTGAAGATTAAGACAGGAACACGGATCTATTAAGAATCAGCCTCCTTTAATGTAATACATCAATGAAACATAAAAAGCATACTTTTTACAGCTAGGTTACTATTGATGCTTGGAAATACTTAACTGTAATAACTAAAATATAACGTCTGGAGGCTGAGTGTTTTTCAAAATAGCTTTTTGCAGTTGAAAATGTTTTTTATTGTTTAAACCCTTGTTCAAGGCTGTTTTACATACAAATAGGTGATTTCTGGTGGTGTTATCTAAATTGCAAGTAAATATTTTGTGTACATTAACACTAAATGAGGGGTTAATATAATGTCTTATGCATAATGACTAAATAATTAAAACTGGTAATGTCACAGGTATTGGAAGCTACGAGTTTGATAATTCAGCAACATAAGCATTAGATTTGTTAAATGTTAATCTGAATTTTTTTGATGTTTAGAACTAGGCAAAAATAACATGTTGTAAAATAATTGGTACAATTTCTAACAAATGTTGCATAAAATAAAAATGGATATGTGTTGTGCCATGCAATCAGTAATTTATGAGATTTGCAGTCATCTAGATACATTCTATCAGTTATTTTCTTACAAATATAATGACAACTACTCAAAGTTACATCAGATTTAAATTGTTTTCAAAACTCAGCACTATATATACACACATGTGGAAAATTACTCTTTGTCTTTGCAATTCTGTCCATTGAACTAAATGTAGTTCTTGGATGAAAAGGTAATTTTCAGGTTAATCTTTATGACTATCAATGGATGGTAATGTATCTTTA
Organism: Raja brachyura; assembly: GCA_963514005.1. Next base: position 88,831,348 of record OY740782.1, read on the forward strand.
AACTGATAAGAGCAAGGCAACTCCAGAAATAATCCATTTGGCAGGCTTCACTCTGGTCTTTAAATTGAATGTCCAAACATAGGTAGGACCTCTGATTTTGGTTTTGTAAACTGGACATTGGTAAATGTTCTTCAATTCTTCCCTATCTGCTGGAGTAGCCCGCACAAAGATAACAGGCATTGATGAAGCAAGTTCTTTAAGATGTGCTTCTGCAATAATGCCATTCGGAATGTCCCATTTTGCTCCTAAAAGAATTGACAAATGTAAAAAATGTTATTATTGCTTGTAATATGCGGGATAAACATAATGAAAATAATTGTTAATTTTAAATTGTGGAGCATGAAATTGTAGGGAAAATACATTAACAGGACTGATTAGAGAGAAGTAAATCACCACAGCCTCCCTCTGCCCATCTGTTCCTAAACATTTTCCTCTTAATCCTCTATCCTCATCTGTGTAGATTGTACTTGCTGTTATGTTCCAGTATGGTTAAGTAATTAAGGCCCATCGTCTGATATCAAGAAACACTTGATTTTTCCCATTATGAAAAGTCAATTGATTTATCTTTTTTCAAGTGACTGTTTAATGGTAGTCTCTGATCAATTGGTAACCAAAATGATGAGTTAATTGCACAAACCTTCCAAGAAGAGTCCATGGATGTAAGCGCCTTCTCTTGGTGGATGACCATAATCTTCTTTGGTTTTTTTGGTGATATCCACAGTTAAGCACATTTTATCCAAGGGCCACTCATTCTTCCGGGCCATACTCTGCATAATAGCTTAACAATGACAGATTCAGTACTATGCACTGCTACAATGTCAAATTTTAGGGTACCTATTACTGGATATAGCCTGAATTACTTACCAAAGTCCACAAACAGGGATTGCCTTCCCTAACACTTGGAAAATAAATTGTGGAGACCACTCCCATTCGGTAGGCATAGGAACCCGTGTCTTATTCCATGAACAGAAACTTAATTAGTAACTTCTAAGCAGGACTATTCTTTGCCTGTCTGAAACCATTCTCACATTGGACAACACATGAATTCTAAATAGCATGTTTTGCAGTAAAAACCCCTTTCGGATGCCAGCTATACTTTTGCAGCTGTATGAACAATCTTTGTTGGTACGTACAGGCCCTATGTGTGGGAATTTCTATCAACTTGTATACAAATTTCTCAAACTTTTTATTTTCCCCAGTTTCATCTCTCTTACCCAAGGGTTCCTGTTTTCAACTTTCTTTAAAACGGAAACCAGCCATGATCATATTGTATGGCGGTGTTGGCTCGAAGGGAACCCTCTGCACCTATTTTCTATGTTTCTATGAAACGTGCAATGTATGTCCGTTTTACCTTCCCCATCCAGGATGCTTTTCTAAGTGATGTGAAATTAACTTGTACCTATTCTATTTTGGAAAAATATTTGCTACTCATCATGCAAACACATCTATCTTTAGGTTTGTTCTGATGTTGTTTTCAATTTAATCTCTGCTTTCCATTTACCACAGACATTTCCTTCTACCCCTCCCCCTGTAAATAACAATATATATATTTTTAATTTCCATTTCTACAACAAGGTCAATGGTCAGTAACTTCAACTTTTATTTATTTAAACATTAACCTGTTATGTATTTCCAGATTTTGTAAGTCTTAAAAAAAATATTTAATCGAAATTAAAAAGCTGCAGATAGAAATCCTAAAATAGAAAATGCTGTGTGGGGAAAAAAAACCTCAAACAGGTCATTCTGTTAATTGAATTACAATTTATGATGAAAACGTGTGGAGAAGCATAAACAAAATGTACGGTACAGGAATATTACCAAACAAAGATTTGATATAGACCAGTCTCCTAATGTTAGTATCAAAGGCATAGTCAGACGTATATACCAAAGAATGGCTAATAAAGATTGGCTTGGGGGGGGGGGGGGGGGAAATTGTAGAGATGGTTATCAATAACGTTGTGCATACTGACATGATTCAATTTAGAGGTTAAGCAAGCTGGGACTTTGAAGCGCAGCAAGATGAGGGGTGATCTTATAGAGGTGTACAAGTGCATTACGCAGGTTGGGTGGTAGACACAAGAAGCTGTTGTAACTCAGCGGGACAGGCAGCATCTCTGGATAGAGAAGGAATGGTTGACGATTTGGGTCGAGACCCTTCAGACTGGTTAGGAATAAGGGAAACGAGAGATAGACTATGTGGAGAGATAAAGAACAATGAATGAAAGATATGCAAAAAAGTAACGATGATAAATGAAACGGGTCATTGTTAGCTGTTTGTAGGGTGACAATGAGAAGCTAGTGCGACTTGGGTGGGTGGGTGGGGGATAGAAAGAGAGGAAATGCCAGGGCTACCTGAAGTGAGACAAATCAATATGCTAACCACAGGGCTGTAAGCTGCCCAAACAAAATAAGAGATACTATTCCTCCAATTTACGTTTAGCCGCACTGACAATGGAGGAGACCTGGGACAGAAAGGTCTGTAGGAATGGGAAGGAGAACTAAAGCGTTCAGCAATGGGAGGCGGGCTTAGCGAAGGCATTCCGTGAAACGATCGCCCAGTCTGCGTTTGGTTTCTCCGATGTATAATGGGCCTGTCCCACTTAAGCAATTGTTTAGGCGACTGCCAGCGACAAGGACAATGGAATTTACCAAAGTCAGCACCGGCGACAACCTATGTTAACCTACGACAGCCCTATGGGAACTTCGTTCGCCCCTCTGCAGGGACTATACATCAGAAGGTGTAACTCCAGAGCCCATAAGATCATGGGAGACCCCTTCCACCCCAGCAACGGACTGTTCCAGCTGCTACGGTCAGGCAAACGCCTCCGTTGCCATGCTGTGAGAACGGAGAGGTTGAGAGGGAGTTTCTTCCCAGAGGCCATTAGAACGCACTACTCTGCTGAGCCTTCTTGTCCTGGGCAGAGCAGTTCCCAAACCAAATCGTGATATTTCTGGACAAGTTGCTGAGTAGAAGCACTGGAGGATCCTCAGAGACACTGAATTTCCTCAATTGCCTGAGGTGGAGGCAGACAGCCAGAAGCGATGAAATCAGAAATGGTGTTTGAGATTAAGGCCTAAGCAGGAGGAGGTGTCTGAGAGTTGTCGCCTGGCTTCAACCCAGTAGAGGTCAGCGTGCCAGACTGCCACGGCACCTCCCTTGTCGGTGGGTTTGATTATAATGCCAGGGTTGTGGCAAAGTGAGTGGAGGGCTGTACGTTCAGAGGGGTGAGGTAAAGGGGCTGTCCCACTGCGGACACCTAATCTGCGAGTTTAGACGAGTTTGCCCTTGACTCAAACTCGCAGCATGGTTGACACCAGGTCACTGGAACTCTCCTTCATGCTCGAGGGAAGTTCCCGAATCTCACGGCCTCTGCTAGGTCTCGGAAAAATTTTCAGCATGTTGAAAAATTTTCCGTGAGTAAAATGTGATCGGCATGGTTTTTAACTCGTAGTGCAGTGGAGTTGCTATTTAGTTCCAGGCAGTCGAGGGCAGCCGTAGGCAATCTCCTTCGCTGACCGGGCATTTTAATTGGCTCATTGGAGTTTTCAGGACCAAGGAATACTGGCTGGTAGGTAAAATGCCCGCTAAATTTTATTATACTTCTTAAAAGTGTCTCCACTCCTCCCTCCCCTCCACCTCTAAAGGACTGTGCAGCCGTCTTTTACCTTCCTCTACATCACGGGTCTGGATTTCAGACAGCGCTCCCACGCTTACCCTAGCCCCCGCCTTTGCGATGTGTTTGTGTGTGTGTGGTCGGTCGATCCAGCTCGCGGTTTTCGAGGCGAGTGCCCACGGGCTTGAAGGTTGAAGACACTCTTCTTAACTCGCGGATTAGGTCGCCGCAGTGGGACAGCCCCTTTAGAGTAAGTAAGGGGAGTGGAAAAATTAATGTGGTTAGAGCAGGAAAGGACAGGTTGGGAGGATGGGCAGATACGTGGCAGATGGAATATAGTTGGAATAAATGCGCAGATTATTTTATAAATGGGGTGAGAATCCAGAAATCGGAGGTGCAAAGGGACTTGGGAATGCTGGTGCAGGATCCCCAAAAAGTTCATTTGCAAGTCGGATCGGTAGTAAGGAAAGTAAACGCAATGCTAGCATTTATTTCAAGAGGGCTCGAATACAAAATCAGGGATGTAATGCTGAGGCTATAAGGCGCTGGTCAGGCTGCACCTGGAGTATTGTGAGCAATTTTGGGCACCATATCTGAGAAAGGATGTGCTGGTTCTAGAGAGGGTCCTGAAGAGGTTTACAAGCATGATCCCAGGAATGAGTGGATTAACATATGATGAGCGTTTGACGGCATTGGGCCTATACTCGCTGGAGATCAGAAGGATGATGGGGGACCTCATTGAAACTTAGTGAATAGTGAAAGGCTTGGATAGAGAGGTTGTTTCCACTTGTGGGAGAGTCTAGGACTAGAGGTCATAGCCTCAGAATTAAAGGACATTCCTTTAGGAAGATGAGGATGGATTTCTTTAGTCACAGGGTGGTGAATCTGGAATTCTTTGCCACAGAAGGCTGTGGAGGCCGTGAATGGATATTTAAGGAAGAGATAGATTGATTCTTGATTAGTACAGGTGTCAAGGGTTATGGGGAGAAGGCAGGAGAATGGGGTTAGGAGGGAGAGATAGATCAGCCATGATCAAAAGGGACGGATTGCATCTTAACAGGTGGGGGACCGGCATTCTGGCAGGCAGGTTTGCCACTGCTACACGGGTGGTTTTAAACTGAATAAGGGGGATGGGGTGTCAAATGAGATAGTCGAGGATGGAGTTAAATGGAAAGAGAGTAAAGGGATGGTTAATGACCCTACAATTAACGGGAAAGGAAGCTCACAAAGGGATAAGAGACTATGGCCAAGTGTAATAGGGATCGATGTGAAAGGTGAGATGAGTAAGGAATTAAAAATATTGTATATGAATACGCGAAGTATAAGAAGTAAAGTAGATGAGCTTGTGGCTCAGGAAGCGGTTGGTAGATATGACATTGTGGGGATTACTGAGACATGGCTGCAGGAGGATCGGGCCTGGGAACTTAAATATTCAGGGTTATACATCCCATAGAAAAGACAGGCAAGTGGGCAGAGGAGGGGGGGGGGGGGGGAGGGGGTAGCTCTGCTGGTGAGGGATGGAATTCAGTCACTTGCGAGGGAAGACATGCGGATTGACGAGGTAGAGTCACTGTGGATTGAGTTGAGGAATTGTAAATGCCAGAAGACACTAATTGGTGTTATTTACAGACCCCCAAATAGTAGCCCGGATATTGGGTGTAAGTTGCAGCAGGAGTTAAAACTGACATGTAACAAAGGTAATGCTACTGTGGTGATTTCAATATGCAGGTAGACTGGGAAAATCGGGTTGATTCAGGACCCCAAGAAAGAGAGTTTGTAGAATGCCTCCGAGATGGATTCTTAGAGCAGCTTGTAATGGAGCCGACCAGAAAAAAGGCAATTCTGGATTTACTGTTGTCCAATGAACCAGATATGATAAAAAGAACTCGAGGTAAAGGAACCGCTTGGAGGTAGTGATCATAATATGATTAGTTTTAATCTGCAATTGAACAAAGGGGACTATGAAAACATGAGAGGGGAGCTGGCCAAAGTAGACTGGAAAGAGATCCTAGCAGGAATGACCGTGGAACAGCAATGACAGGAATTTCTGGGCATAATCCAGAAGACGCAGGGTCATTTCATTCCAAAAAGGAAGAAAGAATCTAAGGGGAGTGGGAGGCAACCGTGGCTGACAAGAGAAGTTAGGAATAGAATAAAACTAAAAGAAAAGATGTATAACACAGCAAAGAGTAGCCGGAAGCCAGAGGATTGGGAAACTTTCTTAGGACAACAGAAGGAAACAATACGGGCTGAAAAGATTAAGTATGAGGGGAAGCTGGCCAGAAGACAGTAAAAGCTTCTTTAGATATGTCAAGGGAAAAAGAGTAACAAAGTCAAATGTGGGTCCCTTGAAGGCCAACACGGGTGAAATAATTATGGGCAACAAGGAAATGGCAGAAGAGTTGAATAGGTACGTCGGATCTGTCTTCACTAAGGAAGACGCAAACAATCTCCCAGATGTACTGGAGGACAGAAGATCTAAGGGGGTAGAGGAACTGAAATAAACTTTAATTAGGCGAGAAATAGTATTGGGTAGGCTAATGAGACTGAAGGATGATAAGTCCCCTGGGACTGATGGTCTGCATCCCAGGGTCCCCAGGGAGGTGGCTCTAGAAATAGTGGACGCATTGGTGATCATTTTCCAAAGTTCAATAGATTCAGGATCAGTTCCTGTGGATTGGAGGATAGCTAATGTTATCCCACTTTTCAAGAAAGGAGCGAGAGAGAAAATGGGGAATTACAGACCAGTTAGCCTGACATCGGTGGTGGGAAAGATGCCGAGTCAATTATTAAGGAGGTAATAATGGGGCATTTGGATTGCAGTAAAAGAATTAGTCCAAGTCAACATGGATTTATGAAAGGGAAATCATACTTGACTAATGTTCTAGAATTTTTTGACATGTGACAAGTAAAATGGATGAAGGGGTGCCAGTGGATGTAGTATATCTAGACTTTAAGAAAGCCTTTGATAAGGTCCCGCACGGGAGACTGGTGACTAAAATTAGAGCACATGGTATTGGGGGTAGGGTGTTGACATTGATAGAAAATTGGTAGGCAGACAGGAAGCAAAGAGTAGGAGTGAACGGGTCCTTTTCAGAATGGCAGCCAGTGGCGAGTGGAGTGCCGCAAGGCTCGGTGTTGGGGCCGCAACTGTTTACCATATATATATATATAAATGATTTGGAAGAGGGAATTAGCAGCAACACTAGCATGTTTGTGGATGATACAAAGCTGGGCGGCAGTGTGAACTGTGTAGAGGATGTTAGGAGGTCGCAGGGGGACCTGGACAGGTTGAGTGAGTGGGCAGATGCGTGGCAGATGCAGTATAATATAGATAAATGTGAGGTTATCCACTTTGGTGGCAAAAACAAGGGGGCAGATTATTATCTGAATGGGGTAAGAGGGATGTACAGCGAGACCTGGGTGTCCTTGTACACCGGTCACTGAAAGTTGGCGTGCAGGTACAGCAGGCAGTGAAGAAAGCAAATGGAATGTTGGCCTTCATAACAAGAGGATTTCAGTACAGGAGTAAAGAGGTTCTTCTGCAGTTGTATAGGGCTCTGGTGAGACCACATCTGGAGTATTATGTACAGTTTAGGTCTCCTAATTTGAGGAAGGACATCCTTGTGATTGAGGCAGTGCAGCGTAGGTTCGCGAAATTGATCCCTGGGATGGCGGGATTGTCATATGAGGAAAGATTCCAGAACAAGGGGTCACAGTCTAAGGATAAGGGGGAATTCCTTTAGGACCGAAATGAGGAAAACATTCTTTACACAGAGAGTGGTGAGTCTCTGGAATTCTCTGCCACAGAAGGTAGTTGAGGCCAGTTCATTGGCTATATTTAAGAGGGCGTTAGATGTGGCACTTGTGGCTAAAGGGATCAGGGGGTATGGAGAGAAGGCAGGTACGGGATACTGAGTTGGATGATCAGCCATGATCACATTGAATGGCGGTGCAGGCTTGAAGGGCCGAATGGCCTACTGCACCTATTTTCTATGTTTCTAAGACTAGGCTAGTATTCACTGGAGAAGATGAGGGGGGATCTTATAGAAACATAAAATTATAAAAGGACTGGACAAGCTAGATGCAGGAAAAATGTTCCCAATGTTGGGTGAGTTCAGAACCAGGGGCCACAGTTTTAGAATAAAGGGGAGGTCATTTAAGACTGATGTAAGAAAAAACGTTTTCACCCAGAGAGTTGTGAATTTATGGAATTCCCTGCCACAGAGGGCAGTGGAGGCCAAATCACTGGATGGATTCAAGAGAGAGTTGGATAGAGCTCTAGGGGCTAGTGGAGTCAAGGGATATGGGGAGAAGGCAGGCATGGGTTATTGATAGCGGACGATCAGCCATGATCACAAAGAATGGCGGTGCTGGCATGAAGGGCCGAATGGCCTCCTCCTGCACCTATTTTCTATGTTTCTTTGATTGAATGGCAGAGCAGACTTGATGGGCTGATTGGCCTAATTCTGCTCATCGCTTAATGAGGGGGGACGTAGAGGGAATTCCTTCAGCTTCGGGACTTAGTGGAGTTTAAAACATTTGCCTTCTATATAACAAAACAGTTTATTAAATGTCAAATACTTTAATTCTACTAATCAAAGAGAATCAAGGATTATGGGGAAGGGCAGAATGTTGAATCGGTTGTGATCCTACTGAATAATAAAGCATATTCAAGGGGCTGAAAGGGGTCTTAGTAGTTTAAAAAATAGCTTGTATTTTTCTCAATGCCTTGGACAAATAAAATGTTTCACAAGTGGTATTTGGGAGTATTCAATCTAATTCAATTAAAAAGCTGTGCAGCACTGCAACATAAAGCTCTGATTTCCAGCATGAGCCGCTTTGTGTGATTGTCACTCAAGTTTCAGACTGTCTTTTCTTCAGCCACTTCATCTCTGAAAACTGTACAATGTTGCTTAAGTAGGATCCAGTAAAGGACAGCATGCAAAGGAATGACGTGATGTGTATGTTGAGACTGCAGAGTTGATGGAGAGTATTGCAAGGGAGACTAACTAGGAGTGTTTTGGAGCAGATGAGCTATGGTGAGGGTTGCAGCTGCAGTTTATCTGAAGCACAATCAAAGTTTAATCAGATGTTACAGAGATGATAATAACTATCCTAAAAAAAACCTCTTGGTTCAGATATGGCATAAGATTGTGAAAAGTTTCAGTTAACTTGAAACATGCAGTCAGAAAGAAGCATAGTGTATGTAATAGTTTTGAAAGCAATGTCATGTTATTTGAAATATTTGTTTGGAGGATATTTCTATATAGATAGTCCAGGATCTCAGACTGTCTGACAATTTAGGTACAAAGGCAGCAAGGTGTCACCATTGTCAATGAGGAAACTGGGACCATGCTTGTATGTGACATTGCTTAGCTGCTGCTTGTGGATGAGGCAAGATCGGCCCTTGGAGGGGGTGGAAGATTGCAACCTTCACGTGGTCTGCCCTGTTTTGACTAATGCAATCAACTCGACGTGCACACACGGAAGATCAAATAGAACAAGTTGCACAACAACTTTAGACTGTGCACGCCACACGAAAGAAGAAGACCCTTGGAGGAAGCAGTGGAGATAACAGCCATTGATGATGATTTTCTGACTGAATAGATGATAATGATCAAAGCAATTGCCCTCCAATGCAATTGGATGACAATGTTGTTGGAAAATAGTGCACTGAACTATGAATAAAGGCTTTAAAACTGGTTATGGAAGACAAAGATATGACTGCCTTTGTTACAATCATATGGTATGTCATTGTTGACCTTATCAAAACGACTTTGTTACTGAAACACTTGAAATAACAATGTTTAAGTTATGACATCGGATGGAGTTGCAAACCAAATCTCGTTGTACTTATGTGTAATGACAATAAAATATATTATTATTATGTTATGCAAAAATCACAAAGATGAATAAAGCCAAAGTCTTCACATACAAGTATTTATGGGCCAAATCAGAATTTAACAATTAGCAGAGTAACATCTCCTACGTTGTACAGTCTTGGCATGGATCTTGTTAATAAGCTCATCAAAACACTCCAGCTTCCTTGTGCACATCATCTTTATATATACCATAGCATTTCACTGGAGCAATCATATTAAAATAATTTTACAACAAATCACAAGGTGCAACTTGTTACATTAGGAGATGTAATTTAAAAATTCTAAATAAACTTACCAGTAAGGAAAGACTGAGGATTGAAAAAACCAGAAAGCCACACAACTGCAGGAAGACCAAGATCATGAGTCCATGCATCGAGTTCACGGCAACGCATAAGAACATCATTGAACCTTAAAAAACAAAGAGGTTAAGTTGCAGCTAACCAATATACCTCAATTTAGTCGGCATACTTGCATACTGTTATACAAAGAGATTAGAATAATGTTGATTATTTGGTTTTTAAAAGTGAATATTTTTTTGTTAAATTACCTCATTTTAATAGAAAAAAGAATTGTAAATACACACAAGTTGCACTCTGCCGGTTCCCTTTTTTGGATGGGGGTGATGTGGCCAACTTTTGATGCATTAGTGACAATGTGTTCGAACTAGGCCACATATATTCTGAAAGTACACTACTTGTTATTGGCATTTCTAAAGGTTGCTCAAAAACGTGACTATGAATGTTAGAAACAGAGAAATATGTGCAGGAATAGGCCATTTGGCCCATCGAGCCAGCACCATCATTCAATATGATCATCTAAAATCAGTACCCCGGTCCTGCTTTTTCCCCCTATCCCTTGATTTCTTTAGTCCTAACAGTTAAATCTAACTCTAATTAATTAACTATGAATGTTGTGACATAGTATTAAATGGATAAAATATAAAAAGAGGTTAACTCTTGGGATGTATAAAGATGCTTTCACTTGAGATAGTTGTCTAGCAACCAAGTGTACATTTCTGATTTATTGTTGCGAGTAGAAAATGTGTAGTCCCTGCAAATACATAGAATAAATTTGAATGCTTTGGATTTGATTTTGCAACTATTAGCAATTCACATTATGGCTCCCGTTGAGAGGAAGAAGTTAGATAATCCTTCAAAATAGTTAATTCTTATTCATATTCTATGTGCAGTAGTAGTGTTTATATCTTGAATGGTACAATATGCATCATGTTCATGAGTTGATGCTTTTAAGATCAAATTTTCCTTTACGGTAAATGTACTAGTAGGAGTTAATAGCAGATAGTAAAATTATCAAAATCTCTTACCATTGTGCCAGTCCATATGATGATGGATATGCTAATCTGCTCCATAATTCAGGAACATTGTCATGGTACAATGCGCTTTGCAATGCTTCCATTTCTTCTGAGACAGTCAACTCGCCCTTTGCATCAAAACAAAATGTAAACAAAAATAAAAGGACCAATTCACACATTTCCTTTAAATTTTGTTTTCTAATCTTGAACTTCATCAGAACATGAGCCCGGTCCTTATCTCTGTTCCCAGTCGATCAAATCTTAAGTTGTCCATTTTAATAATAGTTTTAGCTATTTGCAAATGTCTATATCATGTAAGGCAACATTTTATTACACTCCCCTGCAAAGGTGATCGACCCTAAACTAAGAAAAACATCTTTCCAGCATCAGTATGATATTTTGTGATTTTCCTATTCTGCCAATCTAGTGTTGATCAGCAAGTGTGTGTGTGTTTGTCCGGGATTGCTACTCACTAAGGCAACTCAATACAACTGTTGAGACATTTAGGGCAGCTACACAGGAAAAGCTCCCATTAAATTCTAAGCAATTAGTTTGAGATGCATAAAACTAAAGGAATGCACATCTCATGGTTTGAGTGCTGCACGAGGTTACAGACATATCTTCATGTCCTAGCCCTTACCTCACTTAAAATAAGAATGGATAATTGCTTCACCTGGAGTCAGTTTAAGCCGCTATTGCAATGGGTTAATGGATTCACAGACTGCAAGTCAAGCCTGGAATTCACAGTACAAGTTATACCAACTTGAATTGAAATTAGAGGGTGGGGGTGGGAGATTGGGTAACAGTTGGCTGATCAGAATTGTTAAAATCGTTACAAAAAAATGACTTCATTCCCCATCAACCCTCTTCGCTGAATCAATGCAGTACATTGCAAACAGCTTTACCCTCAGTCCAAGGTCCAATTCTTTAAGTGACTTCCTGGTCTCCCGGGTAAGTATGTTCATACGCTCACATTCTTGGAAACAAACAAGAATATAAGGATTGCGCTCTGCTGTCTTTGCCATAATTTCTGACATGTTGAATTCTTCAGGAAGCTTCTCTAAAATATCATCCAGAATATTCTTCACCTGAAATAAATTATGTGGTTAGAATAGGCCAATGCTAGATTACCATATGAAGGGTTTCGGGATAAACTTCAAAAGATTCACTGAATGAAAAATTAAACAAAAACTATGCAAGCACTCTTCATTCTCCGTGTCTATACATTCAACAGTGTCATATTCAGTAGTGTTCTCGCCTATCGATAAACAAAGCACCTTGTCACTTATGGGGTGGTATCCTACCCCTTGTTTAAGGGTGTCTGCACCAGACTCAGTGCCCCTCAATGCTCAGCGGAAGGACCCTAGACTGTGGTCCTCACCCACAGTGTCTTGGCATTGGCTACAACAAGCTTCAGTGCGACCCTTGACACGTACTCCAGCGCTCTGGAATGGATCACTCATCAACATTCCCTGTTGGGCATGTCACTGTGCTAGGAAACCAACAAGGTTTAGGCAGACCACCAAGTTAACTATTTTTAATTGATAAACCTTTAATTGCCTCTTATTTCAGGCTTAATTGTCACATTTCCTTGTCTGACATGAACATTTTCTGCACAATATATCATGCAAGAAGTCACCTTTCAACTAAATTGCTACTAAATAAGATGCAACATTTAATTGCGACATGCATTGCTGAGATTTAAAAGCAGCTATTGACAAGTTGACCAATATTTCAAAGCAGCTTATTGACAAATTGGTCGGAATAGATTTGGCAATATCTTCGGGATTAGTTGTTTGGAACAAATCAATATGCAACTGGAGCAATAGGTCCAGAGATTGACTGATAACTCTTCATTCTCAGGAATGGGTTTTGACCACTCATCAGTTCCTTAGCCAATTGAGCTAATGAATAAAGTTTAAGAAGGAACTACAGATGCTGGAAAATCTAAGATAGACAAAATTGCTGGAGAAACTCAGCGGGTGAGGCAGCATTCTTCACTCCATTGATGCTATCTCACCCGCTGAGTTTCTCCAACATTTTTGTCTACGAGCTAATGAATAAATCCAGTTCAAAATCACAGTTCACCAGCAGATCCCTTTATAAATTCAGGAAGTGGGAGAGGACGTGTGATATTGTGGGATAACTTACTTTTATACAGACATAGGAATTATGAGTAAGTGTAAGCCATTTGGATCCTTGAACCTGCTCCTCTATTGAATATATGATGGCTGATCAGCTTTTGTCCCTAACTCACGATTTCTGCCCACCTGCCCTAAATTTTAATCTCGCTTTTGAATCTAGAATCTATATACTTCTGCAAAGGCACTGATTAGAAACATAGAAACGAGGTGCAGGAGTAGGCCATTCGATCTTTTGAGTCAGCATCGCCACTCATGGCTAATGATCTAAAATCAGTACCCCGTTCCTACTTTCTCCCTATATGCCCTGATTTCATTAGCCCTAAGAACTACATCTAAGTCTCTTCAAAATATCCAGTGATTTGGCCTTCTGTGGCAGACCATTCCACAGATTCACAACTCCCTGAGTCCTAAATGGCCTACCCAATGTTCTTAAACTGTGACCCCCTGGTTCTGGACTTCCCCAGCATTGGGAACATATTTCCTGCATCTAGGCTGTCCAATCCCTTAAGAATCTTATATGTTTCTACAATATATGATTCTACTGCGTTTTGTACTCCCTATTACCAGTGTCTGGTTCCTACACTACCCAACTACTTGATGGTCTCAATTTTTAGGAATAGGAATACTTTATTGTCACATGTGACTAGGCCTACTCAGCAGCTGCCTGATTCCCATGCTGCCCTTTGCTTACCAGGGGACAGCTTCCTTTTAAACTCACCTGGTTCTGTTGGCATAACGCCCTTGAAAATTACCTTGTTCTGTTTCTTGTGTTCCTTGTAAACTTACCGGGTTCACTAAAATGTTATTGTATACCATCTTTTGAAAAAGTGAATTAAAGGTATCATGAAATATTAACAAAATAATATTCAATAGGCTGGAAAGTCCACTAGTCCAGTATTACTTATGTTCCAAGGTTTTGCTGTGCTGCCAGTCCTACCTTTGCTAATAAAACAACCCATCCATTCTTGTGCATCTTTTCCAAGTAGTTTGCCACACATTAACATATTTTGTGGACCAATACCGTACGAAGTGCTCCAGATGTGGTTTCACCAATAATCTGTATTAATGAAGCATAACTATCCTATTTTTATAATCAATTCCCCTAGCATTAAATTAAGCATTCTGTTAGCTTTTCTCATTATTTGCTAGATCCAATACTTGTTTTTTTTGTGAATCGATTACAGCTAGATGCACCAGCATCTTAGAGCCCTGCAATCTCTTACCATTTAGGTAGACCACTACTTCTGTCATAGGGTCACAGTCATACAGTGATACAGTGTGGAAACAGGCCCTTTGGCTCAACTGGCCCACAACGGCCAACAATGTCCCAGCTACCCTAGTCCCACTTGCCAGCGCTTGGTCCATAACCCTCCAAACCCATCCATGTACTTATCCAACTGTTTCTTAATTTCTCAATCTCCTCCTCTGGCAGCTTGTTCCATACACCCACCACCCTCTGTGTGAAAAAGTCACCCCTCAGATTCCTATTAAATCTATTCCCCTACTCTGGGTAAAAGACTGTGCATTTACCCAATCTATTCCTCTCATGATTGTGTATACCTCTATCAGACCCCCCCCCCATCGTCCTACGCTCCATGGAATAGAGACCCAGCCTACACAACCTCTCCCTAAAGCTCACACCCTCTAGTCCTGGCAACATCCTCGTAAATCTTTTCTGAACCCTTTCAAGCTTGACAATATCATTCGTATAACATGGTGCCCAGAACTGAACACAATATTCTAAATGCAGTCTCAAAATGTCTTATACAACTGCAACATGAACTCCCAACTTCTATACTCAAAACTCTGACTGATGAAGGCCATAGTGCCAAAAGCCTTTATGACCACTTTATCTACCTGCGACTCGACCTTCAAGGCACATGTACTCCTAGATCCCTCTGCTTTACAACACTCCCAGAGGCCTACCATTTACTGTGTAGGTCATGCCCTTGTTCGACATCCCAAAATGCATTAAATTCCATCAACCATTCCTCCGCCCACCTGGCCAATCAATCCAGATCCTGTTGTAATTGTTCACAACCAACAGTACCTGCAAAACCACTGACTTTTGTATAATCAGCAAATTTGCTAATCTCGCTCTGTGTTCTCATCCAAATCATTGATGTAGATGACAAAAAATGGATAACTTCACATTTTCCCACATTATTCTCCTTTTGTCAAATCTTAGCCCACTCATATTTAATGTTTCCTTAAGTTGTAAGAGGCATCCATTTAGTCCACGGAATCTACACTGACTTTTAGAGAATTCCCATCAATTCTGTTCCTAACAACTTGTGGGTATTTCTGCTTAAGATGGAGGAATGTCTGGGACTGTACTTCAGTTCATTGGAAACACATAGAAGCAACCAAAATGATACAAGAAGCCATAATCTTCCTTACCACCTAACCACCTCTTCAAGCACTTGTCATAAGTGGGTAGGTTCTCAGTTGCCACAGACCATCTTAGGTCCCATAGTACTGAAATTGAAGCAAATCATACTCCCTAGGAAGAAGATGATGGTTGTGAAGAAACCTAACTATCAGAAATCAATCATCAAAATATTTGGTTATTAAAAATACTAAAGATAGATGCAATAAGTGGAGATGAATACAAGTGTGCTGCAAATGGGAAATAGGCTTTTGGATCCACCCTGCATTGATAATTAGGTTTGTGTCAATTTTGTGAAGATCTGCAATAACAAAGCCCAGAGGAACAACTGAAATACATATTTCACTGAGAAGAGACCCAATTGCCGTCTTTAAATGTGCCCGCAATAAATGCCTAGCCATTTCATTTACAAGCTGTCGATTTTGAGTAAAAGGATTATAAGAAATGAGAGGTGCATGGGTATATTGGTACGAAATTGATATTGTGGATAAATACAAGAGATTCTCAGTGGATTAATGGTTTATCAAAATCTTTGTGCAATAGCAAAAGCTGTTGCTGCGCATTTGTTGACATATTTGTTGGTATAATCCTCTCGGGTTAAAACAGGCAGGCCATAATGCTTGGTGCACTTAAGGGCCTGTCCCACCAGCATGCGATTCCATGCAGTGAGCGCGACCAAACCGGCAGCGGGGGCCGCGCGGAGGTCGGGTGATCCCTGTACAGGGCCCGTCCCACCAGCAAGCCCTGCATGCGGCAAGCGCGACCAAACCGGCAGCAGGGCCCGCGCGGAGGTCGGGTGAGTGGCGCAACGCGGCGCAAAGTGAGGCAAACTTGGAGCGAAGTCTTAAAGGTAAGTTCACCAGGACAGAGAGGGACACACAGAGAGGGGAACAGAGGCACACACAGAGAGGGCCACGGAGCCACACACAGAGAGGGTCACGGAGGCACCTACAGATAGGTTCACGGAGGCATGACGTCGAGGCGGTGTGTAATGCATCGAGGCGACAGCGAACCGACAAGCCGTTGCCGCGCGGAATTTTTGAACATGGTCAGTTTTTCGGAGCCCCGCGCGATGTCGGGACGAACTCCGCACAATTCCGCACGGCTCTGGCGATCGAAGTGGGACCGGCCCCGCGACGACAGATGGCTCAAGCGACCACGTTAGGTTGCGCTCATCGCATGGAGTTGCATGCTGGTGGGACAGGCCCTTTACTTGGTTCACCAGGCTATCTGAAATACTTCAGCATTAAGACAATGGAGATTGCAAAGGCTGGAATCTCAAACAAAAGCAATGCTGCAAGGACTCAGCAAGTCAAGGTACCTCTGTGGAGGCAAAAGGTGTAAGTCAACGTTTCCATTTGAGACATTGCATGCAGCCCTGATGCAGGTTCTTCAATCTGAAATGTGAACTTGCAACTTTTGCCTGTACAGGTGCTGTTTAACCTACTGAGCTTTTACATCATTCTGATTTTTGTTTCAGCATTTCCACAATTAGCGTGAAAGTTTGAATGCCATAAAACATCTCATTGTACATGTTCCCTACTACCAATCTTGGATATCAGTGCATCAGCACCAGCTTTGGAAAAAAACAGTGAAGTTAATCACTAATCTGCTGGCTATGTGTGGCCTATCTTTATGTGTGTTCCAACCAAACAGGCTTAATGATCTTCATGCTCAGTGGGGGAAGTTTGAGGGGCACTTTTTGGGGCATAGATTCTACTTTACATGCGTCTTCAACATATCGCCTTTTAATTTCTGAGAGTACACCTTTTACGTGGTGATACAGAATCATTTCAGGAATGAATCTCTTAACAGGTAAATGCAAAAATAATCTAATTTCTTTACTATTATTTAAACAGGGAAAGATTTCTGATCCACAGGACTGCAGTGAATATCTTTCTGGCACACTATTACATATTGTCTTGCACAATAAATTAGCATGGCAATCTTATACCGTTCAAGGTTGAACTTACACATGGTTTGATTGATAAATATATATCTATTGATGCTACTGAACACATCATCAGTGATGTAACCTGGGGTCATTGGGTGTTTCGGGTCTTTCAACATCAGACACGCTCGCCCAGGTGACCCAGCCGTGGTTGATCAGACCATGGCTTGTGTTCAGGTGGCATTCGCTCCTCCCCATGGACCTTCTCTCCTGATCCAGAGCCATCTCGAGGCGTTCTCCGCTGCCTCTGTGGTGTTCCTGATGGCTCTTCTCCTCACCACTCCGTTGATGGCTTTGTAGAGCGATTGCCCTGCAAAACCTCTGCAGCCAACCTCGATGGGCATACAACTTGTCTCCCAGCCCAGCTTACGACAGTCTATGACCAGCTCTTCATATTTGGCCATCTTCCTCTCATGGGCCTCCTCCAGACGGTCCTCCGACGGCACTGTCAGTTCCAACAAGACGATGTTTTTGGTCGCCTCTGAGACCAGGAGGATATCTGGCCTCAGGGTGGTCGTGGCAATGTGCTGTGGGAACTTGAGCTGTTTCACCAGGTCTACCGAAAGCTGCCAGTCCTGCGCAGTCACCAGAATTCCTGACGGATTCCTGGCTGCTGTGGTTCTTGGCAGCTGCACTCCGGCCTTCACGAAGATGATCATCTAGGTAGTGGGCCGTGCTTGTCTGCAGCTGGTGATTCCCATGCTGATGGCTTCTGCAATGGGTTTAAAGGCCTGGTCGTGACGCCAGGTGTACCGGCCCTGCCGAAGAGCCTTTGGGCAGCAGCTCAGGATGTTTTCCAACTTCCCCTTTCCAAGATTCCGCTTTGCCCCAGATGAAGAGGTTCGATGGGCTGGGCAGCACATCATTAACTGCCTGGACCAGGAACTTGATGCGCTGTGGTTTAAGCCTGCCAGAGCTCAGTCCATGTGACTTTTCGGTCCATGGCCTGCTCCCACCTTGTCCAGGCTCCCTGCTGCCTCAATCCAACTGCTCTGGTAGACCTCTCCTCCTCCACCGCTGCCCTCACTTCCTCCTGGACCAGTTTGCGCCTCTCCTTCCCCTTTCCCTTGTCAAACTGGGGAGTTGGGAAGATTCCCAGGCCAGCTCTTCCCCAAGTCACTGCTCCCACCAGGACTCAGTGGCGTATCCAAGACTCCGCTTGCAGCACAGCTTCGCCGGCTCTCCACTTCCTCCCAGTTTTCACCTCCACCCCTGCCTGAGCCACCTTGTGGTCGCTGGAGTCCCTGTTCAGCATCACCTCTCTGGCCTGAGTCACCTTAAACTCCTCCTCCAGGGACTTTAGAGGCAGCTGGAGCTTGGTGTTATTTCCGTAAAAGGCCATGCTGCTAAGGCTCCTGGGCAGTCCCAGCCACCTCCCGAGAAAGCTGCTGACTTTCCTCTCCAATCTCTCTCTGATGGATATTGGGACTTTGTAGACAAGCAGTGGCCAGAGTATCCTTGACAGGAAACCATGCGGGAACCCCGACTGGTCCACCGCTCTCAACCAACTCTCCAGCTCCTGACAGGTTGCCTGGACAGATGCTGTATCCTTCAGGCTGCTGTTAAACACCTTGCCAAGAGTCCTCACTGCCTTTTCCGAGATAGTACATATGGTGAATAGTTTTTCTTCTGTATTTGATGAAAATTTAATTTTAAAAAGTCAAAACACAGACAACATATTACATTTTACTATACTTTTGTTTTTTGGATTTATTTCAAAAAATGATTATCACAATAATTCTGCTAATGGTTTTATGTTCAGAGACATTAAACTCATCAATTGATCATTTGTATCATCCATCAGAGTTAGGTGCTGCAGGAGGTACTAATAGCCATCATCAACATTCATCAAGGACCTGGCACATTGGCAAACTAGGAACAGGTTCTTTTTTTCTATTACTACTGTTATGTGCTGGTTTCTTCTTAGTTCACTACATTTATATTCAAAGCCAGCAGTATCAAGAATGACACACTTGTTACATAAAACTACATATCACAAATCAATTCCAAAATGTTATGATGTACAGCTCAGCACCAGCACAGTTAAATTTATTCTAAAAGTTTTCTTCCTGTATTTTAGCTCTGCCATTAACATCAACGAACACCAAGTACACTGATAAAATCGAAGTCTAATCTAATCTCCTCTATAACTATTTGTCATATAGCACTCAAACTGCAAATACTTCATCCATCCAATTGTAGGGAAATCCAAAGACTGGTTGAAATTAATCCTAAAATGTTTTTTTTTTAGTGGACACAATATGACAGTGAATGTTTGTTGTATGACTATGGCTTCAATGGAACTATGTTTTGATCATTGAGTATATTGTGCAGCACTATTATTTTATATCTTACTCTCTTATATCTTACTTTATATCTTATTATTTTACTCTCTAGAATTTAGGAGATTGAGAGGGGATCTTATAGAAACTTACAAAATTCTTAAGGGGTTGGACAGGCTAGATGCAGGAAGATTGTTCCCAATGTTGGGGAGGTCCAGGACAAGGGGTCACAGCTTAAGGATAAGGGGGAAATCCTTTAGGACCGAGATGAGAAGGACTTTTCTCACACAGAGAGTGGTGGGTCTCTGGAACTCTCTGCCACAGAGGGTAGTTGAGGCCAGTTCATTGCCTATATTTAAGAGGGAGTTAGATGTGGCCCTTGTGGCTAAGGGGATCAGAGGGTATGGAGAGAAGGCAGGTACGGGATACTGAGTTGGATGATCAGCCATGATCATATTGAATGGCGGTGCAGGCTCGAAGGGCCGAATGGCCTACTCCTGCACCTAATTTCTATGTTTCTATGTTTCTATATGTGCAGCCATAAATGAATTTCTATGCATTGATCTGAGCCACAAATATTCCTCTCCAAAATTGGAGGATGAGATACACGTCAAGCCTGGTGCTTTGCAAAACACAAATTGCTGGAGCAATTCAATGGAAATTAATACGCAATGTTTTGGATCGTGACTCTACTTCAGTCAAATAACAATGGGAAAGCAAGGGAACTTATAGTTTAAACCAAACCAGAAAAATGTCCTTGAAGACTTGCACAGTATCTTCAATCAGCCTGAAGGAGGGTCCAGACGCTGCTACCTTACTCTGCCATTTCATTTTGATTAAGATTCCAACATCTGTAGTTCCTTGTGTCTCAACCTTGATGCTGTATTCAGTTTGAAGATAATTTTTTACCTATAGATGTAACTACAGTAAATATTATTTTTTACGGACCTCTTTATAATGGACTTTGGTTATGGTGGACGGACCTATCAAACTTTACCACCATGCCGGAATGTCGACCATGCCACCTGAATCGCTTTCTCGGCCACGCCTGCCGAAGCCACCCCCGGCTCACACAGCTTGCTCGGCCGTGCCAACACCCCAAATAGTTTCCTCAGCCATGCCTACGGTAACCGCCTGCATTGCTGTATTGAGACCTTGGAGCTATGTAGCTAAGGGCAGGTAAGGCTTTGTTTTCATGTTTCAACTGAAAAACGTTACCTCTGCCAGTGCAGTTCTCGTTCAGCCTAAATTTTATTGTTGGATCTTTACACATGAAGTGCCATATATTACTCGGTTATAGCAGAGAATCGGCAATAATGGACACCATTGCTCTTGCCATGCTCTGTTATAACGAGGGTTTACTGTATTCCAATACCTTGACCTTTCACTCCACATAACTTAGCGATGTTACAAAACCTACCTTCAGCGGCGCTGCAGTTCTGCCACTGGCCGTGTGCGTGACTTTAGCACCTTTTGGGGGGGGGGGGGGGGGGAAATTAAAATGCAGTTTTGCGCTACTTGTCGGAGAGGGATTTCCTCGGGCTGCTAGCTGATGAAAAAAAATCGATCGGACTTCCGTTCCCGTTTTTAAAAGATTTTGTTATTAAAATCGCTGGACAATTTAATAATTGGATTAAAATAAAAAGCGACTTCAAATGCCCTCAACGCCTACAATGTGACGGATCGTAATGACAGGACAAAACAAAGGGTAAGTCATGTATTTTACATATAATCTTGCTTCTTGGGATGGCTTTAATCTAATTTTACGTTGCAAAAATGTTATTTGGGCCCCATACGAACTGGCAGTGTCTTTCCTGCCGATATAGGGTTCAAATTCACCGCAACCGCAACGTTCCAATCGATCGCGTTCCAGAAACACCCACTCGCAAGATGATTTGAATGCTCTTTTTATTTTGGACAATCATGTCATAAGAGCATCTAAATCGTCTATATTTTGTGTTATTGTCTAACCATAGTCAATATTTTTATACTAAATATACACAACAGTTTTAGCCACATGTATTGAGCAAAAAATAGTAATTTTGATTATGTTGAGTGGATGTTTCTAGATTAATTTATGGGAATTACATACGTGGTCTGCATTTATAGAATTACTACAGAGATAGGGTGCAGGAGTTCCTCGGGCCTTGGTAGGGGGGGATGAAAAACTATCGAGTTGGTGGATTCCTTTTGCGTGATATATATAACATAATAACTGGCTTTTTTTCTTTTTTTTTTCTTTTTCCTTTTCTTTTTTTAGGGCCTATCTTTTAACCCCCTTTTCTAATTCTTTGACCAAGGGTTTCTTCTCCCCTTTGGCACACTCTTTCACTATCACAACTCTTTTCACATTTCACTCCTTCTCTCTATTCTTTTTCTTTAAAAGCCATAAAAGTATGGGGTACAATGATTGTAGCAGTATATATGTGTATATTGATGTATTTACCTCTAATAAATAATTTTTTTTTTTTAATAAAAAAATTATGGGAATTAAACATCCATCTGGCATATAAATTCGTGACAAAGAAATTTAAAAATCATGTTATATTGTGAATTCTTGTGTGAATTGGATTAGTTTGTTATTTGGATACTTAGGCTATTTAAAATGTATATCCTTTTCTTAAGAAATGGAATCTACAGGACATTCTTAATGGGAAAGTAGTGGGCAGACAGGCATGTCGTGCGTGGTTTGAAGAGCAAAAACCTGTAGTTTACATTGCCAACATTGTAAAGTTGAGGAAGAACAAGGTGTACAGAGTTGCTTATTGGTTACAGTCTGAGGAGTATGATGATGCTACTGATTATGATATGCCAATGTACCAGCTAGCAACTGATCTTCTCATTAAAGACTGGTCTATTGCTAGAAAATGTAATTTATTTACCTATCTGTTACGGACTTACAGCACATAATACAATAATATTAAAGTTCTGATCTTGAGAATATCCCATTTTTGAATTTTCAAGGCAGTCTGGGTGTTTATTACTATTTCTGTCAATGTTGTAATTAGCTACAATTAGGTAATTAAATAATTATATGCTTTAATTTCAGGTCATCCAAGTAAGATGTTTTATATTTGTTTCAGAATGCTTCAATCTATAATAACTGAAAATGTCATTCAGTTCTCTTAATTTTTAAGAAAGTTATGGGCTATTGACTGTCCTCGATCTCAGCTTTTGTGTTAAGTCAATGGAAAAGCAATAGGAACAAGATGCTAATTTCTGAGTATGAAAATGGCCATAACGTTTTTAATGCTGAAGATATGAAAGTGATTTAGGTATCAAATTAAACTTCTTTTTATGCTTTATCTGATGGGATAAATTACAGACTTGATATTTAAAATCTCAAAAATGCTGTAACATTGCTACATAACTGAGCTCATCCAATACTTTGCTACTAATGCCATAATTGACCACAGTATGCATTCCCATCCCTCAACTGAAGTAAAAATTGGAACCAAGTAATATTGGGAAATAGGTAGTTGTTACAATCTGTCCTTGGATTATTGCACGTAGTAGCATTCCAGGTATATGACCAGGAATGTTTTGTAAATGTTGGCCAACATTATCTCCTCGTCCAGCAAAGTGCCAGTTTGAACATTTCAAATTTACTCTCAAAATCCCTCTGTGGCTTGTCCTTCCCCATCTCAGTAATCTGCTCCAGCCAATCAACTCTCTGTGTTTTTCTGGCTCTATCCTCTTGCACACCAAACATCTGCATCAATCTAATTCTGACAGACCTACCTTCAGTTGTCAGTGCTTTATGCTCCAGAACACTCTACACAGACCTCTCCACTTCTCTCTCCTTTAAGCAACTCCTTGAACTATATACATTTTAATTATCTCATCTAGTGCTTGGTGAGAGATTTTGTTTGACAGTATTCTCATGAAACATTTTGAGGGATTATAGTGCATTAATAGCACTGAACTAAATGTGACTTCTTGTAATGATTTATAACAATTAAAAAATATATTTTGAAAATGTTAATTCATTTGCTGTACAGCTCCAACATTTTCTGTTTTACTTTAAAACTATGTTTAAAGCAATTTTTTTCTGATACCTAAATTCACCTGAATAAATATTGTAATGGCTCCCATTCTCTACTCTAATTCAAGTTCACCAGCGTTACAATTTTGCCAGCAGAACATGTGGGCAAACGTAAACCCTGCAATGCAAAATTTCATCAAAGGTACGGATTATTAGAATCTTCCTTTAGTATTTCCATATATATTTATGCAATAGGCAAATTGTTTTGTTTTTTTTAAGTTATGGGCTATTGCAGCTTTTGCAATTTAATTGAGCAATATATTCAGAAAGATTATGTATCCTTGTACATTGCAGTTGACCAAATCTGACCTTTTCCTCTGTAGTCTGTGCAGATCCCTCTCCAATAGATGAATCTCTGGGCTGCATCTCCACCAATGTTCTAAAGAGATTTTCAGACATTACTGAGAGGAATTCTATTTCAGCGTTGGAATGTAGGCCATATAGCACTGGGCTTTGTGGAGGAAGCATTTCATCAATGTACTTATGGTATCCAATATAATCCAAGTTGGGAGGTGCGACAAAACCTGGTGTCAATACAAGTTCTCCTTCAAGCTGAATAACAACAAAAGATTTGCATTCAGAAAGCATTTTGACAAATAATACGAACAAAAAATCAACTTAATATTTAACGTTAAAAATAATGTAAATCCCTGCCCAAAATGTCTTTATCTTATTGGTGAATAATGCTAATTAAGAAATATATCAAGTTTTTACTTAAGTTTTAATTAGAAATTCTTAACTGTTAATAAATTAAAATTAATGTCTAACTAAAGTAAATAAATGGGTATGACGGTCTTTATGTATATATATATATATAGATAGGGGACTTTGGGATAATGCAGAAAGGTTTAGGAAAATGCCTTGGGTACTTGCATACTTTTATAACAAACAGAAAATATATTCAAATATATTCATTGGACAAGTTTAACACTCAAATTTTACTTTGGCTTAAATTGTTTCAGTAACCAGAGGTACACCCAGCAGCGGAAAAGATGCCATTGGGCAAATCAATCCCCTCAGATGCATCCTATTCCCTTTACAATGACAAGCAGTGCATGGCTTCAAATTCTGCATACTTTGCATAAAATTACACACTGGCGCAGCGCCAGAGACCTGGGTTTGATCCTGATCTCTGTTGCTGCCTGTGTGGAGTTTGTACATTTGCCATGACCACGTGGATATCTTCCGGGTGCTCCGGTTTCCTCTAACAACCCAAAGATGTGCAGGTTTGCAGGTTAATTGGCCTCTGTAAAAATTGCCCCCAGTTTGTAGGGAGTGGATGAGATGGTGAACGGAGATGAATGGTCAGCGATGATTTGGTGGGCCGAAGGGCCTGTTTCCATGCTGTATCTCTAAACTAAAAAAAACCAACTAATTTACAGCTTTCAAAGGGCATTGCTATCAAAAGTTTTATGTTTCATTCAAGTGTAAAAATATTTTGTACAGTGTTCAGAATTCACAATGGGTAATTAAAAACAGCCAAAAGCAAGGTCTGAAAATACAATGCTTAATCATAAAAGCATTCTTGTGAATATGTCAAGAATAGAAAAAGAAATTTAAGTGCCTTAGTATGAAGCTTATTACTCACTATTTAAATACTTTTAATGATTCTGAATTACAAATAAACAGTAGTGGCTGAATTTTAGATCTCTTAAAGTATTGTCAACTAATGAAATGAATATTCTAATTGGCTGCAGTGCATTTATTTTGACCTTTCATTAGAGGGGGCTAGGAGCCCCATACATTTTGGTATGGAACCTAAAGGTGATGTATTATAATACTGCATTGTTATATTTGAAATCATATTAGGGAAATAGTAACTGTTTTATTTCCACATACTGACATACTTTCCAAGTATTTAACAATGTGTCGAAATAACTTGCAAGTAGTTATTAATTACCATTAGTAGTCGTGTACTTAATGTATTTTAGAATTAATTCTTGGAATAATGCTGAGGCATTTCCCTCGCTTCTATATAAAACAGAGAACAGAACTGAAAAGGTTGACAAGGGCTTACAATAACCTTTCACAAGTCATTGTGTGTTAAGTTTGCAACAGTAGATGGTGATTACAGTTGAGGCATTTAACAGTTGAAAGCAATAAATAGAATGAAACAATAATGGGCAAGCAAAATGTTGTAATTAGTAGATTGCTTGATTGAAGAACAAGAACATGGGCTGAGTCCTTCAAACAAGCTGTGCATCCTCAATGATGCCCTGCTGTCCAACCTTCTGTTCATGGTTCCTATATAGCCACGCCTTGGAGGAGAATTGCCATATAATATTGAAGGTTATGCATACTTTGATGGTGTAGTTTAATATTTCTCCCTCGTCACATTTCATTGAAGGTTGAACACAAGGTGACACCTTGTTTACAAAGTTCCTACCACAAACAAATTACATTCTACTGCAAGAACACGGTTGCCTTGATTCAGCAATGCAGTTACCACCATGTAACGCCTGAAATTTCACTGGTCTCGGCAGATCCAGTCCCTTGAACAGCTATTGGCAATGCTGATTATTTTAGGCAAACTGTGCTCTCATCCTAATTTATTGCTTTAGTTCCCAACAGCAGTGTCATCGAAGGTGCAGGCACAACTCACTCCTAAACCATTCTTTTTTTGTTGCTTTCAGTTATTTTTACATAAAACACTAAATACCTTGTACTGCTTTTCCCAAGAACTGTTTGTGGCCAATTTCAGTGTGGCATCAATCATCATGTATGCTCTATCAAGTCTCAATGTGCCTTATTTGAAGAAAAGGAAGATGTGATTTTTTTCTGTGGATTTTAGGCAGATCATTGTCGCAAGTGGTTATCACAAGAACTGAATTAGTAACGGTGGTAACAAGCCATTCACCTATCCACAATTCTAGCCTAAAGATACAATGTTAGGAAAGCGAGAAATCAGGATACAAAGGTTTTCTTTGACGTAACTGTATTCTTGGACGTAGAGAAGTAATTATGCCAAGCATAAAGACTGTTCATGGGTTACCAGTTTTATTTTGTTAAATGGCGAGTGATATGATTGCATCATCAGGGTGTAATCTTTCCATTGTCCAGTTCCCTATTTAGTTATTTTTCTATATGGATGCTTTTGAGAACCTGAACATTATTGTGCAGTTTCTTGGATTTCTAAAATGACACAGTATAGGCAATTATTTTCCCTTCCATTACTAAAGAGTTATTTTATTAAAATCAATGTCAATAATGTCAAATGAATTATAACAATTACCATGTTTGGATGCATGAATTCCTCTAGATAAGTTCGGCACAGCCTCCTGTCCCAATCATCAGTAATGTGTCCTCCATACATTATCTCCCCAAAAAGAAAGCGGAGATCTTCCCAGGGTACCTGTGGCAACAGAAACACTTCAAATGTTTTCAGTTCTGTCTAAATTACTTAAGGTCAATTGCCACGTTAAGCATTCATATTTAAATAAGGATTACCTTTTTCACATATGCATCTATTAACATTCAGTATTCTTACAGACAAGTTTTCCTATTTACTTCCATGATATAAAGATTAAATGAGGAATTTGGCATACTAATGTGATTCAGGAAATAGTGTAGTATCCTGTATTATCGGACATGGAAGCTGGTAGACTGGATAGCTTTGAACTATACATAGAAACATAGAAAAATAGGTGCAGGAGTAGGCCATTCGGCCCTTCGAGCCTGCACCGCCATTCAATATGATCATGGCTGATCATCCAACTCAGTATCCCGCACCTGCCTTCTCTCCATACCCCCTGATCCCTTTAGCCACAAGAGCCACATCCAACTCCCTCTTGAATATAGCCAATGAACTGGCCTCAACGACCTTCTGTGGCAGAGAATTCCAGAGACTCACCACTCTCTGTGTAAAGAATGTTTTCCTCATCTCGGTCCTAGAGGAATTCCCCCTAATCCTTAGACTATGACCCCTTGTTCTGGACTCCGCCAACATCGGGAACAATCTTCCTGCATCTAGCTTGTCCAAACCCTTAATAATTTTGTACGTTTCTACAAGATCCCCCCTCAATCTTCTAAATTCCAGTGAGTACAAGCCGAGTCTATCCAGCCTTTCTTCATATGAAAGTCCTGACATCCCAGGAATCAGTCTGGTGAACCTTCTCTGAACCCCCTCTATGGCAAGAATGTCTTTCCTCAGATTTGGAGACCAAAACTGTACGCAAACTACATGCTCCAAACTACAAATTTTTTCCCAAAGACAAATCTAAAATTTTTATCAATGGACATGAAATTCCTGAAGTAACATATACAACATTTTTAGGAGTAACCATTGATCAAAATTTAACTTGGAAAGAACATATCAATATTGTCTGTAGAAGATCAATGAAAATGCTTGGTATTCTGAGAAAGGTTTGTGCGTTTATTCACCCGTCTTCCCATCTAACAATATATTACAGTTTGATTTTTCCTTATTTCAATTATTGTAATATTGTTTGGGGTTCTACCTATCCTTCCTATCTTTCTAAGCTACTCATCATACAGAAGAAATTTATGAGATTATTTTCTCACTCAAATTCACAAGAACCTTCTGCCCCTCTCTTCAAGAAGTACTCAATTTTGTCTGTAGATAAACTGAATGCATTCCAAATATGTATTTTCATTTTCAAATAACTCAAATGTAAACATCATTTGCCTGTTCTCTTCATGATCTTTTCACCCTTTCTTCTAATATTCACCATTACCCAACCAGAAGAAGAAATGATCTTCATCTTCCGTTTTGTCGAACATCCAAACACCAACATTGCATTACTTTTAAAGGTCCTAAATTTTGGAATACCCTGCCCCTGTCATTAAAGTCTCACACCTCCTTAGCCACCTTTAAGATTGAGCTTAAAAAGTTTCTCATCATGTCCTGAATTATGACCTCCAATTATAATGCTATTTATGAGCTCAAACTACTTCTGTTGACTCTTATCTCATACTATACCTTATTATTTTATTTATTTTCATATTTTAAATTTTCATTCTTAAACTGTATTATTGTCTTTTTTATTTCTCCTACCCCCTGATTTGCCATTAACGCTCATTTTCAGATGGGAGCGGACTTTGTATAAGCCCTGTGGGCTTCCCTTCCCTCCCAGCACCTTATGGTATTATAAATTGATTTGTCTTCTTTTAAAACATGGTGCAAATAAATAAACAAATAAACAAACAAATACACTGCTGCCGCTGCCTACTTCTCCCTTCGCTTTGTCCACTTGAGGAAAATGTCAGTGACTCCATGGAGAAGGAAGAGGAGGAGGCAGCAGTGGTGCAGAGTGGAGGACAAAGTGACAGCCGACAGGAAGAAGCGGCAGCCAGTGAGAGGGGACGGAGCCCTATGGTAACTGTGAGTGTGCTGTTGGTGATGGCAGTCTGAAGAAAGCGCTGCCAGCCAGGGGCTACAATGTGAGCCCCAACAATAACCGTGTCAACTGGACGGTACGGCAGCTGGTGAAGAAGGACCCACTGATGCAGACCAGCGGCATCAGTGCCTATTTTTAACGTGAAACGACACAGAGTGCTGGAGTAAATCTTTTGTTAGAATGTCTAAAACTGAAGAATCTTCCACCGGGTGGTGCCATGTTGGCAGCCTCGCCAACAGTCTGTCTGTCCCTTCATCTCTTTTTTGTTATTTTTAGTGTGTTTTAAAAGTTTGTGTTAATGTTCTCTGGTTTGTTTTATGTGTGGTGTGGGGAGGGGGAATCTTTATTTCAGTCTCTTACCTTGCCAGAGATGCGATTGTTTTCCAGGTCGTATCTCTGGTATCTCCCACATCGTGGAGCTGGAGGCCGTGCCGGGACTGACTTTGAGCCCTAGTGGCCGATCCCTTGCCTGGGATCGATGCTCCAACTGTGGCCTGCAGACTTTAGGAGCTCGCAGTCTCGAGTAAGAGATCGATGTCGGGAGCTTCAAAGTCGCAGAAGGTTTCGAACAGCCTCAATCCGGGGCGGGGAGCTGACATCCGCACGATGCAGGAGCTTGATCACCCCGATGCGGAGGGCCCGACCATCGGCTACGGGAGTCAAGTTTGTCCCGTCAACGGAATGTTTGAGTCCCCAAACCGTAGGAGAACAATGAAGGGAAGAGATCAAACATTTTTTTCGCCTTCCATCACAGTGAGGAATGTGGAGGAGTCACGGTGGTGGATGTTTATGTTAAAATATATTTTGTGTATGTTGCTTTTTATTGGTATGACTGTATGACAAATCAAACTCCTCGTATGTTGCAAAACATACTTGGCTAATAAAGTATGATTGTGATTGTGATTGGCCTTTGCTAAAATTAGGCTTCTGTGAGGCTGGCATGCATGAACCATCTCCTGGAATTTAAGCTTTTAAATAATTTTTCATTAGATCAAACTTTAACTTGAAGGCTCAGAAATACAATAAAGAAAGATGCAGATAGAGTTCAAGAGCATCGTAATATTTTCTCCTATTAAAAAGATGTTGCTTATGAGTTTAATTGGCATTAAAATGTTTTTTTTGAAATGCTGTAAAGAACAAAATATGTCAGATGGTATTTCTGGAAAGGTCACAAACCTGCTGTGTGTTTCATACAATTTCAGTTTTTATTGCACTTTGTTCTGGGCTTTTGGCCAACAAATAACAATTAGATACAACACTCTCATCACTCAAAAAACAAATGTCAATTATGGATGTGAATAATGGTGGTATCAAATAAATATTTGGCTGTGCCAATCCTTGCACGCACGAGTGTAGAGTTGAAGGGCAATGAGATATGGGAAATAAATGCTGGCCTTGCCTCCAATGCCCAGATCTTTAAAAATTGTGAAATCATGATTGGGTACACATTTTAATGATTCGCTTTATCTAATAAGTGGCAGAAGATTTTTTATCTTTTTTGTCCCATCTTCCACTGAACTATTTTTCTCGTTGACTTTCAGGTGAATTTATGAGAAGGGAATTGTCTACCATAAAAGAGCATTCTTCTGCAAACCTTTCTGTCCTGGGCCTCCTCCATGGCCAGGGTGAGTCCAACCGCAAATTGGAGGAGCAGCACCTCATATTTCGCTTGGGTAGTTTACACCCCAGCGGTATGAACATTGACCTCCAATTTCAGGTAGTCCTTGGATTCTCCCTCCTTCCCCTCCCCCCTCCCCTTCCCAGCTCTTGCACAGCCCACTGTTTCCACCTCTTCCTTTCTTCTCCCCCCCCCCCCACAAGAGTCTGAAGAAAGGTCTAGATACGAAACGTCACCTATTCCTTCGCTCCATAGATGCTGCCTCACCCGCTGAGTTTCTCCAGCATTTTTGTCTACCTTTGATTTTTCCAGCATAGAAACATAGAAATTAGGTGCAGGAGTAGGCCATTCGGCCCTTCGAACCTGCACCGCCATTCAATATGATCATGGCTGATCATCCAACTCAGTATCCCGTACCTGCCTTCTCTCCATACCCTCTGATCCCCTTAGCCACAAGGGCCGCATCTAACTCCCTCTTAAATATAGCCAATGAACTAGCCTCAACTACCCTCTGTGGCATAGAGTTCCAGAGACCCACCACTCTCTGTGTGAAAAAAGTCCTTCTCATCTCGGTCATGAAGGATTTCCCCCTTATCCTTAAGCTGTGACCCCTTGTCCTGGACCTCCCCAACATCGGGAACAATCTTCCTGCATCTAGCCTGTCCAACCCCTTAAGAATTTTGTAAGTTTCTATAAGATCGTCTCTCAATCTCCTAAATTCTAGAGAGTATAAACCGAGTCTATGCAGTCTTTATTCATAAGACAGTCCTGACATCCCAGGAATCAGTCTGGTGAACCTTCTCTGCACTCCCTCTATGCCAATAATGTCCTTCCTCAGATTTGGAGACCAGAACTGTGCGCAATACTCCAGGTGTGGTCTCACCAAGACCCTATACAACTGAAGTAGAACCTCCCTTCTCCTATACTCAAATCCTTTTGCTATGAAAGCTAACATACCATTCGCTTTCTTCACTGCCTGCTGCACCTGCATGCCTACTTTCAATGACTGGTGTACCATGACACCCAGGTCGCGCTGCATCTCCCCTTTTCCTAATCGGCCTCCATTTAGATAATAGTCTGTTTTCCTATTTTTGCCACCAAAGTGGATAACCTCACATTTATCCACATTATGCTGCATCTGCCAAACATTTGCCCACTCACCCAGCCTATCCAAGTCACCCTGCAGTCTCCTAGCATCCTCCTCAC
Organism: Raja brachyura; assembly: GCA_963514005.1. Next base: position 88,863,151 of record OY740782.1, read on the forward strand.
AGCTAACACTGCCCCCCAGCTTAGTGTCATCAGCAAACTTGGTGATATTGCCTTCAATTCCCTCATCCAGATCATTAATGTACATTGTAAATAGCTGGGGTCCCAGCACTGAGCCTTGCGGTACCCCCACTAGTCACTGCCTGCCATTGTGAAAACGACCCGTTTACTCCTACTCTTTGCTTCCTGTTTGCCAGCCAGTTCTCTATCCACATCAATACTGAACCCCCAATGCCGTATGCTTTAAGTTTATATACTAATCTCTTATGTGGGACCTTGTCGAAAGCCTTCTGGAAGTCCAGATACACCACATCCACTGATTCTCCCCTACCCATGCTACTAGTTACATCCTTGAAAAATTCCACAAGATTCGTCAGACATGATTTACCTTTCGTAAATCGATGCTGACTTTGTCCAATGATTTCACCACTTTCCAAATGTGCTGCTATCCCATCTTTAATAACTGACTCTAGCAGTTTCCCCACTACCGATGTTAGACTAACTGGTCTGTAATTCCCCGTTTTCTCTCTCTCCCCCTTCTTAAAAAGTGGGATAACGTTTGCTACCCGCCAATCCTCAGGAACTACTCCAGAATCTAAAGAGTTTTGAAAGATTATCACTAATGCATCCACTATTTCCGGAGCTACTTCCTTAAGTACTCTGGGATGCAGCCTATCTGGCCCTGGGGATTTATCGGCCTTTAATCCATTCAATTTACCCAACACCACTTCCCGACTAACCTGGATTTCACTCAAGTCCTCCTTTGTCCCCTGCTATTTCCGGCAGATTATTTATGTCTTCCTTAGTGAAGACGGAACCAAAGTAGTTATTCAATTGGTCCGCCATATCCGTGTCCCCCATGATCAACTCACCTGTTTCTGACTGCAAGGGACCTACATTTGTTTTAACTAATCTCTTCTCTTCACATATCTATAAAAACTTTTGCAGTCAGTTTTTATGTTCCCTGCCAGTTTTCTTTCATAATCTATTTTTCCTTTCCTAATGAAGCCCTTTATCCTCCTCTGCTGGTCTCTGAATTTCTCCCAGTCCTCTGGTATGCTGCTTTTCCTGGCTACTTTGTACGCATCATCCTTTGCTTTGATACTATCCCTGATTTCCCTTGTTATCCACGGATGCACTACCTTCCCTGATCTATTCTTTTGCCAAACTGGGATGAACAATTTTTGTAGTTCATCCATGCAGTCTTTAAATGTCTTCCATTGCGTATCCACCGTCAACCCTTTTAGAATTGATTGCCAGTCAATCTTGGCCAATTCACGTCTCATACCCTCAAAGTTACCTTTCCTTAAGTTCAGAACCATTGTTTCTGAATTAACAATGTCACTCTCCATCCTAATGAAGAACTCGACCATATTATGGTCACTCTTGCCCAAGGGGGCACGCACAATAAGACTGCTAACTAACCCTTTCTCATTACTCAATACCCAGTCTAAAATAGCCTGCTCTCTCGTTGGTTCCTCTACATGTTGATTTAGATAACTATCCCGCATACTTTCCAAAAAATCTTCTTCCTCATTGCCCCTGCCAATTTGATTCACCCAATCTATATGTAGATTGAAGTCACCCATTATAACTGTTTTGCCTTTGTCGCACGCATTTCTAATTTCCTGTTTGATACCATCCCCAACTTCACTACTACTGTTAGGTGGCCTGTACACAACTCCCACTAGCGTTTTCTGCCCCTTAGTGTTTCGCAGCTCTACCCATACCGATTCCACATGTTCCAAGCTAATGTCCTTCCTTTCCATTGCGTTAATCTCCTCTCTAACCAGAAATGCTACCCCACCTCCTTTTCGTTTCTCTCTATCCCTCCTGAATATTGAATATATCTGAAGTTCTTTATATATCTGTATATCTTAGTATATCCGAAGCATCTGAAGTTCTTTCTTAAACAATTTAAACAATTTTTCTGCAAATGGTAGTTATTGACAATAATAGATGTTTTGCTTTCCTGATGCATTACCAATGAAGTAACAACAAATAACACACTTTGAAAAGTTTCAACCGATAAAATTGTCACCGTTTAAACTAAAGGCCTAAAATATTTTAAGTAAAATTCTCCTGGATTTAAAAAGCAAGGTTCAGGGACCACAAATTGTAAATCCTTGTGGCAGATTTCAGAATCTGGGAAAAGTTACCTGGATGGTAAGAAATAGAAGGTTATACTTTCTTGTTTGGTGCAAGTTAAATTTAGAATTTCATTAACTAGTTTTGGACAATTGTAAAGGTCCAAAAGCAAAAGGCTGTAAATATGAAGTTAAACAGAAAATACTAAAATAAACACAGTGTCAGGTCATATCTGAGGTGAAGACAAGCAGGATTCTGATGAAATGTCATCGCTCTGAATTGCTGGGGTAGGTCTTCGATAGCCCCATTGTTTTCTAGTCTGTGGCTTGGACCATGAATCCTTCCAACCTGGTCTAGGGACTATCTTTCTGCTGGGTAGACACAAAATACTGGAGCAATTCAACGGGACAAGCAGCACCTCTGGAGAGAAGGAATGGGTGGCGTTTCGGGTCAAGACCTTTCTTCAGACTTTCCTACACATCTTTCTGCTGGGAGCAGCTCCAAGCGCAACTGGCCTCTCCTGATGTATATGACCAGCCGCAGAAAAAAGTTGACAATGGTGAGACCCTGCAGCACCTACCCCTCACACTCCGAACCCTGCATCACCACCGTTCATTCAACCAAATGCTTGGGTCTTTGACATTTCCAAAGTTTTACTGTCACTGAGCACCAGTCAAAAATGATTAGATGTAAAAATTATTTTTAAAAAATTGAAAAACTTTAATCAATAAAATTTAACTTAAATCTATCAAACCAAATGTAATTTGCCTTCCTCACAAGATCTACCGTCTCCCATGGATTTCAATACATAACTATGTTTGGTTATCCTGACATGGGCCCAGCAGGTGGAGCTCCGGGTCTAACAGTGGACAATCTGGCAGATGGATTCCATGAGGAGTCAGTTGGAAGGCTGCTGAGTGGAAGTCTGTGCGTCATACTCTGCTTAAGAATTGTTGGCAGCAATGGCCTGGTCTTTGACAGAAAACGTTATTTTTTAGTTTAGAGATACAGCATGGAAACAGGACTTTTGGCCCACTGAGTCCATGCCGACCAATGATCACCCGTTCAATCGCTTTGTCCTACACACTTGGGACAATTTACAGAGACCAATTAACCTACAAACCTTATGTCTTTGGAATGTGGGAGGAAACCGGAGTACCCGGAGAAGACCCTTGCAGTCACAAAGAGAACATACAAACTCTGTACAGACAGCACCCGTAGTTAGGATCAACGTCAGGTACATCTGGCCGCCAGCAGCGGCGACTGCGGAGGTTTATGGCCCCGAACACAGGGGAAACAATGGAGGAGGACTGGCTGTACTTTGTGCTTTCCACCACAGTGAAGAAAGATGTGGTGGATAATTGTGTTAAACGTTTATTGTGTATTGTTTGTTCTTTTTTGATTTATTTGATTCTATACTGCTGCTGGCAAAATTCATTTCACTGCATTTTATTGTGTGTGTGATGAATAAATTGATTGATTGTCTCTGGCACTGTAAGGCAGCAACTCTAATGCTGCGCCACTGTGCCACCCTTAACTTGCATCGTTATCTCTGATCCCCTCTCCACAAATGCTGCCTAATCTGCTGAATATTTCAGGCATCCAGTTTTACTTCATATTTTGAAAATCATAGAAAGACAGGATAATTTACAGTTCTTTTAGTACAGATTGCTACGTGGATTGGGATTGTTGAGTTAGTGATCTTGTCTAGTCAGACACTTCCTAAATATTTCCATTCAATTCAATAAAACATTTTCAGATAATTAAAATAAGCACTTCTTTTAGCGTAAAGAGTATTTAATTGTCATATACACCAGGACTGGAACAAAGAAATTCTTAATTGCTGTAGTTTTACAGGCACATTAAATGCAACAGCACAATAACATATACAATAAATTATGTTATGTGTAGGAAGGAAGTGCAGATGCTGGTTTAAACTGAAAATAGACACAAAAAACTGAAGGTTGATTGAAATAAACTTCTTGAACCTGGTAATAATGGTTCTGGGCTCCTGAAGCTTTTCATCAACGGTAGCAGTCAGATGAGAACATGCCCAGAGTGGTGTAGATCTTTGATGATATTAGCTGCCTTCATGAGGCAGCATTTCCTGTAGATCCCTCTGATGGCGGAGAGGTCAGTATCCCAGGTAGTGTCTATCACTCTGTTGTTAGAACATCCTTTGTTCTTAGGCGCTCGAGTCAAACCAGGCTGTGACGCAACCAGTCGGTATGCTCTACACTCAACAGCTGTAGTTCGATTGAGCGTTCAGCGATATGCTGAATCTCCTCAAACTTTTAATGAAGCAGAGGCATCGGTGAGCTTTCTTTGTTATAGGATCAAATGCTGGTCCCAGGTCTGGTAATCAGAGATGCACATATTAGAAACTTGAAACTGTTGACTCTCTGTAACTAATTTCTGCCAAAGATGACAGGTGTAGGGACCTTTGGCTTTCCCTTCCTGAAGTCAACAATCAGCTATTTAGATCTGCTAACGATGAGAGCAAAATTGTGGTTCTGGGCACCCCTCTCCAGATTACTGAACTCCCTCCTGTACTTGTCATTACGCGTTATTTGTGCAACAATGGTGGCATCAATGGAGAATATAAAGAAGGCATTGAAGTCGTGTCTCGCTATACTATCATGGGTATAAAGAAAGCACTGCAGGGGACTGAGCATGCAGCCTTGAGTTGCCGATGGTCAAAGTGGAGGTGTTGTTGTTGGCACTTGTACTGATTGAGGTTTGCAGATGAGGAAGTCGAGGATCCTGTTTCATAGATGCAAGCACAAATTTAGTTCCCAGAGTTGATGATGTGTTTGGATGCTTTCCAAAGTTTCACCCTCATGAAGGACCATCTGATAATTAGGAGGCTTCACTGGATCTGGGGGCTCATGAAGATATATAATTGTTCCACCTTTTCAAACAAGCATAGAAGGTACTGGGCTCATCCAGGAGTGATGTGTCACTGTAATTGAGCTGTTTAGTTCCACCATATAGAAAGTTATGGCCTGCAAGCACTGCTGCATCTGCTGACATCCATCCGAGCCTCCCGATTTGACCAGTCATTTGGTTTTACACCCAAATTGTCCTTCATGCACCCATGTAGTCAGGATACATCACCAAAATCCCACGCAGAAAGTGAATGCACCCGATTCTTGTGATTAGGGTTTAAAATTCCATGTGAGGAAGAGACAATGGAAAATTTCTGCAGCAGTATGCAGTGTTTTTGTGTCCTTAAGGGAAAGTTTGATTTGGATTAAGCAGAGCAAAGATTTCTGAATGAAGTTGTGATTTTTTTTTGTTTGTTATTGGAAGGCTAGAATCTTATTATTGTGGAGGAGTTGATCAATTTGATGGAAGCCAACAGTTCACAGAGATTGCAAAGTTACTGTATATAATTGGGAGGGCAGAGCTGAGGTTACAGTCAGATAAGTCTTGATATAAAATGGCAGAGACAGCTCGAGAGATTGAGTAGCCTAGTCCCGCTCCTGATGCATGTGTTCACATGTTTGACCTACAACATTACAGCAGCAGGTCCTTCTTAACCTTCCAGGTTGCTTGCCACAAAAAAATTGGGATATCTACAAATCACCTTCCTTTTTCTTTCTAATTTTGCTGAAGCTAAACTGATAGAAAGACGCACTATTGATGATATGACCGGAGCCGCATTTCTGCACAATTCAGCTCCAATTTAAGTAGACCTTTTGTTACTCACATACTGAACGTTACACCCTGGTTAATGCAAATTAACTGCATAGTTTATGCATTTGATAAAGCAAATATCATAAACTATGTAAGTAAACCTAGCAATGAAAGCGTTAAACACATACAATTTTGAAGTTGGGTTTGGCTAATGAATATAATCTGTTTCTTGTTTAACAATATTCATTTGCATGTCTGATTTTACTGTCAAAAATCTACTATCAAGCCAGGAGGGTGTGAAATTAATTATCTTTCATATTACAATTTATTTTAGTATGCATTTTGTTTAACTACTTTACTTTAATTAAATATTGGAATTATACAAATTGCTTAAAACAAATCAACACAAAATGTTTCACACTTTCGATGTTGTGGATTGTTCACTCACTCACATTTCAGATTCAAATTATATGAACCATTAAGGTCTGAGGCAGATTTAATTACTTCTAATCACCCTCGATTATAATCAAAACATGGCTCACTAAGTAATATACATCTGTTAAAATGTATATGAAGCACCAGAACTGAGAAAGTCAAAGGAAGGAGGAAGCTTAAACTCATAGTAATGACAAATATAGAAAAATATACAGTCATTTGTATATCTGACATGTCCTAAATAGCCGCCATCATCATAACTAATTGTCGATGTTTTTCATTCAGGGTTTCAAACTGACAAATATGCTGTATCCAATTACTTTCCTTCAAATGCTTCATTGCCTGCCTAATGAATTTTGGGTATATTCACACGCAAACCATGTTTGGTTAACATAATGAAGGACATTTTTTCTTTACTGCAATATTCATGATCTGGGGTTTTCCCAAAGGAATACAAAGGTGATTTTCAAAGAGACCAGAATTGGAATTCTTTACAGTTGTCTGATATGTAAACCACTCAAATGCTGCCCAAGAGGGGAAGCAGCATCCTTTGAATGAACAGCACGGCTGGATGTTAAGCCACCTAATCAGAGCCCAACCATGATAATCACAGTTTATCACATTAACAAGCAGGAAATTAGCCTCCTGACCGCTGTAAAATATCAGGCAGAGAGTGATCCTGATGTGCTGATCAGTAAATTGCAGCATAAGTGGGATAGAAACACAAAAGATGTGTTTGACTGATTTCAGCATGGCCTTTATCATCAAGGAGAGACTGTTGAGGAGCTTGGCAGTATCTGCTGAAGTAATCTACACCTGTCTTAATCCAAAGAATTTGAGGTAGGCTTGGAAGGAAGTAACATGGCAATTGAATGATGTCTGCATCAATCACAAACAACAGCTTCAGGTACATTCAACTAAATCAAAGAAACAAACAATACAATGTTTCTGATTGGCAGTCAAGGATATTCATTTAAGGAGTTTACAAGAATTTGAAATCTAGCAACTACAATCTCCAGACAATAGGCCAATGGTTAAAAACACTGTCAGGCAGAGTGTATATTGGGCTTCTAATTCAGTATCCACTGCTTTGTATTATTACCATATTCCAATTTCCCCATGCCTGATGTTCAAATTGAAAAAATAATTGAATAAAAATTGAATAAATAATAAACAAATAAAATCACCAACTAAAAAATTCTTAATCTTTTGCAGAGGCGTTCAACTTTTGTAGACATATACAATGTGCGGTTATTTTTCTTTTGCATATATCCCAACCTAAACTGAGATGTTGTAGCCATGACAGAAACCTGGTTAAAAGAGGGGCATGATAGGCAGCTCAATGCTCTTGGGCAGAGGTGCTTCAGGAGAGACAGAGATGAGGGCAAAAGAGGAGGGGGTATTGCGTTATTGGTTAAGGAAGATGTCAAACGTGTGTAGGAAAGTTTCAGTGTGCAACTTAATGTTAGAGAGCACAGTTACATGTTTTTTTTAGCTATTTATCCAATGTGCCTTTTATGCACTTGCCACACTCCAATTATCTCCCAAACATTTCTTCAAATTAATTCAAAAATCCTTATTCAAATCTACTTATGATACAATGAGGAAGTACATGCAGAACACACCAATTCAAAGTGAGCAAAATAGAATGGTTTTGGATCCTATTCAAATAATAAATAGTTTAACCAGAAACAATATTTCCCCATGTTAGTAATAAAATCCTGTAAACAATTATACAGATGTAGGCTATTCAGACCATTGGAGCTGCTTCACCATGCAGTACAATCAACGCTGCTCACCCATTTCAGTACCCTGTTGCTGTTTTCTTTCCCCATGACATCCTTTTTGTGTTACTGAATAACTGAACTGATTTAATGAGTTGAAAACCATTAACACTGCAGATGCTAGAGTTTAAAATAAAATGCTGAAAATGTTCAGCAGGTCAGGCCATTTTCTGTGGGAAGAGAAACAGCTAATGTTTCATATCAAAAACCCTCCCTCAGAACTCTGACAAAAGATCTTCAACCTAAAACACAAGCTCTGTATCTCTTCCCACAGATGCTGCCAACCATGTGAATAATGGCAGTATTTTCTATATTTAATGTGGCAGAAACTTTCTTCCTGGCTGAAGACATTTCTCCTGATCTCATTTCTAAATGGACCATCTGTAATGTTGTGACCACTGGTTCTGGACCCTCCAAACATCAGGAACATCCTTCTTTCAAGTTGTTCCTTTTTTCAAATCCTGTCAAAATCTTGTAGATTTCCATGAAATCCCTATTTCATTCTTCAAAGCTCCGTGAATAGGGCGTATCAACCCAACTTAAGAAAACCCTTTTCTTGTCATCACAGGAATCAGTCCAATTTATTACATGCCCTTTAAGATAAAAACATCCTGCTATTTCTTATATGTAAATCTCTTCACAATCCTATCACATTATGCTCCCTCCACCCCAATGGATCACACACAGAGGGAGAGCAAGGAGGGAAGACACAAAGACTTAAGACTTTTGCCTTCCATCACAGCGAGGAGGTGCTTCGTGAACTCACTGTGGTGGATGTTAATTTGTGTTTATTGTGTTTTGTTAATTTTTTTAATGTATGACTGCCAGGAACGAAATTTCGTTCAGACCATAAGGTCTGAATGACAATAAAGGATACTTTACTTTTACTTTACAAGATTATTAATTATTCCTTTTTTCATGGCACAATGACTAGTCCAGGATGGACTATTCGTCAGTCAATTCATTATATTGGTTTTATGTACATATTCCAGGAATTTCTCCATTAATAGCATCACTGCTAACTTGGTCTGAGCAATAAATATGTATATTGTAATCACCCATAATTATAATCATGCCCTCTTTTCTTGCATCTCTAATTTCTGGGTCTGGATGTTTCTCTGCTCCACTCATTCAGGCTCCACATCATATTTCTTTCAGCCAAAAGCCATTCTCGCCATTGCATCGATTTCCTGCTTTACAAACAACACAACCTCATCATTCTCTCTTTTATGTCTGCCCTCCCTCAGGATTGAATGTCATTGCATGTTCAGTTGCCATCCTTGATCACTTTGCGGCCTTGACCATCATGGTAACAAAAATAAACATTTATATCTAACTACACAGATAATTTATGTATCTTATTGTTAATGCTCTGCTCATTAAGGCATAGTACCTTTACACTGACTTTAACATTTAACCACTCTTAGGTTTTTGCATCACACACCTGTTTGTCTCCTGTCCATTTTTGCTGCCTTCCATTTGAGCTTCTAGATTTTCTCTCTTTCGTTTCTCTTATTTCCCCCTTCTCATGTTCCTCTCTCCTTGATATTTCCATGCATTGCTATCTTGTGTTAATGTGCACAAAATGTTAAGTTGCTCCAGTACTGACATGGCCCTGAATTACATGCCTCAATCGTCCTAGTTTTCTTTTGTTATTTATCTTTGGCTTAAGCAAGTGATAAGCATGTAGAAACAAGGCACTGCAGTTGCTGGTTTACCTCATCTTGCGTTCCTGATGTGACCTCCTATACATCGACGAGACCAGGCATCATTTTCTCCGAACACTTGTGCTTCGTCTGCCAATATCAGGACTCCTGGTAGCTAACCATTTTAATTCCCCTTCACACACTCTGTCTTGGGCCTCCTACATTGCCATAGTGAGGCTACAAGCGAACACCATCTCACATTCTCGGGGTAGCATACAACCCACTGGTATGAACATTGAATTCTCCAATTATTGGGAACTATATACCCTCCTCCCCTTCTTCCCTCATTCTGCTACCTCCCATCTTTCCCCCTATCCCCTCCTCTGTGCCCCACCTGGACGTACCTATTCTCCCCACCCCCTTCATTTCTTCCTGTAGCTTCGCAATTTGCAACTCTTCAATCCTTTTGTCTCATACCTTTGGTCTTTTCGTCTCTGGACTTTGTCCAACCATCTGCCTATATTAAAACCCTCCTATCCCTATCAGCCTATTACCTGCTAGGCTTTGTCCAGCCCCTCCTCTCTTCCAGCTTTCTTCCTCCCCTCTAACTCAATCAACCTGAAGGATTCCAATCTGAAATATCACCTATCCATCTTCTTCAGAGATGATATTGATGTGGAAGATCTCCCAATGAAAGTTATCTTTCGTCTTTCATGTCTTTAACCTGCTTGTGTCCCTCAATGTTAAATTGTATCAGTTTTCACGCTGAAACTGGTAAAGGTGTCAATGTGTTGACAATTAGAACAATCATCAAACATTTTCTTACTTTAGTATTTGCCTCCAGGTAATTGTAAAGGACGTTAACAGATATAACAAGATCGCCTGTATTGAAGGGATAACTTCGGTTCCAACCTTGAGGGCCAAACTTGCGTCTTTCTGCAACACATGCATGGAAGTAGCAGAGGCAGAATAGAATGGTTTTGAACTCTTGCTCTCGAGAACACATTTCCAAGATATTCTGTAAGACATAAAACAAAAGCAATCAATTGTGACTTTCTGACTATAACAATAGTCTACACTATCAGAAATATTATCCTTAACATGTGGGGAATAGACCGGGTGATTGTAGAGGAATCAATAACCAGAGGACATAGGTTTAAGTTGAATAGGGAAAGATTTAAGTGATGATCTTGTAGGGTGGATGTGGAGACTTGGATGTTACAAGCAGTAGGAGTCTAGGACCAGAGGGCACAGCCTCAAAATAAAAGGACATACCGTTAGAATGGAGATGAGGAGGAATTTCTATGGCTAGTGGATGGTGAATCTGTGGAATTCATTGCCACAGACGGCTTTGGAGGCTAAGTTATTGCGTATTTTTAAAGAGCAGATTGATAGCTTCTTAATTAGCAAGGGTGTCAAAAGATATGGGGAGAAGGCAGGAGCATGGGGTTGAGAGGGAAATATCGAATGATGGAGCATACTCGATGGGCCGAATGTCCTAATTCTGCTCCTATTTCCTCTGATCTTAATAGGAATCTGAGTGGCAACTTTTTTCACATAGAGGGTGTGGGTATATGGAACGAGCTGCCAGAGGAGGAAGTTGAGGCAGGTACTATAAGAAGATGTAAAATACATTTGGGCAGGTACATGGGCTTATGGGCCAAACAAGGGCAGGTGGTACAAGCATAGATGGGCATCTTGGTCAGCTTGCACAAGTTGGACTGTGGGCCTGTTTCTGTGCTGCATGATCGATTACTTTAAAATTGAAAACAGACAGTGGGAATGGCCAAAACTCATACATGTTCCCAATATGGTATTTCAGGGAAATCTGTACCAATTTAACTTTTGGGAGTAATTCTACTTTAGACGATGGCATAAATGCAGCAATATTGGATGGGCTAGGCATTATAAATCTTATATTACATATCGCAGGTTGCTGATTATAACTATATCTGTTGTATATTAAGACAAACAAAATTAATTAATTCTCTTTATTTTACTTTAAAAGTGTGCAGCTTTATTTCTATTGGCTCGAAGTGTAGCATTGCAAATTTTCTTTCCATGGTAGTATCTTAACATTGATATGATACTTTGTTTAAGAAGGAACTGTAGATGCTGGAAAATCGAAGGTAGACAAAAGTGCTGGAGAAACTCAGCGGGTGCAGCAGCATCTATGGAGCAGCTTCATTGATATGATGCTAGTCTTTATTGATTATGTGCTGATATGCAACTTAACCAGATATTCCTATTAATCTTCATAATAGTGAAACAGGCCCTTAGGTCGACCGGGTCCATGCCGACAAGTGATCCCCGCACATTAATACTATCCTACATACATTAGGGACAATTATTTTACACATATGCCAAGCCAATGAACCTACAAACCTGTACGTCTTTGGAGTGTGGGAGGAAACCAAAGATCTCGGAGAAAACCCAACTGGTTACGAGGAGAACGTAAAAACTCCGTACAGACAGCACCCGTTGTCGGGATCGAACCTGGGACTTTGGTGCTGCAAGCGTTGTAAGGCAGCAACTCTACCGCTGCGCCACCATGCCACAACCTTCGTAGCCTCTCTCAAAATAACATTTTGAAAAAAATAGTATTCAATCTTTGAATGCAAATTTTTTTTTGTATATTTCTAGAAGATTACTTGAGGAAAAAAAATGTCAGCTTGACCTTGGCACAATAGAATGAAGCACTAACAGGATTAAATCTATAAATTGTGTAACTGCTACCTGGTCAAAGTTAGACACAGCTGCATGCAGGTTTGCCAACATGCCAGTAGGTGGCTCATTAGTGATCTTGATTGAGATTTCCAGAATTCCCTGCGGAATTACATGCTCCTCAGAGGTGGGTGCAGGCTCAGCACTAATGAAGACTCTGTAGTCAGGATGACTGCCCTCACTGAATTGCTCCAGTAGCTTTTCTAGTGTTCCCAGCCATTTCACTACTAGATGAACATTCTGAAAACATAAGCAAGGACAAGATTTTTGATGAAACAATCTGGAACATACTTTTTGAATAATCTAATAGTTACCTTGAATTGATAGTAATAAATGTCTTTGTCTTCGTTGTGTTCAAAGTTAAGAAGTTAGAAAGATCAAATGATCATACTTATATACACAAATTAATCACAAAGAATTAACAGGAGAAAACTTTGCACGAGACACCATGATGTTCTGAAGCATCCTTTCATTCTGATCCTTATCCAACAATGATAACCCAGGAAAGCTTGTTTATAAACTCATTAAGGTAGCAGGACATGCAGATAATGCGGTCGTTAAATGTCCAATAAGTAGTCTGATCCAGGACATGGCCACACAAGAGTAAGTCGGCAATGCTAGAACTGTAAAACAGATTGGTTAGTAGGTCAAAGTCAAAGTGTTATATACACTTTCGGCCACCATACAACATGAAGGATATGATTGCATTAGTGTTGGTGCAGACTTAGAAGGATATTGCCAGTGCTGGGGGATTATAGTTATGAAGACAGATAATTTAAATTGGGTTATTTATTTCCTAACAAGAGATCCAATAACAATCTTCCAGGGGGTAAACAAAGAATCAATTTCCCTTCATAACTAAAGTGCAAATAATTAAATTAATTATTAGAAGGGTTAGAGGGAAGATGAGAATACAAGACCACAAGAAGTTATAGGGGTCTGGAATTCAATGTCTGCAGGGTGGTGACCATGTATAAAAGGTATTTGGATGCTTTCTTGAAGCAATGGACAAAGAGTGGGATTAAATTCAAATCTGTTTTGGCCAACATAGTCACGAGTGGCTGAATATGCTTCTTTTAAGTGTCTCACAACTATGACAATAGGGAGGGTACACAAAATGCTGGAGAAACTCAGCGGGTGCAGCAGCATCTATGGAGCGAAGGAGATGGGTAACGTTTCGGACCGAAACCCTTCTTATGATAATAAGGAATTGTGCTTGATTAAAGATCCAGTATATTGGAGATTAACAATCAGACAGAACCCAAATTGAAAGAAACGGGTCATGCCCCAATTTGTCTGATTCTCCAAATGTAGATTAGCACAGTATTTTAGATTACCATCAGAGAGATTTCATCAAGTCTTGGTTGTTTAAATGTAAAATGGAGACCTGATAGAAAGAAAATTCAGAGGAGCCACTGTTCATAACTCTCCCATGGGTAATTCACATAATCAATTTTAGACACAACACACATGTACAGCAAGGAAAAAGGGACTGGGAACAGAATAGAAATGGAAATCTGATCTCCCTTCAAGCCAGACACAGATACCGAGAAAACAACTAGGTTTTGCACCAATTATCATGGACAACTAAAATAAGTATGCAACATATTAGTTGAAAGCCCTCGTTAAATGGATCTTTTATCATCTGACGTTGATAGTAAATAACTGTTGATTTAATGTATCTTTTATTTCATGTACCTGCAAAATTACCCAATGGCCTTCCTTGGAAGCTTTTTCCAAAGCAGATTCAGCCACCACCTCCTGGCCTTGGCCCAGGGAAACATTGTGAAATTTTCCAGCATCAATAGTGAACCCTAGTTTTTTACCTATAAAGAAAGTAATGCACAACCAATATATTTCCATGTGTTAAAGAAGGAACTGCAGATGCTGGAGAATCGAGGGTTACACAAAAAGCTGGAGAAACTCAGCGGGTGCAGCAGCATCTAGGGAGCAAAGGAGATAGGCGACGTTTCAGGTCGAGACCCTTCGTCTGAAGAAGGGTCTCGAACCGAAACGTCGCCTATCTCCTTCGCTCCTTAGATGCTGCTGCACCCGCTGAGTTTCTCCAGCTTTTTGTGTAACCCAATATATTTCCATGACATGACTATAATAACTATATGTGAAACAGCTATTCACTTTTACATCTACTATTGAAATACACCATGAAACTGTGCCAGATTTTAACCTCATCCATGTACACCTATCAATTGACTATTTCTACAAATGTATTACATTTAGAACATAATTAGGCAGCAAAATAGAAGTGTACAGGAAGGAACTACAGATACTGGTTTACAGCAAAGATAGGTAGAAAATGCTGGAGTAACTCCATGGGTCAGGCAGCATCTCTGGAGAGAAGGAATGGGTGACGTTTCAGGTCGAGAGCCTTCTTCAGACTAAGAGTTATGGTGGGGAACACGAAAGGTATGGGAAGGGTTTTGACCCAAAACTTCACCTATTCCTTTTCTCCGGAGATGCTGCCTGACCTGCTGAGTTACTCCAGCATTTTTTGACTAGCAAAATAAAAGTGATAGAAAGCTCTAGAGTCTGGTCTAGGAAGCATGACAACTAGGTGCACAATATGATATTATTTCATTTTTCCCCCATTCATTTTAATTGGTTCTAAAATGTTGCCATTTTCCTGGCTATCCTTCCAAAGTCTATTCACAACTCATAAGGATTCATTCTGTAAGCATGGTCACTGTAAACATAGAAAAATAGGTGCAGGAGTAGGCCATTCGGCTCTTCGAACCAGCACCATCATTCAATATGATCATGGCTGATCATCTAAAATCAGTACCCATTCCAGCTTTTCCCGCACATCCCTTGATTCCTTTAGCCCCAAGAGCTACAGTAAATCTAACTCTCTGTTGAAAACATCTCGTAAAATCAGTACATTTAAAATTAAATGCATCTCTAAATTGCCCTGGCATTATTTTAGATTTGATAATAATATTTACAGTCCATGAGTGAAAATAAAGATGCAATGGTCAAGTGATCCATACCAAGTGATTCAACATCTTTAAGAGGGTCAACCCCAGGAGATAAGATGAAAATCATAGGAGTTACTGGGCTACTTTCCTCAAATGATTTCGCAAAATCAATTCGCAGACCATCAACATATTTTGTTCCTAATTTTTCTTCAACAAAGTTTCTGCAACAAAGTCACAGACAAAGAGGAAGATATCTTAGTCCAGTTGCATTACAACTTTATTTCAATTTCTACTTAAAATTAAGGCAATCTATAATTTTCACATGCTATATCAATCTAATTTCTCCGATTTATGTACATGGGAAGTAAAAGCAAGTTAAAGAATGTTATATGATTAAATAAATGCATTATATTAAAAGACACACATTTGTTGATACACGAGACTAGAGAAAATAACCCTATTTCTCACTGTCCATTATAGTGTGAGATCTATAATGTTTAAATAAAAAGAATGCCTCTCAGATGCCAGTGCTAATGTCAGTCTGCAAGGTGACACCACAACAGTTGTGAATTAGGTGCCAACAATCTTGACTAACATTTGAGGTGCAAAAATTCCTTAATTAGGAAATTCCTTAATTAACTGCTAGCCCTTATATCAATTGGAGGGAAATGCTATTTCTTATTTTCTTGCGACTCCATAAAGAAATCTGTAGTTGGTACCAGATCCAGATTCTAAATATTACACCTCAACCTTAAACCGCTGGTCATGACTGTTAGGATAAAACAGAAAAATCTGACACACATGAATAACACACGTTAAAACAATTTGGGTTGTAATAAATGTTATGGTTTTTAAATGACAAAAGCTACAGATCAATGAATGAGTAATGTTGCAGGATACTGCATTGCTTAGGCCTCAAACTAGCATATAACAACACAAGGATGAGAAAAGTGCTGGAGAAACTCAGCGGGTGCGGCAGCATCCATGGAGCGAACAAAATAGGCAACGTTTTAGGACAAAACCCTTCTTAAGATTGGAGCAGAAAATTAGTTATTTTTTTACAACTACGTTGTAACCATTTTTTCAGTCAAATCAGTTGGCTGCCAATGTAATGTAAAGTATGGCAAAACTCTGTAATACCTTACTTGTATGAACATAGTATAGTAATTTCACTACAAATCTCCCTTCGCACCACAGGCAAAAGAATACTGCCCCATAACATCTAGATTTAACAACCCTATAACAAAATTCTCTTTATTTCACCCATTGCCCTCTCGTACCTGCTCTGCTACTGGACTAACCTGTTTTTTTCTTTATGAATTGTGATGAAGGGTCTTTAAACTAAAATATTAACCGTTTCCCTTTCTATTGGGCCTGCTGAGTTTTTCCTGCATTTTCAATTTTTAACCCAGCTTGGCACCACTACACTAGCTACACATGACTTGTCAAAGTAATAATGTATTTTTTGACCAGCTATTAATTTAACAATGGGAGAAAAATTCTATCAGCAGGCTCTAGAATACCAGCGAAAGGTAATAAGAAAACAAAGATACCAAGCATACACTCATGGAATTTAACTTGGACAAGTGTAATGCAATACATTTTGGTAAATTAAACCAGGGCAGGATTTGCACAGTAAATGAGAGGGCCTGAAGTTTTGCATGACCAGAGCAACCAAGGGGTACAGATACATACTTCCTTCAAAGCGGTGACACAAGTAGATAGGGTTCTGAAGAGGGCATTTGGCATGCTTGCCTTCCTTGGTATTGACTAAAAGAATTGGGAAGTCATATTGCATATGTACAAGTTGATGGAGAGACCACACTTGGAGTATCGTGCATATAGTCTCCCAGCTATGCAAACAATGCCACTTAGCTGGAAAGGGTGCATAGAAGATTAATGAGGATTGAGTGCTTGAGTTATAAAGAGGTACTGGATAGGCTGGGACTTTTTTCCCTGGAGTGCTAGAGGTTGAGGAGGCTACATAATAGAGGTATATAAAATAATGCAAGGTGTAGAAAAGTTGGATAGTCAAAGTCCTTTTCCCAGGAAAAGAGAGCTTATAACTAGAAAGCACAGGTTGAAAGAGTAAAGATGTAAAAGGGACCAGAGGGGCAACTATTTCCACGTGGAGAATGGTGGATACATGAAAACAGCAGCCAAGGGAAGCTGTAGAGGTGGGTCCAATGATAATATTTTATGGACAAGTTTGACCATGAGTATCGGGTTAATGAGACTATTTGGCACTATTTTTCCTGCCAAAATCCTACTTTGTAAGGGCATTTGCATTTAGGGTTATTGCGAGTAGACTGCGACATGTCAACTCCTTGAAATATCATGAATAACCAGGGTGGGTGGTGATCCAATAAAAGTTTGACTGAGTACAATCCCCAATGTTTGTAGTAAGTAACTGTACACGAAAATGATTTACTCAATATACACGTTAATGTGATCATAAGTTCAGACTCGCACTCCCATTTCATTATCTTCAATTTAATTGTCTTGTTTCCAGTGCACCAAAATAAAACTGGTGCACGTTACATTGCTGTCAATCACTCATGTGTTTCATTTGGATCTCCATTCCGAAGTAAAATGTGTTTTTGTTGTTAAGCAGATGTGAGTATTCAGCCAAAGAACTATCATCTGCGTCCTAGGAACTAGAATCCGCTGCTCCTGCCATTAACTCTGACAAGACAGTTAGCTCCTTAAGTGAAACCTGAAGGTAAATGACGTGGCAACTTTGCCGAGTGTCATAGATGAAAATGAAGTGGTCTTTTGGCACTACACTTTTGAATGCCAGATAAACATAAAATAGTAAGAATTAAAAGGAAATATCCATATCCTCAGGATTGATATTGCTCACTTGCAGACCGTAGAGAGATAAGATGTAGTGGGCAGTCACCTTCAAGAATGGCAAGTAACCACTCACTGTGCCAGAATTCAACAGAACACTTGCACAGGACATGATCACATTTACTCATTTAGTCTCACTCTTTCAGCGATATTCCCTGTTCTAACCATTCTTATCCCACCTTCTCGGCCACTAAAAAATAATTTGTTTTCTCTCTTTCACATTTCTGACAATGAGATTTGGATATGAAATGTGAACCATTCTTCTTTCCAAACATGCTGCCTGGCATGCTATTTGTTTTCAGCATTTACTGTTTTTATTGCAGGTTTCCAACATCTGCTGTTTTTTAAATTCATTTTCATCTTGCTTCCATTAAGTTTAGTCTTCTAAGAGTTTGAGAATACAGGGGTAGTGTCACCAGTGTCTTCAATTCCACATCTGCACTACAGAAACATAGAAATTAGGTGCAGGAGCAGGCCATTCGGCCCTTCGAGCCTGCACCGCCATTCAATATGATCATGGTTGATCATCCAACTCAGTATCCCATACCTGCCTTCTCTCCATACCCTCTCCATACTCTCCATACCCTTAGCCACAAGGGCCACATCTAACTCCCTCCTAAATATAGCCAATGAACTGGCCTCAACTACCCTCTGTGGCAGAGAGTTCCAGAGACTCACCACTCTCTGTGTGAAAAAAGTCTTTCTCATCTCGGTCTTAAAGGATTTCCCCATTATCCTTAAGCTGTGACCCCTTGTCCTGGACTTCCCCAACATCGCGAACAATCTTCCTGCATCTAGCCTGTCCAACCCCTTAAGTATTTTGTAAGTTTCTATAAGATCCCCTCTCAATCTCCTAAATTCGAGAGAGTATAAACCGAGTCTAGCCAGTCTTTGTTCATAAGACAGTCCTGACATCCCAGGAATCAGTCTGGTGAAGCTTCCCTGTACTCCCTCAATGGCAATAATGTGCTTCCTCAGATTTGGAGACCAAAACTGTACGCAATACTCCAGGTATGGTCTCACCAAGACCCTGTACAACTGAAGTAGAACCTCCCTGCTCCTATACTCAAATCCTTTTGCTATGAAAGCTAACATACCATTCGCTTTCTTCACTGCCTGCTGCACCTGCATGCCTACTTTCAATGACTGGTGTACCATGACGCCCAGGTCGCGCTGCATCTCCCCTTTTCCTAATCGGCCACCATTTAGATAATAGTCTGGTTTCCTATTTTTGCCACCAAAGTGGATAACCTCACATTTATCCACATTATACTGCATCTGCCAAACATTTGCCCACTCACCCAGCGTATCCAAGTCACCTTGCAGTCTCCTAGCATCCTCCTCACAGCTAACACTGCCCCCCAGCTTAGTGTCATCCACAAACTTGGAGATATTGCCTTCAATTCCCTCATCCAGATCATTCATATATATTGTAAATAGCTGTGGTCCCAGCACTAAGCCTTGCTGTACCCCACTAGTCACTGCCTGCCATTGTGAAAAGGACCTGTTTACTGTTTGCCAGCCAGTTCTCTATCCACATCAATACTGAACCCCCAATGCCGTATGCTTTAAGTTTGTATACTAATCTCTTATGTGGGACCTTGTCGAAAGCCTTCTGGAAGTCCAGATACACCACATCCACTGGTTCTCCCTTATCCACTCTACTAGTTACATCCTCGAAAAATTCCACAAGATTCGTCAGTCATGATTAACCTTTCGTAAATCCACGCTGACTTTGTCCAATGATTTCACCACTTTCCAAATGTGCTGCTATCCCATCTTTAATAACTGACTCTAGCTGTTTCCCCACTACCGATGTTCGACTAACTGGTCTGTAATTCCACGTTTTCTCTCTCCCTCCCTTCTTAAAAAGAGGAGTTACGTTTGCTACCCGCCAATCCTCAGGAACTACTCCAGAATCTAAAGAGTTTTGAAAGATTATCACTAATGCATCCACTATTTCCGGAGCTACTTCCTTAAGTACTCTGGGATGCAGCCTATCTGGCCCTGGGGATTTATCGGCATTTAATCCATTGAATTTACCCAACACCACTTCCCGACTAACCTGGATTTCATTCAATTCTTCCTTTGACCTGCGGTCCCCTGCTATTTCCGGCAGATTATTTATGTCTTCCTTAGTGAAGACGGAACCACAGCTCCCGTCTCTGCTGGCCCAATGCATGGATTTGTGCTGAATACTTTGTGTTACTGGTGAACATCTCAATCTTCACTCAAAATTCAATTTAAGTCAGTCATGATTTTGCCTAATGTTACCTAAGACAGTCTGATGAAGGGTCCTGACACAAAATATCACCTATCCATGTTCTTCAAAGATGCTGCCTGATCTGCTGAGTTACTCCAGCACTCTGTATCCAGATGATGTTTGAACCACAGTAACTCCAAATTCCAGAAGCCAGAATAAAGGTTTCTGGCGTTTTTGTAAAAACGTCAAAGGGGCTCATTTACATAATTTTAATTCACGCCAAAGCAGCACGCCAAATAAGAAAGAGTGAAGATGGGTGCAGAGGAGGAATAACTGGCATCTTCATCATTCATATGGAGTATGGCAGTGAAAAAGTGGCTGTGAGTACTTGAGCATTTATTCTTGAACTTGGCTGACTTTCAATGCATCCGCATATTGCTGTAACTGTCCTACTTTGGATTCAAAGGCGTTTCAGCCCAGGAAACCCATGCATATACCTTTATTTCACTGTAATTGTTTTTGTATATTCAGATCACCAAATCTACGAGGGGTTTATGCCCAAGCAAATTAAAAAGGAGTCTGACATATTTGAGCTGGCTTCCAAATGGAATTGTATGCTCAGTGGTTCACCACCTCTATGTGCAACCAAACTATAGAGGGTAGGTTTCTGAGTTGGAAGAATCAATACATAGCTAAAATCAAAATAAGATGCAATCAAAACTTGGAAATTCATAGATATGACAAAAAGAGTGAGAAATAAGTTAAATATCAGCATTAAATATCTTGGATTTTTAAAAAAATCTTGGCATAGATAACTATATACAAAACAATGTTCACAATTTGCTTGTAAATATGGTGAAAAGCTTAATTTGATGCAATTACCTCACTGCATATGTCATCCTGTCAGGCCGCAAAGCCCTGAGCATAATAAGCTTTTGAAGGGAGCTCTTCTTTTTCCATTCCTGTGGAAATTTCTCCTTCTCAGGGCATTCAGATTCAACAAACTTCTTCCAGCGTTTGGCCGAGCCTTCAATGTCTCTGTCTAACCCTCGGAACTCGTCCATCATGGACATAGTCTAAAAACATACAAAAGTACATATTTTAATTCATAGAGGTATCACACCAGACAAGAAACAGTAAAGACAGGTGCACAGAAAGTGCAACTGGCATCTCCACCATAAATATGTAGTATGAATTTGGATGATATCATTAAGTACCAATATATTGACATTGTTTCTCAAGTTGAATTTGACTTCATTTGAATACAGTAGGATGCTGGCCAGACTGAGAGTTAAACTGTGAGTGATTATTAAAGTAACAGCCAAATGAATCTTAGAGCCAGACAGGATGTTCTGCAAAGTGGTCACCTAATGTGCATTTGGGTTCCACAGCTAGAGAGGACTGCTTCTTGAGTATTGAATAGATAGAGCAAACTAAACTGAAGAGTTACAAGTGAATAATTACTTGTAAAGTGATTAGTGTAATTATTTCAATTACTGGGCAGTGGAAAGGAAGAGGACTGAGAGGCAGGAGTGGCATTTCCTACAATTGCATGGGAAGACGAGTAGGTTGGAGTATTCATCTATACCAATCTTATTTTTCAGCACAGCCAAATCATTCTATTAATTGGCAATTCATCAAGATTTTTTTTAAATGTGAGAATCTCTACCTATATTACCTTCTCAGATCTGAGCATTGGTGGTTTGATATATGTCAGTCAGAATTTATGAAGGAAGATCTGTAAAATACTTTAATGTTTGAGCCAAGACCACGATAAAGTAATATCAATGTCAAACTATCTGATCACATGTTGATAGACACAAAAATCTGGAGTAACTCAGCAGGACAGGCAGCATCTCTGGAGAGAAGGAATGGATGACGTTTCGGGTCAAGACCATTCTTCAGTTCCTGCATCTGCAGTTCCTTCTTAAACACTGATCACATGTTGAAACTAGTTCTAATGCAAAGGCTAAAAAAACAACTAGCATTTTTATTGTTTATAGTTCTTTGAGAAGGTTCTCTTTGATACGGGTAGAAGCGAGTTCAATACTACCTTGATGGCGCTCCAAGACTGAGTGGAGAGAAAATCTACAGGACTCTTGAATGTTTGCTCAATTGTGAATCTCAGGAAAAAGTCCAGTTCCTCCAGATCTAATTCATTGTTCATCAATAGAATCTGGCAAATTAAAGAAAAATAAATATTACTTTTAGCATTGCTTTATTCTTATGTTATACTCGCAAGATTGTCTTTTAAGCTTCTTAAGACTTCACATCCTCACTTGATCTGATATCTATGTACGTTATCAATAGGATATCAGAACTGTTCCTACGTAAAGTGGTCATCATCTGGAAGTAACAACTTGTAACGATAGAAAAAGAGCATATATCAACAGGATGAATACACCATTGGCCCCATAAACTCACTTCACCATTCATTATGTTCATGATTGAATTACCCCAGGCCTTAACTCTTCTTCCATGCCAGTTCCACATTGTCCTCAAATCTCTTATCTTTCAAAAATGGAACTGCATCTTCTTTAAATACATCCAATGATTTAACCTATACACCTTCCAGGGTAGCAAATTCTACAGATTTGTCACCTTCTTTGAGAAGTAATTCCTATGCACTTCAGCTTTAAATGACCATCCCCTATCTTACAATTATGTCTCCTTGTTCTAGACTCTCACACTGGTGGACGCACTGGTGGAAGCACTGGTTGAACTACCATGCCCCCTGAGGAACCTGTATATTACATCCCTCAATAATCCAAATTCTAAAGATTATTTAAGTGCCTGTCCCACTTAGATGATTTTTCTGACGACTGCCGGCAACTGTCATAGTCGTAGCAGGTTGCCCAAAAACCGGCTACTGGACCCCCCTACGACAATGTCTATGACAAGCTGCCGACAACCGGTGACCCAATCGTCGTGACTTAGGATGTCCACCTACGGCCACACCTACAACAACCTACGACCACACCTATGATAACCGACGTCCACCCGCGACAAGCTTCGACCCTGTCGACGACAACTGAGGACATGTGACGTCATTTTGGCCCAGTTTTCCTATAAAACGGGTTGTAGAGTACAGTTTTGAATCACTCTGCATCATGACTACCATGGAGTTAAATCAGAGGGCATTGTTCTTATGTCAAGTAGAAGAAGCCCTGCTGCTTGCAACAGCCTTCTTGCTTAAAGATCTGCAAGACAGAAGGACAAGAAGAATGGTGAAGAAGCCCAAGACGAGGTCTGTGTGGTTGAAGGCCTTGTCCCTGAAGAGACACAGGTTGGGCCTGTATGAAAACCTGATGACTGAGCTCCAGCAAAAAGATGAGGCTGCCTTCAGAAGCTTCACTAGGCTCTCCCCTGAGCTGTTTCAGGAGCTGAAGACATGGGTGGGCCCTCTCCTGGAGAAAAAGGAAACCTCCATGAGGAAGCCACTGGATCCAGGGAGATTCTATGTACTTTAACTACAGGAAGTTCCATTCCATCGTACTCATAGCTGTGGTGGATGCAAACTACAACTCTTGTTTGTGGATGTGGTTTGTGGCACACCTGGCAGTGCCACAGATGGTAGAATCTGGAGAGAGTCCTCCCTTGGGCAAGCACTGGAAGAAGGAAGAGCAGGCTTTCCTGATCCAGAACCTCTGCCGGGGGAAGACACCCCTGACATCCTCTACACACTGGTTGGTGATGACGCCTTCCCACTCAGGTCATGGATGATGAAGCCATACCCTCACATGCGGATGTCAAGGGAGCAGAGGATCTTCAACCACAGGCTGTCCAGGGCTAGGAGGGTCGTGAAAAACGCCTTCAGCATACTCGCCAGCGGATTCAGATGCTTGCTGACTACGATGGAGCAGGAGCCCAAGAATGTGGAGACCATTGCCTACGCAGCATGTGTCCTCCACACCCTGATCCGTACTAGAAGTGCAGCAGCAGCAGCCATGGTGGAGGGTGACCGAGTGGACAACCAGACAGGCAACATCACATCAAGCTCATGGAGAACTGTAGGATAGGCTGCATCGATGGTGGCACTGGAGAGATTTCCAGGAAACACCTGCAACTAGAGAGCCAAGGACCAGAGAGACCATCTCTGCCCTTACTACAACTCCAAACTCCGCAGTGTACCATGGCAGAACGACATGATCTGAAGACCAACAGCCCACACCACAAACAGAAGTCCACCACTCCAGGATGAGAGCCCACAAGAGACCACAAGAAAAAGCAATTTTCAGGGCCACCCACATCCTCCCAAAATATTTTAATTTTCTCAATGCAGTGCAATGCGTGTATTTGTGTTTGTTTTATTGATCAAAATATATGAAAAGAGGTTGCTTTTCCTTCTCCTTGGAGTCATTTTACAATGCTCAAGGTCTCCAACAAAAAATTGAGGAAGTCCACACACTTTATTTTTACCTGATCACGTGTTTATCAAAGTCGCTCCTCCTACGTCAGGAGAAGACAAGCTGCAGCAAGCCTACGGTCGCCGAAAAGCGACTTTGTACATTTTAAAATCCAGCAGCGATCAGAAAAACGCTACGACTCTTTGGGCGACTGACGAGATCGACACTGCCCCGGCGACAGTGTGGTGACTGCCTAGTCGCTGGCAGTCGCCTAAGTGGGACAGGCCCTTTACTAGTTTATCCTTTCTTATATTAGGGGAACCAAATTGTACTCAGTACTTCGTCCAGGTCCAATGATAATAATACTTCTCCATTTTTAAACTACAACCACTTAGCAATAAAGGAAAATAATAACTTGCCTTTTTAACTACTTGTTGCACCCTTGTGTTTCATGCACAAGAATACCTAGATCCCTCAGTGCTCCACACATTTGCCATCTCCATCCATTGAGACAGTAGGCTGCCTTTTGATTCCTCCTACTGAAATGCACAACCTCACATTTTCCGACAATGAGCTCCAATTGGGAATTTCAAAAGAGAACTCTATAGGCACTCAAGTGTAAACACGGTTACAGAGGAATCGAATTGAACAGATTGAAAGATAAATGGCCTCTCATGCCATAATGGTTCTATAAATTCCATGATGGTGCAACCTTAACAAAACTTCATTTAAGGGCCTGTCCCACTTGGCTGTCATTTGCGCGCCATTTACGTGACCTGGTAGTGTGTGGGTAGCGCGGGACGGGCACATGGAGTGGCATGGAGGAGCAGGCAAGCGATCGCCGAGCTTGGCCTGGGGATCCGGATCCGCCCCACTCCTACTGCCAGAGCAGGACCAAGATGATTGGAGATCGACAGAAAATGCAGGAGTAACTCAGCGGGACCGGCAGCATCTCTGGAGAGAAGCAATGGGTGACATTTCGTGTTGAGACCCTTCTTCAGACTGAAACATCTCGACCCAAAACATCATCCATTCCTTCTCTCCAGAGATGCTGCCGGTCCCGCTGAGTTACTCCTGCATTTTGCGTCTATCTTCAAATGACGTCACGTGCTCCAGATGGCTATGCGGACGTAAATGATGGCCAAGTGGGACATGCCCTTTAATCTTGTTTCATTATCACTAAACCATACAGAATGGGGTAGAACATATCATCCATATTTAATGTGCAAACTTAATTTTAAACTGGATGAATTGTACTAATGTGGTCCTAAGATATACAGCATGAAATTTTGATCTGTAGAAGTACTGGATGCGTTTTGGCTACAAATGAGTCTAGATGATGTCCACGTAGTTGTGGGACAAGTCCCACCTGCTCCTACATTACCGAGGGTGTTTTGTGCTATCTGGAGTCTGTAATCACTATAATTTACAGGCAGCACACAGATTGACATGCTACCCACATTACATTGCATCGTTGTGTGCTTATTGCATCCATGATTAGCGTGCTTATTTTGCAGGTTTTTGAATGTAACCTTCACGTTATTTAAATATTGGAATATTTAATTGAAAGAATATTCTTATAAAATAGAATTAAAATAAGCAGTAGAATACTTGGAATGGTTGAAACAGTGAAAGTGGCATGCACTGAAAAATGTATACACACCTGGAAGGTAGTGTGAGAAAGAAATACCACTTTGTCCTTTTCAAACAGACCTCTGCTAGTATAGAGGAACACAGAGTATGTGATGCAGTCAATAAGGTTTGCTACTCGCTCCTTCAGATCCTCTGATTGTTCTGTCCTTTCAATAGCTTTATGAAATACAATGTTAAAAGCCTAAAGAAAAGAAAATAAGTCAATGATGCAATGGAATTGCAATGGCTGCCATTATATCTGACACATCAGAGATCTGCTTGGCATGTTATTCCCTCCAATGTTCGCGTGCGAGTGGCTTGTGATTAACATGCCATTTTTCCTTGTGAGTCAAATCTCATGAAATTATAATTTTTGAAATTTCATTTTTTTATTTTTCAGTGCTTAATACAACACAAAATTATTCTACTGATCTTTTAACTTCAGGTTATGTCATGCATCACCACTGCTTCCCAGTAAGAAAAATAATTATTAAACTCTAAGAGCTGATTTTAAGATTGTGCATTTCTATGCTTGTATAAAATTACAGGCTTTCCAACCCACTGGGAAAAGAATGCTAGTTTTAGTGTATGTAATTTAATACCTTGAGTGAGAATTGGTAAATAGGGTTCATTTTTCTAAGATCATTGATGATGAAATAAAGAAGAGAAGCTCTTGCTGCCGCTGGCCGATAGCGTTCACGAGCCTCATTGATCTTCAGCTCATTCTCCTTTGCTTCATTCACCTGCACGAAGTATACACCAAAGCAAATATAAGCATTTCCACATTCTTTTTCTCATTTTTCAGAGACACTTGCTTCAGCGACAACGTTTGTTGAGGATTTTGAATTCAATACAGGTAAATTAGGAGAAATCTCTCTCCTAAATCAAATGCTATATTCCTCTGGAATTCCCTTTGCAAAACCCCCTGCATTGGTGTAGCTTTCCTGATCATAAGAACTGTTCTCAATGCAAATATTTTGGAAAGTTAGAATGGTCTAGAAAGGCAGCACTTAACCCTGTTAACGAAGTTAGAATAATGATTAAATGTTACTCAATTGAATAGGGCTGTTCACTGGGCGTCTGAACTCTGCTTCAGTAGAGCTCCAAATGCATCCCCAGTCCTGCTAACAGCCACAAATATGAATCATTGGACAAATATGCTTTTGGACTCTATCAGTGCTGCAAAGCTCCTTGCTGATGAAAATTTTCACAGATTTTACTGCTGGTTGATTTACTACGCGAGATTAATGTATCTACACATATGTTTCCATCCCCTGCTGAAATCCACAAATGTACACGTTCCTTTGTACCTGAATTAAAGCAGATATTTGAAGGTTGCCAGACCAGCATGATCCAGTGAGGAAGAGTCATTACAACAATTGATCCTTATCTGACCTTCTATCAACTGAACTTGAGCGGATGGTACAACTTATGATTAAGAATGCAATTTCTGAAATATGATTGATCCCCGCAACATTGGTAATAAAAATATATCATTCATTAACCTACCTTCTGCTCAATTTCTGCTGCAGTTAGCTTCGTTGACTCCAGTTTCTCCACCAGGTTGGTGTCACCCAGGAAGTTGCCCTCGGCCGCAGACAAATGTGTAAGGAGCTCGTCCTCAAGCCGTTTCAGCTCAATCTTAAAATGATTCTGGTGCTTTGTTAAGGTTGACTGTGCAGAAATCAGAATGCTCAGTGCATAGAAACAAAGGAATTTATCATCACCCAACGTTCTTTTAAAACATATATTATTGTTCCCAATATTTTCTGTTTGGATTTTGCTAATATTAAGGATGAAGCTTTATTTGAAATGTTTGCAGTATTGATGGAGAATGTTTGATGTAAATTGTTGATAACACAACCAACAGTGCTTTTGTCAAGAATGAACACCGTGAGGTAAATTTAATCCCCAAAATAGTCAGGTTACTATTGGGTGAGAATTTAAAGTTATAAACCTTCCCCTATGTATTCCCTTTTCGAGAGGTTGCAGGCAGACAACATGCTTCCAGGAATCAGTTTTGTAATATTGAAGCTGGCTCCACAGATTCAACCTGTTCTTGCATCTAGAAAACTGATAGTTCAAAAGGGAGGACAGCTCTGCAGAAAATGCAGATCATCCTGGTAAATAAATAAAAGTGTATCTCCCAGCACAGCAAGCTATCTTCTGACTGCTAAATCACCATTCCTTCACCCAGAGAACCCCACGATCATGGATTGAAAACCCTCACATATCCAATCACTCCCGACAATTCCACCATAGCATAGAGATCGGATCCCAAACCACTAGCAGCTATAGGCCTTCTTACTGAGGAGGTGACCTGCTCCAGAATGGAATCAAAATGAGTAATTGGTAGTCAAAAGTTATTTTACTTCGGAGTCACGTGAGTGACTACGTGAAGAAGACCCCGCCTGGCGCTGGATCGGCATTACGTCGACGCTATCGGCAAAGGAAGAGCTGCAGAGCGCAGCTCCAGCACAGCGGTAAGGAAACGGCCCGCAGGTAAGTAAAATTATTTTACTTCCAGGGCGTTTTCTTAAAACTCCGTAGGCTGGTAGGAAACCAGCAGGAGTTTAAATAAAAATAAAAAATAAAAATGTTTTTAAAAAATCGCGGGTAAAACGTGCGTCCCGGGGTGTAAAAAGTCGGGACAGCAGACTATTGCAGAGCTGGTTCCGATACCGGTGGCCGATTGAAATACCCGTTAGGGAGCCTTTAGTTGCTCCACAAACAAAACTTGAAAACCCAGTGCCTAAAAAGTAAAAAGAGGCTTGAAAGGCCTGAGGTTTCTAAAAGATCCTGTAAGGTAAGCCTAAAATTGGCTAAGTATGGATCTAATGGAGGAAATACTCCAAATAATATCAACCAAGGGTCTAAGTACCCAGAATATTCCCAGGCAGCCCCTGAGGGGGTTCCATATCGTGAATATGGTGCCAATTCGAATTGGGAATTTGAAACCCCAGTGCCTGGGTATGGACTGGAGAAAGTCTCCTTGAACGAGTTTCAGGAGTACCAGGGCTGTATGTGACAGACCCTGAAAGTGGTGATTGTGGTCAGAAGTACCCACCACAATGCAAATCCAGGTGTGTCTGAGGGGCACAAAGTTACTATACCTGGTGGAGGCGGTGAGGCCATGGAAGGAACCTGGCGGCCAATGTTAATTATATGGTCTCTCACCTGCCTCAAGAAGCTGTTATGGTTGAAACAGCAGATTTGCATTTAAACATGTGCTCGCTTCGGCAGCACATATACTAAAATTGGAATAATACAGAATATAAGAAACATTAGGATGCGCAAGGATGACGCAAATGCATGAAGCATTCCAAAACACCTTTAAGAAGGTACCTGGTAAATCCGGGTTTTGGGCGCCAATGTCAGCAATTATGCGGGCGCAGGAATTACGATTAAAAGAATCCTCAAACTAATTGGCATCACTGTCTTTTAAGACAAGCTGGAAGGTTGTGGAATGACTAAAGTTCAGAATAAAACAAAATATGTTAGGTTTATTCTGCAAACTCATTTGAGTTAAATTATATAAATGGAAGATTGCCATTCGGCCTCTTTTACATCCAAAGATTTACAGGACAAGCAATGTTCAAACTCCTGGTTATTGATTCGGAGGAAATCTGTTTAAGCAAATTAAGTATGGATGAAGGGGAAAAAAACTGTTGGTCTTATGAAACCCTTCAGTTGGCCAGTAGGCTGGTCATATGGAAAAGGGATTTGATTTGAGCCGAGGCAGGAGTATGATAAGGAAGAATTTCCAGCCAGCAAATCGTTTCTCGGCTTTTTGG
The DNA here is from genome assembly GCA_963514005.1 of Raja brachyura. The sequence goes on from OY740782.1 coordinate 88,893,225, forward strand.
CTAAGATTAAGCATGGTATCTGTTCTTATCAGTTTAAATCTGATACGTCCCTTATCTAGGGACCATATATTAAATAAAATAACGAATGTACACCCATATTTTGGGTAAGGAGGTAATTTCGTCAAACAGTTGGAGAGGTACAAAACTTAATCCTATTAAAGAAGGATGTTTGGATGAACCTCAGATTGGTGGTAGACTCCAAATGTTGATGATGAAGAGGTATGGATCCATTGGGACACAATAACCTTATCATTCTTCATGTTTATAGTCTTGTAATAATTCAAATTGACAAAGACGTAAGAATTTGTGTGAGGAAGGAGGTATTGAGAAACAGGAAAGGATCCACAACAATTGTATCAAATATTTCCCCAGACTGTAGAAGATGGGGTTGTAGAATCATGTTAGATCTCACACAATTAAATATATTGTCCAGTAAAATTTTTTAAAATGGACACATTCAACACTGCAATACAGCAGGTATCAACAGGTGGTTATATGGCTACAATAAATTGAAGAGATGCATATTTCGGTCCCAATTCACCATAATTTCGTAGGTAATTAAAGTTTATGGATGAGACAGTTTGTGGTACTACAAGCTTTGCCTTAAAGGATTAAGCCAGCATTTGCACTGCTTTAGGCACAAAAGTACATCGTTATGGCTTATCTAGATGACATTTAATTGTCAATGCTAATCAGGAGCCAGGTGGAAAATTAGTCTCAGCAACTACAAGTTGTTTGAGAAGTTGGGTTCCTGATCCATCCAACAAATCTAAGTTACAGCAATCCCAAACCATTGAATATCTGGGGTTTGAGATTAACTCAGTTACCATGTTGGTAACTTTACCAATGGATAAGTGTTGGATTTGACAAATGTGTGTCAAGACCTGATTTACAAACCTTATCCCTCCATCCGAGAGGTTGCCAAGGTTATTGGTAAATTGGCAGCAGCATTTCCAGACAGTAGAGTTTGGTCGTCAACATTACCAAAATCTTCAAAGGGCAAAAACTCAAGCGCTTATTCAGCGAGCAAGCCATTTGATAGGCCAATGCAATTGCCTAAGGGAACTTTATCAGAATTACATTGGTGGATTGAGAATGTTCCATAAGCTGCTAAGAACTTTGTAGTTCATCAGCCAGTAGTGTTTTTGCAAAATGACGAAGTTCTCTCGGATGGGGGGGGGGGCTACGGATAATGAGACCAGCTGTAGAGGCAGATGGGCTGTCCAAGAGGAGTTATTGTTCCAAACATATGGTATTAATTATTTGGAGCTCTTGGTAACATTTTATGTATTAAAAGCTTATTGCCCTTCATTAAAGGATTTGCATGTCCAAGTACAAATAGATTATACCACAGCTGTGGCATATATCAATCACATGGGTGGTGTCAGATCAATATCATGTGATCATCTGGTAAACCAGATGTGGCAATGGTGTATGGCAAAAAATATTTGGCTTTCAGCTATTTATCTCTCGGGGAGAGACAATGTTGTGGCAGACAAAAGATCACGAATATTTAAAGACAATACAGAATGGATGTTAATCCACAAAATTTCAAAATATTGTCAGTCGGTATGGAGTACCGGACATTGATCTGTTTGCATCTAGATTGAATCACCAATTGCCCAAATACGTGTCTTGGGGAACACGATCCAGGGGCAGTAGCGGTGGATGCTTTCTCGCTACACTGGGGAATTTGTTCTTTTATGATTTTCCCCATTCTGTCTCATTGGGCAATGTCTCAATAAAAAGCGCAAGACGCTGTCGAAGGCAATTTTGGTGGTGTCAGATTGGCCCACGCAGTCATGGTTCCCATTGATGCTAATATGATTATTGAACCATGTATGACAATTCCCAGTTGCGACAATCTGTTGACACAACCAGTAACAAAAGGAATTCATCCATTGCATGATCATATGTATTTGTTAATCTGCAGGTTCTGACTAGACCATTGCAAGAGTTGTACTGTGGGACAGGACCATGGATGTTATAGTTGCAGCTTGGAGGAATAGCACTAAAACAATATAAGTCGCATATAAGGAAATGGGAAGTTGTACACAGTCAAAGATATCTTATCATACTGCAAACATTTCAAATGTATTAGAGTTCCTTGCTGGGTTACAGTTTGATGAGCATTTGAGTTATAGTGCCATTAATTGTGCTCGTAGTGCATTGTCATCCTATTTAGGACAAATTTCAGGTCGGAATTCAGTTGGGTCTCACCCATTAGTATCCCGATTCATGAAAGAAATTTCAATAAAAATCATCCTAAACCCATATATACAGGGATTTGGGATGTTAGCATTGTTCTCACTTTGTTTAAACAATGGACTCCAATTAATTCAATGTCTTTGCAGAAATTAACATTCAAGGTGGTAAAGTTAATGGCATTGGTATCAGCTCAAAAAGAGTACAAGCTTTGCAGTTGTAATGGTTGGATTGCATGCATGTGACTACAGATAACATTATGTTTTATGTTTATGACTTGATCAAACAAAGCAGACCAGGAAGAACTGGAATGAAGGTAATGTTTAAAGCATATCCTATTGATGAAACATTGTGTGTGGTTAAGCATTTAACTCAATACATTGAGGTAACCAAAATCTCAGAGGTTCTGAGAAAGTGTTATTAATAACACACAAAAAGCCACATACAAAAGGTTTAGTTCAAACTATTTCTGGATGGTTTGTGTCTAGCAAGAATAGATACTGATGTGTTTAAATTTCACTCCACTAGGGCGGCAGCTACGTCCGTGGCAAAGGTACAGGACGTGCTACTCGATAAAATTTTAGAGGCCGCAGGGTGGTCTAGAGAAGAGATTTTCAAAGTTCTAGAATAAACCTGTTGTCACGGTGCCAGGTTTGGACACACAGTAATGGGTTCTCTTTAATGCTTGCTTTGTTTTATATTATCGATTTATATTATCGATTTATGTTACCATTGACAACATTTATCAATTTATTTTGTAATTTTCCCCTAAGATAGAGGGGTTATTATTAAAAAATTGTTCTTTTTTATGCTTAAAGGACTTATTACATAAATTGTAACAATGTCCTAAAAATACTATTTACTCACTACTGTTTTGACTAAACAGAGTCGTATGAAATGAATTTACGACATGAAAGACACAGAGCTTCAAAATCTTCACGTAGTCACTCACGTGACTCCGAAGTAAAATAGTGAGATTAAACGAGAACTTACCAGTTCGAAGTTTGATCTTTATTTTATGAGGAGTTACGATGAGGGATTACGTGCCCTCCACTCCCAACCCTCATAATGTAAATGATCATCTGGTAGTTCTAGTCTATTTTGAGCCTTACTATTTTACTTCGGCTATTGGTTTCTGTGTTTTTCATGCCGCTGCTTTGAAGTATGCCGATCCAGCGCCAGGTGGGGTCTTCTTCACGTAATCCCTCATCGTAACTCCTCATAAAATAAAGATCAAACTTCGAACTGGTAAGTTCTCGTTTAATCTCACTATTAATTAGGACTGGTTGTTTACATTAAGAATGCAGAGCTGAACTTCTCTGCACACTGAGAATCGGTGATTTTTAATTCAAATCATACCCAAACATCTACTATCAATTTAAACCAATCCCATCCAAAATTATGATCAATATCCTCTTTGAGGAAATATTTGCACTTTCACAGATGTTTTGCATGGTCTTGCTACCTTCTTGGGCCTGTTTCCCTTAGCTTTACTGTGTCAGTGAAAGCAGTGAAATGCTGCATCAGGAATTGCTGCATTGGGAAGGATGCAGCTTAACACTGCTTGTTGCAGAGGGTGCAGAGTACAAACCACCAGTACAGGCCACTCTCTGTTACTTTCATGTCTGTATGAAAATAAACTACTCTGAGTTCTACACTGCTGCTGGGATTTTTAAATTGTCACTTGCATTGAAAACGCCTGCTCCTGTTGTGACCTTAACCATGACATAACAGCATTAAATTGTCATTGCATATCAAGTTCATACCTTTTGGCAATGGTAACATTTTGAGGACTGGCATGTTAATTTGATGAAGTTGTAATTAAGTGTAAAAGCAGTGCAAGTTTTTAATGACTTGCCCAATAAATTTAGAGCAGGCAGGCTTTGGTAAAAGCAGGCCTGAAATGATTTGTATACAGCTGGCAGAGCAGCTGATCGCCAAATACCTTTTTTTTTTAACCACCTTGGCTATTCATGTCATCACCTTTATGGAACTGTGTACCTGTACCCCTAGGTCTCTTTGTTCCACAATATTCTTCAGGGTCCTACTATTTACTGTGCTTATAAGGCCCAGGTTTAATTTACCAAAAAACATCACCTCATACATAATGCATCACCTGATATGTAAAGATTATAGATCTCAAGAAACAATATGAATGTATATATATTTATGCTGGTAGCTACACACAGGTTAAAATGTCACCACTTTTACTTTGCTCTTTCCCTCTTGCCATTGAAAATTACCATCTAAGCGCTATTTTCCGAAGAACAATTTGGTAACCGATGGGCAAGGTCGTTTGAAGTCATTTATCACATTAAATAATATAGACTGTTGCAAGAAAGAAGAAAAAGCATGCAAAGGAACAGGAAAGTCTTTCACAGTTGTCCCTAATATGATTTATGTTATTCCTGTCTCATCGTGGGAGATACTTCTCAAGTAAGGTACCTTCAGGTGCTCCAGATCCGATCTTTCTATGTTGACCACTTCAGCCAGCAGCTGATCTTCAAGCCCATCCCTTGTGACAGTAAAATTGATGAGCGTTGTCTGAGCCTGCATCTCAGGCTTGTAATGAGGGTTGGCCAACTTTGTGTGAAGAATTAGTCGGAAATAGCTATTGAATTCACACTCTTTGTCACCAATCTTAATGTATCTGAGAAGTAAAAGTTTGTTTTAGATATTCATGTATAATGCAACTTTTAACCTGTTCTTTACTTTATGAAGATAAGCATAGCGGAAAAGTGGAGTCCTTACCATTTCTCATTATATTATTTAATTGTGTTATTATTTGGTCTGAAAAGACCTTCATTGTGAAAGCCATGCTAATTTAACAAACACGACTCATTTCCAAAGTACCATTTATAGAGGAGGAATGGTATGAACTGCCAGTGGTGGGAACAGGGTTATATTTTTGTTCAATGCGACACAAAACGTTTATTTTCTAATTATTTAATATTGCATTTCATTCTCAAGCCAATTGTCATTTATAACACTTAGAGCTAGATAGAATATCCTGTGCAAATTCATTCCCACATTAGCAATACTTACTGTCATCACTTCTACCATATAATGCAAGATCCAATTTTAATTACAAGCAGAGAACAAGTGAGCCTCAGACCTTATGTCCTGCTATTTGAATGGAGAGCCGTAGTCAGCATTGGTTCTTGACAGGCAGGAAATCAATTGTTTCTTTTTTTGAGCTAGCTAATAGAGGTGATTTTACAGGAGAGTTACTCAGATGGGGTGAGCATGGCCCAAACATTTCAGGGCTAGGGAGGTGCAATCTTTCCATCTCACCAGAAAACAAACTTGTTTTATTCCGTGCATTGCATTCAGGGTGTAAATGTCCCCTGCTTGCTCTGCACAGAGTTCACGTGTTTGTGCTTTGAAACGGAATCTTTCTGTTGGCAGAAATGATGGTAGTTGGTATCAGGGCAGGAAACGGGCTTAAAAATGCACTTTAGATTTACAGACTTCATCCGTGTGCTTCCTCGTGGTGAGTTATTAATGGCCTTACATTACATACACACTCCTCCTCAATTCTGGGCAATTCCTAAGCAGATAAGTGGAAATTCTGAAGTTGTATGGTTACATGCTAAACTCTGATATTAACCACAAAATGCATTTGCAATATGAAGACTCCAATCTTTAAAGCAATACACTTATTACAAGATAATAATGGAAAGTAAAATATCCAAGAATTATGGTAATTAATCTAGCTCATCAGGCCCGAGTCTCAGCAACTCGTCAGATGAAGCTAACTGCTCTATCCTGCCTTCCCTTTGTAATGTTTACTTATTTTACAACACATCCAGTTCCTCTTAAGTCCCTATATTTTTAAAAAAGTGGAATTGTAACTTTTTTTTAAACAAGCACTACCAATTTACTTACCAGCCCTGCATTAATTTCCTCTCAAGACCTTTTACATATACCTTTTCCCCCACTTTTCATGGTTCTTGCAAAGGCAATTCACTTCAGGACTAAATGCGTTCAGTGTCATGAATACTTGGTGCAGGAAGCCAAATGTCAGATCATTGCATGTCACTTATTCGCCCTTTGATTACATTATGATTGGCCATATTATACACATAGAAATAATCTCTCTGTACAGGATTTAAGACTCTCTGAAATTAAGTGGGATTAGCCACTACAATATCAAGTAGACCCGATAAGAGATGTTAATCTGCGCTTCTTCTCAAAACAGAATTATTGCACCATACATGGACCATTACTAAAACAAATTGAAGTCTTTATTGATGGATTGGGCCAAAGGGAACTGTAAGACATGAAAGGAATAATTGGTGCTCATTACTTCACACTCTACAACATTCTAATTATTATTGAAGTTCAATTCCTGTGCAAAATCCATCACCAACATCTCTGCAGCTATTACTAATTAGTGAAAAGGTACAATACAGCAATGGTAGTAACTGGGGCAAAAACACAATGAGAATGCGAAAGATGAAGCAAGAAAGAAAAAAACTACAATATTCTGATCCTAAACATTCTGAGAGCATCTTTTGCTGTCTTGCCATGGATTCACCAGAACTGTGGAGGCAACCAAGAATACACATACAGTTCATTCCACTGCAATTTTGGTTCCAGACCAGGAACTTCTTCAAATAAATTCTGACCTATGTTCTCTCCTTGTAACAACAATACCGAATTTCAGTGGTTCATCCATGAATGCATGAATACGCAAGCTAATATTATGAGCACTGTTCTTCGTGTGGGGGTTGCCAGTCACAGCAAGGCTGTGTGTTAGTTGTGCATTGGACTTGTCTGGTTGACACACATAAGTGGGTAATGAATGATGGACTGTCAGGATGCGTGCCATCATTCACTTAATTATTCGTAGCAACTCATCTTGAAATTTTGCAACCCGGAGATCTTCAAATATATTGACAAATTTGGACTTGTATTACTTTCCATTTTCCTATCCACATTCCCTTCAATGCTGGAATCACTTTTCCTTCCATTTTGGCATTCCAATTCCCTTCAATGCTCATCTAAATTAATTCCCAATTAAATTGATTAACTGCTCCTTGGACCACACCAACTTTTTTTATCTGCCATATTTCTAACTTTCCTTTCTTTCATAAACGTGATTGCAGCAAAATATGGCAGATGACTGTTTAAGAACACAAGGTGCTAGTTACACCGTGGAGGCTATTGAAACTGAGAAACAATTGAAATGGGCAATACATTGCTTTGACCGGCACAACTTTACTAAGCAACGTAACAAATAGCCTTTAGTATTTTAAGCTTGCAGTAACAAAATTAAAATTTAAGTGGTTAAAAAGAATGGTACACTCAGCAGGTTAGTGTCTTTGGAAGGAGAAATTGAGTTAATATTCAAGATCGATGTCTTTTCATTCTGAACAGTTGGTTGTGGGAATTCACTTAGGGTTTCCTCACCGTCTCACACCACCACCCCAATGTCCCAGACCTCCCATTTTGCTCTCAATCTCTGAATGCGGGGATCAGCAACAGGGGCAGCCGATATTGCCATTCCCCAGATGTGCTGGACAAGGTGGCCTTCTAGAGTCGCTGCTCTCCATGTGCTGATGGAAGTCCCACTAGGCTCTCAGTGAAGGGGTTGCAGGATTATGAACACCGGTCAATGTCACCGAGTGATGTCAATGGGGGAAAACCGAGCAGTGTTGTCAATGGGGGGGAAAACCCTCACTCAGCTATAGTGGACAATTGGCAATAATGGCCAACACTCTCCACTCCCCCACCCCTATGGTCCATTATAACCATTATCACAAGGGTTTACTGTACACAAGTAACCATAGGATATATCATGTGTTCACAAAATAGAAGTAAAAATGGAGAAGCACCTTCAGTCCAAAGTACTCTGTGCTTTCTAAATATTTATTTACGTTAATACAATTTCATATTTCTTTTACATTAAATTCAATACTGGAAATCAGTTTCAGCATTAAATGGTTTTAATTTATGTTTGTTTAAGATATTTGTAGCCAACTGGTTCTGTTTTAATGTGATATTTATAGGCCAAATTAACTGTGATTAATAAATAACTGCTTGTGAAAGACTTAGCAGGAAGTATGTGTATTTATCATTTAGCAAAATGGTACAATTTGCAATGTTTCCATTCTATTTTGACAGCATTTTATTTCTGAAAGTACACACACATCCAGAAATTGGGTCACACAGCACCATCATTTTCAGTGGAATGCAATCAAAAATCTTTTTAGCCCAGAATAAATTGCACTGGTGGTCATTTCCAGGTGAATTGGCGTCAATCGCAAAAGTAAACAGGACAATTCTGGTCACAATCCATGCTAGGGTCTGCTACGTTGCAGCAATGTGTGCCGGATGACCCCATAGAGAGAAGAAACAAAATACTCATGTCATTTAACGTTGTCTGCACTACAATTCAAATGGAACCGAATGTTGATTAAGAATCAAGCACACCGGAACAATGGATCCATGACATTGGTGACAGCCAGCTCTGTGAGGAATTTTCTTTTCAGTGTTGGAATACATGATTCTCCTGTTGTGAACTTTGGTCTTGTCCAGGAACTGTAATCACTTGCATTGCTCCTAATCTCATGCCACTCACTGCATGTGCTCCATATGCTGAACTACTTTGCCAGTTTGCCACAACTGCTGCACATTGTTCAGCTATCACAGCACAGCTGCAACAGTGGATCTCTGCAACAATTCTGAACAGCCCAAAAAATGCCAGGCTCCTAGTCTGCCACACACACAAGCAAATGCAACATTCATGGAACAAAGCAGAAATGCCACAGTGACTGCCTCAACACTGTTGAATGGTTGCAATTACAGGGGGTTCATTACTGAAGTGCTGCATGCCACTAGATGCTGTAATACTGAAGAAACAATGTCTGACTGCTACAACATTTCTGGAACAATGCTGACCTGCCACAAGAGTATTTGATAGGCAAACTGTCTCTGACTGCATGGCAGCTTGGCATTGTGTGGCAATTGTTACAGCAGTACAAAACTGTCAGACCGCCACTGCTCGCTAGATTGCCACAGTGATTGACATAAACTACCACAGATTACTGGAGGATTGCAATGCTTGTGCACACCACAGCACCTTCCCTGACTGTTGCACATGCCATGCCGCTGCAACAACTAATGCACACTGCCTAAGATGTTGTGCACACTTAGGAACTGAGAAAACAAAATGGTGTTCAACAGAGAATAGATAACAAAGTGCAGAGTTACAATGTAGGAAACAAGGAACCACAGATGCTGATTTAAAAAAAAAGACATTAAATGCTGGAGTAACTCAGCAGGTCATGCAGCATCTCTGGAAAACATTGATAGGCGACATTTTGGGTTGGGCCCCTTTTCAGACTGATGAGTTACAATGATGGGTAAGCGTCAAATTGACAAACATTTATGTAATGTTTGCCATCATGTGAAATGTTTAAATTTACAATACCCAAGCTTTCTGGTTCTCTTGTTCAGTTAAGAGTTCAGTAGCCTTGTTGCCGAAGAATTCAATGATCTAGAAGTATTGGCTGAGGTATGATTGATCAAGTTGGGCCGAAGGGCCTATTTCCACACTGTATTACTGTATGACTCTTTCATGCAAATATAGGATAATATAAGTTTGACTATGACATACACAAAAATTTGATAACGTTCTTTATTAAACGAAGTAAATAACATTACAAGGCATAACCCATTAAGTTCAGTGTACGAGAATGGTGCTGATTACCACCTATTTGCTAAGATCACTCAGTAGGTTACAAGTGTGTATCTTGATTACACTGGGTTAATCAAGACTGGTTTGATGTCCCCAAGAAACTCCAGCGTTCCGTCATTTATAGATTTAATTATGTAGGAGAAATGCAGCTATAATATGTCATTACCTTTTCTATGTACTTTGTTGATGCATAAGCTCATTTAGTGGTAAGGTTAACTGCTATCATTTGTTGTGCATGACCATTAATGTCTAAGGTTGTTTATTACATGCTGACATTTCATACATAAGTGCTCATTAGTTCCTGTAGCCTTCAACATCTTATCTCTTCCTTGTGCATCCATAATATAATCTTATTTATACAAACTTATCTTGCTTTGGTCCTTTTGAATGATTTACGATAGCCTACTATATTTTTCATGTCTAATCATGGATAGTTAATAAGAAAGTCTGCAGGCTTGACCTTGTGTTTTACTTTCGGCTAATAAGGAATGTGTATACATGGTTTATCATTATAAGCTTACTTACAGTAGGTCCTTCGTCCTGTGCACACATACTTGTAATTTCTACACATGTTAATGCTTTTGCCTGTTTCAGCAGTGTGCAGCTTCCCCCGAGTCCTCCATCAAACTGGAAAAGCCCTCAAGTTGCATTTAAAACATAAAATGGTAAAGGTCTTCTGTTTTACACCTGACTAATTCCTATTGCTTCAGTGTAAAGCATTATACTGTAAAGCATTACAGTGTAAAGCTCCTACCCTTGTGCTTTAGACCAAGGAAATAGCCACACAGAGTGCAAAGCCGAGAGAAGACATCCTATCAAATCACAGATATGAATGGAAGCCACATAATTGATAGCATAGCATGTTAGAGCTGTAGGACCGTGGGTGAGTAATTACATTTGTATTTGCTGCCTGGTTATTAACAAGATAATTAATTGATGACTTGTCAAAACACTTACCTTCCCTTTCTAATTGTGTTTTGTCCAAGTAGAGGATCGAGAACTGGATCAATTGTTTCCTCAAGATTTTCAATGAGGATGACATTGCCGCAGGATAATGCATGTTCAATAATATCTAAATAACTTCATATAAAAAGATTAAAATTGCATATTGGTAATCAACATTTTTTAGGTAACGACTGTGCTTAAATAATTAAATAATCGAGAGAATAAAATTTAAGAATTATTAGTGAATAATCGTAGTTTTTCACAGACCATTTACCCTTTCTGTCCAATGTGCAAAACTCTCAGATCACTTCCATACTTGTTTCGAATCCACTTGATCCCTTGTTGTTGTGGGTCAATCATAAGTGGCCAACGTTCACAGTTGACCAGAATAGTCGCATTTTCTGTTGACGTCCTATCGCTGGGCAATCCTTCGTTATTCCAGGTTGCAACTGTGGCATCATCGGTCAACATTGCTATAGGATCTAGTCCTTCAGTAATTGGTATGGAAACCTGAGAGAACCAGGAAAGAGTGTGTACAACTAAATACAAGATTATTTTCCTATGAACTGCCAATACATGGGACCGTTTACAGCCATTATTCACTACAGTAAGTTAAGATATTTAGATGAAAATATTTAGGAGGTTTTCTTTTAAAGTTTTTATTCTGTCAGCAATAGAGTAAATGAATAGCAATGTATGATAAGTATATACACCAAAAGTAGATCTTAAGGCAAGGCTCAAATCTCTGAAGTTAGAACTAATTTCTCCTGGGGGAGAGAGTGAGGATTTTTAATCCCCGTAATTAACAGAAGAGTGAAGTGTTGAGGAGAACAGGATGAAGTTTAACAGTTAAAATATTTCAATTCAAATCTAAAAATAGCTATGATGGAGATGAGTTACTTTAAGAGATAGGTTAGGGTCTGAATGCTAACTTTATTAAGAAGTGTTATTGTGATACTAGCGTTAGTTATCTATTTTATAGCAATTTTGGTGGCACTGACAAAGCCAGCATTCATTGCCCATCCCAAATCACTCTTTGAGATGTTGGTGGTGAACTGTGATCTTAAACTGCTGCAGCCCTTTTGAAGGTGGTGTGACTGCAGTGCTCCTGGATTTTCCATCCAGTGAAGAAGAGCAGGGCATATATTTAGTACATAATGTCTGGATAGTGCCCAAAGTGAGGGGAATCTGCAGTGTTCTACTGTGCCCACTGTTATTATCAAGGACCCAGCCCACCACATCCATGCCAATCAGTGCCTATCCATGTACATAGCAACGTAGAATAACATAGAAAATAGGTGCAGGAGGAAGCCATTCGGCCCTTAGAGCCAGCACCGCCATTCATTGTGATCATGGCTGATTGTCCCCAATCAATAACCCGTGCCTGCCTTCTCCCCATATCCCTTGATTCCACTAGCCCCTAGAGCTCTATCTAACTCTCTTAAATCCATCCAGTGACTTGGCCTCCACTGCCCTCTGTGGCAAGGAATTCCACAAATTCACAACTCTCTGCGTGAAAAAGTTATTTCTCAGTCTTAAATGGCTTCCCCTTCATTCTAAGACTGTGGCCCCTGGTTCTGGACTCGCCCAACATTGGGAACATTTTTCCTGCATCTAGCTTGTCCAGTCCTTTTATAATGTTTTATGTTTCTATAAGATCACCCCTCATCCTTCTAAACTCCAGTGAATACAAGCCTAGTCTTTTCAATCTTTCCTCATATGACAGTCCCGCCATCCCAGGGATCAATCTCGTGAACCTTCGCTGCACTACCTCAATCACAAGGATGTCCTTCCTCAAATTAGGAGAGCAAAGCTGTACACAATACTCCAGATGTGGTCTCACCAGAGCCCTATACAACTGCAGAAGAACCTCTTTACTCCTATACTGAAATCCTCTTGTTATGAAGGCCAACATTCCATTAGCTTTCTTCACTGCCTGCTGTACCTGCACGCCAAATTTCAGTGACTGGTGTACAAGGATGCCCAGGCCTCGCTGCACCTCCCACTTACCTAACCTAATCCCATTGAGATAATAATCTGCCCCCTTATTTTTGCCACCAAAGTGGATAACCTCACATTTATCTATATTATACTGCATCTGCCACACATCTGCCCACTCACACAACCTGTCCAGGTCACCCTGCAACCTCCTAACATCCTCTTCACAGTTCATACTGCCACCGAGCTTTGTGTCATCCGCAAACTTGCTAGTGTTGCTCGTAATTCCCTCTTCCGAATCATATGGTAAACAGCTGCGGCCCCAACACCAAGACTTGCGGCACTCCACTCGCCACGGCCTGCCATTCTGAAAATAACTCGTTCACTCCTGCTCTTTGTTTCCTGTCTGCCAACCAATTTTCTATCCATGTCAACACCCTACCCCCAATACCATGTGCTCTAATTTTAGTCACCAGTCTCCCGTGCGGAACCTTATCAAAGGCTTTCTGAAAGTCTAAATACACTACATCCACTGGCATCTCTTCATCCATTTTACACATCCTGAAAAAATTCTAGAAGATTAGTCAAGCATGATTTCCCTTTCATAAATCCATGTTGACTTGGACTAATCCTTTTACTTCTATCCAAATGCCCCATTATTACCTCTTTAATAATTGACTCCAGCATCTTTCCCACCACCGAAGTCAGGCAAACAGGTCTGTAATTCCCCGTTTTCTCTCCTGCTCCTTTCTTTGACAGCGGGATAACATTAGCTATCCTCCAATCTGATCTTGAATCTATTAAACATTGGAAAATGATCACCAATGCGTCCACTATTCCTAGAGCCTCCTCACTGAGGACCCTGGGATGCAGACCATCAGGCCCAGGGTATTTATCATCCTTCAGTCCCATTAGCCGACCCAATACTATTTCTCGCCTAATGAAAATTTCTTTCAGTTCCTCTGCCCCCTTAGATCCTCTGCCCTCCAGTACATCTGGGAGATTCCAAGTCCAAGTCCAAGTGAGTTTATTGTCATGTGTCCCTGATAGGACAATGAAATTTTTGCTTTGCTTCAGCACAACAGAACATAGTAGGCATTGACTAGAAAACAGGTCAGTGTGTCCATGTACCATTGTATACGCAAATACACACATGAATAAATAAACTGATAAAGTGCAAATAACAAACAATGGATTATTAATGTTCAGAGTTTTGTCCGAGCCAGGTTTAATAATCTGATGGCTGTGGGGAAGTAGCTATTCCTGAACCTGGTCGTTGCAGTCTTCAGGCTCCTGTACCTTCTACCTGAAGGCAGCAGAGAGATGAGTGTGTGGCCAGGATGGTGTGGGTCCTTGATGATGCTGCCAGCCTTTTTGAGGCAGCGACTGCGATAAATCCCATCGATGGAAGGTCAGAGCCGATGATGGACTTGGCAGTGTTTACTACATTTTATGGTCTTTTCCTCTCCAGGGGAGCTTAAGTTGCCGAACCAAGACACGATGCAACCGGTCAGCAAGCTCTCTACTGTGCACCTGTAGAAGTTAGAGAGAGTCCTCCTTGCCAAACCGACTTTCCATAATCTTCTCAGAAAGTAGAGGCGCTGATGTGCTTTCTTGATAATTGCATCAGTGTTCTCGGACCAGGAAAGATCTTCAGAGATGTGCACGCCCAGGAATTTGAAGCTCTTGACTCTTTCAACCATCCACCCGTTGATATAAACGGGACTATGGGTCCCCATCCTACTCCTTCCAAAGTCCACAATCAGTTCCTTGGTTTTGCTGGTGTTGAGGGCCAGGTTATTGTGCTGGCACCATATGGACAGTTGCACGATCTCTCTTCTGTACTCCGACTTATCCCCATCAGTGATACGTCCCACAACAGTGGTGTCGTCAGCGAACTTGATGATGGAGTTCACACTATGACCGGCTACGCCATCATATAGAGCGAGTACAGCAGGGGGCTGAGCTTGCAGCCTTGAGGTGCTCCCGTGCTGATTGTTATCGAGTCTGACACATTTCCACCCATACGAACAGACTGTGGTCTGTGAATGAGGAAGTCGAGGATCCAATTGCAGAAGGATGCGCAGAGACCCAGTTCTGCGAGTTTGGTAACCAGATTGGAGGGGATGATAGTATTAAACGCCGAGCTGCAATCGATGAATAACAGCCTGACATATGAGTTTTTGTTGTCCAAGTGGTCCAGAGCGGAGTGGAGAGCCAGCGAGATCGCATCCACCGTTGATCTGTTGTGGCGGTAAGCGAACTGCAGTGGGTTCAGGTTTTTGTCAAGGTAGGAGTTGATTTGCGCCATGATCAACCTCTCGAAGCACTTCATCGCCACAGGCGTTAGTGTCACTGGTCGATAGTCATTGAGGCACGTCACCTTGCTCTTCTTGGGCACCGGTATTATTGATGCCCTTTTGAAGCAGGTGGGAACCTCAGACCTCAGAAGTGAGAGGTTGAAAATATCCGTAAAAACTCCAGCCAGTTGGTCCGCACAGGTTTTTAGAACATGACCAGGTATACCATCAGGTCCAGACACTTTTCGAGGGTTCACTCCTCTGAAGGATTTCCTGACGTCGGCTTCTGTGACTGAGACTGAAATACCATCACAGTGAATGGGGGCTCAGGAAGGCACATTGGTGTTCTCCCTATCAAAGCGTGCGTAAAATGCATTGAGCTCATCAGGAAGTGATGTTTCGCCGACATTCGAGCTGCCTCCTGATTTTGCCTTGCAGGAGGTGATTGCATTCAGGCCCCGCCACAGCTGCCGAGCATCTGTCTCATCCTCCAGCTTCAAGCAGAACTTCCTTTTGGCCTTTTTGATGACCTTACCAAGGTCATATCTGGACTTCTTGTAGACCACTATCATCAGACATGAATGCCCGGGATCTGGTCTTCAGAAGAGTGTGGATCTCAAAGTTCATCCAAGGTTTGAAACACTCGGAAGGTTTTTGTGGGGATGCAGTCCTCTACACATTTCTTAATGAAGTCTGTAACGACTGTGGCATATTCGTTCAAGTCCGTTGCCGAGTCCTTGAACATTGCCCAGTCGACAGACTCCAAACAGTCCTGAAGTTGTTCCTCTGCCCTGCCCCCCCCCCCCCCACCGGCTCTGTACTGTCCTCACCTCTGGGGTGCGCTCTTTAATTGCTGCCTGTAGGCAGGAAGAAGCAGCACCGCGGTATGGTCGGATTTACCAAAGTGAGGGCGAGGGACAGAACGATAGGCATTCTTGATGGTGGTGTAGCAGTGGTCAAGGGTGTTTGGTCCTCTGGTGCAGCAGGAGACATGTTGGTGGAAGTTGGGGAGTGATTTTTTTAGGTTTGCCTTATTGAAGTCCCCAGCAATGGTGGTAAATGCCTCGGGTTAAGACGTCTGATGTTTGGTGACCATGGCGTGCAGCTCCTCCAGTGCCAGACGGACATCTGCCTGGGGTGGGATGTAGATCGCGGTCAGGATGATGGAGGTGAATTCCCTCGGAAGGTAGAAGCGACGGCACTTCACCGCCAGATGTTCGAGGTGCTGAGTCTGGGGAGCTGGGGGTTGTTTGTGTCTTCCTTAGTGAAGACAGATCTGAAGTACCTGTTCAACTCTTCTGCCATTTCCTTGTTACCCATAATAATTTCACCCATGTCTCCCTTCAAGGGACCCACATTTGACTTTGCTACTCTTTTTCCCTTAACATATCTAAAGTGGCTTTTACTGTCCTTCTTTATATTCCTGGCCAGCTTCCCCTAGTACTTCATCTTTTCAGCCCGTATTCCCCGTTTTGTTTCCTTCTGTTGTCCTATGAAAGTTTCCCAATCCTCTGGTTTCCGACTACTCTTTGCTGTGTTATACATCTTTTCTTTTAGTTTTATTCTATCCCTAACTTCTCTTGTCAGCCACAGTTGCCTCCTACTCCCCTTAGAATCTTTCTTCCTTTTTGGAATGAAATGATCCTGCGTCCTCTGGATTATGCCCAGAAATTCCTGCCATTGCTGTTCCACCTTCATTCCTGCTAGGCTCCCTTTCCAGTCTACCTTGGCCAGCTCCTCTCTCATGCCTTCATATTCCCCTTTGTTCAACTGCATCACTGACACTTCCGATTTAACCTACTCCTTCTCAAATTGCAGATTAAAACTAATTATATTATGATCACTACCTCCAAGCGGTTCCTTTACCTTGAGTTATCTTATATCTGGTTCATTGGCCAACACTAAATCCAGAATTGCCTTTTCTCTGGTCGGCTCCATTACAAGCTGCTCGAGGAATCCACCTCAGAGGCACTCTACAAACTCTCTTTCTTGGGGTCCTGAACCAACCTGATTTTCCCAGTCTACCTGCATATTGAAATCCCCCATCACCACAGTGTCATTACCTTTGTAACATGCCAGTTTTAACTCCTGCTGCAACTTACACCCTACATCTGGGCTACTATTTGGGGGTCTGTATATAACACCAATTAGTGTCTTCTTGCCTTTACAATTCCTCAACTCAATCCAGTGACTCAACCTTGTCAGTCCCTATGTCTTCCCTCGCAAGGAACTGAATTCCATCCCTCACCAGCAGAGCTACCCCCCTCCTCCGCCCACATGCCTGTCCTTTCTATAGGATGTATAACCTTGAATATTAAGTTCCCAGGCCCGATCCTCCTGCAGCCATGTCTCAGTAATCCCCACAATGTCATATCTACCAACCTCTAACTGAGCCTCAAGCTCATCTACTTTACTTCTTATACTTTGCGCATTCATATACAATACTTTTAATTCTTTACGCATCTCACAATTCACATCGATCCCTATTATACTTGGCCATACTCTCCTATCCCTTTGTGAGCTTTCTTTCCCGTTAATTCTGGGGTCATTAACTATCCTTTTACTCATTTTCCCTTTAACCTCATCCTTGACTATCCCATTTGACACCCCATCCCCCTTATTCAGTTTAAAACCACCATGTATGCTAAAACCATGTATGTTAAACCTATCTCCCAGCACTTGGCCCTTAGCCTTCAATGCTCAGAGAACTCCACTGAACTCCACTGAATCAGTCCTGCCATTCCAGGAATCAGTCTGCAGAACTATTATACCCCATTTGTGACAAGTATCTCTTTCATAGGTAATCGGATAAAAAATGCACTCTACACTCCGTTTCGTCTCAGTGATGCCTTATATTATTATAGCACGTCTTGCTTGTTTCTATACCATTCTCCTTCTTAACATGTTTGCTTTCAGTGATTGAAGCACAAGAATACTGAAATGGAGCCATACAGCATGGAAACATGCTGCCCAACTTTCCCACACCGACCAACATGTCCCATCTACACTAGTCCCACCTGCCTGTGTGTGCTCTATCTCCCTATCAACTATCCTTACGTTTATAACACTGACCAAGCACAAGGCAGAACCTGAACTTGAATGTGCTTGTGACCAATGTGAGAAGCGGTTCGAGAAGGCTCACAATTTGAATGTTCATATGTCCATTGTTCATCCCTTGACCCAGAATACAGATAAAACGAAACCTATTGAAATTGAATCAAGTCAGCTAAGTATACAAACATTAATTAAGCAGGAACCCAGTTAATAGTTATTCAACACTAAATGATTAGTCTAAAGAATCTTGCACCCTTTTTCAATGTCAGCAAGACACAAAGGATTAACATGAATAACTGCAATCAAGCCAGGCTCACCTAAAATAGGTAGAGCAAAGGAAAGGTTAATGTGGAGAATATAGTTCTGAGCATTATAGCACACCAGTTCCAGAGGCAAAGTCCAATGTCTGCAATGGGATAGAGGTGAATCAGGCAGAATCCTAGCAATTGAAAGGACAGTTCAGAACTCTGATAACAGAGGGCCACATTTACATCCTAGACATGCATTCAAGTCGCAGCGTTGTTTTGAATGAAGGACAGTGCCCATCCAGTAGAAATAAGGACTCAATGGAGGAAGTTCTGGATGGTTCAATAACCTTTCACCTCAGAATGGCAGAGTGACTGAAAATGGTGAGGGTGATCACCCTGTCCCAGTGTTAGCAGACTTTCAGCCTTATACATAAAGTAGAGCCACTGTGAGTTGTCAGTGGATGTGGACAACTCGGAATCCCCATTGAAGAAGGATATGTTCTTGCGCTCAGATCCTGAATATATAGAGTGCTCTTGGGAAAAAGTTCAGGTACAAGATGTGACACCCATTAAATGCGAAAAAAAAAGTTAACTGTAATGAAGCATCTTGTTCTAGAAGAAATGATGTTGTGGATGGATCAGAGTCCAGTGATCTTTCTGAAAGATATTTATCAAGTGAAGATGACAGCGAAATAAAAGTTAAGAATGGCTCTTCGGATGAGTCTTTTCAACCATATTGGAAGAAGAAGAGTAAATTACCAGTTAAGAAGTGCAATATTAAGGATGTGAAGAAACAATCTGGATAAACACATGGCCGGAAACCAAAGTCAACCAACTTGGAAAGGAAAGATTACCCCACCATGTATCAATGTCAGTATAAGGGTTGCTGTGCTGTTTACAGAGGAGTTGACGGACTTAAGAAACACATAAAAGAGCAACATGAAGAGGTGCGTGAAAGACCTTGCCCCATATCCAGGATGTAACAAGGTGTTTCTGATTGATCGCTACCAGCAGCGCCATGTAAAGCTGATCCATACAGAAGAAAGAACATCTTTGCAGATCAGGAGGAAGTGCAAAGTCACAACTTCAGAAACACAAACTACATTTGATCAACAATCTTGAAGCATTTTGAGCTCTATCGTATGACCAAGGGTCTCAAGAGAGAGAGAGAGAGAGAAACTGAACATTTTGAAACAGATGGATCTCTTGAACGAGATTATGCATAATCCAATCCAGCAAAAGAATGACTCAGACCTGGTGGGTAATCAGTGTGATGACAATCAGGACATTGATGAGAATGGCAATGATGGCGTTTCTGATGAGAAGGACGATTGCCGTTTTGTTCCCAACCCTGGCCAGATCAATGCAATGGTAACAGCAGAGGAGACAACTGCAAGGACAACTTTGACAACAATATCCCAGATATCTTTGACGTGTTCCCCGAAAACAGCGTCATCAGTGAGACTGACCTGAGGAAGTTCCAAAGGAGATGATGCAGATCATTCCTAACTGGGTAGTGCGCAACATGGGCAGGGAGTTACTGCAGAACGCCAACTCTGACCCTGGCCTTGCTGTCGGATTTGAGTTCAATGCCATCAACTTCAGTGGCACCTTCTACGTCAACACAGACCACAATCTACGGTGGCTTTGTCTTTGGCTTCCAGTTCAGCAGCCGCTTCTACATGGTGATGTAAAAGCAGGTCACCCAAACCCACTGGGAGGAGAAGCTGTCCAAACCCACAGATCAAGGTGGTGAACCCCACCATAGGCCAAGAGGGGGTAGCACCTGTGCAGCGATCTCGAAGAGACGGCCAACACCTTCAGACAGGTGCGAACTTTATGGAACAACCCCAATATCGGCTGAAAGGATTACACCGCCTGCAGGTGGCCCCTGATCCATTGACCCTAAACAAGCTTCTTCAGGATGGTTGTCAATGAAGAGAGTGAGAACTGGTTGCCATATCATTGGTTTGATGGACTTTGGGGCACTATTGAACTGGTAGCCATACCTTTGGTTTGGTGGACGTTGGGATACTGTGATACATTATGGCTTTATCATTCTGCTAATCATTGCTCTAATGCTTGCGACCATTGTGTGTACCTACCGAGGACTGTGAATGTTTGATAAAAAGGAGAGCATGAAAGAGCTAATAGTCAAATCTAATAGTCAAATATAAATTGAGTTGTTCTTCTACAAAAGCATGGTCTAATAAAATGGCTCGGTGCCAAGTCTGAATGACATGCAAATTATATGGAACACAATATGGAGGACAGGTTAGCTTTTTAATAAAGACATTAAGAATACCATGTGCTTTTTTTCCAAGGCCATAAAGAAGCCAAGATTGAAAAAAACAGCTGACGCTCCATAGATAAGTAATAACTTGTTATTGGATGAACTTGATTTTGACCCAGCTTTCCTATATTCTGAAAGGCTCAGAATCTTTCAGTCATGCCATATTCAGACTTGGTAGAGTGTTTTACTGATAAGAAAAATGTATAATTGTGCTAACTTCCCTTTGTTCTGCGAGTGGAGCCCGAGAAGCACTGAGCAGTGTTTGTGCTCATTGTAGATCTTTGCCACTCCCGTCTGACGAATGAATTAAAGATTGCCATGTTTTACCTTTAACAGTTTTTGTTGCTATCTGCTTTTTAAGAAACGAACTTTGACACAGGAGCAGGGGGATAGAGGGAGAGGAGGGGGTAGGGAAGGGAAAGTGGAGATGAGGGAGAGTGGTGGAGGGGAGAAAGAGGGGGTGGAATGGAGGGGGGGTAGTGGGGGAGGTAGGGAGCAGGGGATAGAGGGAGATGAGGGGATAGGGGTTATGGAGGGAGGGAGGGAGTGAGTGACAGGGAAGGGGAAAGGAGAGGGAGGGAGAGGTGAGGGAGGGAGTGGGGAGGGGAGGAGAAATACTAGGGAGGGGAAGGGAATGCTAGGGGATAAGGGGGAATGGAGGAGGATAGGGGTAAGAAGAGGGATGGCGAGGAATGGAGGAGGGGAGGGAGGGGGTGAGGGGAGGAAGCAGAGGAGGATTGGTGGAGGGTGGGGAGAGGGAGGATAATGGAGGAGGGGAATAGGGGACTGAAGGAGAGTGAGATGCGTTCACATTGATCTTATTTTTTTTACAAGTAATTGCCATTTTAAACTTTATAAACGTCAGTTGCGCTTGTGCAGTTGGGGGTTATGGGTGAGTGGAGGAATATTACATTGGGGGAACAGGACCCACTGGGTCCCACTTGGTCTAGTATATTACTAAAACTCTCACCTTGTATATACAACCGCACCTGTGCAGTTGGTGGAGGGTTGCTGGGCCGGGATCGCCATTTTGACCCACGTCACAACGGCGATCTCTGGCGTCACAACGGGGACCCGTCAGCCGCACCTGCACAGTTGGGGGAGGCTTGCCAGGCCGGAATTGCCATTTTCACTGAACATCGTGTTGTGTATAGGTGAGCGGTAGAATATTGCGTTGGGGAAGTGGACCCAACAAGTCCATGCTTCGTCTAGTATATCCCTCTAAAACTGTCCTATCCATGTACCTGTCTAATTGTTTCTTAAATGTAGCAATTGTCGCTGCCTCAACTACATCCTCTGGCAGCTCGTTCCATACACCCACCACTCTTTGTGTGAAAAGGTTAGCCCTTAGATTCCCTTTAAATCTTTTCCCCTTCACTTTAAACAAATGTCCTCTGGTCCTTGATTCCCCGACTCTGGGCAAAAGACTCTGTGCGTCTATCCGATCTATTCCTCTCATGATTATAAGATCACCCCTCATTCTTCTACGCTCCAAGGAACAGAGTCCCCTACTCAACCTCTCACTATATCTCAGTCCCTCAAGTCTTGGCAACATCCTCGTAAATCTTCTCTGTACCCTTTCCAGCTTGACAATACTTTAAATTCGGCCTCACATATGTCTGGTACAACTGCAACATGACCTCCCAACTTCTATAGTCAATGCTCTGACTGATGAAGGCCAATGTGCCAAGAGCCTTTTTGATGTCCTATCTACCTGCGACTCCACCTTCAAGGAACTATTTATCTGAACTTCTAAATCCCTCTGCTCTATAAAACTCCATAAACTCTCTTTGCATATCCATGTCTGACAGTCTGCTACCATTTAAATAACATGCTGCCTTTCAGTTCTCCCTATCAAAATGGACAGCTTCAGATTTATCCTGTTATTCTGCATCTGCCAAGGCTTTGCCCACTCAATCAATCTCTCTAAATCACTCTAAAGCATCTTTAATGCTCCTTACAATTCAAAATCCCAACCAGTTGAATATCATTGGCAATATTTAAAATATTACATTAGATTCCCTAATTTAAATCAGTGACGTACCTGGTGAACAGCCGAGACCCAAGCACTGATCCCTGTGAGCTCTGCTCAATACAGCTCTCCGCTCCAAGAAAGACCCATTTATTCCTACACCATTTCCTGTCTGTCAATTTTCAATCGGTGCAAAAATACATTACCGTATGTTTTAATAATGCATATTAACCCTTTATGTGGAACTTTGTAACTCCTGAATATCCGAGTAACCACTAACTTCACCTTATCAATTATAATTTTTGAAGGCATATATATATAGGGATGGTCAGCATGGCTTTGTGCATGGGAAATTGTTTCTCACAATTTTAATTAATTTGCTTTCAAGAGCGACCAAGAAGATTGATGAGGGCATTGATGTAGGCATTGCCTTCATGGAAAAGATCCTGCATGATTGGCGAGTCTGGAAGGTTAGATCACCTGTAATCCATGGTGAACTAATCAGGAAGACACAAAATTGGCACGGTGAGAGGAGTCAGAGTATAGTGGTGGTGGGTTGTTATTTAGATTGGAAACAGTGGTGCATGGCGTGGATTGATGTTAGGTCCACTGTTGTTATCATCTATAGTAAAGATCTGGATGGCAATTCTGTTCAGTCCAAGGCCTTCTCTGCCCGACACACAAACCTCATCGTACTCTGTTGGGCTCATCTAGTCAGTGGGACAGGATATATCCAGTCACTGTGATAGAAGTGTCTGGCCCACCATGTTCAAGGCTGTTGTGGAACAGTACTCTTAGTTTAGACACTTGTTACCAGATATTGAGAGAAGGATATTGCAACAATAATTACAGGGTCACATATTACATCACTACATGTATTATATAACAGAGGAAATAAAAAGAGAAAACAATAAAATCATACCGGCAAAGATTTGAGAAAAGGAAGCCACATTCTCTCTACCAATTCTTGCCGATATCCTTTCGTAAAGGGCCCCACATACGACACAAATGCAGCTGTCAGCAACACATCTCCGCACAAAGTCTTCTCTTGAGCTTCAAAGAACTGAACACAATGGGCCCAACGAACATTTTCTGACTGTGGAAATAAATTTCAATATTATCCATTTAAATGCAGAATAGGACAGGATTAATCATTTCCTAAACTATCACAATTTTAACAAGGGATATACAAATCTATACTATTCTATTATGAGGTTCTTAATAGGCTAACATTGAAGGATTACACTAACTGTCTAATTGTGGTTAATGTTAATAAAATTACTAAGATCACCCAAGTGCACAAGAAAACCATTGTAAATAATTTTGTCAAGGAAATGGAAAACACGATTTCTATTCATTTCCATACATTTGTTGTATTAATTTATTATAATATAATTTTTTATGCACTCTGTTATTAACAAAGCTAAATTAGTCCTATAAAATACAACAATTATTTTTCCAACATGTGTTAACATTACTTCACAGCCAAGCACATCATTGGGATATTCTCCCCGCAGGATCGCAAAAATCAGCCGACAGATACACCCATTATTAGTGCAGATGACAGATTGCAGCTCTGAGTCAGGCCATGAAACCTGCTGGCTGAACCAGCTTTACCTGGAGCCTATATAGTGAGGCCATTGAACTCAATGAGAGAAATCATCTGCAAAGAGCATTTTATTTGTTAATTTTTACATTGATCGTCTTGAATGTTTGTAGATGAGCGTTGTATTTTAGTCTTTCAAACATATAAATTTTGAGCCAATAAAAAAAACATTTATTTGCAGGCCCAAGTGATTTTAACTATTAGTTATTGTAGCCTTCAATATAAATGGCAGCAATGACAGCCAGTGAGTCCAGGGGCCTTATTATTTGTCGACTTTGCATTTTCCAATTGGGTTGTGATCACTAATAATAACATTCACAGAGTCTAAAATTGAAAAAAATAGTATTTGTTTGCAAAGGCACCCTTTAATTAATAATAGTTAATAATTTCATCGGCTTAATATTTTCAAAATAAATTTGAAACTGTTTAAGATGAAACAGATGTATGAAAAAAATGAAAAAGCTAAAAACAATTAAATTAACTGTCCAAATTATTCTTAACAAATAGTTAATTCAATAGTTAAAAGTTAGAGGACTGATTAGGGATGGTAGTAAGCAGGGTATCACACCAATTTGACAGAGTTTATTGATGTGACCAAAATAATTCATGAGGGCAGTTCAGTGGAAGTTGTCTACATGGACTTCAGGAAGCCGTTTGACAAAGCACCACATTATAGCCTTGTCTGGGAGTGTAAATCTCCTGAGAACCAGGGTGTCAGCCAATTGGATACAAAATTACCTTGAAGGTACGAAAAAGGTGGTGGTAGGCCATTATTTTCATATTGGAGGCCTGTAACAAGTAATGTACCACAAGGATCAGTCCGGAGTCATTATATACATTCATGATTTGGATATGAATGGTTAGTAAGATTGTGGTTCACACTAAAGTTGGTGGTATAGTAGACACTGACGGTGGTTATCTATGATTACAACATGATCTTGATCAATTGGGCCGATGGGTGGAGGAACAGCAGATGGAAATTTCATTAGATAAATACAAGGTGTTGCATTTTGGTAGGCCACATCAGGGTAGGACTTGCATGATAAATAGTAGTGCACGGTGGCACAGCGGTAGACCCGGGTTCGATCCTGATTAAGGGCATGGGTGCTGTCTGTACAGAGTTTGTACATTCTTCCCGTGACCTGCGTGCGCTTTCTCCGAGATCTTTGGTTTCTTCCTATACTCCAAAGACACACATGTTGGTAGGTTAATTGGCTTGATATAAAATTTTTAATTGTCTGCTGTGTGTGTGTGTAAGATAGCGTTAAAGTGCTGGTCTGAGCGGACTCGGAGGGCCGAAGGGCCTGTTTCCGCACTGTATCTCCAAAATAAATTAAGCACTGGGGATGTTTTAGAACAGAGAGACCGAGGAGTGCAAGCCCATAGATCCATGAAAGTGGAGAAGATGGCATTTGGCACGTTTGCCTGCATCGTTTAGAGTATTGAGTGCAGGAGTTGGAATATAATGCAACCACTGTAATGAATGTTAGTATGACCACATTTGTACAGTTCTAGTTACTGCGCTGTAGAAAGGATGTCATTACACTGGAAAGGGTGCAAAAAACATTTATGTGAATGTTACTGGGTCTGGAGGGCTTGAGATAGAAGTAGAGGCTGGTTATTTTTCTTCCTGGAAGTGTAGGAGTGAACTGGTATAGGTTTATAAAATCAATGAGTGAACTGCCACACTCTTTTACCTATGGTAATGGAAAATATAACTAGAGAACATAGGTTTAAGATGAGGGGGGGAAACATTTAAAAAGAGACCTGAAAGGTAACTACCTCACACAGAGGGTGGTGAGCAAAGATCATAAAGCAGAGCAAAATACTCCACTCCTGCGTAATCCAATGTACTGAGGTTTAGTACATAACGGAGCATAGCGGCCGCCATCTTGGAATGCTCAACCCAACTTCTGTTATGCGTCTCGCAGTGTAATTAGTGTTGTAGGGGAACACTATGTGTGCGATGTAGCTCATCTATCAATTCACATATTTTAATTACTTTTATTTTTAAATGTTTTTCCCCCTGCTTAATCTATCTGTTTCTGCCCATTTCCCTCCCATCCTTCCTCCCCAGCCCCCTCCCTTGTATTGTGCAATTTCCCTTGGATTACTTTAACACACACTGTGCATTAATTTGAATTTAACATATATATAAATATATATATATGAATGTGTTTGTGTGTGTGCGAGAGACAAGATAGAGATAAATAGATCTCAAAGTTCCTTTGATTTAAAGCAACACTCTATTTCTCTCTTATCTTATTTGTCAGATGATGTACATAAACCATAAAGGCAATTATATTTATAAATATATACATATAAATATATGCATATATAAATAAATATATTAATTCACACACACATATATATAATAATAATAATATTTTATTGTCATTACACATAAGTGCAACGAGATTTGGTTTGCAACTTCCATCCGATGTCATAACTTAATCGACAAATAAAATTTACATTTAAATACCCCGAGAACAAGGTTTGTAAAAATGAACATTTGACCAGTAACCAACACAGACTAAAGTGCAAGGCCGGGGGAGACAGTTCATGGGGGTGGGGGGAACTCAGCAGGGCCGGTTCAGAGCCGCTATAGCTCTGGGAATGAAACTGTTCCTGAGTCTGGTAGTGCAGGCATAGAAGGCCTTGTAACGTCTGCCGGAAGGGAGTAGTTTGAACAGTCCATTATAAGGGTGAGAGGAGTCATTATGTATGCTGATGGCCTTCCTGAGGCAACGTGTGTGGTAGATGCCCGCCAAGGCTGGTAGCGGTGTCCCAATAATCTGTTGCGCTCTGTGGACAACGTGCTGAAGAGCTCTCCTCTCCGCCTCCGTGCAGCTGAGATACCACACAGAGATGCCATACATTAGTATGCTCTCTGTGGGGCAGCAGTAGAAGGTCGTCAGCGGCTGTTGGGGCAGACCAGTCCGTTTCAATGTTCTTAGGAAGAACAGTCGTTGTTGTGCCTTTTTGACCAGCGCAGCGGTGTTGGTGGACCATGTGGGGTCCTATGAGATGTGAGTGCCCAGAAACTTGAAGCTGGACACTCTCTCCACACTGTCTCCGTAGATGGAGATTGGGACGTATTCCCCATTCTGTGACCTCCTGAAGTCGATAATCAGCTCCTTGGTCTTGGAGGTGTTTAGCGACAAGTTGTTCCGTGAGCACCAGTCCGCCAGGTTCTGCACCTCCGCTCTATAGTTTGTCTCATCACCGTTGGTGATCAGCCCGATCACCGTTGTGTCGTCTGCAAATTTGACAATGGTGTTGTTGTCAATTGCAGGGACACAGTCGTGGGTGAAGAGGGAGTAGAGCATGGGGCTCGGTACCCAGCCCTGTGGTGTGCCGGTGCTCAGGGTGATAGTGGAGGACAGGTGAGGCCCCAGTCTCACTGCCTGCAGTTGCTCCATCAGAAAATTCAGGATCCAATCGCATATCAGTGAGCTGAGGCCTAGCTGGTGGAGTTTGGTGGTGAGCTTCGTGGGGATGACCGTATTGAAGGCAGAGCTAAAGTCAATGAAGAGCATCCTCACGTAGGTACCCTGTCTTAACAGGTGGGTCAGGACAGTGTGAAGAGCCACATATTATATCATATATGTTTATTATATGATATATATATATATATATGATATATATGTGTGTGTGTGTGTGTGTGTGTGTGTGTGTGTGTGTGTGTGTGTGTGTGTGTGTGTGTGTGTGCGCGTGCGTGTGTGTGTGTGTGTTTAAAAAAAATGAACACAAAAATGTGACATATGGGGTCAAATTTCAAATTCCTTAAAAAAGTTGACAAGCACCTTATTGGGTTCATGACTAACATAGTATCAACAAAAAATACGGGAAAGATAGCATATTGATGGCAAGTTTCCAAAAATGGCATCAGAATACACAAATACATTTTGTGTAACAGTTGTCACCTGGTTGGCACAGTAAGTGCACGTGTTTCTTATTCCTTTCTATGTTTATGAATGCCACATGGAACAATAAAATTGCAAACACCATCTCCATATCATTCACCTGATCTTGTAGTAGAATACAGGATCCATCTGAGTGGACACCGCAATGCGCGTTGCACATCATACACACAAACGTACGTTGCAGTGGACACTAAAAAATGTCAGTTTTGGTGTCCCAGAAAACGAGCGTTACATTATAAGCGAAAGCCAAACATTTTCACCGATGTGATCTAAACGGTACATAACCTTATGGTTCTGAGCGACATAGATAGCTGATGATTCGTCAGAACGTTTGAATTGGGCTGTTTTTTGGTAAGTGAAATGTCTCCATAACAGTCGTTGTGGAGCTTCCCGAAGTTGACACGAAGGAATGAAGTTAGTGACTTGGTCCGTACAAAAGGTAAACAAGAGACAGTGTGTTGCCTAATTGAAGATTGGGTCAGTTTCTTTGATTTGATGACCAATTGATGGAAAAAATATATATATGTGATATAGATGTATGTATGTATGCATATATATATATGTGTGTGTGTATATATATATATTTGTTTAGCAACCTTTTTCTTTCAATCTCTCTCTCTCTCTATATATATACACACACACATGTATATATACACACATATATATATATACACATATATATATACACATACATATATATATATATACATACATATATATATATGTGTGTGTGTGTGTATACATTTATATATACATATAGAGGGAGAGAGAGAGATTGAAAGAAAAAGGTTGCTAAACAAATTATTAGAGGAATAAATATATGAAATCCTAATATTGTGAATAAAATATCCATGTGGTGCATACATACCTACATTTTTAAATTCAGCTGATAAGTTGGACAAATATCATGGGGACGTTCGCTTTTTTTTGTGACATGGATTATTAAAATGTGAATGTCTCATAACGACACATTTGTGGGTCAGCAGTATATTCCACCAACCCCCGCAGTTTCAAATAATTCTAAATTGAACTTCATAAACAAGGAAAACACTTTTTATTTCCGTCATTCATGGTGGTATTTACATAATTTAAATTATTTTGTATGCGAGATATACAGGGTTGCTGTGTTTCACATATCAGCTAATCAATGAAAGTGATGTAAAATTGCGGTGTAGGAGATCTTGTTGACGAGTTTTAGGAAATTAGGAAAAGGGGAGATGCAACGAGACCTGGGTGTCATGGTCCACCAATCATTGAAAGTAGGCATGACGGTGCAGCAGGCAGTGAAGAAAGCAAATGGTATGTTAGCATTCATAGCGAAAGGATTTGAGTATAGGAGCAGGGAGGTTCTACGGCAGTTGTACAGAGTTTTGGTGAGACCATACCTGGTGTATTGCGTACAGTTTTGGTCTCCAAATCTGAGAAAATACATTCTTGCCATAGAGGGGGTACAGAAAAGGTTCACCAGACTGATTCCTGGGATGTCAGGACTTTCATATGAGGAAAGACTGGATAGACTTGGCTTGTACTCGCTAGAATTTAGAAGACTGAGGGGGGATCTTATAGAAACTTATAAAATTCTTAAGGGGTTGGATAGGCTAGATGCAGGAAGATTGTTCCCGATGTTGGGGAGGTCCAGAACAAGGGGTCACAGTCTAAGGATAAGAGGGAATTCCTTTAGGACCGAGATGAAGAAAACATGTTTCACACAGAGAGTGGTGAGTCTCTGGAATTATCTGCCACAGAAGGTAGTTGAGGCCAGTTCATTGGCTATATTTAAGAGGGAGTTAGATGTGGCCCTTGTGGCTAAAGAGATCAGGGGTATGGAGAGAAGGCAGGTACAGGATACTGAGTTGGATGATCAGCCATGATCATATTGAATGGCGGTGCCGGCTCGAAGGGCCGAATGGCCTACTCCTGCACCTATTTTCTATGTTTCTAAGAATGGGGAAGGAAGGGGTGGTAGTGGTGGGGGGGAAGTAGATACCTAAAATTGGAGAATTCAATGTTCATACTGTTGGATTGTAAGATACCCAAGCAGAATATGAGGTGATATTCCTCCAGTTTGCTGTGGCCGCACTTTGGCAATGGAGGAGGCCCAGGACAGAAAATTCAGTTAGGAAATAGGAATTAAAATGGTCAGCAACCAGGTGATCCAGCAGGCCTTGGTGGACCGAGTGTAAATGTTCAGCGAAACAGTCGCCGAGTCTATGCTGGGTCTCACTGATGTAAAGTAAGCTACATTGGGAATACCAGGATCAACTCTATGGAATGAAACTCAGGATTTTGTTGAGTGGTGGATAACAGTGCAGTGAGAGTGTGACAAGAATATTTCATTGCAGTGGAACTGGGACAATGAAATTGATAAACATGGAGCAAGGACCTATATATGACAATTATATGACAATTAAACACACTGGGCTTCACTACACTGTAATTCATCATTTACAAAAATCCTGAGATTCATACTCTGTTATCGCCTGCACGTATTAAGAAATAATCTCTACATATCTGTAATGTAATATATATATACAGAGGGTAGTTGAGGCCAGTTCATTGGCAAAATTTAAGAGGGAGTTAGATGTGGCCCTTGTGGCTAAAAGGATCAGGGGTATGGAGAGAAGGCAGGTACAGGATACTGAGTTGGATGATCAGCCATGATCATATTGAATGGCGGTGCACGCTCGAAGGGCCTACTCCTGCACCTAATTTCTATGTTTCTACATGGGAATGACCGCACCTGTAATGGGCGAGCACTTTTGGCGCTCTGACTCTGTCAATCCGTGCACTCAGAGTAAGATTTTTCATTTTCAAATGTTGGCAGGTATGATATATATATAACTAAAATTTTCATCTTGTTTGTTTGTGTGCGCGATATTTCAAAAGCCCACCATAATGGTACACGATAGCGCTACAGTTTTTGGCCCACCTTACTCACCATTGTCCTGTAATGTAAAAGAAACAAGTTTCATTCGGATTGATGTTATATATTTACACGTTATTGACATTTTAAACTTTACAAAAATACTTTTCAAACTACGTTTCCACTTGCCCTGCCCGTTAGCCATGTTCAATGTCACAATGGGATCCAGAATCTCATTTACATTTTTAAAAATCGTGATTTGCAAAAAAACTCAATTTTAAACAAATTCTTCCAATTTTCATTAACGGCTAACATTGTGTTTAGGTTATTTTAAAGAAAAGAAAATGTGATTTTCATTGAGAATTTCATTAAAAAAAACCCATTGCAATTTTCATTTTGGGGGGTGGGATAGGGGGGAGGTGATGAGTGGAGGAGCAGGGGAATAGAGGGAGCAGAGGGGGGTAGGGTGGGGAAAATGGGAAGGTGATGAGGGAGAGTGGGGTAGGAGGGCGAATAGATGGAGAGGAGGGGGAATGGGGGAAGGTAGGGAGTGGGGGATAGGGAGAGGAGGGCAGTGGGGTAGGTGAGGAGGAAGAGTGGGGGAGTGGGGATAGAGGGATGAAAGGGAGAGGAGTTATGGAGGGAGGGAGGGAGTGACTGAGGGTAGAGGAGAGGGAGAGAGGTGAGAGAGGGATTGGGAAGGGGAGGAGGAAGGGGAAAGTAGAGGGAGGGTGAAGAGGGGGGTAGAGAGTGGTAGGGATGAGGGGATGCGCAGTTGGGGGCCATGGGTCAGTGGTGGAATATTGCCTTGGGGGGCAGAGCCCAACGGGTCTGCAACTGGTCTAGTATATACTATTTTTACACATTTGAAATTCCATAGAATTGAACCAGCTTCTGCTGACCTAGTAACCAGTTCTATCTACCCTTTGAATTTAATATGCAACTGTTACAACCGGGGAGCTTGGTTACCAACAACTATCAATGGGGAGCTACAAGCTATTGTCAAAGTGAAATGCTAAATGTCAACTGCAAAACTTGAATTTTACAAAGAGTTCAAACGCTAAAAACCTCTAAGTTCATCCACTCACTAAAATAATTACTCTCTTTCTACAGAGAAGCACCAGTCTGTCAAACTGGTCCGCATGCTAGTTGCTACATGTATTTTCAAAGCCCTTGTGTTTTATACTAGCAAGATTCTAACTTTCCTGTTCAGCAGATAGCAGAACAGCATTCTGTGCTACATTCACAAAAGAAACAAAATATTTAATTTATATGTATTTCGTTTTAAAATATAGATTACAGTACAGCATAAATTCTGGTTAGATGCACAGAAAGATGGGAAATAACCATGATGGTATTCAAAAACTGAAATGTATGGTGAAAATACGTGAATGTGATATGTAAACATTCTGGAAAATACTGATTTAGTCAATTGCTTATTTAGTTCCAAACAAAATGCATGTTTAATTGCTCCTCACAATATTTAATAACAAATGATTGTATTCACTTTTAAACAAATGTTTCAGTTAAACTATTGTCATCATTTTTGTTCCACGGGGAACAGCCAATAAAGTGCAGAAGTTGATCTTGTATATGGCTTTGAAAGTTTGGTGAAAATATTCACTATTCATTAATTTAGATTCTAGTTTGAGCAGTAATAATTTTAACATACCATCCTTACATAATTTATCTTTAATGACACTTTTGCAACAAGGGGTTAGGAGCTATTTCATGTCTTGCAATAAATTTTCCGACAGTTAAAAATCACTATAATTTCATCCTAATGTGTTATAGATTACACATAATGTCATTTAGTCTAAGGTGACCCTTTCTAATTTTCAGCAGCTGTTCGGCTTGGAAGCAAGTTAATGATTAAATATATACTGGGGTCCTTCCATATGATTTATTAACCAAATGCTTTGCTATGATATATAGACAAAGTCATCTGTCTTGAAATCATTGAAAGGCTTTAAATGCACTATGTCTTTCAAACTAGCTCCATAATTAATGCTCTGTCATTAGTAGCCTGCCATTCTAATCTAAACAAATTAGTAACATTATTACATTTATCAGTGTTCAAATTGTGTTTTTTGTAAATAATGTACGCTACACAGAATGTGACTATACCATCAAATTTACGGCAATATTATTGCATTTATAATTTATAACACTGATTAAAAAATTATTCTATTGGATACCCATACTCAGCGTGGTATTTTTGTCACTACATCTGAAGGTGCGTATGCAATACCAAGCATGCACAGATTAGTTTTGACGAGCATAATTAACTGCTATAAAGAGGGCAAAGGCTGCAAAATTAATTTGAAGTTTTGTCATCAAGCATAACACAAGTTTTTTTTGCAGGGCACAGACATTTAAGCCCCACATAAATAGTAATGCATAATTACACATTATGGGAAGAAGTATTTTTGCTATTCTAGTAAAATAACGTTAAGATTTATTGATTTCATATGACACCTTGCCACATCTAATGATGTGGATATATAACAAAAAAAAAATGCATTTATCTAACTGCATGTGTTGAAACAAAATCAAAACATACCAAGGTGCTTCAATGGACAAAACATAGACATTGAGCCAATCAGGAAACTTTACAAAAGATAATCAATATCTCTAACTTCACCTTATTCTAGAAATCAGATAACGAGGTCACTTCATCAAATTCATCAGGGCATGTTATTAAACAATGCTGATTAAGGATTCTGTATATCATTAAGCACCAAACTGCAATTTCAGCTGTACCTCAAGTGGCACACTAGTTGAGATTTTTATTCAGATACAGGTAATGAAAGAGGAAAAGCTTTTTTTATATTACTCTCTCATAAAATAGGAAGCATATGTGTGCATTTATGGGTCCTGTAAAGAAAGTTTTTGGCCTCCAAGTGTCCCAAGTTCCCCCCTAACCCCACAACTCACAATATATATCTAATTGATAGTTGGCTTCTACTAAGCCTCTGTACGGTGCTGGCCCACAGTTTCCTGCTACATGTAATTTGGCTCTTGTCTGTTGGCCATCTCCAGTGTAATTTCCTGCCTATTTAAGAAACAGAGCTGACCAGCAGCATTGCCAATGAGTCTGGTGTTAAAACTATTAGCACCCATGCTGCCCAGGTCGAGTGTATTTGCCTTGCACTCGGCCTAATTCCACATTCTTTTTAAAACAATTAATTTTCAACTCATCAGGAAAATATGAAATAGCCCAGGTAAACAGCCTTGCAGTGTTGGTCATCTCATTAATCACTGGGTAATGACCAAAGATCGTGATCTTGGGTAATGACTGCCTTTGATGATGATAATATAAATTGGATAAATACTAAACAGACAATTGGATTTATTGCTGCAAAGAGGACTGAAGGGCCAGTCCCACTTCCAACCGCGGAGCCCTATGGAGCTGGTCCCGACATCATACTCTCCAATCAGCTGGGCAGGAGGCGGGCCGATTGAATTTGGACGTCGCACGGCGTTCGGCGATGAAGTCATCACGCAACGGCACGCCGGGCGGTGAAGTCATTGTGCAACGTCACGCGCTAGGCGTACGCCGTCCAGACGCTGCGTACGGCGTCAAGACGCTGTGTACGGCCTCAATGCAGCTGGGGGCCGACAGGCCATTGCCGCGCGGGATTTATGAACAGTGTCAGTTTTTCAGAGCCCCACGCAATGTCGGGACCAGCCCTGCATAACTCCACACGGCTCCGGCGATCAAGTGGGTCCAGCCCCACGAAGCCGTACGGCTCAAGCGATCACCTTAGGTCGCGCTCGGCGCATGCAGTCGCATGCTGGTGGGACAGGCCCTTTATGGAATACATCAACCTTAGAGTAAATTTCTGAACTTCTCTCTGTTTTCTGATTGCTGAAGATGCTATCTTACCTCAAGTCCCTTGACAAGTCTATTTGCTAGTTCAATTGTCCTGTTGGTCCGATTTACTTCACCTTGACATCGTATCTTTTCTGTCGTAGTTCTTTCAAAACTTGACTTGAGTTGGCATAAATTAACATCGAGATCCTGTACACAGACAAAAAGAAAATCAAGTTTACTTCAGAGATACAGCATGGAAACAGGCCCTTCGAGTCCATGTCAATCATCGATTAATAATTCTATATGATCTCACTTTCTCATCTATTACACTCCAGGGTAATTTGCAGAGGCCAATTAACCTACAAACCCATGAATCTCTGGGATGTGGG
The DNA here is from genome assembly GCA_963514005.1 of Raja brachyura. The sequence continues at coordinate 88,928,486 of OY740782.1, forward strand.
TGGATGTGGGAAGAGACTGGAGCACCAGAGGAAACCCACATGCTCACAGGAAGAACGTGCAAACTCCGCACTGACAGCACTCGAGGTCAGGATCGAACTTGGGTCACTGGTGCTGTGAGAAGGCAGCTCCACTAGCTGCACCATTGTGGCATACATTGTTGTTGACAAAAAAATTATGTTTAATTGCTGTTGAAGCAAATATAGTATTCTGGGCTATTTAGAGTTTGAGACGTCAGACAATTTGACGTCTTGATTTAATCTTCCTTTACACTATAACAGAGGTGAAAACAGAGGTAAAACAAGAATAAATAATAAAGAGCAAAGAAATAAGAATGTGAGAAACATTCATATCCTTCCTTTGGAGTGATAATTTTTTATTGCTCTATTATATGCTCTAATTATATGCTCTAATTTCATGAATTACACTAAATCAATTAATTTCAAACTCAACCCAAGGAAATTAAAACCAAATGCAGTCGGTGTTTTATCTCTCATACAGCACAGTAGTGATCTGACACTACGTTAGATCATGTTTTCCTATCTGTTTACATGCAGGCGAAATAGGATACAGTCATAAAAAAACACCATTAGTGAAGAAGATGGCACTGGCTACCACCGATTGGTACAACATCTGCAGCATCTTACTGCAGACGTTGAAGGAGCGGAGCCTTCTCAAAAAGTACAGCCGGCTCTGTCCCATCTTGTACAGGGCCTTAGCGTTCCAGGTACACTCTAAGGTATTTGTACTACCTGGTAAACTGCACATCTACACCATTGATGGAGACAGGGGTGTTCCTCTCCTCCTAATGTCCACCATTAACTCCTTAATATTGTTAGTGTTGAGCTACAGGTGATTCAGCCACATCACTCAACAAAGTAATTGACTGCACCTTTGTATTCAGCTTCCCAACCCTCAATGATGCAGCCCACAATTGCATAGTCATCTGAAAACATCTGCAGCTGGCAGGAGTCCGAGTTATATCTGAAGTCCGAGGTATAGATGGTGAACAGAAAGGGAGAGAGAATCATCCCCTCTGGAGCCCCTGTGTTGCCCACTACCATGTCCGAGACATTGTTCTGTAGCCTGACATATTGTGGTTGTCCAGTTAGGTAGTTGGTGATCCAGGACATCAATGGAACATCCAATTGTAACATAGTAATTCTTCATTAAATGGAGGCATGCTGATACTGATGTTATTTCACAAGTAACATGGTTAAAATGTATAATACTGTTCAATTTACCAGTGTCCTTTATAATTGCAATGTGAAATAATAGTCATAGTGCTAGTGATTTTGGAAATTATTTTTCTAAATGCATGTTGTAATCTGCCTCATCCCCTCTTTCCCTTCTTCAAGCAGCATTCTGTCCTCTGGGCTACATGCTCTCCTGAGGATATCGCATCAATTCACCCATTTATGTGGAATAGGAATCGTTTGTACAGACATTGATACACCAATCCTTCGAAACATTTTGAAATTTTAAACAACTATTGAAAGCACCAGAAATACCAGAAGAAATCATGCAGAAGGGCTTGGAGGTATGGTGAGAGTGGTGGTGATTGGTGATGGTAGGCCCCAGAAATAGCCACATTTAAGTAACTTGTTTGCTTTCACTAAGATTTAGTTAAATAAGAATCAATAACAAAATGCAAGCAATTATAAACACTTTATCTGTTTCAACTGATGCTGCTGGTCACACTACATTAATTTAATTGTCACATTGTTTTGACTGCATTATATGATCAGGAGCCCCAGTTCCCATCTTCAGTGTGCAAAAGACCTTTGAGCTCACAAAACATGGAAATAGTGAATGCAGATCATGCTTCATGGATGATTGCTCCCATGGCAAAAAAGAAAAGAACAATTAGTTCAAATGCATAAAAGACAAAATTTCTGTTATTCATATGCTTCTTACATAAAGACAAAAACATCTATGACTCAGCTACACCTGACCTAATTTAGTCACCAAGACCTTGACGGTAAAACTGAAGAGCTGTGATTATCTATGGAGATTACACACTGTGATGATGCATCATAATTATACCTATATGCATTCCTTAGATAATCAACATTTTCACTGTTGTATCAGTATTACCATCTGTAAAGTATAGATCATTGTCCTTTAACATTATCCTGAAAATACAAATAAACTTCTCTTGTCAACATCTGTTCATTATTAGCGTTAATCAAAAGATTGTCTGCAGCACACTTCCACACGGTACAATACCTCTCCAGTTGACGACTTGCAGCTTCTCCTCCGAACATGCATAAAAGCAGCTGCTCTCGTGTATTCTGCTCAATGGCTGAATATGGAGCAAAGCATTGTCAACGTGTTCACTGTAGCACGAGGATGGTGGGTCTTACAGTTAGTATCCATAAAACAAATTTTACCAATCTGCCCCCACTGCACAGCACCATCTCCCGATAATAAGAGTCCATGATGAGACCCCAAGACCATGGACCACTTCCTGTCAGGAGTCACTCTCAACAAAGACAGTCTTCAACGAGGACATTTTCCATCACCTGCTCCATGTTTGCACAGGCTTTTGCCATCTGATGTAAAATGTCTAGAGATCAAGATCTTAGTGAACACACAAAGTCAATGGATCTACCTTGCAACAATGATGTCCAAACATGTGAGTGCTTCTGAGTCAATGGTATCTCGGCAAAATTCTCCAAATCAAACAAATGCCAGTGGCATCTCCCTAGCCAATGTCGTCAGCGTCAAAGGCCTATTTATACTCAGTCAACTCCAAACGCCAGACGTGAAACAAACACTCTCTTCCAAGCAATTTCAGGACATAACAAAGAACAACAGAGGATTTGCTTATGTCCTTAAGGCCTCTTTGAAATGATCAACGGAAATCCCTGACTCATGACTGAACTAAACAGTAGAGGAATGACCTTTTTTAGAAATAATTCCATTGGTTCGCTCATTCCTGGGAACACACATGCAAAGTAAGGTACCATGTCATCATAAGAAAAATATCAAGATATATTTTTCAGTCTTACAATTGATTTTTTGGACCAATTTTTGGGAAACGTTTGCAGCCATGGTTTCTAATCTAATCAAAATAATAAATAGAAAATGTTGGGTCTACTCAGAATGATTACCCAATCTACTTTTATGCTGCCCTTGCACTTTTGTTTATCTGTACTTTCTCTGTAACACCATATTCGGCACTCTATTGATTTTCTCTTTTGCACTACCCAATATACTCATGTGAGGTGTGATTTTTCTGAATTTTAAGCAAAACTAAGTTTTTCATTGTATCTCAGTACACATGACAATAATAAACCAATAATGAATACAAGCAAAACACTCAGAAACAAAGTACCTTGCACAGACTGCTACATTGCATGTCTATTACATTGCATGTCTATTACATGCAACCAAGGATGAATGTCTACCATTTCATCTCTGCATCTGTTTGGTTGTTTTCTTCCTAAATATTAGATTCCTGAAAAACGTAATGGTGATGAAGTAGACCTGATTGACTAAATCTGTACTTTATTCCAGATTTACTCATACCCTACATTGTTTTACTCTGAAGTACTTACTGAAAGTTTCTTTCTGATGATTTCCAGCTTTTCAGTGGCTGTTGCCAACTCAGAATTGGCTTGGGTTCGCGCCTGGCGCTTTGGCTCCACATCACAGTACACCTAGCAGTGACAAAAGATTCAATCAGCAACTTGCTATGAGAAAACATTCTCAAAACATATGCAACTTCCAAGCAACTTCCACTGCTTTGGACGTTTATTGTTCTTCTGTTATTAACCTAACTAGTGATAGCCTTTCATGAACTATAAAACTTTTTTTTGGCTTTTTCAACCTTTTTTCAGTTTTTACAAGTACATTACATACAAGAGTACAGAAGTAATGTGCTTGGTTCGCAGGTTCTTATCAATTACAAAAAAACTGCATCATTAATCTATCTGTGTAGGAAAAAACTGCAGATGCTGGTTTAAATCAAATATAGACACAAGATGTTGGAGTAACAGTGGGACAAGCAGCATTTCTGGGGAGAAGAAATGGGTGACGTTTCAGGTGAGATCCTTCTTCAGACCTTCTTCATTAAACTATCTGGCAGTTTCAAGTTCGTTTTCTGGTTATAGGCCAGAAAACCTTTAAACTGTCAGATTGTTCAATGATGCACATTATTTAAGTAAATATTCTTTTAAATAATGGAATTAGAGCACAATATCCAGGCTGGAAGAAAAGTGGAGACATGACAAACCCTGGCAAGTGATAGCTGGATGCAAGCGATGTTTGATAAACAGATGGTTGGATAATGGCGAGAGATGAAAAGACAAAAAAGAGTGAGATAACAATTCACACCTTGTCTATTGTTAAGTGAGCGGAAGGAATAAAGGTGGAAAGGGATGGAGGAAAAATCAGGATGGAAGAAGGGGGGAGGGTGGCAGGGTTATTTGTAAGCTAGTTCCTAAAATTGGAAAATTCAAAGTTCATACCGTTAGGTTGTAAGCAAATCAAGTGAGCTAAAGGGTTCAGTGAGCTAAAGGGTACAGTGCTTTTTAGTAAAGGTTAGTTTAAAGGATTAAGATTTTTATAGTGTGAGTTGATTTAATTTGGGGGTAAGCCATGTCATTTGAGATCGGCCCCATGGTTTGCTCATCCTGCAACATGTGGGAGATCAGGGATATTGTCGGTGTCCCTAGTGACTACATTTGCAGGAAGTGTGTCCAGCTGCAGCTCCTGGCAGACCGCATTGAACAATTGGAGCTGCGGTTGGATTCATACTGGAGCATCCACGATGCTGAGATGCTCGTAAATAGCACGTACAGTGAGTTGGTCACACCGCAGGTTAAGCGGCGAGAAAGGGAACGGGTGGCCATTAGCCAGCGTAGCAGTAGGCAGGTGGTGCAGGAGTCCCCTGCGGTCATCTACCTCCTAAACAGATATACCATTTTGGATACTGTTGGGGGAGATGGCTCATCAGGGGAAGGCAGCAGCAGCCAAGTTCATGGCACAATTGGTGGCTCTGCGGCACAGGAGGGGAGAAAGAAGAGTGGAAGGGCTATTGTAATAGGGGATTCAATAGTAAGGGGGATAGATAGGCGTTTCTGCGGCCGCAAACGAGACTCCAGGATGGTATGTTGCCTCGCTGGTGCAAGGGTCAGGGATGTCACTGAACGGCTGCAGAACATTCTGGAAGGGGAGGGTGAACAGCCAGCTGTCGTGGTGCACATTGGCACCAACGATATAGGTGACAAATGGGATGAGGTCCTACAAGGCAAATTTAGGGGACTGGGAGATAAAAGTAGGACCTCAAAAGGTAATAATCTCTGGACTCATACCGGAGCCACGTGCTAGTCAGAGTAGAAATAGGAGGATATTGCAGTTGAATACGTGGCTTGAAAAATGGTGCAAGGGGGAGGGATTCAAATTTCTCGGGCATTGGAACCAGTTCTGGGGGAGGTGGGACCAGTATAAACAGGACGGTCTGCACCTGGGCTTGAAGGGAACCAATGTCCTTGTGGGAGTGTTTGCTAGTGCTGTCAGGGAGGATTTAAACTAATGTGGCAGGGGGATGGGAGCATGAGCAGAGAGACAGAGGGATGTAAGATGAGGGTAGAAGCAATAGGTAGCAAGGTGAAAAGTAAAAGTGGCAGGCAGAAAAATCCAGGGCAAAAATCAAAAAGGGCCACTTTTCAACTTAATTGTATAAGGGGTAAGAGTGTTGTAAAAACAAGCCTGAAGGCTCTGTGTCTCAATGCAAAAAGCATTCATAATAAGGTGGATGAGTTGAATGTGCAGATAGTTGTTAATTAATATGATATAGTTGGGATCACGGAGACATGGCTCCAGGGTGACGAGAAGGAAAAGGAGGTGGGGTAGCGTTGCTGGTTAGAGAGGAGATTAACACAATAGAATGGAAGAACATTAGCTTGGAGGATGTGGAATCGATATGGGTAGAGCTGCAAAACACTAAGGGGCAGAAAACGCTTGTGGGAGTTGTGTACAGGCCACCTAACAGTAGTAGTGGAGTTGGGGATGGCATCAAACAATAAATTAACAAGGGTAAAACAGTTATAATGGGTGACTTCAATCTACATATAGATTGGGTGAATCAAATTGGCAGGGGTGCTGAGGAAGAGGATTTCTTGGAATGTATGCAGGATAGTTTTAAAAACCAACATATAGAGGAACCAATGAGAGAGCAGGCTATTCTGGACTGGGTACTGAGTAATGATGATGGGTTAGTTAGCAGTCTTGTTGTGCGTGGCCCCTTGGGCAAGAGTGACCATAATATGGTTGAGTTCTTCATTAGGATGGAGAGTGACATTGTTAATTCAGAAACAAGGGTTCTGGACTTAAAGAAAGGTAACTTTGAGGGTATGAGACGTGAATTGGCCAAGATAGACTGGCAAGTGATTCCTAAAGGGTTGACGGTAGATATGCAATGGAAGGCATTTAAAGACTGCATGGATGAACTACAACAATTGTTCATCCCAGTTTGGCAAAAGAATAAATCAGGGAAGGTAGTGCATCTGTGGATAACAATGGAAATCAGGGATAGTATCAAAACTAAAGATGAAGCATACAAATTAGCCAGAAAAAGCAGCCTACCAGAGGACTGGGAGAAATTCAGAGTCCAGCAGAGGAGGACCAGGTGCTTAATTGGGAAAGGGAAAATAGATTATGAAAGAAAACTGGCACGGAACATAAAAACGGACTGCAAAAGTTTTTATAGATATGTGAAGAGAAAAAGGTTAGTTAAAACAAATGTAGGTCCCTTGCAGTCAGAAACTGGTGAATTGATCATGGGGAACAAGGACATGGCAGACCAATTGAATAACTACTTTGGTTCTGTCTTCACAAAGGAAGACATAAATAATCTGCCAGAAATAGCAGGGGACTGGGGGTCAAATGAGATGGAGGAACTGAGTGAAATCCAGGTTAGCCGGGAAGTGGTGTTAGGTAAATTGAATGGATTAAAGGCCGATAAATCCCCAGGGCCAGATAGGCTGCATCCCAGAGTACTTAAGGAAGTAGCCCCAGAAATAGTGGATACATTAGTGATAATTTTTCAAAACTCTTTAGATTCTGGAGTAGATCCTGAGGATTGGAGGGTAGCTAATGTAACCCCACTTTTTAAAAAGGGAGGGAGAGACAAAATGGGGAATTACAGACCAATTAGTCTAACATCAGTAGTGGGGAAAATGCTAGAGTCAGTTATTAAAGATGGGATAGCAGCACATTTGGAAAGTGGTGAAATCATTGGACAAAGTTAACATGGATTTATGAAAGTTAAATCATGTCTGACGAAACTTACAGAATTTTTTGAGGATGTAACTAGTAGAGTGGATAAGGGAGAACCTGTAGATGTGTTATATCTGGACTCTCAGAAGGGTTTTGACAAGGTCCCACATAAGAGATTAGCATACAAACTTAAAGCACACAGTATTGGGGGTTCAGTGTTGATGTGGATAGAGAACTGGTGGGGTACCGCAAGGCTCAGTGCTGGGACCCCAGCTATTTACAATATATATTAATGATCTGGATGAGGGAATTAAATGCAACATCTCCAAGTTTGCGGATGACACGAAGCTGGGGGGCAGTGTTACCTGCGAGGAGCATGCTAGGAGGCTGCAAGGTGACTTGAATAGGTTGGGTGAGTGGGCAAATGCATGGCAGATGCAGTGTAATGTGGATAAATGTGAGGTTATCCACTTTGGCAGCAAAAACAGGAGGGTAGATTATTATCTGAATGGTGGCCGATTAGGAAACGGGGAGATGCAACGAGACCTGCGTGTCATGGTACACCAGTCATTGCACGAAGGCATGCAGATGCAGCAGGCTGTGAAGAAAGCGAATGGTATGTTGCCATTCATAGCAAAAGGATTTGAGTACAAGAGCAGGGAGGTTCTACTGCAGTTGTACAGGGTCTTGGTGAGGCCACACCTGGAGTATTGCGTACAGTTTTGGTCTCCTAATCTGAGGAAAGACATTCTTGCCATAGAGGGAGTACAGAGAAGGTTCACCAGACTGATTCCTGGGATGGCAGGACTTCCATATGATGAAAGACTGGATAGACTCGGCATGTACTCGCTGGAATTTAGGAGATTGAGGGGGGATCTTATAGAGGCTTACAAAATTCTTAAGGGGTTGGACAGGCTAGATGCAGGAAGATTGTTCCCGATGTTGGGGAACTCCAGAACAAGGGGTCACAGTTTAAGGATAAAGGGGAAGTCTGTTAGGACCGAGATGAGAAGATCTTTTTTCACACAGAGAGTGGTGAGTCTGTGGAATTCTCTGCCACAGAAGGTAGTTGAGGCCAGTTCATTGGCTATATTTAAGAGGGAGCTAGATGTGGCCCCTGTGGCTTAAGGGATCAGGGGGTATGGAGAGAAGGCAGGTACAGGATACTGAGTTGGATGATCAGCCATGATCATATTGAATGGCAGTGCAGGCTCGAAGGGCCGAATGGCCTACTCCTGCACCTATTTCCGATGATTCTATGATTCTAAGTGGAATTTGAGGTGCTGTACCTCCAGGTTTGCAGTGGCCTCGCTCTGGCCATGGAACGGGTCCAGGACAGAAAGGTTAGTATGGCAATGGGAAGTGGAGTTAAGATGATTAGCAATCAGAAGATTGAGCAGGCCTTGGTGAACCAAGTGCTAGTGATTGGCAAAATGGCCACCTAATTTACGCTTGATCTCATCAATGTAAAGGATATATCTTTTAAACGGTTATCTCAGTCTCACTTATACATTTAAGTTATAGAAACAAACACATCAACCAAATTATGCAATATAATTTTCTTACTAGCTGATGCTATTAGGGCATGTACTTGGCATTGTACAATTGTCCTTGTATCACTCTACAAAGCATCCAATTTATGATACAACTTTTGTAAGGTGGAAGGATAGTACAACAAAGGGGAAATGTGCATTAATTGGAACCTTTTGTAACCTCAATATGTGTCTAAGTGCTTTGCCAAAAGCATGATGGTTTTACTTGTCTAAAACTTTATCAAATGTCTTCAGGAATTTCATTTTATATAACATTCATAAGCTCCCCCACAAATCACACTTGTAATAATCTCCTAAAAATAAATTCCACTAATCAGGTTAGATTTACACTTCAAATATCTATGCTCTTTGATCAATTGACACCTAGCTGCATGCTTAGTTTGTGTCTGAAGTTATTATTTTACTCAGAATGTGTATTAATAAAATGAGTCTGTTAAAAAGCTATTTTCCTCCCTTAAATAATGGATTGACTTTTAAAGGTTTCCAGTCTTAGGATAAAATTCCTGGAATCAGATAAATGTGCAAATTTATATAAATTCACCTTTTAAAAAGTGTATAGTAAAATGACTATATATTATAGCTCCTTCTGCAGCTGCATGCTGTCCAAAAAGAAATAGGGGTGGGTGGTGCGGTGGAGATTTAAGTTCTGCACAAAAAGATACTAGCACAGTTGCAAAATGATTATAAAATGTTTTAATATTTACTGTGATTTTCTGCGATTTTTTTTTAACCTAAAATAAAATTTCAATTCTCCTGTTAAATATATCTCACCTCATAGAATTTGATGATATTAATGACCCATGCGCAGAGACCAGATGCAGCAAATGATTTCATGCGAACCAGATCTGGATTGAAATCTGGATCCTGCAGATATTGTTCTTTTACAATTTTCAATGACTTTTCAGGAATATGTTCTTTGTCATAATTTATCAGAGTTTGGAGGAGGTCATCAACCTAAGGGAAGTAGCAAAACCCTCAGCTGTCATAACTTCGGTGAAAAAAAAGGTAGACACTAGATTCTTAAAATATCTGGCAGGTTTTATGTGCCTTCCTCTACAAAGGCATGCACAAAGTAATTTTTTAGTTCATCTTCCATTTCCATATTTCCATTTTAAATTATCTTGTCTACAAGGGACTCATATTGCCTCATTACTCTTTTCCTTTCTATGAACCTATAAAAGCCCTCACAGTCCATTTTAATAGCCCAATTTTGAGAATTGGACATACCTGGGCAATTTTTGATATTATCAGGAAGATGCCAGTGATGCAATTGCAACCGTCTGGCTAGAGGCATAGCAAGTACTGTAATCCAGCACTTCAGAACAACAGTTAGAATGTGGTTTAGTCCCAGAGCCAAGGATCTCAACCATTTCTTGATATCTTGTGTAGTGAATGGAATTAGCTGGAGACGGGCTTCTGTGATTGCGAGAATCTCAGGGAGAAGCTGAGATGTATCAGGTATTTGGCATCCCTGGCAAATATTTCAGCTTTGTCTTTATCATTTACATTCTGGGCCTGCCGCCAATGAAGGTCGGAATGCTGATGGAGCCTCCTCTTGGTTAGCTGTTTAATTGGCCATCCCTATTCATCACTGTATGTGGGAGTGTGGAACGTCAATCTGATCCCACAGTTATCAGATTGCTTAGCTGTATCAGTTGCTTGCTGGTTCTGCTGTTTTGTACACACATATTCCAGTATCACAATTTTACTACCCCAGCACCTCAGCCTTAAAAAAAAAAAAGCCAGGAGCTGCTCTGGGCAAACCCTTCTATACTCCTTGTTAAATCAGAGCGAATTCCCTGGCTTGATAATAATAGTGGCATGAGAAGTATGCTGGACCATAAAGTTAGAATGTGGAGGATTCCAATTATGTTGTGGTTGATGAAGCTCAGTCTTGACTTGCCAGAACTGTTCTCAGCCCATCCCATTTGAAGTGTTTCCCTATTATTTGTTGAAAATCATCCTTTACAGTTTTTACTTCTGTAAAATTCCATTTCTGTCAGCCTCAGTAAAGATCAATGGTTTTATAAATTGATAAGTATTTCAATCTGTGGTCCAGAATTGTTTTGCTGATTGCTTGGGTTCAGGACTTCATATGCTAAGGGATGTGATCATCCCACTATATGCCCAGTGCCATTTACCCCTCCCCACCATATTTACATTTGTTCCATTTTACCCACTCACGTTTTACACGATTTCCTCCATATCCCCTTACTCACCTCCATGGCAGTCGGAGATGAATGTCATTGCTACTGCTTGTTGCACACAGAGATGTCAGTACATGAAATAACTCATTAAATACACACAATGAGACTTTCTTAAAACTAGGCTATCCGAATTTCAACAATTTTCTGGTGACTTGGAATTTGGCATTAAGGCCAACTTTCCTCAGCACACATCTAGCAGACCTAAAATAAGTAAAATCCAATTTCTGGGCTATTGTCATCTCTCTTTTAATCTATGGACAATGAAAATCATCAGTACAGATTTCTGCAGAACTTTGCCAACACTTATTTCAAGTAAAAGAACATATTGATATTTTTATTTGCCATCTCCTACTTCTTCCAGGTCAAAATGTTGCCTCTAATTTGGCTTCCATTGTTACACAACAGTCTCTCTTATGGAACCTTATCAAATATCTTTTGAACTTCCATATAACATATCCTTTCCTGCCAGATTACTGATCTCCCCGAAAAAAGCCAGTATAAATAAATGTTTGCTCATTTTGGCCAATTCACTTTTAGTCCAAGATTTTAGTTACTCATGAAAAAACAAACCTTTTAAACTTATTTTGCTAAAATTGACGTGGAATGAATAAGCTATCCATGTTTTTTCAATTAATTTTTGTTCACTTATGAAATGATAGTGTCAATTTTCCAATTCAAGGGAATAATTTCTGAATCATGAATGTTCTGGAAAATCATGTCCAAGGATATCAGTAATAACCACATTTTTGTCAACTTATTCAGAAAATCTCTAGGACCTGATGGTCATCATCATAGTGATTATTTTCTCCATTACTGTTTTTGATGTTAATTAAATATAGGAAGTTGATATCTTTATTTTTCTCTTTGCATCTATCTTTATTCTTTCCTCTATTAAGTAGATTAGCTATCGTGTTAGATCTTTTTGATCCAAATTTTTGCAATGAAGAAACTGGTTTCACCTTTCCCATGAAGACCTTAGAAGCCTTCCAACTTCTGTCCTTAGGTATTTTGCCTTTGGGGGCCAACAACACCATAACTGCTGCAGTGACATTCGTTACTGCCACAGGTGGATTGGGGAAGGTTTTCAATTCTGTGAGATTCATCTGGAATAGAAACAGCATCAGCAATTTATATTCTTTAACAAATGCAAGCCCACACAAAATTATTATCAAAGTATAATAAACCACATTTGAACACCTACCTATTTCATAAGTTAATACCATACATTCATTTTTTAAAACATTTCTTGAGCAGCCACATTTAAAGCTCACACCTACCAGGCCAGAATAAAATGGTGTTGGATAGACACAAAAACCTGGAGTAACTCAGTGGGTCAGGCAGCATTTCTGGAGAAAATAGATAGGCGATGTTTCGGTTCAGGAACTTTGTTCAATCACCTACCCATTTTCTCCATTGATACTGCCTGACCTGCTGAGTTTCTTCAGCATTTTATCTTTGGTATAAACAAGCATCTGCAGTTCCTTTTTATTAGATTATTATTAAAAAAGTGTTGGATTCTTTTATTAACATGCTGTGGTTCTTGAGATTAGTTACTGTATGCATACTATTTACTCCATGAGGTTCATGTGGACAAGGAGTTTCATTGCACCCTGTTGTATATGGCAATAATCTAATCTGAATATGGTGCCAAAATGTTAGCCCAGGTACTGCAAACCCAAACATTGCGATAATGATCCAGGTTAAAAGTGTGGATTCAGCATCTGTGACAGTTGATTATGTTCTCAGAGTGAACGTCTAGCATTCCATTCCGAGGCATGACCTTACCTTGTTTAAGGTATTTAGAGCAGCAATAGCTGCCACCAGGGCAGGTTCAGCTTTGACAAGGTTGTCTTCGCATTCTTTTTGTTTCAAAGCTACTTCAATTTGTATTGCTGCTACCTGCAAAAACACGTATGGTTATATTTAGTGCTTCTGCCATTGTCCTTTCTTCAAGTTAATGACAGAGATTGGCAGGAGGGGAAAAACATTGCATTTAAGTGTAGAAGTTATGGGGCTGCACTTTACACCATTTTCATTCAAACCAGGTTCAGCCAATGGATTGTGGAGCGCAGTCGCTGCCTCAAAAAGGCTGGCAGCATCATCAAGGACCCACACCATCCTGGCCACACACTCATCTCCCCGCTACCTTCAGGTAGAAGGTACAGGAGCCTGAAGACTGCAACGTCCAGGTTCAGGAATAGCTCCTTCCCCACAGCCATCAGGCTATTAAACTCAACTCAAACAAAATCCTAACATTAATAGCCCATTATCTGTTTATTTGCATTTTATCTGTTTTATTATTTCACGTGTGTATATATTTATATAATGGTATATGGACACACTGATCTGTTCTGTATTCATGCCTACTATATTCTGTTGTGCTGAAGCAAAACAAGAATTTCATTGTCCTATCTGGGATACATGACAATAAACTCTCTTGAATCTTGAAAAGTTATCGAATCAGTTTTTCAGGCATTGCCAGCGTTATGAACAGTTGAAGCCAGGTTGGGGGGGGGGGGGGGGGGGTAGGGGGAGAGGGAGTTTGAAGACAGGGGCTGTTGGTGATAAATGAAACCAGATAAGAGAGGGATAATTGACAGATGCCAGTGGAGAAGAAACCCAGGTGGATAAGGGTGTGGGTGATGGGCAAACATAAATGAGGAAGATGAGTAAAAGAAGAGAAACATAGACACAAAGAACTGCAGACGCCAGTTTACACCAAAGATAGATACAAAATTCTGGAGTAATTCAGCGAGTCAGGCAGCATCTCTGGAGAAAAGGAATAGGTGACATTCCAGTTTGAGACCCTTCAAAGTGCTGGAGCAATTGAGTGGGTCAGACAGCATGGAGGACATGGATAGTTGATGTTTTGTGTTCCGACTCTTCATCAGCTGGGATAGAGATCCTGGGTGGACTGGTGAGAGTGGGAAAGAAACACAAGAGAGGTGGATTACCTAAAATTGGAAAATTCAGTATTCATACCATTGGGTTGTAGGCTACTAAAGCGGACTATGAGGTGTTGTTCTTCAGGTAGCCTGTGGCATCAACATGGCAGTGAAGAAAACAGCAGACAGACAGGTCCATACAGGAAATAAAGAAAGGTTCCAACCCAAAACTTCACCCATCCTTTTTCTCCACAGATGCTCCTTGACCCGCTGAGGTATTCCAGCATTCTGTGTCAATCTCAGGTCAACATGGGAATGGGGAAGAGGAGTTGCAGTGACAACGTGAAGCTCTAAAATGTAGATACTCAAATCAGTAACTGAGTTGTGTCAGCAGCCAGATAGCTACAGGCACAGTTAAAGAGTTATCCAACTGCAGATTCACTAATAATTTTTTGAAGCTCATTCTAATTTGTCTTACTCTCCTGCTCTCTCCCATTATCCCCTAATTTTTTTTCATCTTCTCTGGACTCAACTAAATTAGTCAATGAAGAAGTCCTGCAATATATTCATGTTAACTTTTTTTAAATTAGTCTGTGCTAACCAAAGTGAACATGTTCCCTCAGAATAGTAATTCTGAAAGTTTACCCATTATTGATGTTGTGGCGTCAGCCTAAACAAGGGCCACTTAAGCTCGAACCCTCGTCAGGAGATACGAGGGCGGGCACTTGACGTCATGGGCAGAGGGAGTGTCCTGGTACATAAGCTCTCTCACCACTAGACCCAAAAGGAGATTCTACCCGTAGCTGAGCCCGAGGGAACAACCTCGCTCAGCTACAACAACCCTTAATATAGTTAGCGCACCCATCACGTCGGGGTCACCAATGTAGCGGCACCATACGTGGAGAATAAAGAAGAGACATCAGGTTCGTGCAAGTGGTTCTTTATTCTGTAGTCACACATGAAGTGTATGAAGGGTGGAACAGAGAAGTGGGAAAGGTGTAGCAACACTTATAGGGGTATATTATAGACCGCCAAATGGGGATTGAGAATTGGAAGAGCAAATATGTAAAGAGATAGCAGATATTAGTAGTAAGCACAAGGTAGTGATTGTGAGAGATTTCAACTTTCCACACGTAGACTGGGAAACACATTCTGTAAATGGGCTGAATGGTTTGGAGTTTGTAAAATGTGTGCAGGATAGTTTTTTGCAGCAATACATAGAGGTGCCTACTAGAGGAGGGGCAGTGTTGGAACTCCTGTTAGGAAATGAGACGGGACAGGTGGCAGAGGTATGCGTTGGGGAGCACTTCGGGTCCAGTGATCACAATACCATTAGTTTCAATATAATTATGGAGAAGGACAGAACTGGGCCTAGGGTTGAGATTTTTGATTGGAGAAAGGCTAACTTTAACGAGATGCGAGATGATATAAAAGGAGTGAACTGGGACATTTTGTTTTATGGGAAAGAAGAGAAATGGAGGACATTTAAAGGGGAAATTTTAAGAGTACAGAATCTTTATGTTCCTGTTCGGTTGAAAGGAACCAGTAAAAATTGGAAAGAGCCCTGGTTTTCAAGAGAAATTGGACATCTTGTTCGGAAAAAGAGTGAGATCTTCAATAATTACAGGCAGCATGAAGTAAATGAGGTGCTTGAGGAGTATAAGGAATGTAAAAAGAATCTTAAGAAATAAATCAGAAAAGCTAAAAGAAGACATGAGGTTGCTGTGGCAAGTAAGGTGAAAGTAAATCCAAAGGGTTTCTACAGCTATATTAATAGCAAAAGGATAACAAGGGATAAAATTGGTCCATTGGAGAGACCGAGTGGACAACTATCTGCAGAGCCAAAAGAGATGGGGGAGAAATTGAACAATTTATTTTCTTCGGTATTCACCAAGGAGAAGAATATTGAATTATGTGAGGTAAGGGAAACTAGTAGAGTAGCTATGGATACTATGAGTTTCAAAGTAAAAGAAGTACTGACACTTTTGAAAAATATAAAAGTGGATAAGTCTCCAGGTCCTGACAGGATATTCCCTAGGACATTGAGGGAAGTTAGTGTAGAAATAGCCGGGGCTATGACAGAAATATTTCAAATGTCATTAGAAACGGGAATAGTCCCCGAGGATTGGCGTACTGCGCATGTTGTTCCATTGTTTAAAAAGGGTTCTAAGAGTAAACCTAGCAATTATAGACCGGTTAGTTTGACTTCAGTGGTGGGCAAATTAATGGAAAAGATACTTAGAGATAATATATATAAGCATCTGGATAAACAGGGTCTAATTAGGAACAGTCAACATGGATTTATGCCTGGAAGGTCATGTTTGACTAATCTTCTTGAATTTTTTGAAGAAGTTACTAGGGAAATTGACGAGGGTAAAGCAGTAGATGTTGTCTATATGGACTTTAGTAAGGCCTTTGACAAGGTTCCTCATGGAAGGTTGGTTAAGAAGGTTCAACTGTTGGGTATAAATGCAGGAATAGCAAGATGGATTCAACAGTGGCTGAATGGGAGAAGCCACAGGGTAATGGTGGATGGCTGATTGTCGGGTTGGAGGCAGGTGACTAGTGGGGTGCCTCAGGGATCTGTGTTGGATCCACTGTTGTTTGTCATGTACATAAATGATCTGGATGAAGGGGTGGTAAATTGGATTAGTAAGTATGCAGATGATACCAAGATAGGGGGCGTTGTGGATAATGAAGAGGATTTCCAAAGTCTACAGAGTGATTTAGGCCAGTTGGAAAAATGGGCTGAAAGATGGCAGATGGAGTTTAATGCTGATAAATGTGAGGTGCTACACCTTGGCGGGACAAATGAAAATAGGACTACATGGTGAATGGTAGGGAATTGAAGAATACAGTTGAACAGAGGGATCTGGGAATAACCGTGCATAGTTCCTTGAAGGTGGAATCTCATATAGATAGGGTGGTAAAGAAAGCTTTTGGTATGCTAGCCTTTATAAATCAGAGCATTGAGTATAGAAGCTGGGATATAATGTTAAAATTGTTCAAGGCATTGGTGAGACCAAATCTGGAGTATGGTGGACAATTTTGGTCACCCAATTATAGGAAGGATGTCAACAATATAGAGAGGGTACAGAGGAAATTTACTAGAATGTTGCCTGGTTTCAACAGCTAAGTTACAGAGATAGGTTGAATAAGTTAGGTCTTTATTCTCTGGAGCGCAGAAGGTTAAGGGGGGACTTGATAGAGGTCTTTAAAATGATGAGAGGGATAGACAGAGTTGATGTGGATAAGCTTTTCCCTTTGAGAATAGGGAAGATTCAAACAAGAGGACATGACTTTAGAATTAAGGGACAGAAGTTTAGGGGTAACATGAGGGGGAACTTCTTTACTCAGAGAGTGGTAGCGGTGTGGAATGAGCTTCCAGTGGAAGTGGTGGCGGCAGGTTCGTTGGTATCATTTAAAAATAAATTGGATAGGCATATGGATGAGAAGGGTATGGAGGGTTATGGTATGAGTGCAGGCAGGTGGGACTAAGGGAAAAAAGTTGTTCGGCACCGACTTGAAGGGCCGAGATGGCCTGTTTCCGTGCTGTAATTGTTATATGGTTATATGGAATACAGCCATCCTCCATGCGGTGGACATGGCCCAGTCACCGCAGTCTGCGCTGCCTGAGTAGAGTGTACATACTGGGAAGGCCAGTGCGAGACAGGATCTTGCCGTTGGACACTCTGTCTTGCCAGGATATGCCCAGGATACGGCGGATGCCTCTCAGGTGGAAGGTGTTGAGTCTTCTCTCCTGCCTGGCATATGTAGTCTATGTCTCACTGCCATACAGCAGCGTGTTGCTGACACAGGCGTTGTAGACTGCTATCTTTGTCTTCACTGTCACCTTTGGGTTGGTCCAAACTCGAGATGTGAGGCGAGCGAGAGTTGTAGGTGCAGTGCCATTATAAATACCAGTGCAAGACATTTATTTAGTACGTCAACCATACCATTCTCTACTTGTTCACTTTGGTGTCATTGCTCCTTTGAAAATCAATATACTGTTAGCAAGTCAATAGCATTCCCCCGATTCCCTCTTTATGTTAGTAGCATACTGTAGATTGTTGATTGCCTCTTCACTTCTTATTTCCTCTTATATTTCTTTGCAAAATTTAAACAGTTTGATTCTGCTACAAAAAAGTAAGCTAATACCAGTAATTTGCCCATTTCTTCTGCTTCATTCTGTTGTCTAACTCCATCATTATTCAGGCCAATTTGGTCTTATACTCCTCCTCCCCCTTGTGGGAATAAACCTAGACTGTACCTAGCATCTCATCTTTGCGGACACATTTTTCTCCATTACATTTCTGCCTGTCTGTTTTTGATTCAAACTTACCAGTAGTCACCTTCAAACATGTCTTGCCACTTAAATCCTCTTTTGCCAACAACTACTAAATGACATAAAACATTTCTGCATAACTACAAAGGAACCCATATGGAGATCATTCTGATATTCCCTCAATTTTCTGCAGTTCATTCTGCGTCCATCCTGTCAGTGATAAAAGCACTTCAAAGACAAATGATCTAACAACAGAAAATAGCAAGATTAAATGAGAACTTACCAGTTTGAAGTTTGATCTTGATTTTATGAGGAGTTACGTTGGTGATTACGTGAAGAACCCCGCCAGTGCGCATGTGCGTCAATCTTCAAAGCAGCGGTATGAAATCACAAATAACCAAATACCGAAGTGACATAGTAAGATGAGTGACTCGAGAACTACCAGATGAACTTTATGAGAGAGAGTTGGGCGTGGAGGGCACATAATCACCAACGTAACTCCTCATAAAATCAAGATCAAACTTCAAACTGGTAAGGTCTCGTTTAATCTAACTATTTTACTTCGGAGTCACGTGAGTGATTCCGTGAAGGGTTCGAAGCTTTGTGATTTAGTGCCGCAGATTTCAAATCCCGGCTTCTCACTGCATTGATTGACTCAGATGAGAAATAATGCATTAGTGTTGACATTGCATTTAAATGCAGTAACAAAGTTTTATTTGAAATAACAAAAAACAACAGTACCCCTCTGTCCCAGGGGGAACTTTAAACAGAACTTAAAATAACGATGGCAAACAGCCCTGGATCGGCAATCGGCCAACGGTAGAAAGTTCGAAACATCAGCTCATTTGCCCACCCGGCAGCCGCCAAAATATGGTCGATGTGCATGTCCCTCGCCCTGGCCGCCGACGTAGCTGCTGCCCTAGTGGAATGAGATGTGAACAAGTCAAGACTTGTTTCAACCATCTCGAAATAGTATTAACTGACACTCTCTTATGTGGCTTTATGTAACTGATAAACAATCCTGTTTGTCCGATAATTAAGATAACATCCAAATAGGCCATAATCACATGGCCATGAGCTCTAAGTAGCCCCAGAACTGGTTTTAACAATTTAGTGAATATTCTAGGAGCTGAAGTTAACCCATTAGGCAGTGCCTTGTATTGCCATAATTGATTCATCTAAGTAAATTTAAAATACTTTCTATGCTCTAAATGAACAGGACTGAGTAGTACGCATCTTTCAGATCTGTGGTTGACATATAACAACCTGTGGAAAGCAAATGTTTCCATTTTGAAGTGTCTATAGAGTACAAACGGATTTAAATTAGTTAGATCCAAAATAATTCTACATCCTCCGTCCTTTTTAGGACGGGGAAAAATGTTTGACACAAATTGACAGCTTTGATGAACCGTCCTCTCAATTACCCCTTTGTTACACAAATTTTCAAGTTCCGCCTGAACCTCCATTACTTCTGTTTGCGAAAAATTGAGTGTTCTGCTAGGAACATGTTGGAAAGGCAAATCACCGTTTGGATCAATCCGAAACCGTTGAACAACACTCCTAATAAACAGATCTGAAGTAAGCTGCTTCCATTCTTCATAGAATAGATGTAATCTACCCCCAATTTTTGGATGTGTTATACTTAATATGTTTCTATGAGAACCAGGCCCACCTACCTCCCTGGTAACTGGTGTGACCTGCTGACCCCAGTTCCTGGCAGGTACCCCCATGGTTGCTCGTGATCCCATCGTAGGGTGCCAACCGCGCCCCTGCGTCGAAGGCTGGCTTGTTCCTGGTGTAACCCCGGAAGCTGAGGTGTTCCTATAAGGATATTTCCTTTTAAGCAGTTTGCCGGTCGTCGATGGTCTCATTAGGCCCATTGTTTTAGCCTCCTCATTCATGTCCTTGACTCGTTTTGCGAGATCTTTGCAAAACGTAGGTTGGGTGGCTGGACATTGGATGGTTTGCAGAGTGTGGTGAACCTTGGGTTTATGGTGGGCCTAATAACCCTTTTCCTGACACAGTTTATCTCAAAGTGGGCACTACATAGCAAACCCAGTGCCTCTTGATGTGTCCTTGACACATGCCCCCCATCCATCGTCCTTGTGTACGCCGTGATTCCAGAGCCCAATAACCTTAGAACCCTCTGCATTTTAATTTCTTGATTACGCATGCCGGGTCCCAATTGACCTGGTTAACCGTTGGCACTTTCAAAAACCCACAGTTCTTAAGAGGCTCATGTTTCTTGACCATCTCATCCATAGTAAGCTCCTGGTGCTGATGAGAAATCATGTAATTAATTGTAGAGGTCAGCTCTTCTCCTAGCGGCTCTCTTGATCATGATGGGACAGCAAATGGTGCTGCCAGAGGTGGGACATCTGGTAAATCCAGTGTTTCTCCTGGCTCAACCTCGCTATCAGATTCGGGGTCAGGATTAATCTGACCCATTGCACTCCCCTCATCATATATGAAGGTATTATCAAGCAGCCCTGTTGCTGCTGGTGCCTCTAAGGTGGTGCTGACACTCTTCCTGCTGGAGTGTGCCTTGCTGGAGTACTGTATATAACAGTTCCTCCACTTGGGATAGGCGTGTGAACACACTATCCAGCCCCAGTGAGGAATCATCCCCCGACTGTGGGCCTAGCAGACTTTTGATGTGCCTTGCGCCCGGCTGGCACTGGCTCTGTGCTGTGTAGCACTAAGTCTGCAGTCGCTAAATTTTTAGCTGGCGACTGAACAGGGGTATGCGGCAGCGATTCCAAGCCCGTACTTCCACGGATGGCTGCGACTCGCCGCTTCTTCTTCCCTGTTTTGTCCATGGTGCTAACAATCGGCAGATAACAGCACCACAGCATGGATTTTATACTCCAGTGAAGTTTTGCACTTACCTGGAGTCTAATACTTACCACTGGAGGAGCTCTGTTCCTCACAGCCTCCGTGCGCCAATGCGACTGACGTACTGATGCGCATGCGCATTAGCGGGGTTCTTCACGGAATCACTCACGTGACTCCAAAGTAAAATCATCACTGCTTTTCAAGTTCCTACTTGTAAATCCTTTCATCAGAAGGTTAACTCTTAAATAACCTTTTCCACCTTCACCATTGCTTTCCTACCTATACCTCTCCTCACCATCACCTACCCAATTTATTATCTGGAAGAAATGAATTAAAATAAACTCAATTCATTTTTTAAAATCATAAATCTACACACAATACCCCAGAATGAAGATGTGATAACGTGTTTAGGCATTTTTGCAAAGTAATTAAAAATAAATAACTGAAATATCACATTTACATAAGTATTCAGACCCTTTGCTACGACACTCAAAATTGAGCTTAGGTTCATCCTGTTTCCATTGATTATCCTTGAGATGTTTCTATAACTTGAATGGAGTCCACCATTTGTAAATTAAATTGATTGTACATGATTTGGAAAGGCACTCACCTGTCTATATAAGGTCCTGCAGTTGACAGTGCATGTCAGAGCAAAGATCAAGCCATGAAGACAAAGGAATTGTCCGTAGACCTCCAAGACGGGATTGTGTCGAGACACAGATCTGGGGAAGGGTATAAAACAATTTCTGCAGCATTGCATGTCCCGAAGAGCACAGTGGCCTCCGTCATTCTTAAATGGAAGAACATTGGAACCACCAAGACTCCTCATAGAGCTGGCCGCCTGGCCAAACTGAGCAATTGGGGGAGAGGGCCTTGTTCAGGGAGGTGACCAAGAACCCAATGGTCACTCTGACAGAGTTCCAGAGTTCCTCTGTGGAGCTGGGAGAACCTTCCAGAAGTCCAACTATATCTGCAGCACTCCACCAGCCAGGCCTTTATGGTAGAATGGCCAGACAGAAACCACGCCTCAATAAAAGGCACATGACAGCCCGCTTGGAGTTTGCCAAAAGGCATGAGAAACAAAATTCTCTGGTCTGATGAAACCAAGATTGAACTCTTTGGCCTGAATGCCAAGCGTCACATCTGGAGGAAACCAGGCACTGCTCATCACCTGGCCAATACCAGACCTACGGTGAAGCATGGTGGTGGCAGCATCATGCTGTGGGGATGTTTTTCAGCGGCAGGAAGAAGGAGACTAGTCAGGATCGAGGGCAAGATGAACGGAGCAAAGTACAGAGAGATCCTTGATGAAAAAGATCTCAGAGTGGGGTGGAGATTTACCTTCCAACAGGACAACGACCCTAAGCACACAGCTACGACAACGCAGGAGCAGCTTTGTGACATGTCTGTGAATGTCCTTGAGTGGCCCAGCCAGAGCCCGGACTTGAACCCAATTGAACATCTCTGGAGGGACCTGAAAATAGCTGTGCATCGACGCTCCCCATCCAATTTGACAGAGCTTGAGAGGATGTGCAGAGAAGAATGGGAGAAATTACCCAAATACAGGTGTGCCAAGCTTGTAGGGTCATACCCAACAAGACTTGAGGCTGTAATCACTGCCAAAGGTGCCTCAACAAAGTGAGTAAACGGTCTGAATACTTATGTAAATGTGATACATAAGTTATTACTTTTTAATTACTTTGCAAACTTTTTTAAACACCATCCATCCATCCTATACTAAAACATTCATCTTGTCCTCTTCCGGTTTGCGTTGTTTATAAATTTGTGCAAAAACAGTACCCGATAGCTCTAAAATTATTTACCACCTTACTCATCGTTCTCCTGTGCTCCAAGCGCACCAAATTGTGCTCCGTTCGGTGGAATACTACAAAAGTTATGAAGGTTTATAAACCGTAAGAGTTGCCGAGGAGGGCAAAGCCCCTTCCGGCACCCGCTATCAATGACCGGGGCGAGGAGAATAAAGCTCCGGAGGCCGGGCTGAGTCAGTGCGTACAGAAGCCATCCAGAAGCTGCCCGCCCCCAGTCAGCCAGCCCGGAGGCTGCACTGGGTCGGGGAGACCGGAGTGCGGAGCCAGGCCGACTGCCGCAACCTCAAGATCCTGGGAAGTGACGAATGAGTGTGGGGGGGATTGGCGGGGCCGGGCGCTGGCGAGGCACACCCCTCCCAACCACACCCCCCTCCCCTCGCTCACCAACCCCCCCTTTCCCAGCGGAAGGCCATGACCGCCCCCCCCCCCCCCCCCTCCACTGGCCACTGCCTGAGCACGTCCCCCTGCCCCGGCTACAGAACGCTCCCATTGGCCCCCGCCTGAAGCAGTCCCCCTCCTTGTCCCCAGCTGCAGGGTGAGCCCAAGAAAAGTTTATTTGGCCCACAATGTACGTACTAGCCCTCCAGAAACCAGTCCCATTGACCACAACACCTGCACTAACCCCTGGCTGTAGGACGCTCCCCCCCCCACCGGCCCCTCCATGAAGCCGTCCCTCTCCCCAGGCTACAGGATGCCCTCTCCCCCACCCCCCCACCCCCCAGCATCCACCTGAAGCCATCCCCGTCCCCGGCTATAGGACGCTCCCGACAACTCCCGCCTGAAGCCGTTCCTGTCCCTAGCTGCAGGATGCTCCCCACCGGCCCCCTCACTTCAGGCAGCGGCAGGCTTCGGCAGTGTTCTCTCTCCCTGCCCCCACCGGCCCTCGACAGGCCATACCTGAAGCTGCCACCCCCTCACACTGACTGCTCCCGCCTGAAGCCCCCACCCCCCCACCAGGCTGTAGGACCCTTCACGCCCCTCCCCCCCCACCCCTGACAGCCCCCTCCTAAAGCCTACCCATCCCCATGTCCCGCTGCAGGATGCCCCCCCGCACCCGGCTGCAGGATGCTCGCTGCCTCCCCCCTCCCCCACCGGCTCCGCCAGACCCCGCCTGATGCCGTCCCCTCCCCGGTTGCAGGCCGCACCACCCACCGGATCGCGACAGCCCCCGCCTGAACCCATCCCCCCTCCTCCTCCCCCACCAGCTCCAAAAGCCCCCGCCCGTAGCCGCCCCCCTACCCCAGATGCTGGACGCTTGCTCCCCCCCCCCACCGGCCCCCGACTGCCAATGCCCGACGCCGTCCCCCTCCCCAGGCTGCAGTCCATTCCACCCACAACACCCTTACTAGCCCAATAGGTCCAGTTGGTCCATAATATCCATACTAGCCCTCTGGAGACCAGTCCTTTCAGACCACAACACCCATACAACCCAGCCAGAAAGCCCAGCCAGCCACAGCCTGAAGGCCTCACCCTCCCACGGCTCAGGTTGCTCGCTGCCGCCTGGACCCGGACAGCCCCCCACCTGAAGCCGCCCCCCTCCCCCGCAGCAGTACGCTCCCAACCGCCATCGGCCGGCGACAGCCCCCTTCCCCCACCTGCAGGATGCTCGCCTCCCTCCCCCCACCGGCCCCAAAAGCCGCAGCCTGAAGCCAGCCCTCTCCCCCTGTTGCAAGATGTTTCCCCTGCCACCGGCCGCAACAGCCCCCACCTGAAGCCGTCCCCCTCCCCCAGCTGCAGGATGCCCCTCCCCCCCCCCACCACCGGCTCCGAAAGCCCCCATCTCAAGCCATCCCCTTCCCCCAGCTGCAGGTTGCTCGCCCCACCCCCCCTCAACTGGCCCCTGACAGCCCCCGCCTGATGCTGACCCCCTCCCCGCTGCAGGATACTCCCCCCACCAGCTCAGAAAGCCCCCACCCAAAGCAGTTCCCCTCCCCCAGCTGCAGGACGCTCGTTCCCCCCCCCCCCCCCCGACCAGCCCCCGCCTAACGCCATCCCCCTCCACTGGCTAAAGGCACTCCCCCCACCGGCCCCGGCCTGAAGCTGTCCCCTTTCCCTGGCTGCAGGACTCTTCCAGCCCCCCCACCCCACCAGCACCCTACAGCCCCTGCCTGAAGCGTTCCCCTGTTCTCGCCCCGCCTGAAGCCACCCCCCTCCACCGGCTACAGGATGGCCGCCGATCCCAGATTGAAGCCCGTCCCCAGCTGCAGGACGCATTCCCCCCACCGGCTCCCACCCGAAGCCATCCCGTCCCCAGCTGCAGGAAGCTCCCCACCAGCCTCGCCTGAAGCCGGCGGCGAGCGGTAGGCCACGGCAGTGGTAGGCAGTTGCAGTGGCCGGTCACAACATTGTAGGCCACGACAGCAATATGACACGGCAGCGATACAACATGGCAGGCCCACGCCTGATGCCATCCCCCTCCACTGGCTGCAGGATGCACACCCCCACCCCACCGGTCCCCAACAGACCCCGCCTGATGCCGTCACCCTCCACTGG
The DNA here is from genome assembly GCA_963514005.1 of Raja brachyura. Next base: position 88,953,798 of record OY740782.1, read on the forward strand.
CTGCAGGACACTTCCCCCCCCCCCCCCCACCGGCACCCAAATGCCCCCGGCTGAAGCCATCCCCATCCCTGATTACAGGAAGCTCCCGCCGGTCCCCGCCTGAAGCCGTCCACAGCTGCAAGATGCTTTTGTTCCCCCCACTGGCCCCCGCCTGAAGCCATCCCCGTCCCCAGCTGCAGGAAGCTCCCCGTCAGAAGCCGTCCCCAGCTGAAGCCGGTGGGCAGCGGCCGGCCACAACAGCGATACGACACGGCAGCGACTGGCCACGGAAGCGCTAGGCCATGGTAGCGACCCACCAGCCCCTGACAGGCCCCGCCTGAAGCCGTCCCCCTCCCCTGGCTGCAGGATGCGCCCCGCCAGAAGCTGTCCCCAGCTGCAGTCCATTTGGCCCACAACACCTGTACTGGCCCAATAATAATCCATTTGGCCCCCAATGTCCTATTAGCCCTCAGAAACAAGTCCCTCCGGCCCACAGCACCTGTACTAGACCAAGAAAGTCCCTTTGGCCCATAATATCCTTACTAGCCATCTGGAAAACAGCCCCTTCTGACCATAACACCCGTACTAGCCCTCCAGAAAGCCCCTCCCTCCACCAGCCCCCGCCTGATGCCGTCCCCCTCCACCAGTTGCAGGACGCTCCCCCACCCCACCGGCAGCCGACAGCCTCCGCCTGAAGCCGGTGGGGAGTGCCAGTGGTAGGTCATGACAAAGGTAGGCCACGACAGCGTTTGGCAGGGGTAGACCACGGCAGTGGTAGGCCACATCCTGCAGCTGGGGACGGGGACGGGGACGGGGACGGTTAGGGTGGCAGTTAGAGGCTATGGGTGAGTGGTGGAATATTGCGTTTGGGGAATGAGTTGCTTTGGGGGAACGGGTGTGTGGTGGAATATTGCGTTGGGGAATGGATTGCATTGGGGGACCAGGCCTCCCGTGTCATTCTTAGTCTAGTCAAATGGAGCATAGATTTACTCTTTTTTTTTTAACTACAAAGAAAATGGTAGCCACCCAGAATCATCCCAAGAATATAAATTCAGCAATGCAGTCTTGGACCAATTATCCTGCTCAATGATTTCCATCAAACCAAAATATATCTCTACTGAGTCTCAATGACAATACAATAATTTATTCAGATAAGGAAATCTGCTATTCTTCCGAAGTCTGATCTGCATGTAACTACAAATCCACAGCAAAATGGATGAGTCTTAACTTCCCCAGAAACTCACTCATTTCAACCAGAAGGTACACTATTACCTTCTCAAGGGTAATTGGGGCTGGGCAGTGACATACACATCATGAAAAATGAATAATTTGGGATATGGGGTAAAGGGTCTATTATTTTGTATGCAATTAACTTAATTTGCACCCTTGCCACTAATTCACTATAAGCAATAATGGCTGCAGAGAACATAATTATATTCCACAGTACCCATTATCATCAGACTAAAACTAATGAAACAGACAGTAAACTATATAACTCAGATTAAAAACCTGTGCACTAGATCTCATAAACAGAAACAAACTATACGTGGAATTTCAATAGTGGGAACGTGCTCGAGGATTGTGTGCGAATATAGAACTATGCAGAACAACTTCCATTTTTCAATGTAATATCTGAATATTTAATTCAATAAGAATACATCTGTAGAAATGCCAATTGTTGGAAGGTTCAACTGTAGTTGTTAGTAAAAATGGGTGGTTACCTTTTATACATTCTGCTGCTTTTCATTTCCATTCAATTCATGAAAACCAAGATTGGGCAAAGTTTAAAATAGCAGGCTGATCTAATCCTTGCTGATTCTATTCTACTGTTACATTAAAATTGCATGTTGTGTCTATGGGCGTCAGAAAAAAAGCACATGCAATCATCAGAATTTAAGGTCAGTATCACAATTTTAAAAATGTTCTTATCACATACCTTTTGCTCTTCTGCATCAGCAACAGACTTTTCGTGGCTCACTTTCTCTGTCTGATGCCCTATTTTAGTTATCAGAGCTTCTGTATCTTTATTTCGGAATTTCAATTCAACCTCCTGAGATGCAAGCTTGTTCTTCAGATCTTCCACCTAACCAGAAAAACTGTTGTCACATGAAATGAACATATGTTCATCCTGCTTTCCAACAGGTTTTTTTTTTCAATTCGGCAAGGTTTGAGCTTTCAAATTAACTATTGTTTGCAGTTCTTATATTCCAATAAATTATCTATTGCATTAAAAGCACTTTGAAATGCATTGAGAAACACCAAATGTCATACAGATGCTTCAGAATTATTTGCTTCTGTTTTGGCATTAGTGGGTTTTCAAACCAACAGTTTTCTTGCTGCACTTATTTGATTTACGTTTTCCTGGTTCTGATTCATAGCTACTCTACTCAGAATTAACCATTAAGCTAGTGGAGAAATATTGTGCAAACTAGTCATGACCACAAAAAGGTACATAACAAGTTTTACGTAACAAGTAAAATTGTGCTCAACTTAAAATATATTTTAAATTATATTTTAATTTATGAGATTTGGGCATCACTAACAAGGACAATAATTATTTTCTATCACTAATTGCCGAAGAAGGTGGCGGTGAGCTGCCTTCTTGAACCAGTGCCTTCTGGTGAAAGTATTCCCATAATGTTGTTGTTTAGGGAGTTTTGGGATTTTGACGACATAATGGTGAGGGAATAGCACCATATTTCTCAATCAGGAAAGGACATGATGGGAAACAGAAAATGTTTGCATTCCCCTGATGCCCTTATCCTTCTTGGTGGTTGAGAGCATGGGTTTGGGAAACAGCGTTGGAATAGACTGAGTAACTGTAGTGCATTTTGCTAATGGTGCAAAGTGAAGCCATTTGTGGTGGAAGAAAGGGATTGTTAGGGCGATGGACATAAAAATCAATTATGTTGGTGTCACGCTTTTTGGAGATTAGAGTTTCAGTCATCCAGGCAAGTGGAGATTATTCATTAATGTGAAAGACATTGTAGTTAGAGAATTTGGGAAAGGCGTTGGTGAAATTCTATCATCAATAAGATGATATTAAATATATTAGCAGGCTTCAAGGATGAATAGTGTAGGAAGGAACTGCTGGTTTAAACCAAAGATAGACACAAAATGCTGGAGTAGCTCAGTGGGACAGGAGGCATCACTGGAGAGAAGGAATGGGTGATGTTTCGGGTTGAGGCCCTTCAGACTAGAGTCGGGGTGGGAGATTGCAACCTTCACGTGGTCCACCCTGTTTTGACAAATGCAATCAAATAAGATCAAATAGAACAAGTTGTCCGACAACTTTAGGCTGTGCGCGCCATATGCAAGAAGAAGAGTAGAGTCAGGGGAAAGGAAAACGAGAGATATAGATCCTCAGGGCCTGATGAAAAGGGAGGAGATTCCTGTATCCTAACAGAGATTTCTAATTCTTTGCTGGCCACGGGGGATGTGTCAGATGACTGGAGGTCAGCCAAATGTGGAACCATTGGGCAAGCAGGGATAAGAAAAGTAATCATTGATACTTTTTTGCATATCTTTCATTCATTGTTCTTTATCTCTCCACATCACCGTCGATATCTCTCGTTTCCCTGATCCCTGACCAGTCTGAAGAAGGGTCTCGAGCCGAAACGTCGCCTATCTCTTTCGCTCCTTAGATGCTGCTGCACCCGCTGAGTTTCCAGCTTTTTGTGTAACCCATAAGAAAGGAAATGACAGGTATACGAGTCCAAAACCAACAGAAGGGAAGTTACTGGGGGAAAAAAAAGACAGGGATTAATCTGCACATGGAAAGGCAGGGTAAATTAAAATTAATTAGCATGTGAGATCCTGTCTGATCAAGTTGATTGATTTATTTTTGAAAAATAAAATATATTGATTACCCTAATGCAGCTGATGTAGACTACTTAAACTTCAGTTTATGTACAAGACAAGAGCTGAGGGGGGTGTTGAGGAACAGGTGACCTTGGTGTATAAGTCCAAGGATCCATGAAATTTGCAGCACAGATAGATAAGGTGTGGAAGGAAGCATACAGTATGCTTGTCTTCATTAGCTGAGACACTGATTATAAGTGCAGGGAGATCATTGTACAACTTTATAAAACATCTGTCAGGCCTCTGCTGAGTATTGTGTGCAAAACAGGTTCCCACACTTACGAAGGATGTGATGCAATGGACATAGTGCAAAGGTGATTCACTTGGATGCCATCTTGCATGGAATGTTTCAGTAATGAAGAGAACAAATGGAATGGATTTGTTTTCCATGGCTGAGAGGGGTATATACAATACCCGATATAGCTATATACAACTTTGAGTTGCGTAGAAAAGATAGTAAGAAATGTTTCACCATTGCAGAGGTATCTAAAGACTGGAGGTCGTGGGTTTAGGAAAGAGGGCAAGAAGTTTATTGGGGATCTGAAGTGGTTGGAATCTGGAACACACTGCCCAAGAGCGTGGTGCAAGTGGGTGTTCTCAAAGCATTGAAGAAATAGTCAGACACACACTTGAATTGCCATGGCATTGAAAAACATTGATTAAATACTGGTAAACGTGATTATATTAATGGGCACTTATGGTTAACGTGCACATGGTGGATCGAAGGACCTGTTTCTAGGCTGCATGACTTTAATTCTACTAATTCATCAAGCTTCTGACTTTTGCCTTGAAGATGACAGAAATGTTCTGGGCATCAGTTGAGTCACTGACTTCAGGATACTCTAACCTATTCTCAGAGCCATAGTACTTGAGTGAATGGCCAGGTAGAGTTTCAGATCAACATTGATCCTCAGGATGTCAAAGGATTTGACATTCAATTGCAGTATAATAGTCGGGACTAAGTAGTAGACGCTATTTTGTTAGAGAAGATAATTGTTTGGAACTTGTGTGGCATGATATTAATTGCCATTTATTGGCCTGTGTCTGAACATTATCCTGGTTTTGCTGCATCTAGGCAAAATCTGCTTGATTTGCTGAAGAATGCAATTAAACATTTTACAGTTTGTCAACAAATATCAATTTTTCTGATTTAAGGAAAAAAAGTCACTGATAAAGCAGCTAAATATGGCTAGGAACAAGACACTGTCCTGTGCAACTCTTGTTTTGAGCTAGGATGATTGATCTTCCACAACTCTGACCGGAGTTTTTCTCTTGATGTCCGTTGACACTGTTTTAGTAGCACAGTAGCACAAATGTTACTTCAAGTCAATGTTTTATTCTTGTGTGTCCCGAAATAGAGCAATACAATTCAGCAGCATAATAGATCTGTAAACATAGTACTCTTTAAACACCATAACAACAACAAAAGGTTTGGTATATATAATAAACAAAACTAACAATAATAGTGCAAAGACAGAAATACTGCTTCCAAGTAGTCCATGTAGCTCAGAGCTTATTTGGAAGTTGTAGTGTTAAACACCATCATTCTCTTTTCTTCTCTGGAATTCACTTTGGCTGTAAAGAAACGTGGAGCTGAATGATCCCAGCATAACCCAAACTGAGCATCAGTGAGCATGTTATTGGCTAGTCCAGTTTGATAGTACAGTCAAGGACAACTTTTCCTGATAACTGAGAGAAGACCTATTGAGTGATAATGAGTTGAATTAGACATGTGGTTTGTGTGAACAAGACATACCTGAGCAATTTTCCATACTGTTGGATACATGCCAATGTTACAAATGAACTGGAACACTGGGCAAGAGGCACGGGTAAATCTAGGGCACAGGTATTCAGTGCTACATTTTCTAGGAGCATTCTTATTTCAGTAACTGTTTATTTCTTCATCACCACTCTCTGATGGATGGGACAGAATCATAGAATTTTGATGTGATCCGTTGACTATGGAACACTTATCTCTGCTCCCAGTAACCTACTTCTGTCATTTAGCACTCATGTCATCCTGAATTATTGCTTCACCACATTGGCACTACTCCCTTCTGGTCTGGACAAATTTGAAGCAATTTACATGCCGGGCTAGATTACGGATGATGGTGGAATACAATTTTACTGTTACTAATATCTGATGGTAGGACATTGATGCTCAGTTTTTGAGCTGTCAGATCTGCTCTGAATCTATCCAATGGCAGTGCTACATGACAAAACGATGGGTGCTCTTGGTACTTGGTGTAAAGATGGAATTTTGTCAACATATAAACTGTGCAGTAGTCACCCTTACTAATGAAATTATTTTGAAATGCTCCATTCAGCTGCTGGATGATGCTCAACATGTGCAATTGAACTTGGGGTGCAATTCTGAGACTTTCAGTGCAAAATAGGCAGTAATTAGAGAAGTTAGCAAAGGGAGAGATTCAATCAAAATGGGTGTTGGTTCTATTGCTGTTAGAAACATAGAAAAAAAGTGCAGGAGTAGACCATTCGGCCCTTCGAGCCTGCACCGCCATTCAATGTGATCATAGCTGATCATCCAACTCAGTATCCCGTACCTGCCTTCTCTCCATACCCCCTGATCCCTTTAGCCACAAGTGCCACATTTAACACCCTCTTAAATATAGCCAATGAACTGGCCTCAACTACCTTCTGTGGCAGATAATTCCAGAGACTCACCACTCTCTGTGTAAAGAATGTTTTCCTCATCTCGGTCCTAAAGGAATTCCCCCTTATCCTTAGAACTGTGACCCCTTGTTCTGGACTCCCCAACATTGGGAACAATCTTCCAGCATCCAGCTTGTCCAACCCCTTAAGAATTTTGTAAGTTTCTATAAGATCCCCCCTCAATCTTCTAAATTCCAGCGAGTACAAGCCAAGTCTATGCAGTATTTCCTCATATGAAAGTCCTGACATCCCTGTTATGAGGACCAGCATTTGGGTTTATAATTGAATTAATATTGCAAGTGTTATAATAAAGAAAAAGAAACATAACGTCCACTCACATTCTTGTACATTGTTAATGAGCCTATGTACCAAAAAAAATCTGTGCTACAGTTTACTTCAGATTTAATCATTTATTGTGTTTCCACAATTTCAAGAAAAAGTTTTAAATTTTCATGAATCATTAATCGTGCTTACCTGTGATGCCGTTGTTTTCAGCTTCTGGATGCCATTTGTAAGACGATCCATTTTCTGTACTAAATCTTTCTGTTTTTTCTGCAGCAAGTTTTTGTAGAGTGTGATCTGCTCCAGGAAACTCTTGGGAGTGGTGTAATTGTACCTCTTGTCATTCTGGCGATAATGTTTGCTCATTTCATTTACACTGGTATGAATGTAGGCCATAAATAGACTAATAGACTCTTGAAAATTTGGCTTGAAGAGGCAAGAAGAAAGGTAAATCAGTCTAACCATAAAAAAAAACATTTCTTACATTGTTCTGTGATATGTTTTTAATACTATTGGGACTGGCCTTTCAGTCAGTAATTATTTAATTTATATCACTGGAAAGTTTTGACATAACAACTTTGAGAAAATTAAAAGGGTGGCAAGTACCTGTACAATTAAAACATTGATAATGTAATACTGAGACTAGAACATCTTGCGATCTTAAGCAAACTTGTAAGATATTTCTTCCCACAATATAACATCTTGCAATTGTGGAAATATCCAATAATAGTTATGGTCAACACTATAATTTTTGCAATAATGTCAATGGCTACAAAGATGGTGTTCATTTTAAGTGAATATCAGGCAGCATCTTTCTAAATTTCCCATATTATGCTGTGTTTTGATATGTCTTAAAGCTCTGTCCCCCGGTACGAGTTCATTCCAAGAGCTCTCCCGAGTTAAAAAAAATCCGTGGTAAGCACGGAGAATGAACGTAGCGGTACGTCGGAGCTCGGGGATGTCTCTTAGCGCTAACGGCAGGTACTCGGGAAGATTCCCTAACGGCAGGTAAGCTCGGGAAGACACGTGAAGATTTTTCTACATGATGAAAAATGTCCACGAGAGCCTCGAGTACCGACGAGTGGCCATTAACGTAAATCTCAGAGTTCGAATCAGGGCGAACTCGAAAGAACTCTTGGAATGAACTCGTACCGTGGGACAGGGCTTTAAGTCTCAATTGTAACACAAAAAGTCCAATGGGGTAAGCCAAAAGACAATAATTTCTATATATTAAATCGAAAAGTGTTTCACAGACAATGGTCATGGCCACAAGACAGTGAAAATCAAGTTTTGAATTTCTTTGCACAATCACCTTTTCCTGCCTCATAGATGGATGAAAGATGCCAGAAGATCACAGGGATTAATTGCGAATTTAAACCAAATTGTCCAACTTGGGGGGGAAAAAAGCCAATTATTCTGAAAGACTTAAATTTTACAAATGCTGCATTTACAGAATATTTTGGACTTGTACTGCATCCTCGTCATCATTCTCCTTTAAAGCCCTAATCAACCACAGTTTTGTTTTATGATGTCGTCCTCTTGATGTCCTCTGTTCGGTTTTATTTTATATCACATCACATCTGATAGTTGATCTAATGAATCTTGTACACATGAAGCCAGTTTAATTAATCAACAGATGTCCAAAAATCAATTAATATGAATTAAATGAGGTAGACAAATACTAAGCAAGGCCATACATAATTCACCATCATACTGTCATTAGAGGCTTAGTGCCTTTAGACAAAAGTCAGGCATAATTGATTTTAGATGTGAACAGATAAATTATTGTTCTGGGTGACTGTACAAAATAAAGTTTTGTTTGAAATTCTAACTATTCACTTAGCAATTCTAATGCTTTACTAGCTGTCTTTTCATTGTTTTCATTTAATGTATGTTTTAATGTCAAGAAAACATTCCAATCTACAAGACAAAATGCTGTCTCCAGAGCTACCTGGTGCACAGTGCCAAATGACAGGAGATTACATCAGGAATATGGGAGACCTTGCACGATTTACAATACAACACAATACAATACAGTTTATTGTCATTTGAACCTCAAATGAAGTTCAAACCGTTTTGGATAGTGAGATTCCGTCGACGGAACTATATAGACAAGCATGGGAAAACAAATTAGTTCAACCCAGAACGAAAGATATTTGGGATGAAAATCCACAACATATACATCAATGTTCGTTAAACGCCAGACATTCTTTAATACACTTTAAAGTACTACATGGATTGCATTATTCTAAAACAAAATTAAATAGAATTTTCCCTAATATCTCTCCTATCTGTGATAAATGTCAATACTCTGAGGCTTATTTAACCCATACCTTTGTAAGTTGCATAAAAATAAAAAAAATTCTGGATGGATATTTTAAAAATTATTTCCACAGTGGTTAATACTCAACTGGAGCCTGATACTAAATTAATAATATTGGGCATATCAGAACAATACCTAAAACTTACAATAAACCAAAGACATTTCTTTGATTACAGTATAATAACTGGGAAGAAATTAATATTTATATTTTGGAAAAACCCAGCAACCCCCACAATCAAAATGTGGATTATGGAGATGTCGGAGATCTTAAATCTGGAAAAATTAGATTTGTCTTTATTTGACAAACCAGAATTATTTACGAGAATATGGTCTCCGTTCATAGATTATTTGAAGGGGTAGAATGGGCCGGCGTGAAACCTGACTGAAGCTTGAACCCAGGACAAGATGAATAGTTATGTTCTCTGACCTATGGACCTATCTCCTAAGTTGTATTATGGATAGTTTATTCTATTTTTCTAATTTTCCTTTTTTTTCTCTCTTTATTTTTTCTATCTATTAAAAAAATAATAGAGTCAATGTTAATATGTAACCGATAAATGAGGACTGGTTACGATACACTGGTAGCTGGGTTCCTGGAAACCTGGATAGTTAATATGTACCGTTTAACAAAGTTTGTAGTAGTTTGGACTATATGTACATGCCTCTAATAAAAAATTTAACTATTAAAAAAAATGACATCCAAATGAAATTTGTTTTTTGCAGTCATCCAACAAGAAAAAAAAGCAAGACACAATTAACACAAATATCCATCACAGTTAATCTCCTCCTCACTGTGATGGAAGGCAAAGTCATTGTCTCTCCCCTGTTTTCCATTCTTCTCCCAATGTTAAAGCCCCCGGCGGGTGATGGCAAGTTCCGCGCACGTTACAGCCCCGCCGGGCGATGTAAGGCCCCTCTCCCGATCGTTTTTAACCCCGCAATTCAGGCGGGAGAAGTTGCCGTTGCAGGAGCTCCGCAAAGCAGTCTCCCACCAAGGACCCGCAAGCTCCCGATGTCACCATCAACCAGGCCTGCGGTTGGAGCCTCCGAAGTCGGGTTGCAGCCGCGCCCCACCACAGCTCTCCACGCTCCGAAGTCAGCCAGCTCCACGATGGTGAGTCCGCAGGCTCCGCGACTGGAGCCGCCAGGTCGTTCCGGTTGGAGGCCGCTCCACGTTGCTAGGCCCCAACGACAACGGAGATCCGACAGGGAAAAGGTCGGGTCCCCCATACAGGGAAGAGATTTAAATGTTTCCCCCACCTCGCCCCCCACATATACACAGCTAAAAACAATATATAAACTACAACCAAACTATACACTCAACAGGACAAAAAAAAATATTTTTAAAAGACAGACGGACTGCAGAGGATGCTGCAGATATTCTGATATTTCTGAATATCTGTCTTACATTTCTTAGATTTTTGGTACATATCACCCTATGTACAGTGCCCTCCATAATGTATGGGACAAAGACCCATCATTTATTTATTTGCCTCTGTACTTCACAAGTTGAGATTTGTATAGAAAAAAATCACATGTGGTTAAAGTGCACATTGTCAGATTTTAATAAAGGTCATTTTTATACATTTTGGTTTCACCATGCAGAAATTACAGCAGTGTTTATACATAGTCCTCCCATTTCAGGGCACCATAATGTTTGGGACACAGCAATGTCATGTAAATGAAAGTAGTCATGTTTACTATTTTGTTGCATACCCTTTGCATGCAATGACTGCTTGGTCTGCAATTCATGGAAATCACCAGTTGCTGGGTGTCTTCTCTGGTGATACTCTGCCAGGCCTGTATTACAGCCATCTTTAGCCTATGCTTGTTTTGGGGGCTAGTCCTCTTCAGTTTTTCCTTCAGCATATAAAAGGCATGCCCAATTGGGTTCAGATCGGGTGATTGACCATTTTTTCAGCTTTGAAGTATGTTTGGGATCATTGACTTGGTGTAGAATGAACCGCCGGCCAATTAGTTTTGAGTTTGAACTTGAGCAGTTATGATGTGTCTATACACTTCAGAATTCATTATGCTACTACCATCAGCAGTTGTATCATCAATGATGATATGTGAGCCAGTACCTTCAGCAGCCATACATGCCCAGGCCGTAACACCCCTACCACCGTGTTTCACAGATGAGGTGGTATGCTTTGGATCTTGGGCAGTTCGTTCTCCAGCTTCTCAATTTGCAGATGACACAACCCTGATTGGACTGAGCCACGATGGGGAGGAATCTGCCTACTGACAGGAAGTGACACAGCTGGAGTCCTCGTGTCTTTGGAACAACCTGGAGCTCAATGCAATGGAGCTCAAGACAGTGGAATTGATTGTAGAATTTAGGAGACAAAAAGGCCCAACAAAGGATGTACTTCCTGCTGCAGCTAAGGAAATCAGCAATGATGGTCCAATTCTATACTGCCATCTTAGAGTCTGTCCTCATCTTCTCCATCATGGTCTGATTTGGCTCAGCCATCAAGCATGACATCCGGAGGCTGCAGCAAATCGTCTGATCAACTGAGAATGTTGTTGGCTGCGACCTTCCCTCCATTGACGAACTGCACACTGCAAGGGCCAGGAAGCGAGCGGGTAAGATCATCTCTGACCCCTCTCACTCTGGCCACAAACTCTTTGAAGCACTTCCCTCTGGAAGGCGACTCCGGACTGTCAAAGTCGCCACAGCCAGACATAAAAACAGCTATTTTCCATGAATAGTAGCTCTACTCAATAACCAAAAGTCTGTAGCCTCATTTTGCGCTGGTATTTTATTTCATTCACAGGGTTCATTCACATGCTTAAACTGTAATATTTTATTATTAATGTTTTACGTGTCAATTTTAATTTTTACTGTATGTCGTGTTGTGACTTGCGAGCCGAGCACCAAGGCAAATTCCTTGTATATGTACAAACTTGGCCAATAACCTTATTCTTATTCTCTCATCCATACTTTGATCTTACCATCACTCTGATATAAGTTAATCTGCGTCTCATCTTGTTTTGGGAACTATGGTTGCCCTTTTAAGTACTTATTGGCAAACAGTATCCTGGCCATCCTATTTTTGCAGCTACCCAGTGGTTTGCAAATTGCAGTGTAGCCTCCATTTCTCTGTTCATGAAGTCTTCTGCAGGCAGTGGTCATTGTCAAATCCACACCTGACACCTGAAGAGTGTTTCTGATCTGTCGAACAGGTGTTTGGAGATCTTTTATTATTATAGAGAGAATTCATCTGTCATCACCCGTGGAGGTCTTCCTTGGCCTGCCAGTCCTTTTGCAATTAGTAAGCTCACCAGTGCTCTATTTCTTCTTAATAATGTTCCAAACAGGTTTGACCATGCCTCTAACAGTTTTATTCTTGTTCCTCAGTCTCATAATGGCTTCTTTGACTTTCATTGGCACAACTTTGGTCCTCATGTTAATAAACGGCAATACAAGTTTCCAAAGGTGATGGAAAGACTGGAGGAAAAACTGGAAGAAAGGTGCTGAAAGCTCTCTTATGCCTGCATTAAGGAGGCTATTAAACACACCCGAGCAATTACAAACGCATGTGAAGCCATGTGTCCAAAATATTATGGTGCCCTGAAATAGGGGGGGTGGGAATTATGTATAAACACAGCTGTAATTTCTACATGGTGAAACCAAATTGTATAAAAATGGCCTTTAATAAAATCTGACAACGTGCACTTTAACCACGTGATTTTTTTTCTATTACAATTCTCAAATTGTGGAGTACAGAAGCAAATGAATAAATGATGGGGCTTTGTCCCAAACATTATGGAGGGCACTGTATTCTGTAAAGCACAATACACTCTTTCCTCAAATCAAATCTCTTCTACTAATTGAGATGTTATTTTTGTGATGCTCTTGAAGATAAAAAAAATCATCCCACATACTTACAATGATGGACATCTATCTGATTAAAATCTTTAGGAAACTCAATAATTGCTCATCATCAACTGTAATAACAATTGTCAGACATAGCAATAGAACATGTTAATCCAATCTTTGATTTGGAATAGCCTAGCTCAAGTCAAAACATTTGTGCCGGAACCCAGTTTGCTAAACCTGTGTCTCATAGCACTATAACTGCTTTGAGAAGACACATCTCAAGAGGTAAAATGGCAGTTGTCATTAACTTAACAAAACAGCACAGCATGGAAGACACAGTCAGTCAGAGAGCAGCTGGTAGTAATTCAAAGTGCTTTCAGATAATGATAATCGCCCCAGAACAGAACTCTTTGATGACTGCTCTATCCTTCATTCACAATTTAGTCCTTCTGTTCAGATAAGCTCAGTGGTGACAGCACTTCCTGACTTTAACAGCTGTGGCTTCTCAAAGGGTCATTGTGTGACTACTAATTATTGTAATTTCATTAGCATAAATTATTTGGCCTGAATGATTGATCGCTATGATTTTCTTTCACCACCATCCTCTGCATTTTTAGTGAACACAGTGCAGTGATGCATGCAAGTCAAGCCCTTGTTGTATGTCAGAAAGGGCATCAATCGCTCTTTTGGGGGATTTGGAAGATGAATCCATATTCTTAAAATTATTAAATGCTACTTAAAGCAAATTCTCACTCAGAAATGTTGTTCTTGGCACCAATAATTTTAATTCATTATCCATTGGAGTTTATAACCTGAATGATCATGGATAATTAAAAATAAGATTGTCATCAAAGTAAAACTGAATCAAATAAATAATTTAAAGGAATTAATCTAATTTTGTACAAACAAAAAAGGAATCAGTTTTAATAATTTTGCTCCAATTTATTTAAAATGGTATCACACACACTTCTTGCATTGTGAATCTGGAATGATATTTAAATGATGCGGAGAGTGGGGATAGGACTGTGTGGGGTGTGACCAGCAGTTCCAAGCAGAACACACAGCGTTCAGCCATTCAAACTGAACTCAGGACCTTTTGGCATGCTTTGTGAAACACAAACACCTGGAATATGTTGACAAGTCTCTGTTCCCATTCCCCAGCATCATACTGGGAAAACCACCCTTGGATTCTGAGCCAGGTCTGCCTCAGCACATAATAAAGAACCTTGTTGATTTCATGTCTATTTTGTTGGAATCCAACAGGCCACAGAGTTGGTAAGTTACTTTTTTTTAAAAATAGTTTTACATGAATACCTTTTAATTATTTTCTATTGTTCTTGCAACATTTTATCAATTTCATTGCATGTTTTAAATATTATAGTGAATTTCATCTTTTTAAATTCTTTCCTTCGATTTTATATCATTAAAACAAGGGTTCTGAACTTGAACAAAGGTAACTTTGAAGGTATGAGATGTGAATTGGCCAAGATAGACTGGCAGGTGATTCTTAAAGGGTTGACAGTGAATGTGCAATGGAAGGTATTTAAAGACTGCATGGATGAAGTACAAAAGTTGTTCATACCAGTTTGGCAAAAGAATAAATCGGGGAAGGTGGTGCATCCATGGATAACAAGGGAAATCAGGGATAGTATAAAAACAAAAGATGAGGCATACAAATTTGCCAGAAAAAGCAGCCTACCGGAGGACTGGGAGAAATTCAGAATCCAGCAGAGGAGGACAAAGGGCTTAATTAGGAAAGGGAAAATAGATTATGAAAGGAAACTGGCAGGGAACATAAAAACTGACTGCAAAAGTTTTTATAGATATGTAAAGAGAAAGAGACTAGTTAAAACAAATGTTGGTCCCTTGCAGTCAGAAACAGGTGAATTGATCATGGGGAACAAGGACATGGCAGACCAATTGAATAACTACTTTGGTTCTGTCTTCACTAAGGAAGACATAAATAATCTGCCGGAAATAGCAGTGGAACGGGGGTCAAATAAGATGGAGGAACTGAGTGAAATCCAGGTTAGCCGGGAGGTGGTGTTGGGTAAATTGAACGGATTGAAGGCCGATAAATCCCCAGGGCCAGATAGTCTGCATCCCAGAGTACTCAAGGAGGTAGCCACAGAAATAGTGGATGCATTAGTGATAATTTTTCAAAATTCCTTAGATTCTGGAGTAGTTCCTGAGGATTGGAGGGTAGCTAATGTAACCCCACTTTTTAAAAAAGGAGGGAGAGAGAAAGCGGGGAATTACAGACCAGTTAGTCTAACATCGGTAGTGGGGAAACTGCTAGAGTCAGTTATTAAAGATGGGATAGCAGCGCATTTGGAAAGTGGTGAAATCATTGGACAAAGTCAGCATGGATTTACGAAAGGTAAATCATGTCTGACAAATCTGATAGAATTTTTCGAGGATGTAACTAGTAGAGTGGATAAGGGAGAACCAGTGGATGTGTTATATCTAGACTTTCAGAAGGCTTTCGACAAGGTCCCGCATAAGAGATTAGCATACAAACTTAAAGCACACGGTATTGGGGGTTCAGTATTGATGTGGATAGAGAACTGGCTAGCAGACAGGAGGCAAAGGGTAGGAGTAAACTGGTCCTTTTCAGAATGGCAGGCAGTGACTAGTGGGGTGCCGCAAGGCTCAGTGCTGGGACCCCAGCTATTTACAATATATATTAATGATTTGGACGAGGGAATTCAATGCAACATCTCCAAATTTGCAGATGATACCAAGCTGGGGGGTATAGTTAGGTGTGAGGAGGATGCTTGGAGGCTGCAGGGTGATTTGGATAGGCTGAGTGAATGGGCAGATGCATGGCAGATGCAGTACAATGTGGATAAATGTGAGGTTATCCACTTTGGTGGCAAAAACATGAGGGTAGACTATTATCTGAATGGTGGCAGATTAGGTAAGGGGGAGATGCAACGAGACCTGGGTGTCATGGTACACCAGTCATTGAAAGTAGGCATGCAGGTGCAGCAGGCAGTGAAGAAAGCAAATGGTATGTTAGCATTCATAGCGAAAGGATTTGAGTATAGGAGCAGGGAGGTTCTACTGCAGTTGTACAGGGTTTTGGTGAGGCCACACCTGGAGTACTGCGTACAGTTTTGGTCTCCAAATCTGAGGAAAGACATCCTTGCCATAGAGGGGGTACAGAGAAGATTCACCAGACTGATTCCTGGGATGTCAGGACTTTCATATGAGGAAAGATTGGATAGACTCGGTTTGTACTCGATGGAATTTAGAAGATTGAGGGGGGATCTTATAGAAACCTACAAAATTCTTAAGGGGTTGGACAAGCTAGATGCTGGAAGATTGTTCCCGATGTTGGGGGAGTCCAGAACAAGGGGTCACAGTCTAAGGATAAGGGGGAATTCCTTTAGGACCGAAATGAGGAAAACATTCTTTACACATAGAGTGGTGAGTCTCTGGAATTCTCTGCCACAGAAGGTAGTTGAGGCCAGTTCATTGGCTATATTTAAGAGGGCGTTAGATGTGGCACTTGTGGCTAAAGGGATCAGGGGGTATGGAGAGAAGGCAGGTACGGGATACTGAGTTGGATGATCAGCCATGATCACATTGAATGGCGGTGCAGGCTCGAAGGGCCGAATGGCCTACTCCGGCACCTATTTTCTATGTTTCTATGTTTCTATGTAAAGGCAGCAGATTGGCTTGAATCTGCCAGCTTTTAAGGACTTTATTGGGCAGGGCCTCTCAGCTCCCGAATGCCGGTTGTGGAACAAATCTCCTGCTCCAGTTAATCAGACGTCACTGGTCTGAAATTCAACGGGACATCATAGACTTTCTCAAATTTCCAACTCTTGGCTTGGGAAACCAATCCATGTAGCCAATACCAGGTTTAACCTGCCAAAAAGGGCAGCAGGCCTATGGAAATGGACAGGAAGAAAGTCCGTCATGATATATAGTCATTATTTTATTAAACTCTTCTTTAAAAAGTGTAATAGATTTATCTATTAATTATGTAAAAAATATTTTTATACTTGATGAACATGATTATAAATGTCAAAAAATTGAAAATCTGTCAAAAAAATTAATTTTTTTGAGAAAGGAGAAGGCATTTCTCTCAATATTGTCTTCAGAGGGGAGTGTTTCTGAGGCAAGATCTTTGTCTATGGCTTGGTCACCAACGGCACAGTGACGCTAAACTGCAGGGAAGAACAAGGAGCAGCAAGGTGCCCCCCTCTGTATCCAGCTACGGTAATGGTGGACATGCACCATTACCGTAGCATCGATTTGAGGAAGCCAGTATGATTACGGTCAAGGTCAGTCTATTGTCACATGTACCAACTGAGGTGCATTATGTCACACATAACTTTGAATAGCTTGCTTATTGCATATTTATTTAGTGAATGCTGGTGGCAACATTATTTGATTACTTTAAAGTGAATCTACCAAATACATTGACATGTTCAGAAGGTGTAAAAATATTTGTTGCAAATATTACAACACACCTTTCTGGATCTGCAGCTTTATAATCTTTGAATTTTATATTCTATTTAATATTTATCCAAATAATAATTGATCTGGTGTTGCAAACTAAATTCTCAGAACTAGCCACTCATTTCAAATAACATCATGGGGTTTAAAAAAAAAAAAATTTTTGGAACAAGAAGCAGCAACTTTAAATGAAATGGTGTAATTATGAATATAATAACAATACCAAGTTAATAACTTGTTGCACTTCTCCTTTATTGCAAGATTGATGCTATAACTTTAAAAGTTCATATATAATTTGAAGCACGAGGTAAAATAAACTTTTTAAACTTTCTTCCTTAAAAAATAATTTACATTTTTCTTCAGTGAATTTCACAAAAAAACCTACATTAGTAGTAATAGAATTGACATGTTTAATGCAATACAATCTTGTGCGACTGACTGCTTTATGATCATTTAAGGTCTATAATTAACTTCTTCAACCATATGAAAGGTGATAACATTAAAAATTAACAAATCACACATGGTGTAATTTAATAAATTTGTAAAACTACCAGTGTGAAATCTTGAAGCTATTCTTCACAATAACCATATTTGATCTTCATGCATTAGAAATTAACTTTTATTTCACATGCATTATAAGGATCAGTGAACTAGTACAGTGATGGTACTTTGGGCCAGAAAATATCTCCTGTCACCATCTTTTCCCTCTTCCCACTACCATTTCTACACCTCAACATTCTTCATTGCCTTTGAGATTTCAAATATCACCTGCATGCACCATATTTGTACAGGTGTCTCAGCGGACTTGATGAGATTCACAAACTAGTGACCCAAGGCTTGTTTTGTTTTGTCAAATAGAATTAATTTATGACTGACTGTGGCAGATCCTATCCTGAAGGCAGCAAAGAATTTCAAGCAAATGAGTGATGGAGATTACAAATCAAAAGTTTTTTTCCCCCTGATTTACTGCAGAGCCAGAAGCAGTACAAGTAGACTCTGCTGCTTCCCACACCCTCTAAACTGCCCCCTGCTATTGCAACTGCTGGGATTGTTTTTTCTCTCAATTCACCCTCCACCGCCAGCACACTTCTACACTGTGTAACCTCTGCAACTGCAAATTATTCCTGTAGGCTGACCAACTGGCCATGTTCCAACAATTGGCCTCATAAGGACAATTAGGCACAACTTGATTCCTACATTGTGTAAGAAGGACTGCAGATGCTGGTTTAAACTGAAAATAACACAAAAAGCTAGAGTAACTCAGTGGGACAGGCAGCATCTCTGGAGAGAAGGAATGGGTGACGTTTCTGGTAGAGACCCTTCTTCAGACTGAAGAAGGGTCTCGACGAGAAATGTCACCCATTCCTTCTCTCCAGAGATGCTGGCTGTCCCACTGAGTTACTCCAGTTTTTTGCGTCTATCTTTGATTCCAATGTTCATGTTTCTACCAACAATTTCTGTTTGTGATCTATTGAGAATATAGACAGCTGACGGAATTGGCTCTTAAACAAAAAAACTCAGTGTACGCAAAATGTCTTGACTCCTTACCTAATTAAAACTACTTTC
This sequence comes from Raja brachyura, assembly GCA_963514005.1. The sequence continues at coordinate 88,972,778 of OY740782.1, forward strand.
TTTAAAACAAAGAGCTAATCAGCTGAAACAATTCTGCTGCATCTCACGGTAATGTCCAACTATCAACATGACTGACTCCTGGCCAGTTTTAGGATTGCCACTTCAAGTATGAACCAAACCAAACATTCCACCTGTGTTATAAATAAATCCAAATACCAGTTGTTGCATTGTATATGTTCATTATAATATTAATGAAATAAAATAGATCACAAACAGAAATTGTTGGTAGAAACATGGACATTGGAATCAAAGATAGACACAAAAAACTAGTGTAACTCAGTTTTAGACATTCCTGTCAATTCTGTTCAAAATCAATAAAAAATATGATATTCTTGCAATCTTTTCTAGCCAATACATTCAGAATGTTAGAAGACTGTTAGCACTATAATAAGCTAGTTCGATATTTACATAAATGCAACGAATCATGGGATTTGTCAAAGTTCATTGGGGGAAAAAAAGCAAACGCAGAGCTGTATGAACTGTGTATAAATAGTTAACTATTCTACCAAGTAATTAATCTAGAATTCTGTCAACTCAATAGCTTCCTGTCTTGTTCTGCTGTTCACACAATTTACACAGTCCAATGTGAACATAGTTCAGTTCATAATCTGCAATTATGAGATATTCAAAAAGTTAAAGAATTTATTATTTTCATTTAATCTTTAATGTGTTTGCTACTGGAATAAGAAAATATTACTTGTTTGAAACATTTTCTTATTTTTATTCATAATTGATGTGTAAAAATATATTTAATCTGAGGCAGGCAGCGACTGTATCAGTGTGATGTGGGCTGATGCTTTACTTACAGGCGGTGTGAATGTACAGTTAAGGCAAAGATTCATCTCCGAGGAAGTCGCCAATCTGATATAAGACATTTAACTGCGAAATGCCTGCCCTTTACTATTGGATAGATTGAGTGGAGGGTCCGTGCTGTTCCAAGTTTGCGGTGGATGCGATGCGTTTCCCCAGCCATCTCGGCCTGTGCACGTTGACCAGCACAGTTCGCCAGCCCTTGTTAGCAGAGGCTCTTTGTGCAGGTGTTACCCGAAGCCCAAAGGTTTTGTGGAGGTTCTGCGTTAGGATCGGGCACGCAGCAACCTAGCGAGAGGGCTGTCTGATCAGATCAACCCATGTTGCCGAGTGGCCGGAGGCGGATTTTAATGGGTTGTTATTAAACTGTTCTGCCTGTGCGGCATCGCCAGCTCTCTCTCTCTCTCTCTCTCTCTCTCTCTCTCTCTCTCTCTCTCTCCCAGATCCCCCACCCCAACTGTCGACAAAGTCTGACTGAGAAAATGCTCCCACTCATATTATGGGTTGGCTCCGCGTTTGCCCACTCGTTGGGGCAGCCGGCGCCTCCTGCAAAGAGAGCGAGAACAGGTCCCGTCAGCTGGGGAGCTGTGACCCACTCTGAGTAAAGCTTCTAGTTTGGCTGCGGTTCAAATGGCTGCAAATTCTCAAAATTATCACCGCCTGGTCACCCTGACCTGGCTCTCAACTGTGTGCCCTAACAGACTGGAACCAACCCCAGAGGTTAAAGCAACAGCATCTTTATTTAAGCCAACCCACCTCGAAAGTTTAACCAGCATGTTTGAATTCAACCTTAACTTTCCACCTAACCCCACACAGCACATTCTCCTCGTTTCCTTCAATCCAGGAAGGTTGTTTAGATAGGAATATAAGGAGTGTCAAATTGGTTGACCACACAACTTGTAATTCGTGTAAATCAATATCGAATTTGAATGGCTGTGCCTCAGGCTAATGCCAGGGATTTGATAATTGACAGGTTCGTTGCAGGCATTGTTGCGTTTTCAAGGCTGGTGCTGTATTGAGTCAATAATTTAAATAGATACAATTGTGGATTTGTGCAGCCTGCAGTACGCTGTGGCCTACTGCTGACATATTTAACGGATACATTTATTTATCAATTTCATTGTAATGAATACGCAGGTCCATACACATACAGTAGCTCAGCTGGCGAGAATGTTTATCCCGAATTATCCATGACCTGGGCATGCGCAGTTGGAATACCGAACTCGCTTATTAATACGATTCTATATTAATATGAATATATATATTAGAGGTTATATCTCAAATTGTAAGTAATTTCTCAAGAGGTACCATACACAGTGGAAATTTCTGCAGATTTCTGTAATAATTTTTCATATTCTTGCAGATTTTTTGATTAACACCACCTAAAGCAATGTGAGTTAGGAATGTCCTTAAGGATTCATATGCTGATGCATTTCTACACATTAGTTTGATTGACACACATAAGACACCCACCTTAATCCCCTCAATCTCCTCAATGAACCGCCTGCTGACAGACATTAGGGCCTCCTGTGGCCACTCATGAAACCAGTCAATAGCTGTGCAGTTAACTATGGCTGGGAACTTCCGGGCTCTCACGCGCAAGGTTGAACCAACTGGGGAGAAACAGAGAACAACCTGCAGGGGACAAGATTACAAGCAAGCTATATAATGACCACGATCAAAGAAAGTACTCTTGAGTTATGATCACATAAAAAGATGATGCGTAAATCAGAATTCAAAATAGGCTGGAACAAAAAGCCAGCTACTTTCATAAAAATTGGATTTAAGATAAAGTAATAGTCGGTGGACTCACATTGCACACACTAAAATTAGTGTGAGTGAACAATTCAAGGCATAAGGCTTATTTTTAAGAGTATGTGAGATATCTTCACAAAATCCTGCAAGTAAAAAAGTTATTTCAGAAATTTATTGCATGAAGAATACTGCATAGTTCATGCTACCCAAAAAGTAAGTTGCTGTAATGGAGAAATGCTTCTATTCACACTTTACATATTCAGCACTGATTTATCTGCTGAAGGAGGATGGTGGTGATAATGAGGCTTCCACACCCACACTTAACATGAAAACTTCTAATGTTTATAAACCAACTTATTCAAAGATTACTCCATTGGTTATGCAGAGCCAAATATTATCAAAATTATCAAGAGTAAAAAAGACTGCATATACTGGAAATCTGAAAAACAATGAATATACTGGATATGCTCAACATCAGAGGGCAGGAAAACAGTTAATAAGTTGGCTTCTGATTAATATGAAGGGTCATGCACCTGAAACGTAAATGTTGGTTCACCCTCCATTAATACCTGATGTGTATCGCCAATATTTTATTTCTATCATCAGTAAAATATTTTTCTTCCTTTTAAATTCCTTCACAGCATTCATTATTATATATGTTTGGCCTGCCTACGAAAGGATCATTGTTTCTTTGCATTTAATAAACAATTGCAATTTTACATTTGTATTTATAAACTATTATGGACTGGCCACTAGGAGGTGCATTAATGCAGATTAGCTTGACTTTGACTCTAGTCTTCTCTCAGTGTGGTGATATTGCTGGGTTCGGTACGGCACCAGCCCTGCCAGTACTGCTGAGTACTTTGTGAAGAACAGCAGGTTTAATTCAAATCTGGGCTATTTTGTGGCATATCTAATTACACAAACATGAATAATCATATTTCTAGTATTGCATCAATGAGCTACATTCACAAAAAGTTCTGGATAACTTGCTTTGTCATTTCAGAAGTAGTTATAATCCGACTGCTGAAATATTATCTCTAATTTCCAGATCAAATACCACTAGTTGTAGTGATAAGTTTGCCACTCTCAGTGCACTGGGGATCCAGCATATCTTCACAGAGGAAGTATGAGTGATTGGATTAAGGGTCAATTTTACAACTATTGAATATATAATTCATAAACAACATTCATCATAAGAATGTATTCAAGCAAAAATCTGACAATTCTGCCAGTATGTCAGTCAGCATCTGTCGAGAGAGAATTAGTGCTAAGTTTCATGACAATTACTTTTCATCCAGAGAAGGACAATGAGTTGAAATGTTGGTCCCGTTTCTCACTCCACAAAGGCTGCCTGATCTTATAGAAACTTACAAAATTCTTAAGAGGTTGGACAGGCTAGATGCAGGAAGATTGTTCCCGATGTTGGGGAGGTCCAGGACAAGGGGTCACAGCTTAAGGATAAGGGGGAAATCCTTTAGGACTGAGATGAGAAGGACTTTTTTCACACAGAGAGTGGTGGGGTCTCTGGAACTCTCTGCCACAGAGGGTAGTTGAGGCCAGTTCATTGGCTATATTTAAGAGGGAGTTAGATGTGGCCCTTGTGGCTAAGGGGATCAGAGGGTATGGAGAGAAGGCAGGTACGGGATACTGAGTTGGATGATCAGCCATGATCATATTGAATGGCGGCGCAGGCTCGAAGGGCCGAATTGCCTACTCCTGCACCTAATTTCTATGTTTCTATGTTTCTATCCACTGATTATTCCCAGCCTTCTGTGCTTTAATCTGAGTGTATTACGTTTAAGCAAAGTTTGCTGTTTCTTTTGAACAAAAAGCCTTGCTGATGCATTTAATGTTTTGTGAATACCTTAAGCTGCTGTTGTGTCCTGTTCAAAAAGAACTTCCAGCAGTTTTCCCGGTTATCCAATATGCCCAAACCTCGGACCTCATTACGTATACTGCTGATGATATTGTCAACCTCTTCATCACTGAACAGATCAGGAATTTCACCTGTTTGAAACAATTTAAGATTCTGATTGCCACAAGATTTTCAAAAGCATCTCGGTACATGTGTTTTATTATGATAACTTGTATGAAATTTTAGCAATGATGTGTTGGTAATAGGATAACAAAGATGCGATGTCAATATTATCAAAATGAACATTTATTGCATTTCTAGAGAACAATTTGATTTACTTTGTCATTTTATTTATCACCAAATTAACACTTTATAAAAATAACTTTAGAATATGCCACACTACAAATGAAAACCTATATTACGCATTAAATAAAAACAGTCATCCCTTTAATCCAATAACCATTGGAGTGCTATATTTATATTACTTTAGTGCTACATAGCTTCCACAGAAGCACAAGTTGCTTCCGTAGAGGAATAAAAGAAGAAAAAAAATGTTCCTGACAGAAATGGGCCTGTCCCACTTAAGCGATTTTTTAGGCGACTACAGGTGACTAGGCTGTCGCCACATGGTCACCGGGGTGTCGCCTGTATGGTCTCCTCAGTCGCTCAAAGAGTCGTATCTTTTTTCTGGTTGCCGCTGGATTTTGAAATGTTCTAAACTTTTCAGCGACATTCGGCGCCTGTGGGGTTGACACCAACGATCGTAGCCTGATGTAGGTGCTGTCGCCAGGATGACGTAGGGTGTCGCCAGGACGACGTAGATTGTTGCCGGTGCCGACTTTGGTGAATTCCATTGGCGACTACCTACGTCAACAGGTACCGGCGACTGAATTATCTTACCTTGTCGTAGCTTGTTACGGGTGGACGTAGGTTGTTGTAGGTGGACGTCCTAATGGATCGCCGGTTGTTGGTAGCTTGCCGAGCTTGATGTCGATTAGGAGGTAGGTTGGTGTAGACATTGTCGTAGACATTGTCATATGGGGGGGTCCAGTTGCCGGCTTTTCGGCGAACTGCTACGACTATAACAGTCGCCGAAAAAAAATCACTTAAGTGGGACAGGCCCATAAGGCTTTGATTTTTAAAAGTTCTTTGGCGAGAATTTAGAAATTCTTTGAGGGCAGATTGTGTAGGTCCCTCCATGTGTATAGGTGGGGGATGGACAAAGGAAATGTTCCAAATGACAGAACATTTCTCAGTTAAAATCCTAGGTTAGTTGACATTGAAAAGAACAAGAGAAAGCATTAAATAAAAACTGGCATGACCTCCATAGGTACAAAGCATTTTACAACCATTGAGATGCAAAAATGACAGTGGATTAACAAGATCACATTAAAGTAAATCAACAAGATTAGTACAAAAGGTAAATCGTGAATTGGTGAGGCCAGATGATCGTAAGTTTATATTTAAAGATCTGAAAATTGCATAAAAGCTTGACATAAATAAGGTCTATATTTATGAGATCGAATTAAAGAATAAAATAGGTTGAGATAATGATTTAATGTAATAAAGGATGAACAAGGAACATTTCAGTTTATTTCAGAACTGCAAATCAAAGCTTTTCACTGGGCCTTTATGTAGTAGTTTTACGCCACAGTTTAAAATTGACAGTGGATGACCCACGGATTTCACCACATTAGAGACTGACAACCGTAGCTGATTTTTCAGAGGGAGAAATGGAGAGAGAGTAAAATGTAACATGTTTCCAATGCTCTGTCAGTGTGCTGACGGATCTTTAAAAAAGAGTTTTGAAATGGAACCTGTGCAAGCACAGGTTAGCCTTTTACCTGATGCCAGCAGATCATTGATCAGGACCAGGAAACGTTCATCTGGAACTTGAGCATCTGTCAGAAGGAAAACTGTTGGCAGGTTCTTGGCTCCAGCCTTTATGTACAAATTAGCAAGATCAACCTAAATGGAGCAGAAGGTGAACTGTTACCAATGCCACTAAAAAGAAAAATGGGGTGGTCCAATGCAACAATACATCAGAGAACAGCAAACCGAATGCAAGTGTGAAAATTGAAAGCCAGTAACTGGTGAAACATAATTGTTGCACTGAACCAACAGGGAAACCAAGCAGGGAGATGCTCATTAGGCTGACCTTCATTGCCCTTACCAGCTGGCTATAAAAGTGCTCTGGCAAAGCCCTGTGGCCACCTGCCTCAGCTGCACACCAGTGCTTCCAACAACGAAACTAAGACCAAGCATTAAAAAATTAATCCATAATTTGCATGGCTACTTTCTTTCCAGATACTCCTTAATGGTGTCAGCGGCCCAGCTTCACCACTCTCTCAAACCAGTACATTTAATGTACTTGTCACTCTCTGCGTGAAGGAAGCACCCCACCTATCCCCTCTCAACCTGTTCCCCTGAACTAATCTCCTCCAGTTTTATCTACCCGTTATATGGGAAACGTTTTCTGCAATCTACCCGTTTTCATACCCTCAATTTTATCATGTATTTCCCCAATCATTTATATCCTAAACCTCTTCACTTAAGGGAGAACAGAGCTTCTCCAGTCTCTCCCCTTGTAGCTAAACTGCTCCATCCCAGGCAACATACTGGTGAATCTCCTCTGCACCCTCTCCAATGCTATCAGACCCTTCCCAAACCTTTGTGACAGAACAGCACGCAATAAGGTCTTACCAAGAAGTTGTAAAGTTGGAGCATAGCCTCTGTACTTGTGTATTCAATGCCTCAACGAATGAAGGGCAGTATCTCGTATGTATTCCTGACCATTTATCAATACCTGCAAAATACACCAGACATACTCCGAGATCGCTCTGCCCCTCAATATACCCAGAGAGTGTTCATGATGTCTTCGACTCACTAGTGCTCTCAAAAGATGTCACCTCACATTTGTCTGTGTTAATCACCATCTGCCATTTTTCAGCCCATGATATCACTCTGTAGCCTAAGATTACTCCTACACTATCAACCTCCACCGATCTTTGTTATCCACAAGCTACGAATCTCGCCTCGGACACCTACATTTCTCATCCCCAAGTATCAAGTGCCCAGCTGTTACCCAGTCAGACCAGTGACCAATGCATTCTATAACATCTCCACCAAAAAATATTATTGTTCAGTAGTTCAGGCACAATTTCTCCTTGAACACTGAATATTTTGTTATGAAGTCTGGGGGTGCTTTTTCAGTTAAGACATGAAACATTTAAAACCTACATTAAAGGAATTGTTTTTAATGCACCATGAATATATTCCATGACTAATGACATTGCAACAACTTGGACATCACTTGCAGGAAAACATCATAAATTTACCTTCCGAGAAACTTCAGTCGTGCAACATCATTGATTTGGAAATAAAATCATACTTATCCTAATTATTGAATGTCTTTTTTTCTAATGCATCAATAACACAATGGAATGAGAAACTGCAGTATGCATTAAACACCTAGTTTTTCAGAATGCGACTGACAAGGTGTCACATCAGTAGTTAGTGGTGATGAATACCTAATGTTCAGAATAATGAAACAGATAAAATGTGATCTGCGATAGAAAGGGCCTTAAAACATGGAAAAAGTTCTTCAATAAAAGAGGATTTTTTAGACAGAAAAGTTGTGAATTAAAACTGAAGGATTTGCATCAAAGCTTGGGTTAATGGCATGTGAAGCCAAGTTCATAAGCAGTGATTTTTTTTATTAAAAGTCATCAATGGTATAAAATAATTGGCATGAAACCAAAGAATGAGAAGATATCTATTTTAAAACCATCCAAAAAAAAGAGATTAAGGAATTATTGTGTATGAATCCACAAGTATTATAGTTTATGAATCCACATATTCCTTATGGTGGTGCTTAGCTGTAGTTTTAAAACTAATGCTACAAAATAGAATAGATGATGTTTCGGGTCAAGACCCTTCTTCAGACTGAGAGTCAAGGGAGAGGGAAACAAGTACCCAAAATGTCACCTATTCCTTTTTCAGGAGATACTGCTTGACACACTGACTTACTTCAGCTTTTTGTGTTTATCTTCGGTATAAACCAGCATCTGCAGTTCCTTCCTACATACTTCATCAAAGCAGGATGTACATGCTCAATTAAAGCTTGGCTGTAGTTTGTTTCGTTTTGGGGGGGGGGGAGGAAAATAAAAAACGATGGCTTTAAAGTAGCATTTTTAATATTGAAAACCTAAGGAAATAGAGTATTCTAGAACTTGACAGCCTTGGTAACTAAAGGCCAACAACCAATAATAGAGTAATTAATCTTGCCGATTTAAGATCCCAAGAATAATGTAATTAATTCAAACATGAAATGCCAATCACATTGTTCCACTGATGTAAAACAACACGCATATATACAGTGCCCTCCATAATGTTTGGGGCAAAGACCCATCATTTATCTATTTGCCTCTGTACTCCGCAATTTTAGATTTGTAATAGAAAAAAATCACATGTGGTTCAATTTTCAGATTTTATTAAAGGGTATTTTTTATACATTTTAGTTTCATCATGTCGAAATTACAGCTATGTTTCTACATAGTCCCCCCATTTCAGGGCACCATAACGTTTGGGACACATGGCTTTAAAGGCATTTGTAATTGCTCAGGGGTGTTTAATTGCCTCCTGAATGCAGGTCTAAAGGCCCTGTCCCACTGTACAAGGTTACTCACAAACTCTCCCGAGTTTTCCCCTTGATTCGAACTAGGGAATGTCGGGTAATGTCGGTTGCGAGCCCATATGAGTCTGTAGATGTTTCGTAGCGGCTCATAATGCCAGTCGTAGGAACGTTTTTTCAACATGTTTAAAAATGTCCACGAGTTAAAAAAATAGCCCCGAGTACCTACGAACGGCTATTACCGTAATTCCCCAAGTTCGAATCAAGGGGACAACTTGAGAGAGTTTGTGAAAACTCAGAAAAGTTGGACAGGGCCTTAAGTGAGCTCACAGCACCTAGTCTTTCCATGACCTTTGGAAACTTTTAATGCAGTTTATCAACATGAGGACCAAAGATGTGCCAGTGAAAGTCAAAGAAGCCATTATGAGGCTGAGAAACAAGAATAAAACTTTAGAGATATCATCCACACCTTAGGCTTACCAAAATCAATTATTTGGAACGTCATTGAGAAGAAAGAGAACACTGGTGAGGTTACTAATCGCAAAGGGACTGGCAGACCAAGGAAGATCTCCACAGCTGATGACAGAAGAATTCTCTCTATAATAAAGAAAAATCCCCAAACACCTGTCCGACAGCTCAGAAACATTCTTCAGGAGTCAAGTGTGGATTTGTCAATGACCACTGTCCGCAGAAGACTTTATGAACAGAAATACAGAGGCCACACTGCAAGATACAAACCACTGCAAAAAATAGGATGGCCAAGTTACCGTTTGCCAAGTACATGAAAGAGCAACCATAGTTCTGGAAAAAGGTCTTGTGGACAGATGAAGATTTATATCAGAGTGATGGCAAGAGCAAAGTATGGAGGATAGATGGAACTGCCCAAGATCCAAAGCATACCACTCATCTGTGAAACATGGTGGTGGAGGGCATGTATGGCGGCAGAAGGTACTGGCTCACTTATCTTCATTGATGATACAACTGCTGATGGTAGGAGCATAATGAATTCTGAAGTGTATAGACACATCCTATCTGCTCAAGTTCAAGTAAATGCCTCAAAATTCATTGGCCGGCAGTTAATTCTACAGCATGACAATGATTCCAAAACAGACTGCTAAAACAACAAAGGAGTTTTTTAGCTAAAAAATTGTCAATTCTTGAGTGGCCAAGTCAATCACCCGATCTGAACCCAATAGAGCATGCCTTTTATAAGCTGAAGAGAGAACTGAAGGGGACTAGCCCCCAAAACAAGCATAAGCTAAAGATGGCTGCAATACCGACCTGGCAGAGCAACACTAGAGAAGACACCCAGAAACTGGTGATGTCCATAAATCGCAGACTTCAAACAGTCATTGCATGCAAAGATTATGCAACAAAATACTAAACATGACTACTTTCATTTACATGACATTGCTGTGTCCCAAACGTTATGGTGCCCTGAAATGGGAGGACTATGTATTAACACTGCTGTCATTTCTACAATGGTGAAACCAAAATATATGAAAATGGCCTTTATTAAAATCTGACAATGTGCACTTTAACCACATGTGATTTTTTCTATTACAAATCTCAAATTGTGGAGTATAGAGGCAAATAAATAAATTATGGGTCTTTGTCCCAAACCTAATGTAGGGCACTGTAGCTAGCTCAGAATTTAGCAAAACAAAGTGAGCTGATGAAATTTCAATCATCAAGGCGATTATTTTATGTGTAATGCATGCATAAGTGTAAAACAGAATTTTTAATCCATGAAGAGCAAGTTAGACACTATTTAGAGTTTTACCACACACCAATAATTTTCAGATCTCTAACAATGCAGGATTAGAAATGGAAAACATTACCTTCAAATCTGAAATGCCAAAGCCTTTCCTCAGTGTGATTTGGAATACTTCCATGGAACTAATGTAAGCAGCCAATCTGGATAAACTCCGCTTCCCACTGCCACCAACCCCCACCAGCAGAGCATATCCTCGGCTGCTCTCCAATATTCGATTTATCCGACACCTTATCATAACAAGATAAAAACTTTGTTGGTACACATTTTATAATATTTCAGCAAAATTAAACTAAATCTAATCTATACAAGAAAATTACACAGGGGGATGCACAGCGGTAGAGTTGCTGCTTTGCAGAGCCAGAGATCCGGGATCAATCCTGACTATGGGTGTTGTCTGTACAGAGTTTGTACGTTCTCCCCGTGGCCTGCATGAGTTTTCTCTGAGAACTTTAGCTTCCTCCCACACTCCAAAGACGTACAGGTTTGTAGGTTAATTGGCTTGGTATAAATGTAAAAATTGTCCCTAGTGTAGGATAGTGTTAATCTTTGGGGATCGCTAGTCGGTGTGGAATCCATAAAGAGATGTTGTTTACCAAAGGCGGGTATTTGCTGAATGGCTGAAATGTGACTTTTCTGTTTCTGCGCTAAACTAAACTAAATCTAATCTAACCAAGGATGACTAAACTGGCATTATGGAGGGCAATAGATTTCTCCTAATTAGAGATAATAATAGCAGCAAACTTCACCAACACACCCAGATTTAACGGCTCCGACTTTATTTACATCTCATCTGAATGAAACATGGATGCACATGATTAGAAGAGCGTAGTATGTGAGGTGACATCACCACCTTAAACACAGCGAGCATACATAGTCCCACAAAAGATACATTAAAAAATCTGTAATTCGTAGTTTATGGAACATTGGACATAATACTTGCAATAAAGTATTGAAGAATTTCAGAGTGGTGGGTAGATGGAATGAGCTACCAGAATAGGGAGTTGAGGCAACAATTAAAAGACATTTGGACAGTTACATGGATAGGAAATGTTTAGAGGGATATGGTCCAAATGCGGGCAGGTGAGACTAGTGTTGATGGGGCACCTTGGTCTATTGGGTCATGGCCAATAGTGAAAAAAAAAACTGGCAGTGAAAAGGTTAAACAGTGGCATATTTGTGTGGTCTTTGCCTTTGGTTTCCTAGACTACTAAACTATAATTGGAAACTGTAGCTTGGACAATCCCATAATACGACTTGCAGAGTTGGAATAGGAATAGTACGATGGTGCCAAAAGCAAATGTCAAGAGAAGAATGACTGAGGAATAAAATTAGGAGGGACTATGAGATCCCTTTGCATCACAGGTGTTATGGATCTGCCTCTGAGAGGAGTAGTCAATTAATGGCTGAGGAGAACATCAGTCAAATGGCTTCAAGAGGCCTTTTAAGATAATTTCCCACCTGCCTCCAAATTACTGTGCAAGATTGTCCATCATAATTATTTGGCAAACAAATGTAAAATGCCTTTACCCCTTTTCGCAAAAGGAGGATGATAACATTGTGAGAAACCCGATCCCTCTTCTTTTCAGTCACATTCCCTTTGTCAATAAAGACACGGTAACTGCTGACACATGACACTGACAACTTCCCAGTGTGGTTTTTATTTGTTGGACAATCATAAGAAATGAATAGCAAGTTATAGAAAAAGCATATAAAATAAGCCATTTTATCAAACTTACACATGTTGCATTGCATCTTCAAATAAAACTAGGTTCATCACAGCATTGAGCTCATTATAATTATCAAGAGTTTCAGTTAGAATATTTTTCAAGGCCTTCCAATCTTTTACAGGCATGTAATGAGGATCTCCAATTCCAAGAGCAAAATGACAAAAAATCAGTGGCTTCTGAAGTAAAATATTATCATCCACACCCTGAAATATGAGAAGATGAAAGTTAACTGCATGATCTAGAAGACACAACTTGGGACAGAGCAAGTATTAAAAATACCATCAAAACTAAAAATATGCTGGAAACGCAAAGATTTGCAGAGTTATAAGAAATCAAGAGAAAATTAATTGAATAGTTGTTTCAATGGTCCAGTCTGAATAATATATATATATATTTATTTATACAATCATTTCATACTTAGCTTACTTCAAATAATTTTTTGGCCGTGTCCAGCTGAATTCTTTGGAAGAGCTCAGAATCTTTTGATTCAACTAACTTATCTTCATAGACACGGGACGATTCGTGAAGCCACAGTAATACCAAATCAATTGACTGTTTTAAACAATTGGGAAGCGTGAATAATATTCCCTGGAAAGAAATAGAACTAAAATAATTCATAAGGTCATAAGTGATAAGAGTGCAATTAGGCCATTCGGCCCATCAAGTATACGCCGCCATTCAATCATGGCTGATCTATCTCTCCCTCCCAACCCCATTCTCCTGCCTTCTCCCCAAAACCTCTGACACCTATACTAATCAAAAATGTATCTATCTCTGCCTTAAAAATATCCACTGACCTGGCCTCTACAGCCTTCTATGGCAAAGAATTTCACAGATTCACCACCCTCTGACTAAATAATTTTTTCCTCATCTTCCTAAAAGAACATCCTTTAATTTTAAGGCTATGACCTCTAGTCCTGGACTCACCAACTAGTGGACACATCCGCTCCACATCCAAGCCTTTCACTATTCCGTATGTTTCAATGAGGTCTCCCACATTCTTCTAAACATCACCGAGTACAGGCCCAGTTCATCATAGGTTAACCTAATAATTCCTAGGATCATTCATGTAAACCTCCTCTGAGACCCTCTCCAGAGCCCGCACCTCCTTCCTCAGATATGGCCCCCAAAACTGCTCACAATACTCCAAATGCAGCCTTACCAGCACTATATAGAGCCTCAGCATTACATCCCTATTTTTGTATACAAGCCCTCTTGAAATAAATGGTGTCATTGAGTTTGCTTTCTTTACTGCCGATTCAACTTGCAGATTAACTTTTTGGGAATCCTACACCAGCAGCCCCAAGTACCTTTGCACCTCCGATTTCTGTATTCTCTCCCCATTTAAAAAATAGTCTAATCCTTTGATCCTACTACCAAAATGCATGACTCCACACTTTGCTACACAGTATTCCATCTGCTAATTCTCTGCCCACTCTCCCAACCTGTCCAAGTTCTTCTGCAGAGTCCCTGCTTTCTCTCCATTACCTGCCCTTCCAATATTTTCATATAATCTGCAAACCTGGCCACAAAGCCTTCAATCCCCTCGTCCAAATCATTAATATACAACATGAAGAGTAGCGGCCCCAGCACCGACCCCTGCGGAACTCTGTTAGGCACTGGCAACAACCAGAAAATGTCCCCTTCATTCCCATTCTTTGTCTTATGCCATCCAGCCAATCTGCTATCCATGCTAGTATCTGCCCTTTGATAGTGGGCTCCCATCTTCCTTAGCAGCCTCATGTGCGGCACCTTATCAAAGGTTTTCTGAAAATCTAAGTAAACAACATATACTGACTCTCCCCAATCTGTCCTGATAACCTCATCCTTTATAATGATCTTACCAACCACCAAAGTCAGACTAACCAGCCTACAGTTCCCACTATTCTGCATTGCTCCCTTCTTGTGCAGCGGAGTAATATTGGCAATTTTCCAATCATCTGGGACCTCTCCTGGCTCTAGCGATTCTTGAAATATCACTGTCAATGCCTCCACAATCTCTAAAGTCCTCTTTCGGAACCCGAGGGTGCAGTCCATCTAGTCCAGGAGACTTATCCACCTTCAGACCTTTCTCCCTAGTAATAGCTACTCCACCATCTTCCAACCCCTGACTCTCTTAAATTTCAGGCACATTGCTGGTGTCTTCCACAATTCAACAGTTATTTTCAACACAGTTTCATAAAAATATAAATATGGCAATCAACAAGAAAAGTTGCCCAAATATATGAATGAGGGATTAAAAAGCACAAATGTGCAGATGTTGGAATTCTGATATAAAAACAGGACATGCAGCAAATAATCAGCAGGTTTGGGAACACATGAAGAAAAAGAAAGGCAATAGACAATAGGTGCAGGAGAAGGCCATTCGGCCCTTTGAGCCAGCGCCGCCATTCAATGTGATCATGGCTGATCATCCACAATTAGTACCCCGTTCCTGCCTTCCCTCCATATCCCTTAACTCTGCTATTCCTAAGCGCTTTATCTAACTCTCTCTTGAAAGCATCCAGAGAACCAGCCTCCACTGCCCTCCAAGGCAAAGAATTCCACATACTCACAACTCTCTGAGTGAAAAAGATTTTCCTCATCTCTGTTCTAAATGGCTCACCACTTATTCTTAAACTATGGCCCCTGGTTCTGGACTCCCCCAACATTGGGAACATGTTTCCTGCCTCTAGCGTGTCCAAACCCTTAATAATAACCCTTAGAGCTTTACTGTTTCAGTTCAATGATACTTCAATCACAGTTCTGAAATGTTAATCGTTCTCTTTTCCATACTTGCGGCTGAATCTCAAATCCCCAGAAGTAGGCAGAGGTAAAGGCCTTAACCATGGAGCTGGGGACAATAATACACCTTGCTTTAGCAAAAACAAATTCATTTTTTAAGGCATATATTTAATTTGCAGCTAAAAACATCTGAGCACATCTGTGCCACTAAGGAACACACAAACAATCTTCCAAATGTGCTAGTGGCCAGAGGTCCTAGGGTGACGGAGGAACAAGGAAATTCATATTAGGCAGGAAATGGTGCTGGGTAGACTGATGGGACTGAGGACTGATAAATCCCCAGGGCCTAATGGCCTGAATCCCAGGGTACTTAAGGAAGTGGCTCTAGAAATCGTGTCTGCATTAATGACAATTTTCCAATGTTCTATAGATTCAGGATCAGGTCCTGTGGATTGGAGGGTAGTTAATGAAATCCCACTTTTTAAGAAAGGCAAGAGAGAGAAAACAGGGAATTATAGACCAGTTAACCTGACATAGGTGGTGGGGAAGATGCTGGAGTCAATTATAAAAGATGAAATAGCAGCACATTTTGATAACAGTAACAGGATCGATCCGAGTCAGCATGGATTTATGAAGGGGAAATCATGCTTGACTAATCTTCTGGAATTCTTTGAGGATATAACTAGGAAAATGGACAATGGAGAGCCAGTGGATGTAGTGTATCTGGGCTTTCAGAAAGCATTTGATAAGGTCCCACGTAGGAGATTAGTGGACAAAATTAGAGAAAATGGTATTGGGGGTAGGGTACTGACATGGATAGAAAATTGGCTGGCAGACGGGAAACAAAGAGACAGGATTAACGGGTCCCTTTCAGAATGGCAGGCAGTGACTAGTGGGGTACCGCAAGGCTTGGTGCTGGGACTACAGCTATTTACAATATACATTAATGATTTAGATGAACGGATTAAAAGTAACATTAGCAAATTAGACAATAGACAATAAACAATAGGTGCAGGAGTAGGTCATTCGGCCCTTTGAGCCAGCACCGCCATTCAATGTGATCATGGCTGATCATCCACAATCAGTACCCCGTTCCTACCACCTCCCCATATCCCCTGACTCCACTATCTTTAAGAACCCTATCAAGCTCTCTCTTGAAAGCATCCAGAGAACCGGCTTCCACCGCCCCTCTGAGGCAGAGAATTCCACAGATTCACAACTTTCTGTGTGAAAACGTATATTTCCTCATCTCCGTTCTAAATGCCGAAGACATTTGCAGATGACACAAAGCTGGGTGGCAGTGTGAACTGTGAGGAGGATGCTATGAGGATGCAGGGTGACTTGGACAGGTTGGGTGAGTTGGGTGAGTGGGCAGATGCAGTTTAATGTGGATAAATGTGAGGCCACAGTTTAAGAATAAGGGGTAGGCCATTTAGAACGGAGATGAGGAAAAACTTTTTCATCCAGAGAATTGTGAATCTGTCGAATTCTCTGCCTCAGAAGGCGGTGGAGGCCAATTCACTGGATGCTTTCAAGTCATAGGGAGAGTTAGATAGAGCTCTTAAAGATAGCGGAGTCAAGGGATTTGGTGAGGAGGCAGGAACGGAGTACTGATTATGGATGATCAACCATGATCACATTGAATTGCGGTGCTGGCTCGAAGGGCCGAATAGTCTACTCCTGCACCTATTGTCTAAGACCAAATCGCCAGGATTCATATACAAATGGGCTACATTGGTTTAGCAATGGGTCCAATTCTTCCAAAAGCACAAAACCTGCCTCAGCTAGTGAAGGTAGACTTTTGCAGCATAACATACCACGGCAGCAGGCCAACAACCTTGCTCTTGCCAGCTCATGGAGATTTAGTTTAGTTTAGAGATAGATTTAGGAAGTGGAAACCTTTGCATTTCATGCCTCCCAGGCCTGTCGATTTCCTTGTGAGCCCGGCATCAGGAAATATATACAGCAGTCATTACTTTTTATGCCCAAAAATGTGTAACAACTGGTAATTTCTGAGACCTTGATCACAAGTGCAATTGTACAAAACAATAATTATGTATTATTGCCTTTTCAGTTCATTATTCAGGGCACACTGGACTTCCCAGGAATTTCCCCAAAGGCCAGCATTTTGGACAAAGTCAACAGGCAGTAAAGACTTGATGATCTGATGTGTTTAAGCTCTGTACTTGAAAGACCATAGTTTAATTCAAGTATCCAGCCTAATTCTCTTTTCTAAATTAGAAATTATTCCTAGAAAGATGGGACAAATTGCACAATGTTAGTTGTAATCTTACCTGAAAAATATTGGAGAGGTCACGAAGGTTAAAAATGTAATGAAATTTAATTGCTGTTGGCAAGAAATATTGGGTCATTTTATGATGAAGCCAGATTGCGGCCTGTACCACTGCAGGAATGGTCTTTACTACTGATGTTGCAAAATTTGAGCTTAGAAAATGAAAACTTAGAATCTTGCTATAGATCATCTCCATGGAATCCACTGAAGGAAAATTCACTGCAAATACTGTAAAGTGTCTCTGGAAGTGAGGAACATAGAATAACGATTATTTCTGCAAAAACAATTCTACATTAATCAAGGATCTTGATCACAAAGAACGACAAAATGCCATAAGATAATGCCATTTACCAATTCTAACCTAAACAATGAATGGAAATATACAAATAAGGAGCGTGACTGGACCCCAAGAGCTATGGTCCTCCTGGTGCGCTGATGTACTAAGTCAGATGTTAGTTAGGTTAGTTTATTTTATTGTCACGTGCACAGAGGTATGGTGAAAAACTTTTGTTGTGTGCTATCCAGTCAGCGGCAAAGCGATACATGATTATAATCGAGTGGTTCACAGTGTACCAGGCACTTATTCCTGAAGCTGGATCTTACTAGATTAAACTTGGTTTCAGGACCTAGGATAATCTGGCTCATTCTCTAAACCTGTATCGTTCAGTGGTGGGTCTACAATGTTGGCAGCATTTTGCACCAGTAAGTAGGTGTTACAATTCTAATATTGTTGACCAATTTGAAATATGTATTTAATTTCCAACTGGGAAAGAAAAATCAACCTGATTTATTGTACAGTCACAGCTAAGCAACATGTTTTTACCTGAAGCCTTGGGTTGATGGTGAAGCTCCCTGCTGTTGGGTTCATGCAGCTGATATATTGACAGTTGTGAATTTCCTTCAGAGTTAACTTCTGTCGATCATACCTGATCATTTGTAAAAAGTAAAGAATTCAGAAAAGCATCACATTAATTTAAATTGATAAATTAGCTTACAAAAGAATTACAGAAAACAGAAAGAGTCATTGTACTGAAGTCCTAAAAAAGTTGTTTAATTTAACTAATTCATACGTGGGACCTTAGTGTAAATATACAATATCTGCTGGTTTTCTCTTTCTACTAGCTACATCCTAAATAAACATCAGTAAATTTGTCAAGTATGATTTCCCTTCATAGGTCCATGCAAACTTTGACTGATCCTGTTAATGTTTTCCAAATTCTTTGGTATTGGATCTTTAATAGATGCTAGTAATTTCCCCACAACCAATATCTGACTGACTGGTTCCTGTACAAGTTCCAGTTTTCTCTCCATTTCTTTTTGAAAAAGCAACATTACATTAGCTATCCTCTAGTTTGACCTGTTCTCAATCCTGACAATATGTGCTACCCGTGTGGAGTTTGCACATTCACACTGACACCACCTAGGTTTCCTTGGTTTTTCTCTAAATATCCCAAAAGTTGGTAATGTAATTGGCCGCTGTAACTTGTCTGTTGTGTGTTGGTGAGTCTTGCAACCTGAGAGGAATTGATAATAATATGGAGAGAATAAAGTTAGATTAGATTAGTTTAGGATTATTTTAAATGGATGGTTAAAGCCAGCATGGACTCAGTGGTCCAAAGAGCCTGTTACCTTGCGGTATTTTTCTGGAAAAAAAAATGGCTGTTTCTGACTGTAAAGGGGCCTATATTTGTCTTCATTATGTTTTCCCCTGCCACATAATCTATAGAAGCTGTTGCAAATATTTTATTCCCATAGTGTAATTTCCCCTCTTAATTAATCATTCGGTCCTCTTTACCCAATCCTCAGATTTGGGCCAATTTCTAGGCCTCCTCTTTGGACACAATACCATCTAATTTCCCTTATTGCTCATGGTTTAGCCTCTCTTCCTATTATATTTGACCCAGGCAGGAATGAACAGCGTTGTAGTTCATACATGTTCTCCTTAACTATTTGCCGTGGATGACACATCACCCCAGTCTCTCCTTGTACCATCATAATTTCTTTAAATGAGATTCCAAATTAACCACCTTAATGAAGAATTCTACCATGAGGGTACAACAAATTAATCCTTTTTTATTACACGATACTCAGCCTTGATTGGCTTGCTTGTTCGTTGGTTTCTCAATGTACCAATCCTGAAAGGCATCCCAATAAACTGCAGTATATGTCCAGAAAAAAATCCAAGTAATCTAATTTTGTTTTCTGTCTGGAATAATTAAGATAACCAGAAATACTATGCAAGGTATCAAGCATTGGATAATTAGAAATAGTTTCAGAAATCCAAATTCTGGGATGGTTAAAGAAAGGTTTTGCTTTGACTTGATCTGTCACAAGACTAAATCTTGAATCTGCAAAATTTCTCATTTTAGATCAGTTATGATCGATTTTAACAGAACTCCACCAATAGTGACAAATTCATGCACAGCACCTTCCAAAAGAAACATAGGGTAACCACTCTGAAACCACTCTAAAACTAGTCTAGCCTGTGAGCTCCATGAAAAACTGAAGAAATGCTGCACTTAGTGGTCTAATCTTTTAAATATTAAAATAAAATTCTGTTTAAATATTCAGGAAAACATAACCTGATTTTTCAATACTTGAAAGTATTTGACAGAAGTAGTGAGTTTTTCTGATGTTTAGCTGACAGGTATCCCTCAACAAGCTCCATTAAAATAAATTATTTTGTCATTCATATTGTCACTTATTTTAGACAGATGCATAAAAATTGGCTGCAGCTTTTTTCTACAAAAGCAATGATTGCATTTCAAAGAACAATTCACTTATCATGAAGTACTTTCGCCTACCCAGAGATCATGGTAAAAGGGCTTAATAGTTTCTCTACTTTTTTCAGAACATCCAAAAGTGGTTTCTTGTAGAGAAGCACTTTTGAACATTCATAGAGCAGCGTTTGATTTAGAAACATAGAAAACTAGGTGCAGGAGTAGGCCATTCGGCCCTTCGATTCACAGTGATCATTCAATATTCAATATGATCATGGCTAAAATCAGTATCCCGTTACTGCTTTTCCCCCACATCCCTTGATTCCTTTAGCCCTAAGAGCTAAATCTCTCTCTTGAAAACATCCAGTGAATTGACCTCCACTGCCTTCTGTGGCAGAGAATTCACAGATTCACAACTCTCTGGGGAAGACGCGTCCCCCCCATCTCAGTCCTAAATGGCCTACCACTTATTCTTAAACTGTGACCCCTGGTTCTGGACTTCCAACATCGGGAACATTTTTCCTGAATCTAGCCTGTCCAATCTTTTAAGAATTTTATGTTTCTATAAGATCTCCTCTGATCCTCCTAAATTCCAGTGAATACAAGCCCAGTCTACCCATTCTTTCATTAAATGTCAGTCCCGCCATCCCAGGAATTAACCTGGAGAACCTACGCTGCACTCCCTCAATAGTAATAATGTCCTTCCTCAAATTAGGAGACCAAAATTGCACACAATACTCCAGGTGCGGTCTCACCAGGACCCTGTACAACTGCAGTAGGAACTCTTCAAAGTAGACAGCCCTCGAAGAGATTTTGCAGTGGAGCAGCCAAAATGTGTAAAAGGAACTGTACATGCTGGTTTAAACCGAAGATAGACACAAAAAGCTGGAGTAACAGAGTGGGACAGACAGCATCTCTGGATAGAAGGAATGGGGAAAGTTTTGGGTCGAAACCGATCTCCTGAAGTTACTCCAGCTTTTTGTGTCTGTCAGCAGTAGGACCAGTTTGCTCCTAAACTCAAATCCTCTTGCAATGAAAGCCAACATGCCATTAGCTTTCTTCACTGCCAGCTGTACGTGCATGCTTACTTTCAGTGACTGATGTACAAGCACACCCAGGTCTTGTTGTACCTCCCCATTTTCTATTCTGACACCATTCAGATAAGGGTTTGAAGAAGGGTCTCGACCGAAACATCACCCATTCCTTCTCTCCGGAGATGCTGCCTGACCCGCTGAGTTACTCCAGCATTTTGTGTCTGCCTTCTATTTAAACCAGCATCTACTGTTCTTTGCTATCATTCAGACAATAATCAGCCTTCTTGTTCTTGCCACCAAAGTGGATAACCTCACATTTATCCACATTATACTGCATCTGCCACACATCTGCCCACTCACCCAACCTATCCAAGTCACCCTGCAGCCTCATAGCATCCTCATTGCAGCTCACACTGCCAGCCAGCTTTGTGTCATCCGCAAACTTGGAGATGTCACATTTAATTCACTCGTCTAAATCGTTAATATATATTGTTAATAACTGGGATCCCAGCGCCGAGTCTTGCGGCACCCCACTAGTCATTGCCTGCCATTCTGAAAAGCATTAATTCCCACTTTTTGCTTCCTGTCTGCCAACCAGTTCTCTATCCATGCAATACCCTACCCCCAATGCCATGTGCTCTAATTTTGCACACTAATCTCATGTGTGGAACCTTGTCAAAGGCTTTTTGAAAGTCCAGATACACCACATCCACTGGCTCTCCCTTATCAATTCTACTTGTTACATCCTCAAAAAATTCCAGAAGGTTAGTCAAGCATGATTTCCCCTTCATAAATCCATGCTGATTTCCAGCTGTGAAGCACATTTGCTAGCTAGAATGTGATATCTATCCCATGTTAAAAGAGAGCAAACATTGGCAAAGTCTACTCTGTAAAGGATAATTGGGACCTAAAGTGTCAGGAGCTTCATGGACTTTCTGAACAGTAACAAACCTTAAAGATGCTCTGCTCTCTTAGCTCAGAAATTTAGAGTTTGCCATCAACATCACCACACTGTGAACATATAAGAGGTAAGAGATGGCAGTTTAAAGAGCAAGGCAATGGATGCACATTTTTTCTGGAGGGGCAAACTGGAGGAAACTAGTCTATTGTCTCAGCTGCTCCCCTGCAAAATTAGTAAACACTGTATAAACCCATAAGCTTGTAATAATATTCAGAACCACTATTTCGAGTGCTGTCAAGGGATGAAATTACCATCCAAGCAGAGGGAAAGATACCAGAATACATTCAAAACCTTCTGGAAAAAAAAGACAATGTCTAGGCTGAGATGTAAAAACCTCTGTGGCTTAACTGTTCAAAATGCAGAAGGAGGTATCAAAATGCTAAGATCAGGTGTTTCTATGTATATAGAATCCCAGGGTAAGGAGTGAATCATCTTTTAGCTTTAGGTGTTTTATTGACAGAGGTACAGTGAAAAGCTTTGTTTTACATGCTATCCAAGCAGATCTGAAAATACAATCTGTAAATGTAATCAGTTCAAACTCAAGTACAATAAATGCGGATGTAGAGTACTGAATAGATTTCTCAGCATTGTAACAAATCAGTTTCAAAAACAAAGTCAAATGTTATAATGGGTTGAGATGAATCCGACTGCACGCTAGCTTACCAAAAGCAATGTTCAGAAGTCGAACAACAGAGGGAGAAAACTCACAACCATCCATTTGACTATCCCATTAGACACCTCCTGCCTGGTCTATGGAAGAGTTGGCAATACATTAATCTCTACAGCTACCTTAAAATCCATGGAAATGGAGTGAAAGCAAGTCATCTTTGAACCAAGGGATTACCCAAGAAAACTTTTGTACCTTAGACACAATTATAATGTAGGACATCTGATGGCCAATTTGCACACAGCAAGTTCCAACAATAACATAAATAATCTGCATTTAGAAATGCTGAGATATGAAAATGTGTCATAATTGGGAACAAGTTCACCTCATTATCAGTGCTATATCATCTTGAAGTCCATTTTAAGGAGCAGATAAGGCCTAGTTTAATATCTCATCTAAAATGAGATATTATTTCATAGCGAAAGGATTTGAGTATAGGAGCAGGGAGGTTCTACTGCAGTTGTACAGGGTTTTGGTGAGGCCACACCTGGAGTATTGCGTACAGTTTTGGTCTCCAAATCTGAGGAAAGGCATCCTTGCCATAGAGGGGGTACAGAGAAGATTCACCAGACTGATTCCTGGGATGTCAGGACTTTCATATGAGGAAAGATTGGATAGATTTGGCTTGGACTCGATGGAATTTAGAAGATTGAGGGGGGATCTTATAGAAACTTACAAAATTCTTAAGGGGTTGGACAAGCTAGATGCTGGAAGATTGTTCCCGATGTTGGGGGAGTCCAGAACAAGGAGTCACAGTCTAAGGATAAGGAGGAATTCCTTTAGGACGGAGTTGAGGAAAACATTCTTTACACAGAGAGTGGTGAGTCTCTGGAATTCTCTGCCACAGAAGGTAGTTGAGGCCAGTTCATTGGCTATATTTAAGAGGGTGTTAGATGTGGCACTTGTGGCTAAAGGGATCAGGGGGTATGGAGAGAAGGCAGGTACGGGATACTGAGTTGGATGATCAGCCATGATCACATTGAATGGCGGTGCAGGCTCGAAGGGCCGAATGGCCTACTCTTGCACCTATTTTTCTATGTTTCTAAAAGTTGGCAATTTCATCTGTGGAGAATTATTTCAGTACTGCACTTGTTTGTCACGGTGGGTTCAGGGTTTTGGTCTCAAGTCACTTGGAGGGGGGTCTTGAACCATGAACACACTAACAAATAAGTGCAAGATGACCCAATATGCAAAATAAATAATTATTGTTTTAAATAATGTAAAATAAGATGTACAGGCGCCAACGTTTGGAAAAAAAACTAGTCAAGAGTACTCAAGAAACGATTTCCCCCAAATGAATACTCAAATCTTGTCTCTGCATTCACGTTACATCATTTGATCAGCATATTATATCAGACGTCATGGATCACAGAGTCTGTTTGTGTGTTGTTTTATGTTTCTAACCCTGTACAAGACCTGTGTGTAATACTCACCAGTGCTTGTAATCAATGTTCTGGCGGATAAGTGTGTGGGGCTGAACTGTTCCATAAGCATCCACCTCTGGCATATTCATGTCATCAATAAAGTAAATTAATTTTTTATTTCCAGGGGGCCCATAATTACGACCAGCCTTTTTCTCAAGAGACTTCTCAAGAACACCTGATTTACATTTAAATTGATAAAAAGATAAATCTGTAAGTAGCAAATCAGTGGAATTCAACAAATAATTACACAAAGACATGAAAACTGTGAATTTGAATTATTGTGAAAAATCACATGTAAAAAGATTCATTGAAAATATCATGGCAATATCATGGCAATTTCATTTAATAATTTGAAAAAAGAGACAATTTGTACACTTTAATTACAGTTCATGTAAGCAATAAACCCTTGTTTAAAAAAATAATTCTCATATCAATAAATGACATCAGGTGTTATAATTTGTGAGATTTGAGCATTAGTTAAATGAAACACAAATCAAATGCCGGAAATCCATAGTGATTGGTGAAAGTGAGTCGATTTCTTAAAATTAGCCAGGCAGGGTCTTGGGTTTGTTGGAGATACACACAATGCACAGGTGCCACATGGGATATTCATCACAAGAACGAAAAAGCTTTTAACTTGCCAGTTGTAGAGTGGGTTGCCATCATCCTTTCCCTTCCATTGAAGGAACTCAGCCTGTCCATTAGTTAGCTCTTTTCACACAGGACTACATATCAATAATTGTGAGAAGAAAATGTCTTCAACATGATCCCCAAGAAGCAGCTACATGTGCAAACACTTTAACTTCTGTGATGTTGCATAGGGTTTTTATGGAATGCAACTAGAGGTTGCTCATCTAGTTTTGCAAAGGGTGGACAGAAGGTCTATTGTTTACTGGACTGCAGAGAAATGCCATGAACAAAACTGAGCTCAAATCATCAGGGAAATCAATCTGAGAATCAAATAGATTTTTTTTTAAACTAGGCTTTGCATTGAACTGATGTCATGAGGCCGAAGCAAACATCTGCCCAAGTTTGGTAAGTAGTTCCAGAATCATCTTAACTTACGTTGTAACATCACTGAAGAGGTATAATAGTTGAAAGGAACTTTGGCGACCATATAATCTTCTGATAGATTGGCAAGTCTGTCTTCTACTAAAATAGTTTTGCCGATGCCAGCATTTCCCACGAGCATAATTGGCTTCCCTTTTTCCAATAACAAATTTACAAAGTATTGCAGTCGGGTTGTCTCAGCTGTAGGAACAAGAACTGCCTGCAATAAACAAAGAACACATTTGATAATCTGATAATACACAGGATTAGTAAAAAATCTAATTTATTCCAATCATACAATTTAATATTATGGTCCAATATACAGTAAACCCTTGTTATTACAGACCTTGGATTTTGGTTATAGCGGACGGAGTGTCCCCACAGTAATCAGACACCGCTGTCACTTTAAGAACACAGGCTGCTAGTTACCCTGCAGATGTCATTGAAATTGATAAGCCATTACTTGTGCAATGACAGACACAAAAAGCTAGGATAACTCAGCAGGTCAGGCAGTATTTCTGGAGAGCATTGATAGGTGGCGTTTCGGTCAGGACCCACCTCTGGATGGTGCCACACACCATGAGGCCAAGGTCTACAACGACACCAGGACATGCAGCACCAACATTCACCGCATCCCCGGCCTCTCTGAAGCCAGGACCATCAAAGCTGCTGCCAACCCGCACCATCGCCCCAACCACTTTCAGACCAGTCTTTCTGACCTTCACCACCAGGCCTGGATGCCAACGCCAGCCAGCTTCCAGCCAAACATGAAGCTGCCACTGCCACTTCCAGGCCATGTCTGCCACCGCCATCACTAACTCTTAGCTGCACTCCGGCCACCTGTGGACTGCAACCAACGGCTCCACCGATCCTCAACACTCCCGCAGACACACAAGCTGGCCCGGCCTGTCAACTCACCTCTATTCCAGGCCCAATTCAAGACATAGTCTGAAGAAGTGTCTCGAACCGAAACGTCACCTATCCATGTTCTCCACAGATGCTGCCAACTCCAGCACATTGTGTCCTTTTGTGTATTAACCAGCATCTGCATGTGTTTGTCTCTATTACTTGTACAATGATAATGGTAATTCCTCCCCCTTTACATGAGCAGAACATCGAGTCAACAGGCTGGGCAGGTCCTCCACTCCCAGTGGAAAAAGAATACAAACTGAGCCAACACCACAGATGGATGAGTCATATAGGCAGAGAAATCATGTTACCCGAAATTGTAGAATTAAGCTTAGATGGCTGCAAGGTGCTCCTTTGGTTTGGCTTTCTCTGCTCCCTTTTTTTCTTTTCTCCTCCATTTGGAGTGGAGGACATGCCCAGCCTGACCTGACAGGCATGTCTTTCTGCTCTTCATTTTGCAACTCCAATATACTTTTGTCTCTACTCGCAATTTCCAATTGCTCCCATTCGCTCATTGGCGGATATCCTTGTTTACAGTGTACGATAAGATCATGTGATAGGAGTAGAATTGGGCCATTCGAGCCATCGAGTCTACTCTGTCATTCAATCATGGTTGATCTCTCCCCCTTCTAACCCCATTCTCCTACCTTCTCCTCATAGCCTCTGACACCCATATCTTTGTGACCATCGCAGTTTTACCCCATGAGATCTCTTCCACCCCCGCTTCTGCATCCTTCCTGAAAATTAATAATCTTCGCCTCCACAGTTGTAGCTGTTTCTCCTCCCACAGATGAAGCCTGAGTTGCAGTTTTTCCATCATTTGTTTACATTTTGTTTTCCCAGCATTTGCATTATTTTAAAATTATCATTTTAATTTACAGTAATTTCTGTTTTATTTCTGCCAATGGCAAACTGCCTACAAATTAGTATGTTTGGACACAAACTGATTTTTTCAACCTTTACACACTATTCTTTTGAAGCATTTGAAGGCAAAGCCTTAGAAAATGCAAGTAGATATGTTTAATAATGTAATTTTTGACCTTATAATGTATTGAATATACTATCTGAACCTGGAATTTTAAACTTGTTCCTTTCTTTTCAGTTCCAGTATTTCTATTCTGAGATTTTTAGCATATGTACTTTCCCCCTATCTGAATATATTTCCGTTCACTTACTTGTAATGGATTATCTGCTTCCATTTCAAATGCTGCGAGGTTTTCAGACCAAGGACTAAATTTTTTTGTTTCAGGATCAAGATAATAATCAAAGACAGTCCCTTGCGATGGAAGTTTAACAGCTTTCATCTCTTTGTACCACCATTGACTGAATTTAACTCGATAATCTACCAACTGAAAATAAATAAATAAATAAATAAATACATTTAAGCTAAGTTATTGGTATTTCTATCTGTGGGCTGAAGCCTTTAAATGATTGATACTACTAATCTTCAGAAGACAAGAAACGTAACCAGTAAGATTCATTGTAATACTATAAAAAGACCAGATTGACATTTCTACAAAACATAATAATCTAACGCAATTATGTATGATGAACAAGAAGACTGATGAGAGCACTGCAGTAGATGTTGCTGACATGGACTTTAGCATGACCTTTGACAAGGTACCACATGGAACGCTGGACAGGAAGGTTAGATCACAAGGAATCAAAATGCACATTTGGTAGCCAATATATTGGATAGAAAAGGTTTGGAGGGATATAGGGCAAATGCAGGCAAATTAATAAAACCAGGTCGGCATAGATGAGTTGGACTGGAGGTCTTTTTCCATGCTGTATGCTCTAGAGACAAATATGGGTAGCTGGATTAGAGAGGGTAAATCCAAAAGCGAGGGAATTCCATTAGTAATTCATATTTCCCCCGCCTTAGTAGTACACAGGCTCGAAGTAACGACCTTCGTTTCCAGTCAGTTTAAGCATATAATGGGATAAAGTAAGGCAGATGAACCTCTTCAAGGGGAGAAGCGAGTCAGTTAAATAGCTTGGACTTCCACAAAACTGGTTAGCTATAGGGAAAAAAAAAAAATCCAGGACTTCAAAATTGCAGATTAAAAAAAAATTCTCGGTGAGGAATCAATGATAATCATCCTTTTGAGAGCTGCAGAGTGAAGTTTGTGGCCTCGCAGGTGCGTCATATGGACCAGTACGGTGGGGGTTTCTACAGAACCTTTCCCAACCCACTGGAGGGCACTATTGCATATGTTTCCGAGCAACTGCTGGGATTATCAATTGTGAAAATTTAAGATCAGTAACACAGTCAGCGTGATTCAATTTTACATTGTAAAACCAACATCAATTTTCAGCAAAACAATATAGTGCTGCATACAAAATGCCAAATAGTCTAGTAATCACTTCTACTATTAACAATCTCATGCTTCCTTTGGAAATTGGCTATAGTCGGTACCAATGCGGGGATAGGCGTAAATGTTATTTTATTTCTCCTTATGTTGGAAAAGGCATAAAATGATATTAAGTACTAATGTTCAGTCATTTTTCAATGCATTAAAATCCATTACATGAAGGCAATGTCTGAAATAGGAAGAATCAACCTGATCATGATATACTGCTCCACCAAAGGCCCAAATGCAGGCAAAGACAAAATAAAGCTCGTATAGTTCTCTTGGAGAATCAGGAGGTACATTCTTTGGTGTCAGTAGACAGTCCAAAAGGGAGCAAAGAGTCTAAAAGGGAATAACATAAATATAAAAATGGAAAAGTGATGTAAATTAGCATAAATTTCCACAACCCACCACAGTTCATCAGAAGGGTACATTATGCAATGCGGCACACAGCTTCATAGATCAGTCTCATCCTAGCCGCAAGCTTTTGATCGGTCAGAGTAAATTCATATTTTGTATGATGGCGCAACATGAGTGCTAATAAACTGGCAGACAATTTTAGGATTCTCCCAGTATTGTAACACTGCCTATTTTACACTTTCACTGAAAATTTGCCCTTCTAACACTTGCCAGAAACACTGGATTGAACCCCAGTGAGATTTGGGCAAAAACGTATTTCTGCCTATATACAGCATTTAGTTCCAAACCCAAGTAAACAGTGTTTAATGACCTTGGCATATTTACAATATTGTTTAATTGAAAGTTCTTTCCATCAATGATGATTATTCTGTTAATAACTTATTTTGTTTATTCAAGGATCTTTCAGACACCACAATGCATTAATACCATCCATGTGGTTAGGGGAACAAGAGACCAGGGCACAATAAAATACAAGCTTCTGTATTCAGCAAAAGGGATGGCATATTTAGCCATCATAAACTTTTCCTGAATACCGACCATGCTTCCACATTTCATGGACTTCAGAGGACTTTCTTGCAAAGTTATTCTTGTAACATCTAATGTTTCGATGTCTATAACTTTAGACATTTTGCCCTGAGAAAAATCAGTATCCATGGGAAATTAAAGCTTTACAGACACAAAATGCTGTATTTTCCATCTTTATCATGACACTTTCTCGTTTTGCAACAGCATGGGATTTTCCATCCAACCACAAAAACAGGAAGGCAGATTACTATCTAAATGGCATCAAGTTGGGAAAAGGGGAAGTACAACGGGATCTGGGTTGTCCTTGAACGTCTATGAAAGTAAGCATGCAGGTACAGCAGGCGGTGAAGAAAGCGAATGGCATGCTGGCCTTTATAATAAGAGGAATCGAATATAGGAGCAAAGAGGTCCTTCTGCAGTTGTACAGAGCCCTAGTGAGACCACACCTGGGAGTATTGTGTGCAGTTTTGGTCCCCTAATTTGAGGAAGGACATTTTTGCTATTGAGGGAGTGCAGCGTAGGTTTACAAGGTTAATTCCCGGGATGGCGGGACTGTCATATGCTGAGAGAATGGAGCAGCAGGGCTTGTACACTCTGGAGTTTAGAAGGATGAGAGGACATCTCATTGAAACATATAAGATTGTTAAGGGTTTGGACACGCTAGAGGCAGGAAACATGTTCCTGATTTTGGGGGAGTCCAGAACCAGGGGCCACAGTTTAAGAATAAGGAGTAAGCCATTTAGAACGAAGACGAGGAAATACTTCTCACAGAGAGTGGTGAGTCTGTGGAATTCTCTGCCTCAGAAGGCAGTGGAGGCAGGTTCTCTAGATGCTTTCAAGAGAGAGCTAGATAGGGTTCTTAAAAATAGCGGAGTCAGGGGATATGGGGAGAAGGCAGGAACGGGGTACTGATTGGGGATGATCAGCCATGATCACATTGAATGGCGGTGCTGGCTCAAGGGCCTAATGGCCTACTCCTGCACCTATTGGCTATTGTCAAGTTGTCCTAAAAAGATGGATGAAATGACTGTGTGAAGAAGTATCATGTCAAGAGCCGTGCAAGTTGTTGGGATAACCTCCCAAGTTTTGCTAGTAAATGCGGATTAAGGTAGCAGAACCCATCTGACAGGGTTTACACATAGAACGTGACTGCAATTATCTCATACAAATCAGGTAGTACATTGCAGGTGATGGACATGACCATTTAAAACAGTCTGCAAAGTGGCATGCTGGATATGTCACCAGAAAAGGGCGTGTACCAGTGAGCAGGTGATTCATGTCTGTTAATCACACTTTGTTAATCTAAATGTCTTATCAATGTTGTGATTGTATCCAATTTCACCATCTCCTCAGACAGTGAGTTCCAGATATCAATTGCTGCAAACAATATTTCCAGCCATAATTTTAAATAATGCAATAGAAACATAGAAACATTGAATATAGATGCAGTTGTAGGCCATTCGGCCCTTCGAGCCTGCACCACCATTCAATATGATCATGGCTGATCATCCAACTCAGTATCCTGTACCTGCCTTCTCTCCATACCCCCTGAATGCAATGCTGCATCCAAATTTGTGCAGTGCATGCTGAGCAGCTGACACTTCTTATGCCTAAACACAAAGTGCTGGAGTAATTCAGCGGGTCAGGCAGCAACTCCAAAGTTGCTGCCTGACCCGCTGAATTGCTCCAACACTGTGTTTAGCTCAAGAGTCCAGCGTCTGCAGATCCTTGTTATTTCCTATGCCTACACTGATACCCTTCCCAGAGTAAAAGCACTGAAAGAAATATTATAGTGAATATATTTTAAATACTATAATTTCCAGTTATCAGCTGCAGTTATGTATAGGTATACAGTTATGAAAACTTCAAACATAGAGAGGCAGATAATGAAAGAGGGTAGATGATTACCTGAACCATGCTGTTTTCTGGTATGGGTGTGATGGTTTTTATGGAGGATCGCAGTTGTTCCAGACATAAAGGAACATACTTATCAAAGAGAATGGTTAAGTTGATTTTTTCTGACTGGTATATTCTTGCATCAATCCAGCTGGTCACATACCTATGCATCAAAGATAACAAATTTGTGGTCGTCATTTAGTCCAGAAAGACAGATGTTACAATAGCTTTTAAAAGTGTACATTTCTAAAAAGACATTCCACCTGAAAGATAGTATTTTCAACAGCAACATGTTTCTAATATTTCAAATTTGTTTTTTTTAATCTCAGCTCCAGGTTGGGTATCACATTTGAATGAATAATGGACACAATATTTTACCCCCTCCCTCCTCCCCTCCAATCAAAAGTAGTATAAAACAATTGCCCGTTGATGAAAAGGGGACCATCGGTCATCTGTTATAAGAACGCAGAAGCATATTTGTTATGTAATTAAGCCAGATGGCGCTAGCAAAGGCTGCTTCGCCACCAGTTTGTCTGTCTCTTCCTTCTCATTAGCGTTAGCATTTGTTAAATGTTTGTTTTTAGTGTTCTTTAACTTGTTTTATGTGGGGGGTGGTGGGTGAAACTTTTTTATTTAATATCTTACCCTGACGGAGATGCGATTTTTTTCCCCTATCGTATCTCCGTCCACACTGCAGCCTAACATCGAGGAGCTGGATGCCTCTGCTGGAGACTGACTTCAGGGAGCTCCAAACGCGGGGGCCTGTGGGACTTTAACATCATGAGCTGCCGATCCCTTTGCCAGGGTTCGACCTCTGAGCTCCAACCAAGCCTGCGGACTTTAACAACACGGAGCTAGCATTCCCTGGTTAGAGACCGACTTCGGGAGCTCCAAGCCACGGGAGCTTCGACCGCCACGACGCGGGGGCTTCGATCGCCGGCTGCGGGAGCTTCGATTGTCCCGACGGGTGGTTCGACTGGCCCAACCGCGAGGGAGAAATGAGGGAAGAAGATTAGACTTTATTGCCTTCCATCACAGGGAGGAATGAGGAATCCGCTGTGGTGGATTCTATGTTAACTTTTATGGACAGTAGTTGTGTGTCTTGTTGCTTTATTTAGTATAGTTGTATGGTAATACGAATAGCACTGTACCTTAATTGGTACACGTGAGAATAAAAGACCTTTGAAATAACTAACTTACTTCAACCTTAATGTCCCATTAAAACTCTTATTCAATTCTAACCTTTTATTCACTTTGTAGATGTCTTCACTGGTCTACATTTTGCTTTGCCTTCAAGTACATAGACCCCCGAATCCGAAAACTTCTCCCTCAAACTTTTGCTTCTGCAACTCCATCATTAAAACCCAAATTGTTGATACATTATCTTTCCTATAAACTACTTATTTGGCACAGCATTCAATTATTGCCTTTCTGCCTTGCAAAATACTTTTGTAACATTTAAAAAATAATATGCTTTGGTTAATTACTGCACTTATTTCCCTAGAATGTCTGAGAACCTCCTCTAATTTTCTTTTATTTTTTAGGTTATTCCACTGTTAAAATCAACCATGCCGAGAGCTTTAGATACCCAGGCATAAATATTACCAACAATTTATCCTGGACCAATCAATTTGTAGCTATGGAAATGAATGCATATCAATGCTTCTACTTCCTCAGAAGAGTAAGGGAGTTCGACATGTCTCCAACGATTCTTACCAACTTCCACTGATGCATCATAGAAAGCATCTTATAAGGATGAGTCACCGCTTGGTTTGTCAACTGCTCCAACTAAGAGCACAAGAAATTGCAGAGTCGTGGATGTAGCCTAGTCCATCACACAAACCAGACTCCCTTTCCGAAAGCAGCCAACATAACCAAGGACCGTTTATACCCCAGGCACTCTCTCTTCGTCTCTCTCCCATCGAGCAGAAGATATAAAAACTTGGAAAGCATGTACCAACAGATAAAGTAACAGCTTGTTCCCGGCATATATCTGACCATTGAACAGCCCTACCATAAGTTAAGGGCAAAGTCCTGCTCATCCAACTTACAGAGCAAAGTCTCACAGACAGCACTATTAAAGTTACAAGATAATTTTAGTGAAATTGGGGGACATGAGTAAAATATTTTCACTATGAAGGTACAAGACAAAACATTCTTTGTTACTAAAATCAGCAACTCACGGATTCCAGCCCAAATCCTGCGGATTAACGTATAAAATGCCTGCTCTTGAAACAGTAGCTGGTGTTGCAGTTTTTAAATGGCTTATTTCAAACAAAAGACGCATGGACGGATTTAGTGGAATACGTTCATTGCTGGCAAGTGTCAGGACCTGCATGCAAATATCAAAAAGGGAGCCTAGAGTTATCAATACATAGAAATCAAGCATCAGAGTATTTAGTTGTCTTATGCACTGACAATGGATCAATGAAATTCTTACTTGCAGCAGCATTACAGGTCACAATATAAATCAATTTGCAGTAATAGTTAAAAGTTTGCATTTAATGTTTTAAAATACTTTTTTTTTTAAAGAATATTTCCATCATATGTAGCTGGATCAAAGAGTGTAAAAGTTATGTAAATCTAAGAAAACTGGGAAATATTGAAATGCATCAGCCCAAAATCCTTAAAGTGGAGCAATAGTGATATTAAAAGGTGCAGATCATACAGATGGAATTTTGTCCTTAGCCTCTGGATTGTATTCTATCACTTTGGATTATGTTTCTCCTGTATAACCTAGTATTAAAGAATGAACCCACAACCTGATTTTACCAGGCTATAATGCCTGAAAAAAAAGTATATAATATTAAAGCTATATAAATCATTACATGGGTCACAAATAAAGCATTTTATGGAGTTCCTGATGGCACCAAGTAGTTGGATTATAGAAGATTAGCTAAATACCATAATGAATACTAATCTACAATTAAGTGTATAATAATAAAGGCAGGCTTAAAAAATGGGATCTTTCCAACTGTGACAATGGATAATGAAGGCAAAACCATAACATCCAAATGCTGGAAACCTGAAGCAAAAAATGGAAATGATTAGGAATACTCAAGTGAAGCAGAAGTTCTGAAGAAAGCTGCTGATTAACATTAGGGGCGCCGGGGCAATGGCTGCCCTACCGGCAGTCTGTTTATTTTCCCATTATTTTTGTTATTTTTTAGTGTGTTAAAAGTTTGTTTGAATGTTCTTCGGTTTGTTTTATGTGGGGGAGGGGGGCGGTGGAAACTTTTTTTCAAGATCCTACCTTGCCCATGATGTGATTATGTTTTGGATCACATTCTCCGGCATGCTCTGCGGCCATCCATCGCTGGAGCTGGAAACCTCCTCGGACTGTCGTGAGACCCACCGCGGGGCGCGGACTTAACATCGGAGCTGATCACTTGCCTGGGATCGCTCCCGCCGTGGACTTTATCTTCAAAAGCTCTCAGTCGGGAGAGGCTAGTCGGGAGCTCCAATGTCGCAGAAGGTTCGACCAGCCCCAACGCGAGGTTCGATCGTCCAGCGCAGGGAGTGACATCCCCCGATGCGGGAGTGGATCACCTCAAAGCAGAGGGCCCGAACACCGCCGGCTACGGGAGTCAAGATCGTCCCGTCAACGGAGGCTCGAGGCCCACGACCGAGGAAGAACTAAGGGAAGGGACTTGAACTTTATTTCGCCTTCCATCACAATGAGGAATGTGTAGGAGTCACTGTGGTGGATGTTCATGTTAAAATGTGTTTTTGAGTGATTTGTTGCTTTTAATTGTATGACTGACATGGCCAATGAAATTCCTCGTATATTGCAAAACATACTTAGCGAATAAAGTGTGATTCTGATTTTGATAAGATTCTGATAAGATAAGATTGCATAAAAGGGCGAAGGACAGAAAAATCAAAAAGGTAGGTCTGTGATACAAGATTGGAATGATTGATCTACTGAATTCAATGTTCAGTCCAGAGGCAAGTAAAAAGACGTGTTTTCTTCTAACACTGTTTATGCCAAATACAGAATGGTCAGAATGGGATGGAGAATTAAAGTGACAGGCAACTCAGGGTCACGTCTACAGATTGTAGAGAGACATTCTATAAAGTTGAGTGGTTTTCTAAAGTAGAGGAGATTACACTATGAGTGGTGAATGGAAAATGAAAAACTGGAAGTACAAATATATAGCTCCATCACTCCAAAGCCATGTTTGGATTTCTAGATGGTCAAAAGGGAGAAATTAAAAGGCCTGATATTGCACCGCCCATAATTCCACAGGATTGTACAGTGGAAAGAGAGCTAGGATTTGCAGAGAGCAAAGAAATTGACCAGAACATCCTGAAGGCAACTGTCCCCTTGGAGTGAGGATAGCATCACATTGGTAGTCTTTCAATTAGGAAGATGACCTGTTGGATGTGCAGCTGGTGGATTGGAAGAGGATCATCACAAACCAAAGTGTTCAATTCCAGATGGCACAGTGGCGCAGTGGTAGAGTTGCTGCCTTACAGCACTTGCAGCATCGGAGACCCAGGTTTGATCCTGACTATGGGTGCTGTTTGTAGGTAGTTTGTACATTCTCCCCGTGACCGCATGGGTCCGAGATCTTCCCACAATCCAAAAATCCTCCCACACTCCAAAGATGCACAGGTTTGTAGATTAATTGGCTTGGTATGAATGTAAATTGTCCCTAGTGTGTGTGTGTAGGAGAGCATTAATGTGCGGGGATTGCTGGTCGGTGCGGACTTGGGGGGGGCCAATGGGCCTGTTTATACGCTGTATCTCTAAACTAAACTAAAAGATGTAAGCTGAGATTGATTCACATTCAAGATAATATTTGGAGGTGTGGTATCAAAGCTCGCAGGTAAAACTAAAGTCAAACTGAAAATACTCCAGTGGTTAGAGTGACACCTCAAAAAATAGGAGAGATTGTCATAGATCAAAAGTCCCAACCCCAGAAGTCTAACCAAACTCAGCTGTTTCAATTACTTCATTTCAATCATAGGTGGGGATACTTGGTATAACTGCACAATATTCAATTCCATTTGCACCTCCTTGATTAATGAAGCAGCCTGTGCTTGTATGCAGCAAAACCTAAGATGCATTTAGCATCGGCTATTAAGAGGTCATGTCACAAAAATGTTTTCAACAAGTGATAGTGTAACTACCTATTCTTGACAATCAAAGGCATTACTACCGCCTCTTCATTCATAACCTAGGGATAGTAACATTATTTACCAGAAACTTAACTGAATCAGCCACTTAAAAATATGTGCCTATCGAAGGTTAGGTATTCCGTGGCAAGTAACTCGCCTGACAACCCAGTGGCTTTTCACCAACTACAAAGTATAAATCAGAAGTATAATAAAATACAATCTATTTGACTGTGAGCACAGTGTCAATACCATCCAAGACAAAATAACCTGCTTATCTGGCAATATATCATCCTCTTTAACTTCTCAATCCCTCTATCAGCAGCACACAGTAGCCTGGCATTACTCATTGCCATTCACATTTTTTACCAAGAGAGATAAAGGGTGCAGATGCATGGGATCGTCACTACCTACTGATTCTCCTTCACACCATATACTGTCCTGACTTGGAAGTATAATTAATGTCGGTCCTCATTGTTGTTGGGTCTAAACCCAATGCAATAGCTCTCACTGTAGGAAGCCGTCACTAAAGAACTACAGTAATTCAAGGCAACAGCTCAATACCACCTTCCTAAGGGCAGTTAAGGACAGGTAATAAATGCTTGCCTTGCTGTCCACACACAGATCCTAGAGATGAATTAAGAAACATGTAATAGTATCAATAGTCATTACTGAGGTATTTAAAAGGGAAATGGAGCAATATGTGAAATAAATTAATAAGAAAGAATACAAATGAAACATAATAGATCTAAAATATTGGCATGGGACCATCCCCATTCATTTTCTTACTTGCATGTCAATGATTGGTGAAAGATTAGCTCAGCAAAATAAATGTATTAATTGGCAAGAAGTTATGAAATATTTGGATAGGAATACCTTCGAATTACATTTACTATCTCAGTTTACTGAATGATACTTTCTAACAGCAGCAGTAAAATGAAAAACCTAAAGGACTAAATGAAGGACTAAAAAACATAATAAAATTAAGCTGTGGTAACTGCCGCAGAGCCTTATGAGGGATGAAGCATATGTCTGAAGAACAAAGAAACCATGCATTTGTATACCCAATGGGCAGGACACAAATAAAAATATGATGAATGAGAAATGGTTGAATTATTGTTTACTGCAGACACATAATCTAAATAAAATATATAGATAAACGTATTGTTGATTTTGGGGTATTTAAGAAAAGAAATGAGCAAGATGCACAGAAACAGATACACAGATGCAGTTTGCGCAGAAACAAATGTTCAGAATAGAATGCCGATTGATTACTGTAAAAGTTGACACAGAGCTAGAGGCACGAATCTAAGTATCAATGGGAGATCTAATTGAAATCCCAGGGAAGAACAAATATGATGGAACAGATGGGGTGGGAGATTGCAACCTTCACGCGGTCCGCCCTGTTTCGACTAATGCAATCAACTCGAAGTGCACAAATGGAAGATCAAATAGAACAAGTTATCCAACAACTTTAGGCTGTGCACGCCACACAAAAGAAGAAGAATGGAACAGATGAAAGATACATTTGTTATTCAAATCAATCATCAGAACATGGTGAGGCTCTTCATTTGGATCGTAATGCTAAAAGGAGAATTAAAAAAAAAGCTGTTAAAGCCATCGTTAACTTTAGGAATGATGATAAATAGACGATTGCGACATTGCTTGATGTAGAAAAAATATTCCCAATTTTGACAAAGACGGTGCAACTATATCCAAGTTTTGTTGGCACCATTAAGAGTTGATTCTGTTTTTTTTTTAAATGATGCCAAGATAGAATGATTCTGAACACTTGAGATGTCAGTGTGATTCAGGTACATTTTGCAGGAGAACAGACAGCATGAATACATATTTGTGAAACAATTTAAAGAATATTTTCAGGTGAGTACCAAGTTGAAGGATATTGATAATTTCCCTGCACCCACTGCTCTTATTTACCTTATTATCATCCATAACTGTGTTTAATGACTCAATCCACATGGGATCTATATCGCCATCCAGGACAATCCATTTTGGACCATCGTGTGTAATGCTGGCTTGCTCTCTCATGATAGAGGAAAAAAGACCTAGGAACAGCAACAAAAACCTGTCAATTTATGAAAATAGCTTAAAAGACATGCATTTATTTTTGTCATGTTAGATGTTGGTGCTCGAGTCCCTGCAGTGGAACCACACAATATTCAGCCATAAGAACTAAGAACAAAATTATGGTTGGTACCTTTATACTCTATGCAACAAGGGCAAATATTAGAATTAAAAAACAAATGGCAAGACCGGATGTCAAATGCAACCTGTACATGCATTACATTGGCATTGAATTCTCAAAGTGTAAAGTGCTTCAGTCAATTCTACTGATATCTCTCAACTTGATAAGCATAAATATTAAAAGCCAAAGGATTGATAATATTAGTCTGCAGTGAGGGACTGTAGGCCTTATTATTGTCAACATTAACATTTTGATACTGATACATAATATAGTGGCATGTTGAACATGCAGTTCCACAATCGTCTTATAAAACATAGAAACATAGAAAATAGGTGCAGGAGTAGGCCATTCGGCCCTTCGAGCCTGCACCGCCATTCATGGCTGATCATCCAACTCAGTATCCTGTACCTTCCTTCTCTCCATACCCCCGATCCCTTTAGCCACAAGGGCCACATCTAATTCCCTCTTAAATATTGCTAACGAACTGGCCTCAACTACCCTCTGTGGCAGAGAATTCCACAGGTTCACCACTCTCTGTGTGAAAAATGATTTTCTCATTTTGGTCCTAAACGACTTCCCCCTTATCCTTAAACTGTGATCCCTT
The DNA here is from genome assembly GCA_963514005.1 of Raja brachyura. The sequence continues at coordinate 89,012,246 of OY740782.1, forward strand.
GTCCTGGACTTCCCCAACATCGGGAACAATCTTCCTGCATCTAGCCTGTCCAACCCCTTAAGAATTTTGTAAGTCTCTATGAGATCCCCCTCAATCTTCTAAATTCCAGCGAGTACAAGCCGAGTCTATCCAGTCTTTCTTCATATGGATGTCCTGCCATCCCAGGAATCAGTCTGGTGAACCTTCTCTGTACTCCCTCTATGGCAAGAATGTATTTCCTCAGATTAGGAGACCAAAATTGTACGCAATACTCCAGGTGTGGCCTCACCAAGACCCTGTACAACTGTAGTAGAACCTCCCTGCTCTTGTACTAAAATCCTTTTGTTATGAATTCCAACACACCATTCGCTTTCTTCACAGCCTGCTGCACCTGCATGCCTACTTTCAATGACTGGTGTACCATGACACCCAGGTCTCGTTGCATCTCCCCTATTCCTAATCGGTCACCATTCAAATAATAGTCTAATTTCCTGTTTTTGCCACCAAAGTGGATAACCTCACATTTATCCACATTATACTGCATCTGTCATGCATTTGCCCACTCACCCAGCCTATCCAAGTCACCTTGCAGCCTCCTAGCATCCTCCTCACAGCAAACACTGCCCCCCAGCTTCGTGTCATACACAAACCTCGAGATGTTGCATTTAATTCCCTCATCGAAATCATTAATATATATTGTAAATAGCTGGGGTCCCAGCACTGAGCCTGGCGGCACCCCACTAGTCACTGCCTGCCATCCTGAAAAGGACCCGTTTACTCCTACTCTTTGCTTCCTGTCTGCCAGCCAGTTATCTATCCACATCAGTACTGAACCGCCAATACCGTGTGCTTTAAGTTTGTTTACTAATCTCTTATGTGGGACCTTGTCGAAAGCCTTCTGAAATCCAGATATAACACATCCACTGCTTCTCCCTTATCCACTCTACTAGTTACATCCTCAAAAAATTCTATAAGATTCGTCAGACATGATTTACCTTTTGTAAATCCATGCTGACTTTGTCCAATGATTTCACCACTTTCCAAATGCGCTGCTATCTCATCTTTAATAACTGACTCTAGCAGTTTCCCCACTACCGATGTTAGACTAACTGATCTGTAATTCCCCATTTTCTCTCTCCCTCCCTTTTTAAAAAGTGGGGTTACATTAGCTACTCACCAATCCTCAGGAACTACTCCAGAATCTAAAGAGTTTTGAAAAATGATCACTAAGGCATCCACTATTTCTGGGGCTACTTCCTTAAGTACCCTGGGATGCAGCCTATCTGGCCCTGGGGAGTTATCGGCCTTTAATCCATTCAATTTACCTAACACCACTTGCCGGCTAACCTGGATTTCACTCAGTTCCTCCATCTCATTTGACCCGCGATCCCCTGCTATTTCCGGCAAATTATTTATGTCTACCTTAGTGAAGACAGAACCAAAGTAGTCTAATTCCCAACTGCAGAGGTGGGAACAGCAATTGGAGTGCTTTGCATTACTAAATATTCAATACTACTTTGAGGTAAATGCTAATATACCAACAACAATATTAAGACAATATCTCTACTGTTATTTTGGGGAGGTCCAAGAAGATTGGAAAACCACAATTCTAGAAAGAGAGAGACGGTAAATGGAAAAACATAGCCCAACGTGCCTATTATCCGTCACTGGGAAATGCCATGATTAAGGAGATGGTAATAGGATATTTAGAAACTTTGGGACAATCAAACATATTTCAACTTACGTTTTATTAAATGAAAATCAGGCTTTATCACATTTTGTAGATGTCTTTACAGATGAAACAAAGTGGATGAACACGAATGAGTAGATGTAGTACATTTGGATTTCCAGAGGATTTCAATAAGGAATCATATACTGTGCAAATTAAGAGTGTGTAGGGTGAGGAGTAAAATAATGGCATGGATCTGGAAACAAGTAACAAACTTAAAGCAGGACAAATGTGACATTTTAGGATCAGGTAATGGGCCACACAATGATAAATATGGAGGTCTCAAATATTTATAATGTATGGGTTGGATAATTGGACCAACTGCGTTGCAGCAAAGTTTGCTGATGACACAGACATTGTTGGATTAATAAAATACCTGGAAAACACAATGAAGCTACAAAGAGGAACAGAGAGGTTAAATGAATTTGCAAGAAGCTGGCATAATCTGAGAAAACATAACTTTATCCAGTTTGGAAGGAAGAAAAAGACCCTATTTATGCAGTTTGAAACTACAAATTGTTGCAGCAGGAATTGGAGGTCTATGTATAAGAAACACAAAAGGTTACCATCTAAGTAGAGTAAAAAAAAATAAATTGACTAATTGGAATGCTGACCGTTATTGCAAGTGGTATGAAATATAAAACTGTGGCGGTTTTTATGGCATTTTACATGCTGCTGGTGAGATTACACCTGCAATCATGCATACTGTTTTGTTTCCCCTATTTAAGGAGGAAATAATCACAATGGTGAATATTGCTTCTAAAAAAAGTGCTAAGTATTTCAGCTTTATTCCCTAGAATTTTAGAATCATCAAACATAACCTCAATGGCAGTATTATATTTAGTATACTTGCCATCTTTCCACTCCCTGGTAGCAGGGTGGATGAAGCCAAACATCTCATCTGTTGTGATCGCCTTCGGGTTAAGATCATTCCATACAGGTTTTTGTTTCATATTTACATACGTCCTGTATAATGTCTTCAATATCTATACATAAAAATAAATTTGCTTTAAAAAATCCTCACCATTAAAGTCAACCACTATACACAAATACATATTTTACAATTATATATATTTTTTTACTGAAACTAATGTTTAAAAGTATATTGAAGATGGCTCCAGTTTCATGACATGATTCATCTGTTGATTTCCCTTATGTTGTCATCAACATTATATTAATTGTAGTCAGGGTTCAGAAAATATGTTGCCAGGACTAGAGGGTGTGAGCTATAGGGAGAGGCTGAGTAGGCTGGGTCTCAATTCCATGGAGCGCAGGAGGATAAGGGGTGATCTTATAGAGATGTACAAGATCATGAGAGGAAAAGATCAGGTAGATGCACAGTCTTTTGCCAAGAGTAGGAGAATCGAGGACCAGAGAACATAGGTTCAAGGTGAAGGGGAAATTATTTAATAGGAATTCGAGGGGTAACTTTTTCACACAAAGGGTGGTGGGTGTTGGAACAAGCTGCCAGAGGAGGTAATTAAGGCTGGGACCATCCCATTGTTTAAGAAACAATTAGACAGGTACATGGTTAGGACAGGTTTGGAGGAATATGGACCAAGTGCAGGCAAGTGGGAGTAGTGTAGGTGGGGCATTGTTGGCCGTTGTGGGCGAGTTGGGCCGAAGGGCCTGTTTTCACACTGTATCACTCTATGACTCTCACATACTTATTCCACAAGTAGCTTCTTTCCTTTTGAAAACTCACATTTTGTCTCCTGCTGCAGCAGTGTTGTGATGTTCTCATAAAGTCAGAGTAATAAAGCATGGGAACAGGTCCTTCAGTCCCCTGTTCCATGGAAGACTTTATTTGGGATATATAGTTTCCCTGCATAATTTAGCCCCATTTGTCTTTATTAGGGCCATACTCTTCCAAATCTTTCCCATCCATATACATGTCCAACTGACTTTAAAATATTGTTATTGTACCTCAATGACTTTCACTGCCAGCTCGTTCCACATAGACACCACTCTATGGTGAATAAGTTGCACCTCAGGTTTCTTAATTTTTTACCCTCTCACCTTAACCCCATGCCATCTGCTTTTTGATCCCCTTTCCTGGAAAAAAGTCTGTGTGAATTTACATTATACATCTCTGTAAGGTAATGATTTTATACACCTCTGTAAGATCATGATACTGTTGGGTTCATAATACAAAGATACTGAAGGATAAAGCCTTGAATATATAAGCAGCACTTAAAATTATAATATAATCTATCATTTGTGTAAGGAGAAAGAAGGTGATTAGGAGAAGAGTGATGATCAGGAGCCAAGAGATCCCAGTTAAGCCTGCGATTGTAATGAAATTAACTATGCCAAACACACTATGTACCTATACTATAAAAACATAACTTTTTACATTCTGCTACTAGACATCTCGTGGTAGCTAACATTAAATCACAGTTGTGACAATTCAAAATTAATATTGAGGGAATAAAGTTATGAAAAAAATTACAAAAGATATTCCATACCAAATAGATATCTCACACAGTGTGCCTCATTGAAGTGTACTTCAATGCCCTGGAGAGCAGATCTGATTACCTTTGCTGATTACCTTTCCCACCCTGCTGCTGCTCCTCATGCCAGCAGCTTGTCCAGCTCTGCTCATTGCTTTAGTAATAATGTATTCCAATGAGAATACTTTCTCATGGATCAGTATCTGGGAGAAACTGCTATGTCCAAAAGTATTGACCAGCAAAACCTAATTCACATCTACTTCTGAAACTTACAAAATTATACATTTGGAACAATTTCAACTGCCATTAGGAATTAGCCAGCAGCCAGCCTCAAAGTGATAGAATGTTCCTTTATGTAACATCAGTAAAAAAAAACAAGCAGGTGGTGGCTAATTGATCCCTTATGTCTATTCTCCTTGCTTTACACCATAGAAGAGGAGTTTGGTGGGAATATATCTAGCTATGGAATGCATTACCAACTGTGCAAGTTTGTTTCAATACTGGCTACACCACCTAACTTTAAAATAACCACACTTGAATCAAATTAGTACTGCCTGATGAGTGATCTATCTGCTTTTGTCACTGTCAACGATGGCAGCCTCACCAACAGTCTGTCTGTCTTTTTGTCTTTTTCATTATTTTTAGTGTGTTTTAAAAGTATGTGTTAATGTTCTCTGGTTTGTTTTATGAATGAATGAATTAATAAGTTTATTGGCCAAGTATGTACACATACAAGGAATTTGCTTTGTTGCTCCGCTCACAAATAACACGACAAACAATAAACCATTAAGAATAAAACATAAAAACATGAAGAATTATAGTTTACATTTATTTATAGTTATACATTATAATTTACAATTATACATTATAGTTTAAACATTTGAATGAAATAAAATACCAGAGCAAAAGGAGGCTGCAGACTTTTGGTTTTTGAGTAGAGCTACTGCTCGTGGAAAAAAAATGTATTTATGTCTGGCAGTGGCAGCTTTGAAAGTCCGGAGTCACCTTCCAGAGGAAAGTGCTTCAAAGTGTTTGTGGCCAGTGTGACAGGGGTCAGAGATGAACTTACCCGATCGCTTTCTGGCCCTTGCAGTGTACAGTTCGTCAATGGGGGGGGGGGGCAGAGGACTGTTGCAGCCAACAACTTTTTCAGGATTCGCTGCAGCCTCCGGATGTCGTACTTGGTGGCTGAGCCAAACCAGACCATGATGGAGAAGGTGAGGACAGATTCTACGATGGCAGTATAGAATTGGACCAATATTGCCTGTGGCAGATAGTGTTTCCTCAGCTGCCGCAGGAAGTACATCCTCAGTTGGGCCTTTTTGACTGTGGAGTCGATGGTGGCTTCCCATTTAAGGTCCTTGGATGTCTTACCTTGCCGGAGATGTGATTGTTTTCCGGATCGTATCTCCAGTTACTCTGCAGCCTAACATCATAGAGCTGGCGGACTTGCTCAAGACTGACTTTGAGCCCCACATCAGGGTCAGGGACTTACCATCGGAGCCAGCGATCCCTCGCCTGGGATCGACGTTCCAACCGCAGCCTGCAGATTTCAACATTGAGGAGCTTGCAGTCTCGGGTAGAGACTGATGTCGGGAAGCTCCAAGCCACACGAGGTTCGAATAGCCCCGACCCGGGGTCCGATTGCTGGGCGTGGGGAACTGAGATCCCCCGATGCTGGAGCTTGATGGCCCCGATGCGGTGGGCTCAACTGCCGGCTGCGGTAGCTGAGATCGCTCTGACAACGGAAGGTTCAAGTGCCCCGACCACGGGAAAACAAAGAAGGGAAGAAGATTGAACTTTTTTTGCCTTCCATCAATCACAGTGAGGAATATGGGGGAGTGGCCGTGGTGGATGTTCATGTTAAAAATGTATTTGTGCGTCTTGTTGCTCTTTGTTGGTATGACTGTATTGCAAATCAAATTCCTCATATATTGCAAAACATACTTGGCTAATAAAGTACTAATATGATTATGATTATGATGATGCATTTTTGCATATATATTAACAACCGTAGTGATGTGATAACTGGAGCAATTTTGGAGGTCAAATGCCAATTTTAAGGCCATCTTCACCTTACAGTCTTCACTGCTTACTCATGATTTCTTGCAAATAATATTCTCCAAGTTCCTGTCATGCTCCGATAAGCTTTTTGCCCTTTCTTTGGTGCTTTCTTTTAATCATTTGCAGACAAAAAATAGCCATAGTACTTAAGAATGAGTTGGACAAGTTTCTAAATAAGTTGCACTTAAGTAGTACTTAGGAAATCTATTGTGCTACAAATCCCAGGGCTTTGTTTAGTACTTCTGGTATTCACAAATTACACTGGTACTTTTATTGATTTCTGCACCTCTAGGTTTCTTAGACTCTTCATTTGATTTTGGCTATTATACTCCTCTTAACAAAATATGCCATTTTGCATTCACCTTTATTTGCTATTGATCTGTTTACTTTACAAATATATTAACTTTACAGCTCCAGCAAGAATGTTGCATATGATCAAATACTCAGCAGGCCAGGAAGCATTTGACAAAGAGAAAAATAGAGTTAATATTTCAGACTAACCCTTCTTCAGAACAGCTTCTCTCTGCAGGGCTGCTACCTGACTTGCTGAGCATTTCTAGATTTCTTTGTTCCGTTTTCATATATTTTTCTTTTATTTTAGCATAGACTTTCTTAGGGTGAATCGGTTTCCAAATGATGGTGTCATCTTATTAAAGAAACCGTATAAAGTGGGTTTTTTTTTAAATCAAAAATTTCAAATATCGTTGGATCGGTAGAAAATCCAGGCTTGAGCAAAATCTACAAATATGTCAGGTAATGACTGCATAAATATGGCAAAATCATAGTCATTCTGACACCAGCATTTAATGATATAACTATCAACAAATCCTACACCCACAACATTACTAATGACTATGTTGAATAGTCAGTTAGAAATCATAGAAGTTACAGCAAGGATAAATACCATTTGGGCTGACAAGTCTGTACCAGATCTATCAAGGAAGAGCCCAGCTGCTCTCATTCTACCGTCTCCACAGGTCCGTGGGGGCGCCGCAAGCCGGCAGTCCTGCCAGTAGCGTGTTAGTTTTTTCAACTTTTTTAATTTTTGTAGTGTGTTCTGATGTGTGTTTTTAATGTCTCTGTGTGTGTCTTGCATGGGGGGTGGTGTGGGGTGGTAAGGGGGACCTCCTCCATGGAGAGGCGACTTTTTCCATGTCGCCTCCCCCGTGGCCTAACATCGAAGATCGGTGCGGCCTTTCCCGGAGACGTGCCCGGGGCTTCAGCGGTGGTCGCAGTGCGGACTCTCATCGTGGAGCGGGTGAGCCCTCGCCAGGGGTCGCTGGAGGGGAGCGCTCCGTTGGCTGGCCCGCGGCAGCCTGAAGCTGCGGTCTGCGGAGCTCCAGCTGGCGCAGCGTCCGCAGCCTGAGGTCCCTCATTGGAGACCTGGGAGGAGAAGAGCTCCGATCGCCAGCTCGCGGCCAACTTCTACCGTGGGCATGGTGTGGACTTACCATCAGGAGCGGGGTCCCTCGCCGGGGGCCCCTGGAGAAGAGCTGCGACTGCCGGCCCTGCGGTGCTTCCGGCTGCAGCGCGGTGGGGACTTTAGATCTTCGAGCACCGGCCTGCGGCCTACACCAACCTGAAGCCGCTGATTCCGGTGGGGAAGCACCGATTCAGGACTTACCTGGACTTTTCCTGTCTACACATCTGGACACCCGCAGCGGCAGCTGCGGAGGGTTGAGGACACGACCACGGGCGATAATGGAGGAGGACTGACCAAATTTTGTGCCTTCCACCACAGTGATGAATGCTGTGGTGGATGTTTGTGTTAAATGTTTATTGTGTATTGTGTGTTCTTTTTTCATTGTACTGCTGCTGGCAAATTCATTTCACTTGCACTTTATGTGCAAATGACGAAAAAAAATGATATTGATTGATCTCCTCATAGCCCTGTAGGTTCAGTATCGGTCTCTACTGCAACTGCTGGCAATGTATTCCAGGCCGAACCGTTTGCTGGGTGAGAATGATTCTTTTCCACCACTTTTGTTTGTTTTGTCATTTGCTTTCAATCCCTTCTTGACAATTCCACTAATATAAATAGTTTAGCTCTATTTGTTCGGTCAATATCCTTCACTGTTTCAAAACCCTGTCAGACCCCCTCCCATTTTTATTTATTCCAGTTGCGCGTAAACATTGGAGATGCCACCTGTTAAATGAGAGACTAAAATGGGGTCACATTTGGTATCCTGAGGTATAAAAGAACTATGGCATTATTTCAAAGAAGAGAGATGCTATCCCATGGATGCTGACCAATAGGTATCCCCAATCAAAATAACAAGAACAAACAGTTAGCAAGATTTTGAAAGCTGCAAATGGATGCATTGCTTTCTACAATTCAACAGTTACAAATGTAGTTTAGTTTAGAGACAGAGCACAAAAAACAGGCCCTTCGGTCCACCGAGTACATGATGACCAGCGATCCCTGCACACTAACATTATCCTACACACACTAGAGACGATTTACAATTATACCAAGCCAATCAACCTCCAAACCTGTTTGTCTTTGGAGTGTGGGAGCAAACCAGACATCTCGCAGAAAATCCACACAGATCACGGGGAGAATGTACAAACTCCATACAGACAAGCACCCATAGTCAGGATCAAACCAGGGTCTCTGGCACTCTTGCATTTCAAAAGTGCTTTGGAATTTCTTAAAAGGCACTCTACACATGAAATACTTTATTTTTTCTAGATATAAAAATTTAATTTGGTCTTTCTTTTTTTTTAACGTTAACAACGGGAAAATCTATTACAGGCACTCCTCGACTTATGCAAGGCTTATGTCCCGCGGGCCCATGGTCAAGTAAGATGTTATGCAAACTGGAAACGGATGTGCTACTGCACACACGTAAATCTACTATTCGCCGCCGAGACCATGGAATAGCTCTGAGACGGTGAACCATTTAAAGAATTGCTTCCGAAAATGCAAGTTTACGTAAGTGATATATTACGCAAATTGGGAAGCGCCTATATTTTCAAGCAACCCTGCAACTTGAGACATGATATCTTGCCTACCTGACTCTTCCCTGTTCCAGCATTTCCAACTACAAAGACCGAATGACGAACAGTTAGCAATTCCTCTAGTTGAACCACCTGCAGGAGAGAAATATTGCAATAATTATTTCAAATAAGACTGGTTAGAAGACTGATGTTTTTTTAATTTCAGAAAATATTCAGTCACATCTGACTATATCACATTTGCGTTTCTGGGCCATGTATGTATTTCAATTTATTCCGTGCTCCCACAAGTGATGTTTTATCCCATTTTCATTTGTAGTGATTATTCTTTGATCCATTTCTCTGTCAATTCTTGACATTAAATGGCCCTCAAAGTGGAATGCTGTGAAATGAAATTTCAAAATCTGACTCAGTTGCTGCTGCACTTTGCACCTAGTCTTGTATGTGGCATTCTGAAAGCAAGTCCTCAATCCTACCAAGACAAGTTGACAGTTTAGGTAATTGAAAATTTTGGAGTAAAATTGGATGTGCACCTCTGAGGTTCAATTCAAGAATGGGGTCAACACAAATAAAGATAATGGAGGAGAAATTCTTCGCTGACGGGCACAGATCAGCCACCTAATACTCTCACTTTTTATCATGTGTATGACTTGCATACAGTTTACTTTGGTACCCAATTGAAATTCAATTTCAGCCATGTATACATTACACCTAATTGAACTGTTTTTGATCTGAGTATGCTCTGGATACAGGATATTGACTCTGGGTGAGACAAATTGCAACATTGTCACCTTTCTTAGTACGGTATATATGAATAAAGTCTGCACATAGTTACTTGAAGATGCATAAACTGAAAAACTCCATTGGTCTTTGCTTTTCTCAATTATTTAATGTTGGAATGAGGAGCTATAATCTGGTTTTGTGTATGCAGTGCGTTTAATTTTAAGATAACATACTGTTTTTATAAATATTCAAATAACAGGAAGTAACACAATTTATAAATCTCTATATATTTAAGCAATGCAATAAACAACTCGGATGACTTCCAGTGTGCAACCTCTCCACTTAATCCCTGCTTAACCCTCCCCTCTCACCCCCAAGTAAAAGAGAAACAGAGATTTTATGAAAATGTAGAAGTTCATACCTTTAGGATAAAGCTTTCTTCAGGCTGTAAGTTGAGTTCCAAACTAGATTCCCTTACCATCTGTTCAAATTCCTGGTCTCGCATTCTGGGAACATCCAAGGCAGGGAACAGATCGCCAATAAGTCCCATAAAAATGGGGATATCATCCGTCACAATCTTTGGCAAATTAAAATCCCTTAAGGCACGCATTAATACCTTGGAAAATAAATGACATGTTAAAAAGCCACAACATGTCAAAAAGTAACTGTGATAACACTAATTTAATGCAGATTCATAGCAATAATATAAACAACAGCAAAACATTTTCCTGTTGGTTGTGCTTGAGTCACATTAAGCAAGGTGGCATGGTGTCGCCACTGGGGGAGCTGCTGCCTCACAGCACCAGACATCTGGGTTCGATCCTGACCTTGAATGCTGTCCGTGTGGAGTTTGTGTGTTCGTCCTGTGACACTGTGGAGTTCCCCCATGTGTTCCAGTTTCTTTTCGCATCCTGAAGACATTCAGGTTTGTAGGTTAATTGGCTTCTGTAAATTGTCCCTAGTCTGTACGATAGAACTAGTGTAGGGGTGATCATTGGTCAGCAAGGACTTGGTGGGCTGAAGGTCCTGATACCATGCACAGATCTAAACTAAACAGCCATGTTCTCCAGAGATGCCGCCAGGATTTTGTGATGCAAAAGTGGGATAACACAGAACATGTGTGATGGGTGATTGATGGTGGACATGGACTCCGTGGGCTACAGGGCCTGTTTCCATGCTGTGTCTCTAAACCAAACTGATGCTATACTTCCAATCCTCTTGCTGTGAAAACCAGCATATCATTTGCCTTCTTAATGGCCTGGTGCATTAAGACACACACATTTTCCGTTCGTCAAGGACAGAAGGCTTCCCGCCAGGCTGTGTGGCAAGAAGGCTTCCCGACGGGCCGAGGTGTCGGACTAAGATCGCAGCTGGATGCCTTTATCAAGGCGCCGCAGCCGCAATGAGTGGCCATGGAGAAGCCCGGGTCGGAGCCTGGCCGTGGCCTCGCGGGTTGGAGGAGGAGCCTCGCCTCGCGGGTCGGGGCCCGGGTCTTCGGAGTGGCCAACGGAGTTCGTGGCTGGGGTCCGGGTCGACACCACGGAGGCCTCAGGAGAGGACTTGACAGCATTGCGGAGGTCGATGATGGCACCAACCGACGGATAAGACGGACACATCAAGTTGGGAGTCGGCAGCTGTGAGGTTTCGGCGGTGGTGAAGCCGCGTGGCAGTGGCGATGCCTTGCAGGTCGTCCCGAGGTCGACGAGAGCAATAGGCGGACTGTAGTGAGGGAGGGGGGGAGAAAGGTCAACGGGAACCCAGCGTGGGAGAAACGCTGTGGGGTGGAGGAGAACAAAAGGAGGTACCAGCATGCTATGTAACTTTGTCAGCACCATAGGTGGTCGCTAATTGTATACATTGGGTCTGCAAGCAAAGAATTTCATTGTGCCTTGTCACATGTGACAATAAAGTATTCCATTCATTAAATTCTTTCTAAGACTATCACCCCAACTGTCAGGAAGAGCAAGGATAATCGGCAGCAAGAAACACCAGACCTCAAAATCAGTGTTTTCTGGCTGTACATGATCCATATCACTCCATTTTCTGCATATCCATGTGCCATTCGTAAAGTCTCTTAAATGCTACTTTCGTTTGCCTCTACCATCCCCCTTGGCAGTACATTCCATGTCATGTCATCCACATCTCCTTTAAATTTTGCCCTTCTCACCTTAAAGTTATGCCCTCTCACCTATTACATATTTCCACCCTGAAAAAACTTTCTGTCTACCCTACTTATGGCTTTCATAATTTTACATACATCTATCAGGTTTCCCTTCAACCTCTGACTTTCCAGAGAAAGGGTCAAAACTCTAGAACAGACAGCTAGGCTACACATAGAAACATAGAAATTAGGTGCAGGAGTAGGCCATTCGGCCCTTCGAGACTGCACCGCCATTCAATATGATCATGGCTGATCATTCAACTCAGTATCCCGTACCTGCCTTCTCTCCATACCCTCTGATCCCCTTAGCCACAAGGGCCACGTCTAACTCCCTCTTAAATATAGCCAATGAACTGGCCTCAACTATCCTCTGTGGCAGAGAGTTCCAGAGACCCACCACTCTCTGTGTGAAAAAAGTCCTTCTCATCTCGGTCCTAAAGGATTTCCCCCTTATCCTTAAGCTGTGACCCCTTGTCCTGGACCTCCCCACATCGGGAACAATCTTCCTGCATCTAGCCTGTCCAACCCCTTAAGAATTTTGTAAGTTTCTATAAGATCCCCTCTCAATCTCCTAAATTCTAGAGAGTATAAACCGAGTCTATGCAGTCTTTGTTCATAAGACAGTCCTGACATCCGAGGAATCAGTCTGGTGAACCTTCTCTGCACTCCCTCTATGGCAATAATGTCCTTCCTCAGATTTGGAGACCAGAACTGTACGCAATACTCCAGGTGTGGTCTCACCAAGACCCTATACAACTGAAGTAGAACCTCCCTGCTCCTATACTCAAATACTTTTGCTATGAAAGCTAACATACCATTCGCTTTCTTCACTGCCTGCTGCACCTGCATGCCTACTTTCAATGACTGGTGTACCATGACACCCAGGTCGCGCTGCATCTCCCCTTTTCCTAATCGGCCACCATTTAGATAATAAATGTACACCTTTTCCCTTAATCATCCTGATTTGAAAATAAAAGAATACATCTTGATCAAGGCAAGTTTCTTACAGAATAATAAGTGTAAAAATAAATACCCAGTCAGAGAATGTAGATTTGAGCATCTTTGTTACGTTTACTTAGTTGGCTAACTTCAGACACATTTATACAGCAAGCTGATTTAATAGCAACATTTTAGGCACTGGAGATAACCACATCCACCTTGTAATTTTAATATAATGTAAGCAGGGAATAGCTTTTTAAACTTTCAGCTAATGTAACAGCATAATGAGATAAGGAGACGCAGTCATATTAAAAATATAATTAAATTCTGAATAAATACACAGACATAAATAGGTGAAAAGTAGGGCAAGATCAAACAGGTAAAAATAAGTACTGTGATTGTATTTTATGCAAATGATCATGTTTTGGAAAATGTATTTAACAGCCTGAATTTGTAATAAATGTAAACTGGATAAGTGTACTTCAAAATGTTTTTTAAGAATCATTGCTCTTAAATTAATAACACACATCACTTCAAAAAGGCTGCAATTTCCATTAGCAAAAAACAGTGTTGGTCAGGTAGAATGTGTGGAGGAAATGGACAGGCAATATTTTGCAGTTGGGATCCTTCTTCAGACTGCTGCCTGACCAGCTGAGTTCCTTCTGCACTTTGTTATTTGCTCAAACTTCCAACATCTGCAGATTTTTCTGTTTGCAGTTTCTGCAAAATTATGTTGACTATCTTAGAGCAAAAAATAATCAAGAGCAAAGGGACACAGGATTTAGGACCTTTGATTACCTGATCTTCTGGCCTATTCTTGTCTCCTCGTTTAAGGGAACCAGCAACAACTAAAACCGATTTCACGGCACGAAGACCCCAGTCATAATGGTCCTTAACAAAGGGAAAAAAAGGAAAAGTTCTGGGTTACAAACAATAACACATTATTTCACTATTCACAGTCATCACATAGCCACCATTTTTGTGCAATAATGGAATAATTCAACGATTCTGCTTAAAGCAGAAGAGCTTACTGTGTGTTCAGCAAAGAAACATTTTTTTTCCAGTACTGCTTGAGCTTGAGTGTATTTAACACAACCAAGCTTGAGTGTATTTAACACAACCTCACACTAACCTTTTGGAGGGCAAAAACAATAGTTAACATGGTACAAATCACTAAATCGGTGATATCAGTGGATGTTCCATGACCACTCGATTTTTGCTGCAAATTATAGCAAATTACAGCAATAATGGGTACATTTCTATACAATATAGGTAATTCTTGGAATTTAAACCTCCTGGACACATAGCAAAGAGATATTGTAGATTCCAAGAATTCAATTGTTGACAAAGCCCATCACAATAACTGTATTTTAACAAAAAAATTAACATGGACAATACACAAGTTTGATCTCACTAATTTTCTAAAAATCTACTTATTTGAAAAAATCCAGAAAATATTTCTAGATTACTCAATCAATATTTTTCCACATCATTGCTATTTATTTTTTTCTACATTTAATACAATACAAAACATGCAGGGGAATGGCAAACAACACTGGTAGACTAAGATCCTTTATTGTTTGAATTCTGACATATTTTGCTTAATGACAAAGCTAACATTTAAGTTTAAAAAAAAGAGGGCAATAAGGAATAATTGAAATCTTTTCCACTTTAGAATTTCTATCCTTCATTTAATTTCCCATTTATATAACGCTGTGTCAAAAGTCCAGACAGTTTAATTGTGGACAATAATCCATGTACATCACACAATATATTTTAATAAATTTTATTAATATGGACAGCATTACAAGGGAAACATGGTGTTATCTGGTCAAATATTAGTATGAAAAAAATCAAGTGTTGCTGAACTCTCAAAAGCAACTGTGAGTATGTCCAACTATTAATACAAGTGGACTGAGGCAAACTATTTCCTTAGAACTTCAGTCATCTATCCCCTGACAGTTTAACTGGTCTGGTGGAAACCACTCTCACTTGCAGAGATGGTTTTGACGAGATCTAGTTCCAAATCCCAAAGTGTGCTATTTAACATTAAAATTTAGAATGATAAACTTATTTTCTGAGGTTACTGTGCTGAAATGTACAAGAGAAATTCCATTGTAATTTATACACAAGTTATTTGTGTAATTACAAAATCATTGCAAAATCCTTTAATTATATTTGTAAGAGTGATTTTGAAAATCAGGAGTTCAGCCAAAGAAAGCAAAAAAAAATCAACCTGTTTTGAAAGCAGCTCTTTACAAAGAGTGTATAAGGTAATGAATTTCCTGGCCAACAATTTGGCATCTAAAAATCCTTCAGCAACTAGCATAATCTCACAAATCAGTTCGATATCTGGAACAACCATTGCACAGGGTCTAAAGAAAAAGCAAAATACATTAACAAAGTATGACTAATTCAACTACATACACAAGTTTCATAAATTTATTGCATCTATATAATATTTTGTACACAAGTCATTTAACTGCTGTATTGACATAATGTCATTCAATATTTTTTCATAAGCATCAATTTCACAGCATGATTTTATTTACATGTATTTTTATTTAATTAAGTCAACTGTTGTGTTTCCTCCAAGGATAAACAATAGGTATGCCCTGGAGAAAACCCACTTTTAAAAACATGAATATTACCAAATATGATAGCTCACAATCATTGAAAAAGGATTAAAAGAGCCCTCAGCTTTTTCAAGAGAAATCTTGCAAGTAATCTGATAGAGATCTTTTGAATTCCTTTTCTCCAGCGATGCATCCTGACCTGCTGAGTTACTCCTGCATTTTGTGTCTATCTACATCCTGTAATATTATTAGGCAAATTGTCTGAGATTTAGCTGAGGCTGCATTGGGTTCACCGCTGTTCTAAACAAAATCTGACTAATGTAACTATAGCTCTATGTAATTATGAAATCATGTCTATAATTAGAAGGAATGAACAATTAACTTCACTTACCTGAAAAGTGCTTTAAGATTTTCTGGCAATTCTGTTCGGCCAGCATAACCTGGATTCATGGTTATAAAGATTCCAACTGCAGGTTTAAGAGAAATTTCTTCACCAAGAAAGACAAACCTGAAAACAATAAAGATATGTACAGTTGCCCATATGGATAAATAAATGACATTGACACAGTTCATTATTTTGCACTCACCTCCTTTTCTTGTTTTTAATGGCATCTTGTATTGTTTTGACTTGCACGGCAACAACCGACAAAACTTCAATTGAGATCCTATTGAACTCATCAAAGCAGCCCCAAGCACCAGTTTGTGCCAAACCTTTATAGATGTTTCCTATGGACTGTATAATGCAGAACTATCATTCATATATTCTGTTTTTTAAGGTACAAGCATCAAACACATCATCAGGAACCATACCTTATAATCCATTTGCTCAGAACAGTTGAAGACATATACCATCACGCCAAGGGCACGCCCAAGATCCTTGGTGGTTTCTGTTTTGCCTGTCCCAGCAGGCCCTGCAGGTGCTCCACTCATGGTTAGGTGTAGAGACTGGGTGAGGGTTATATAGCACCTTCAAACAAAAACAGAAAACTTGCTTCAATCATGATCATTTTCATACCAACGCAAAAGGCCAAAACGTACTTACTATTGGTTGGCAATTCCATTGAGAAGTGCCAGCAATGTCCTCCATGCAGCTCAATTATTCTGTGACTTTTGAGCCTGAACATTGCAATGCAAAAGTCAAAGATAAGATGAAGGTAAGAGGTGAGCACACCTGAACATCCTGCTTCGTCACTCCACTCAGTACTAAAAGTCAAGAGCGGGGCTGCAACATATCGAGCTGATGGGCAATGATGGTTGGCATAACATGTGCAGCCCTATGAATGTGAATGGGTTCACCCACGGAAATCCACTGGTCACTGACCTCCAGCCTGAATAACACCCTTCCACCACAAACCTGTCTTCTGTGAGTAAACCAGTTCTGAATCTAATCGACCAAGTCACCTGAATACTGTACATAATTATCTTCTGAATCAGCCTCTCGTTGTGCCAAATAAATTTGCTATTTCAATAGTTTTATTTTTAAAAATATTTTGGCAATTTTGTTAATATTCGTTAAATCTATCCTTTTCACCTGAGATTTAATAAATGGGCCTTCCAAAGTTTTATTTTGTTTTACAAGTACTTACTCTTTAAAAGACTCTTTCACAATAAAACAGTTGCTCAGTAAACAAGTAGATTAGACATATTCTGTTAATTTCAGATAACTAAACATAGAGTTTGGCTATGTTTGGTGTACATCACTAATATCATAATGTTTTCATGTTAGTTACAAGGTAATTTTAAAGTTAATTGAATTGAATTGAATTGAAAGCATTGTTGGTCTTTTATCAAAGAGCTGTGCAATAATTGTTCTCAAAGATACATTATCACTAACCACCTGGACATCTCCTACATAAATGAAAGATTGGAATTGGTACTGGTGTGTTTCACTGGTGTCACATCAGATAAATAGATAATCATAAATCAGGAATGTCTTCCCTCATTAGTAAGAATATCACTCTTGGCTCACCCTTTGCATGAAAAATGTTCTCACATTAATCTTATTACATCTGCCTTTCATCAGTTTAAACCAAGGCACCCAAGTTATATCTCATATTCGAATGAATTGAGATCCAATTTAAATTAACTTTAAAATTAACTGTCTTATAACTTGTCTAACTATGATGGATCATTTAATAACTTTATTATAAACATCAGCAGATAAATGGTAGGTAAATACATTTTGTACAATTTGGCAACCTGACTCCAGTCAATGCCACATTGTAAAATTAACATGATGTTGGGCGTCTTGCAACAGGATTCTGAATTCATATTCTTCTAACCTCTGACACTGCCATCTGGTGTTACCATTTTACAATCCTATAGATTGAGAATGGCAAAACTAACATTCAAGAGTCCAGGGTGTTTATTTGTCAAATGCAATGGATATGGACCAGAACTATGAAACTCTTCCTTGCTGCAGCTGTGCATGAACATTAGACCACAACAGAGAATGATTTTTTTTTCCAAAAAGAGTCAACAAGGGCAATCCTGCATTAAAGTCCTTCAAGGTGTGGAAATTTACCATTACATACTTCATAAATCACTAGCCAAAATTCTGAGTTACTGAATAAACCTGAGTATGGGGGAACAACTTTTCCCTTTTTTTCCAACTCGCATTTCTTAATGCTTGCACAGATGACATGTTTTTTTAAAAGTACAATAGGTTTCTTTTGTTGCTTAGCAGTTCTTTCCAGCACCCCAACACCTACCCCCACCCAAGAGTTTTCCGTACAATGTACCTTCAATATGTCTGAAACAGAGCCAGCAAGTTTTAGTAAAGGTGGAAATCTAAACAGGGCTCGAAATTAGCGGTTGCCCAGGTGCCAATCGCCACCCAAAGTTCCCCCGGGTAACCTAAATGCTGAGTCATTTTGCCTGGCTTGGCACTGCAGATACTGGTTTATACCGAAGATAGAAACAAAAAACTGGAGTAACGCAGCATCTCTAGAGAAAAGGAATGTGACGTTTCGTGTGGGCAGTGGTAACAAGCTGTAGTGCAGGGCAAAGATACTAGGTGCGGAGTGACGGAGGATCGGAAGAAAGACGGGCCCCACACAGCGGCAGCGGCAACAGCTCCTCCTCCTCCTCACCCCGCCCGCCCTGATAGCGGCCGCTGCTTGCCAACGGCGCTTTCAAAACAAACCCTCCCACACGTCGAGGCCGGGAGGATGGAAGAAGAAGGAGGCCCCCTTCCGCCATCTGAAGCACCTGCACCGCTCGGCCCTGCACCTTCCTGTTGGCTGGCGGAGGAGGGGAGGTGGTGGCGAGGAGATCCTAACTGCCTCCCCCTTTAGTGGCGGCACTTGGCGTTGGACAGGGATGGCCAAGGCAGCGGGTGCCGGTGTTGTCTGTGGAGCGCGGACCTTCCTTCCTCCCCACTCTCTCTCTCTCCCTCTTCTACGCTGCCCTCCACCCCCCTTATCCTGGGACCACTCCTCTCCATCCCGCACTGATCCCCATTCCCGCCTTTATTCAGTCCTCGCTGACATCCCCTGTGCTCCCCTCCCCATCTATTCATCCTGCACTGATGTCCCTATCCACCTCTAATTGATTCTCCTGCCACCCCCATTCCTCCTACACTGGTCCCCCATTCATCCTGTAGTGATCCCCTCATTCATCCTGTACTGATACCTCCCATTCATCCTGCACTGATCCCCCATCCACCCTGTAGTGATACCCCCTATTCATCCTGTAATGATCCCCCCATTTATCCTGCACAGACCCTCCGATCCACACTGTACTGACTCCCATTCATCCTGTACTGAACCCCCCATTCATCCTGTGCTGATCCCCCCCATCCATCCATCCTATTAAAAAAGAATGGGTGAATCGGTCTGATGAAGGGTCTCGACCCGAAACGTTGCCTATTTCCTTCGCTCCATAAATGCTGCCTCACCCGCTGAGTTTCTCCCGCATTTTGGTCTACCCCCATTCATCCTGTACTGAACCACACATTCACCCTGCACAGATACTCCCGTCCATTCCGTACTGATCCACCCATTCAACCCCACTGACATCCCCCGCGCTCCCCAACCAACACGAACTAATTCCGCTGCCTCAATCCATCCATTCCTCACCGATTGCCTTCTGAACCCCCCCCCCCCATCTATCCATCCCACACTGATTCACCCACCTACCCCCGACCCTATTGTGCTGGAAATGTCATCAGAGCGATCATTTACTATGTTTGATAATGGAATCTAATCAAATGTGTTTTAATTCCCAATGTTATTATTTGTTTTAATCCATAATGGATTAATTAAATTTGAACACGTGAAATATTAAAACCACAGTGTCCGATTGTCACCACTACCATTGACATGTTATTACAGAATTCATTTTAACGGCAAATCAATGCTCTTAATATGGAGTATCAGTACTGTAGTTATTTAATAAGCAACATTCACAACTATACATTGGATTTATCCAGGTTTTACTTCTACTGTCGGTCATATACATCACAAATTTGGTCAGGAGATATTTCAGTTGAAATGTTAACATTAATTCTGAAGTGGGAATGATGGAAACAGCATTTATCAATATTTATTTTTAAATCAGGTGCACAGAAACTGAGTATCTTCATTGCAGTTCACAACACGTACATCTAATCTGAATATCCGGTAATGTGGGATTTTGACACCTTTAAACATATTACCAAAAGAACATTTGCTGTAGTTATGTCCTTTGGCCAGCTCTTGTCTCTTAGTGTAATGTTTAACCTGTCAGATGGGTATAGTCGGTTGTAACAGCTATTATCATAAAATGCCTTTAGACATTTCCTTGCAACCTGTATATTTTGTTGTGGATAAATTATGTGGGAATCCAGAGTGTTTCTATACCAATAGCAATAACGACCCATGCTATGGCCATGTCACAATAATTTTTGGTCCTTCACAGAAACCATGTTTGCATCAATCTGTAGTGTGCATGGTTAAGCATATATGTTACCATGGTCCAGGATTGATTGAAACAGGTTGATTATACACTGAATAATCCAACAACATTTTTGTTTGGAAGTGGAAAGAAATAATAGAAATTGCATTAATTGCAATGTATAAAAAGTGTTGAGATACTGAATTATAATTTTGCTGCATGTCATTGTGGTATATATCATGTCTTGATTGGTTAATATGTTTAATTTGTGACTTTATTTGAAGCAGAAATATGTGAATGCTTCATTGGGCATAATTCCGACTGGTAACTACGCACTTTGTCCGATCACATTATCGCACACGTCATGCAAGCCGTCTTAAATGACCACCTAAACTGTCATTTGGCAACCTAAAAAGCTGCCTAGGTTGCCCGGCTGGCAACAGGGAAAAAAAGTTAAGTGAGAGCCCTGCTAAATGATCATTGTTATTTGCTGTGCATTAGATCATTAACCTATCTTACTTATATTTGATATTCATCTAAAAGCACTCGTCTCCATTCAAACTGAAGGCTATTAGCATCTGCAGTTGCTGGTCCCTCCAAATTCTTAAGAAATTTGCTTTGAAAACTGACATATTCTCTCAATTGGCTTCTGCTGTGAACCAGTAGCTGCTATATTCATCATTGAAGTTGAGGGAAAAGCATCCGGACAGAACGCACCAGAACGCAGAACAACAGGGGAGTTAATGGAAAGGTGGGTTTGTGTTATAGCAAATCATGATGCGGGATGATGCGGAACGTTTTCTGAAATAATTTTTTGAAATAATTGAATGATATTTCTGTTCCTGAGGTTCTTCAGAAATATAAAAGCTAGTGCCCTTCCTGGTGAAATTATTGATTGTTCCTGGTCTCAGCCTTTCATCACATTGACATCTGTCAAAAATTGAAACTTTTGCCAATTATTACTTTTTACTGTTTCAAAACTATAAAATGGGTTTTAGATTTTAGAAATACAGCGTGGAAACACGCTCTTCGGTCCAACGACAGGCCCTTCGGTACCGACCAACGATCACCCGTACATTAGTTCTATCCTAGACACTACGGACAATTTCAGAAGCTAGTTTCAGAACTAGCCTACAAATCTACCGCTCCATCATTGTGCCACCATTGAGGGGTTAAGAGTTATTGAAATTAAGAATGAAATTGCCAAGCAAGAAATTCACCTTTGCTTGGAGAAAAGTGGGCATCTAAATAGTTAAAGTTCATGCACTACTTGCACCTGGCCAAATTTGGTAAAAACTACTAGAATATGTAAAAAGTGGTATCAAAATGGACTTCACAATATGGGGAAACTGACCATTAATTATTCATTATTAAAAGAAAGCAGCAGAATCTGATGAAAACATAAAAGAACAAAATGTATGGCAGTAAACTATAAATCAAATTGCATGTATTCTTTGGTTTGCATCTCTTTTGTAAGACTATGCACTTCTTGTTTGGCCTGCCAACTTCTCAAAGAAGGCTCGTGCATGGCCATGATCTTTCCAAGGCTAACATAAGCTTTGCTTTCCAAATGTCAGTGGAAAGATGCAAGGAGTAGTAGGAGGAGGTGGATAGATATAAGGAGAAGGCAGCCCAATTAAATTTATTTCCAAGCCTGCTTCACCTGACCATGAGTTTGACATTGGGGGCAATTTGAATTTAATCCGCCGGATGTATCTCAAACAACGATAGCTTCAAAATGACCGTGCTGCTGTCATTCTCAGAAGGTCATGAGGCAAGCAAATGGAACACATTTTGGCTTTTGGCAGGTGGTTACTTTACAACTGTATTATTAATTAACTTTGAGCATGAAGGAATTGGTGGCCTTCCAATTTCAACAAATGGCCCAGAGAACTTCCTTTCCTCTTCAGTGGGATTAAGCGGAGCAGGACTGCCTCCTCTGTGTAGCAGTTTAGCTAGGAAGCTGACCAATTTCCCTCCCTTTGTAGTGGTGAGTTGCTCCAAGTTTCTTGGTTTCAGCAAAATATAAATAAGCCCCTATACACAAAATAGCTGTAGCCTTGTGTTTACTACAAGGTACAAACAGCCCATGCACTCTAACTTTCTTTATCCATCCAGAGTGCATGTAACCCTCTCAGAGCAACCCTCTCATTTATATTGCCAAGAGATGGGCGAAAATTAATGCAAAGTAAAGTTTTACAGAAATCATAGCGTAACTGAGCTAATATTTGTAAGCATTATTTACCTGTCAGTTAGAGGAGTGATCACAAGTCGAGGAGTGTTCCCAAGATATTCATAAGAGTATCGAAAATGAGCATCACAAATGTCAGCATAACAGTGGGTCTGATGAGCATCCCAACGATGTCGCAATTGGGATAACCAAGCAAAGGCTTGGGAGCTTGTAACCTGAAGAGATGTTCATCACAATCAAAAATAGTATTAATATTTTTGATAAAAAATACTAATCTGGCACTAAAAAAGTAAAAGTAAACAACAAATCAAACACTAAATCAACAAATAATTTTCGCTCAACACTCTTAACGTGCCTTCTGAGCAATAAGTTTTGCCACAACATCCCGGGCGTGAACATCGATCGTGCACATGGTCATGATCTTCTGCCTATCTCCTGCAGTTAACTCTCCCAGCAGCATGTTGATCAAAACATTCAATTGCACCACCTTTAAAAGTAATTTAAAAAAAAACTTTAGCCATAGAGATGTGATGCATGGAAAACAAACACACAAAAAAGAGCAAAGTACAAAGTGCTGGAGTAACTCAGTGGGCCAGGCAGCATCTGTGAAGGGTATGGATAGGCAAAGATTCAAGTCGGGATCCTTCTTCTGAGTAAAAATAATTTGTAAAGTGAATAAAGACAGAAAATGTTGGAAATACACAGCAGGCCAAGCAGCATGTGCAATAAGAGAAGCAGAGTTGAATGTTTCAGTTTGGAGAGCCTCCGACAATGCTGCCTGGTCTGCTGAAGATCTCTAGCATTTTTTGTTTTAATTTCACAGTTTGAGCACATACAATTTCTGTTTCATTTTCATTTATAGCAAAAATAATCGTTATGATAGCAGATTGTGTGTAATCCAACACAAAATAACATATTGTGAATAGACACAAAGTGCCGGAGTATCTCAGCAGGATATGCAGCATCTCTGGAGAGAAGGAATGGATGTTTCGGGTCATGACCGTTCTTCAGACTGATGTCATGGGAGTGGGAGGCACATAGATAAGGTGGTGTTAGGTGTGAAAACAGGACAAAGGGAAAGGTGAAGAGGGAAAATGTAGAATAGATTATTGTTTGCTTTGTTGTTATCTTCTCCCACTAAACAGAGATAAAATGGAGACATTAAGACTGGTCGGAGAACTGGGAAGGGAAGGGGATGGAGAGGGAAAGCAAGGGTTACTTGATGTTGGGGAAGTCGATGTTCATACCACTGGAGTGCAAGCTGCCCAAGCGAAATATTGTGGATATCCGAAATCCAAATAGAGATACAAAAATAGGGGAAATAGTCAGCTGGTGAGGTGATTAAAAAACAATTCAATTTTGATGAACTTAGAAACATAGAAACATAGAAAATAGGTGCAGGAGTAGGCCATTTGGCCCTTCGAGCCTGCACCGCCATTCAATTTGATCATGGCTGATCATCCAACTCGGTATCCTGTACCTGCCTTCTCTCCATACCCCCTGATCCCTTTAGCCACGAGGGCCACATCTAACTCCCTCTTAAATATTGCCTATGAACTGGTCTCAACTACCTTCTGTGGCTGCGAATTCCACAGTTTCACCACTCTCTGTGTGAAAAATGATTTTCTCATCTCGGTCCTAAAAGTCTTCCCCCTTATCCTTAAACTGTGACCCTTTGTTCTGGACTTCCCCAACATCAGGAACAATCTTCCTGCATCTAGCCTGTCCAACCCCTTAAGAATTTTGTAAGTCTCTATAAGATCCCCCCTCAATCTTCTAAATTCCAGCGAGTACAAGCCGAGTCTATCCAGTCTTTCTTCATAAGTCCTGCCATCCCAGGAATCAGTCTGGTAAACCTCCTCTGTACTCCCTCTATGGCAAGAATGTCTTTCCTCAGATTAGGAGAGCAAAACTGTACGCAATACTCCAGGTGTGGCCTCACCAAGACCCTGTACAACTGCAGTAGAACCTCCCTGCACTTGTACTCAAATCCTTTTGTTATGAATGCCAACATACCATTTGCTTTCTTCACAGCCTGCTGCACCTGCATGCCTACTTTCAATGACTGGTGTACCATGACACCCAGGTCTCGTTGCATCTCCCCTTTTCCTAATCGGCCACCATTCAGATAATAGTCTACTTTCCTGTTTTTGCCACCAAAGTGGATAACCTCACATTTATCCACATTATACTGAATCTGCCATGCATTTTCCCACTCACCCAACCTATCCAAATCACCTTGCAGCCTCCTAGCATCCTCCTCACAGCTAACACTGCCCCCCAGCTTCATGTCATCCGCAAACTTGAAGATGTTGCATTCAATTCCCTCATTCAGATCAGTAATATATATTGTAAATAGCTGGGGTCCCAGCACTGAGCCTTGCGGTACCTCACCAGTCACTGCCTGCCATTCTGAAAAGAACCAGTTTACTCCTACTCTTTGGTTCCTGTCTGCCAGCCAGTTATCTATCCACATCAATACTGAACCCCAAATACCGTGTGCTTTAAGTTTGTATACTAATCTCTTATGTGGGACCTTGTCGAAAGCCTTCTGAAAGTCCAGATATAACACATCCACAGGCTCTTCCTTATCCACTCTACTAGTTACATCCTCGAAAAATTCTATAGGATTAGTCAGACATGATTTACCTTTCATAAATCCATGCTGATTTCGTCCAATGATTTCACCACTTTCCAAATGTGCTGCTATCCTATCTTGAATAACTGAGTAGCATTTTCCCCACTACCGATGTTAGACTAACTGGTCTGTAATTCTCCAGTTTTCTCTCTCCCTCCCTTTTTAAAAAGTGGGGTTACATTAGCTACCCTCCAATCCTCAGGAACTACTTCAGAATCTAAAGAGTTTTGAAAAAATTATCACTAATGCATCCACTATTTCTGAGGCTACTTCCTTAAGTACTCTGGGATGCAGGCTATCTGGCCCTGGAGGTTTATCGGCCTTTAATCCATTCAATTTACCTAACACCACTTCCCGGCTAACCTGGATTTCACTCAGTTCCTCCATCTCATTTGACCCCCGGTCCCCTGCTATTTCAGGCAGATAATTGATGTCTTCCTTAGTGAAGACAGAACCAAAGTAGTTATTCAATTGGTTTGCCATGTCCTTGTTCCCCATGATCAATTCACCTGTTTCTGACTGCAAGGGACCAACATTTGTTTAACTAACCTTTTTCTCTTCACATAACTATAAAAACTTTTGCAGTCAGTTTTTATGTTCCCTGCCAGTTTTCTTTCATAATCTATTTTCCCTTTCCTAATTAAGCCCTTTGTCCTCCTCTGCTGGACTGAATTTCTCGCAGTCCTCTGGTAGGCTGCTTTTTCTGGCTAATTTGTATGCTTCCACGGATGCACTACCTTCCCTGATTTATTCTTTTGCCAAACTGGGATGAACAATTGTTGTAGTCCATCCATGCAGTCTTTAAATGCCTTCCATTGCATATCCACCGTCAACCCTTTAAGAATCACTTGCCAGTTTATCTTGTCCAACTCACGTCTCATATCCTCAAAGTTACCTTTCTTTAAGTTTAGAACCCAGGACTGACAGCACAACTGGATAAAGTTAGCAATAGAAAACCAAAGCTCAAGGAACATGCATCAGCATTTGGCTGTGTACATACAGTGCATTCAGAAACTATTCAGACCCCTTCACTTTTTCCACATTTTGTTACGTCACAGCATTCTAAAATGGATTCAATTAATTTTTTTTAATCATCAATCTACACACAATCCCATAATAAAAAAGCAAAAACAGATGTTTAGAATTTTTTGCAAAGTAATTAAAAAGAAATAACTGAAATATCACATTTACGTAAGTATTCAGACCCTTTACTGTACTTTGTTGAGGCACCTTTGCAAGCGAGTACAGCCTCAAGTCTTCTTGGGTAAAACGCTACAAGCTTGGCACACCTGTATTTGGGTAATTTCTCCCATTCTGCTCTGCAGATCCTCTCAAGCTCTGTCAGGTTCAATGGGGAGCGTCGATGTACAGCTATTTTCAGGTCCCTCCAGAGATGTTCGATCGGGTTCAAGTCCGGGCTCTGGCTGGGCCACTCAAGGACATTCACAGACTTCTCACAAAGCCACTCCTGCGTGCTCTTGGCTGTGTGCTTAGGGTTGTTGTCCTGTTGAAAGGTTAACTTCCGCCCCAGTCTGAGGTCCAGAACACTCTGGAGCAGGTTTTCATCAATGATCTCTCTGTACTTTGCTCCGTTCTTCTTTCCCAGGTCTCCCAGATCCTGCTGCTGAAAAACATCCGCACAGCATGTTGCTGCCACCACCATGCTTCACCTTAGATATGGTATTGGCCAGGTGATGAGCGGTGCCTGGTTTCCTCCAGACGTGAGACTTGGCATTCAGGCCAAAAAGTTCAATCTTGGTTTCATCAGACCAGAGAATCGTGTTGCTCATGCCCTTTGGCAAACTCCAAGCGGGCTGTCATGTGCCTTTTACTGAGGAATGGCTTTTGTCTGGCCACTCTACCAAAAGGCCTGATTGGTGGAGTGCTGCAGATATAGTTGTCCTTCCAGAGGTTCTCCCATCTCCACAGAGGAACTTTGGAACTCTGCCAGAGTGACCATCGGGCTCATGGTCAGCTCCCTGACCAAGGCCCTTCTCCCCCGATTGCTCAGTTTGGCCTTGTGGCAAGCTCTTTGAAGAGTCCTGGTGGTTCCAACGTTCTTCCATTTAAGAATGACGGAGGCCACTGTGCTCTTCGGGACCTGCAATGCGACTGAAATTGTTTTATACCCTTTCCCAGATCTGTGTCTCGGAGGTCTACGGACTATTGCTTCGTCTTCATGGCTTGGTTTTTGCTCTGAAATGCACTGTCAAGTGTGGGACCTTATATAGACAGGTGTGTGCCTTTCCAAATCATGTCCAATCAATTAATTTACCACTGGTGGACTCCAATCAAGTTGTAGAAACATCAAGGATAATTAATGGATACAGGATGAACCTAAGCTCAATTTTGAGTGTCATAGCAAAGGGTCTTAATACTTATGTAAATGTGATATTTCAGTTATTTCTTATTAATTACTTTGCAAAAATTTCTAAGCACCTGTTTTTGCTTCTTCATTCTGGTAGATTGATGATAAAAAAAATAAAAATAATCCATTTTAAAATAAGGCTGTCGCGTAACAAAATGTGGAAAAAGTGAAAGGGGCTGAATACTTTCTGAATGCACTGCATTCACCTTTCAATGACTTTCTACACTCGTTTAATCTCCTCGCGATCTATTTGCAGGTGAATTTTGATCATTTGTCAACTGATTGATTAGAAATCCCCATGGTTTGTATCTAACTCACTGGGTGCCAATTCTTTCACTTCGAGTGACATACTAAGGCCCCAATTCCAGTATTCCCTTTCATACACTCAAGCACTTGTTCTAACGTTCCTTTTAAACTTTCACAGTTTTAGTTTACAATACAATCTACAGCTGAGACCGAAACTTGCACTTCATATATTAACAATAAATATTGTCATACTTTTTACATCTTTACTCTGTTTGTACACATTTAAGTACTCCACAAGTCACTACACTTCAAAAGGTATTTCATTAAAAACTTCAGAACATTTTGAAATACTACAATGCATTGTCTAAAAGACATTTCTTTAGTTAATGTATAATTTATGCATGTAACAAAGACAGTCAAAAATATTTAAATGGAAAGAATAATGGGCTTGATCTTAAAGGCATGATTTTCAGTTGAGCATATTTACATCATGAAACGATTCAGAGTTATTTCAGCACCAAAACTGTCAACTGAATGCAGGCTCAGTCATTTGGGAGTTCAAGGACACTGTCTGATTCATTTACTATTCCTGACGAGTAGCATATTCAGCAAATTAGCATGTAAACCTGACATCTTTTGGAGAACTGAATATAACCAAAAAGAGAATATGGCTTTCTATTAGACTATAAACAAGCTCCTTATTTTCCTTGACAGCTCACATCTACTCTGACAATGCAAATGTTGGAAAGTACAAAGGCAGAATTTGTTTTAAGATGCTTAAAAAAATTATTTCCAAGAAAATTGTAAAGCTGGTATATCATTTCATCAAAGAGCTGAACTCACAGAAGCTGACATTTTCACATGTATTGAACTTTCATCATTCCTGATTAAAGTTTCTAAATAATGCTTTACGAAGTTAATTAACTTAAGCACCATTCTTTTTTTCATTTTCTAATGCCTTTACTAACCCTTGGTAGTTTTATGGAACAGTGAAAAATGCGCTGTGAAGAGATGAGGTAGAAACTTCATAGGTTCAGAAGAGAAAATGGAGACTATGCCAAATTAAAACACCCACTTTTGTAACACAGTGAAGAATTATAAGACTATATATCACCAGACCCAGATGAAGTGTTTGGAGAGAGAGGGAGTGTCACATCGCACAGGTATTTTACCTGGTGAGATGCAGGAGGAGCCGGGCCAGGAAGCACCTCATAGAACCCGAAGCCTCCAAGTGGCGCAACTAGTCCCTCAGAACAGACCTCCGGAGAAGGTTCGAGTCAAATGGCCACATGCCTGCAAGATGGCAATCTGGCATCAGTTCGATGAGGACATCGACAAGGTGCCAGAAGCAACTGCGAAGGGAGGCATGGATCGAAGGCTGCGGACGATGACGACAATCATCGTCAGCCTAGCTGTGGAAAGGTTTGGAACAGTGGAGAAGAAGCCGGCCAGGACACCTTTCACCATGAACCAACGAGCAACAAAGATCCACAAGATCCGGCAGGAGCTGAAGTCCCTCAAGAAGCAGTAGAAAGAGGCCAGCAAAGAGCAACGTCCCCCCTTGGCTGAACTGCGAACCCAACCTGAGGAAGGAGCTGCTGACCCTCCATAGAGCTGAGTGGGACCGAAGAAGGAAAGAGCCAGGAAGCGAGCATCCTTCACAGCCAACCCCTTCGGCTTCACCAAACAACTGCTAGGGCAGAAGCGCAGTGGGAGTTTGGCTTGCTCTAAGGATGAGATCGACCGGCACATCCAGACTATCTACAGCGACCCCATCAGGCAGCAGGAGCTGGGCCAGTGCAACATCCTGATAAAACCACCTCCACCCATCAAGGAGTTTGATAGTAGAGAGCCATTCCTGAAAGAGGTCCAGGACGTTGTGAAGAGAGCAATATCTGGCTCAGCCCCTGGCCGAGCAGAGTTCCCCCACAGGGTCTACAACAACTGCCCCTTGTTACTGAAACGGCTGTGGAAGATCTTGAAAGTCATCTAGAGGAGAGGGAAAGTGGTGCAACAGTGGTGATTCGCTGAAGGAGTTTGGATCCCAAAGGAAGAAGATCCCAAGAAGATCGATCAGTTCAGGATCATCTCCTTGCTAAGTGTTGAAGGCATGATCTTCTTCAGCATAGTAACGAGATGGTTAACCAACTTCCTCTCCAGCAATGGCTACATCGACAACTCAGTGCAAAAGGGAGGCTTATCTGGAGTGCCGGGGTGTCTAGAGCACATGGAAGTGGCAACCCAGCTTATCAGAGGAGCCAGAGAGAACAATGGAGACCTGACAATGCTCTGGCTTGACCTAGCCACGCCTACGGCTCCATCCCACACAAGCTGATCCAGACAGTCAAGGCCAAGAATCATGTGCCAGGTCAAATGGCAGATCTCATCCTGGACTATTACAACCAGTTCAGCATGAGAGTCTCATCAGAGTCAGTAACATCACAGTGGCACAGACTGGAGTTTGGGATCATCACAGGCTGTACCATCTCTGTGATCCTTTTTGCCTTGGCGATGAACATGATCTTCAAGTCTGCTGAGCCAGAGTTCCGGGGCCCTCGTCAGGAATGCGCCAACCACCAATCAGAGCCAGGAGGCAGGTGGATCCTGCAGGGGTTGGAGAAACTGATTGGATGGGCAAAGATGAGGTTTAAGCCAGGAAAATCAAGGTCACTAGTGCTGAAGAAGGGTAAAGTCATGGACAGGTTCCGCTTCAGCATCCAAACTGTTTCCGAAAGGCCAGTGAAGAGTCTTGGCAAGGTAATAACAGCAGCCTGAAGGATACAGCATCAGTCCAGGCCACTTGTCAGGAGCTGGAGAGCTGGTTGAGTGCGGTGGACTGGTCGGGGCTTCCCGGCAAGTTCAAGGCATGGATTTACGAACATGGTATCCTGCCAAGGATACTCTGGCCCCTGCTTGATTACAAAGTCCCAATATCCATCGTTGAGAGGTTGGAGAGGAAAGTCAGCAGCTTTCTCAGGAGGTGGCTTGGACTGCCCAGGAGTATTAGCAGCATCGCCCTCTACGGAAATAACACCAAGCTCCAGCTGCCCCTAAAGTCCCTGGAGGAGGGGTTTAAGGTGTCTCGGGCCAGAGAGGTGATGCTATACAGGGACACCAGTGACCCCAAGGTGGCTCAGGCAGGGGTGGAGGTGAAAACTGGGAGGAAGTGGAGAGCCGGCGAAGCTGTGCTGCAAGCGGAGTCTTGGATACGCCACTGAGTCTTGGTGGGAGCAGTGACTTGGGGAAGAGTTGGCCTGGGAATCTTCCCAACTCCCCAGTTTGACAAGGGAAAGTGGAAGGAGAGGCGCATTCTGGTCCAGGAGGAAGTGAGGGCAGCAGTGGAGGAGGAGAGGTCTACCAGAGCAGTTGGCTTGAGGCAGCAGGGAGCCTGGACAAGGTGGGAGCAGGCCATGGACCGAAAAGTCACATGGACTAAGCTCTGGCAGGCTTAAACCACAGTGCATCAAGTTCCTGGTCCAGGATGTGTACGATGTCTTGCCCAGCCCATCGAATCTCTTCATCTGTGGCAAAACGTAATCTCCGGATTGCCCACAATGCTCAGGCAAGGGGACGTTGAAACACATCCTGAGCTGCTGCCCAAAGGCTGGTACACCTGGCTTCACGACCAGGTTCTTAAACCCATTGCAGAAGCCATCAGCATGGGAATCAGCAGCTGCAGACAAGCACGGCCCACTACCCAGATGATCACCTTCGTGAAGGCCGGAGTGCAGCTGCCAAGAACCACAGCAGCCAGGAATCCGTCAGGAATCCTGGCGACTGCGCAGGACCGGCAGCTTTCGGTAGACCTGGTAAGACAGCTGAAGTTCCCACGGAGCATTGCCACGACCACCCTGAGGCCAGACATCTTCCTGGTCTCAGAGGCGACTAAAAACATCGTCTTGTTGGAACTGACAGTGCCGTGGGAGGAGGCCCATGAGAGGAAGAAGACCAAGTACGAAGAGCTGGTCATAGACTGCCGTAAGCTGGGCTGGAGGGCAATGTGAATGCCCATCGAGGTTGGCCGCAGAAGTTTTGCAGGGCAATCGCTCTACAAACACTTGAGTGCACTGGGCATCAACAGAAGGGAGAGGAGAAGAGCCATCAAGAACACCAGAGAGGCAGTGGAGAAAGCCTCGAGATGGCTCTGGATCAGGAGAGGAGGTCCATGGGGAGGAGCAAATGCCACCTTTACACAAGTCGTGGCCTGATCAACCATGGCTGGGTCACCTGTGTGAGGATGTCTGATGTTGAAAGTTTCGAAACACCCAATTACCCCAGGTTACAAGAGAACAGATTGGATTTGTCTCCCATATTGCTGGCATTTCAGATTGAAGTATAACAACCAAAATATTGGAAATACTCAGAACTTCTGTGGAGAGAGAAAAAGCAAACACATTATTTTTAACCTGCCATCATGTTGTTGCAGATCAAACAAGTTTTAAAACAAATGCTGAGGGATGCAAATGGCAGGGATTGACAGAGGAAAAGAAAAGGAGTGTCTCTGACCAAAACCAAAGCTGGAAAATAAAATTACAATGGCAAAAAATAATGGGCCAAAACACAAAGTTCTGGAGGAATTCTGCAGACTGCATCTGTAGGGAAAATGGACAGACAATGTTTTGGGTCGGGACCCTTCATCAGACGAAATATAGTAAGGGGAAGAAACTGGAGAGAGAAGGAATTGAACAAAGATTGGTAGGTGGATACAGTGAGGGTGTGTGATTGGTAGATGGATGGAGTAAGTGACAAGACTCAAAGTGAAAAGGTGTCAGATAAGGAAAGTTGAGGAGAGTGAAATGTAAAGCTGAAGGGAGAGATATGGGTGCAAAGGGATGGAGGGGAGGGAAAAGTAAGGATAAAAGGGACATAGGGAACTTGGGTATGGGAGATGCGTACAGAAGAGGGGGAAGGAGCAGGTGATTAGGGTGGTGGGAGATGGTGGAAGAAATGTGTGCACACCGGGATAAGATGGAGCAGGGAGTTATTACCTGAAATCGGAATTGGAGACCTTTGAACTATCTTTAATCGGACTTTATCTTGCACTAAATGTTAAACTCTTTATCTGTACACTGTGGACAGCTTGATTGCAATAATGTATAGACTTTCCTTTCACTGGATAGCATGCAACAAAATATTTTCACTGTACCTCGGTGCACGTGACAATAAACAAAAACTAAACTAAAATTTAATGTTCATACAAGGGACTGCAGCTGTTGGTTTACAACAGGCCAAGCAGCATCACTGGAGGACATCTCAGTCTGAAGAAGGGTCTCGACCCAAAACATCACCTATCCATGTTCTCCAGAGATGCTATCTGATCTGCTCTGTTACTCCAACACTGTGTGTTCATTGCAATGTTCATACAATTGGATTGTAGACCAGGATAATGGGCCAAGTGTGGAATCACTATGGTATTGCCCTTTTAATCCACTGTCATTTCTCTTCCAGGAAAGCATAATCTTCAGGAAGTCTACTGTGCTCAAAATGTTTCCTTCTTTCCTTGTTCACATTTAGATTTATATTCTTATTCCCTATCCATTATTGCCCAAATCTCTTTACTGATCTATTCCCGTCTAAATTATGCTATGTGATTTATTAAAAAATAGTTAAGAAAGAACTGCAGATGCTGGAAAAATCGAAGGTAGACGAAAATGCTGGAGAAACTCAGCGGGCGAGGCAGTATCTGTGGAGCGAAGGAATAGGCGACGTTTCAAGTCTCGACGAAGAAGGGTCTCTACCCGAAACGTCGCCTATTCCTTTGCTCCGTAAATGCTGCCTCTCCCACCGAATTTCTCCAACATTTTTGTCTACCTATAAATATAATTATATCCTTTTTACATAAGTCTGCCCATATTGTGAAATCTCTGCTTGTTGATTCCCAAAAACAGGATGCCCACTCACTTTTGAGGCTAACTCCTGAAAAACTTTCTGTATTTAAGCAAAATAAAATTTCCTTCCTTCGTGTGCCAAATGCAGAAAACCTAAACAACTTTACTATATCAATATTCTCTCCAGATACTTCCCCATGGACCTGCATCTGCTCGACTCTGAACAAACAGTCCTCAACTTCATTTCCTCACATGGTGAATTTCAAACTAAACACGTTGCCGCTTTGTATCATCCCCAAAAACAAACAATTTATACCCTTTTATTTACAGTCAAAATGATTTCCTCCCCCCTCCTCCCCATTTAACGTGTTTGTGTGTTCTTTGTTTGGTCATTTTCCACCTACATCCAAGATTCTCCTCAAACTGCTGTAATTTTCTAGCATTCTCACCTTGGCCTTTACTTATAAATGGTAACTATTGCCGTATCAACACAGCCTGAAGTATCTACAATTTTTTTTAAAGAAACCTATCCTGTCCATGACACACTACTCATGTTAAACTTGCTCTTATGTTGACATCATTATTTCCAAACTAATAGATGCTTTTATGGGAATCCATATGGGTTTTAGCTCTGCCTTCATTTTCATTTATTGGACTGTGGTCCTAGGTTAAAAGGATTTGAAAGGGTTCATGAAATATACAGTTCAATAAGTTTCAGATATTTATATATACTTTAATGTGCTTCTAACAGACCAATTAAGTGTTTCCAGTCCTTTCCAAAACCCACCTCTATTCCACTTGTAAACCTGCTAAATTAATTGAAGGAAAGAAAACAGGCACATTAATCTACAACTCTAATAGGAACTTTGTTTTTACAGAGGCCCAGGAGCCATTGGTGAGGGAGGAGCGACGTCCGAGCGGTAAGCTGATTGGTGGACTTGAGTACGCAGCTGATTGGCAGTCAGATTCCAGCAGTTTGTAGTGTACTGTACTTTGTATTGTATATTGTATTTTGTGTTGTATCTAGGGTGAGGGAACTATGAGTGCCAGGGCAGCTTACTGTTCTGGATGTCAGATGTGGGAGGTCATGGAGTCGGGTAGCCCTCCAGACGTCCACATCTGCGCTAGGTGCGTCGAGATGGGGCTCCTAAAGGAGTGTGTTAGGAACCTGGAGCAGCAGCTCGATAACCTCCATCTGGTCAGGGAGAGTGAGGAGGGCATAGAGAGGAGTTACAGGGAGGTAGTCTCTCCAAAACCACAGGATGCAGACACATGGGTCACGGTTAGGAGAGGCAAGGGGCAGAGGCGGGCGCTAGAGAGTACACCAGTGGCTGTACGCCTTGGAATTAAGTACTCCTGTTTGAGTGCTGTTCGGGGCGACAACCTACCTTGGGGTAGCAACAACGACCTGGCCTGCGGTACAGACACCGGCCATGTTGCTCAGAAGGGTAAGGAAAAGAAGAGGAGGGCATTAGTAATAGGGGACTCTATAGTTAGGGGGTCAGATTGGCGATTCTGTGGACGCAGTCCGGAGACCCGGATGGTAGTTTGCCTCCCTGGTGCCAGGGTCCGGGATGTGTCTGAACGTGTCCAAGATATCCTGAAAAGGGAGGGAGAGGAGTCTGAGGTCGTGGTACATATTGGTACCAATGACATAGGTAAAAAAAGTGAAGAGATCCTGAAAGGAGAATTTAGGGAGTTAGGAAGAGAGTTAAGGAAAAGAACCGCAAACATAACAATCTCAGGATTACTTCCTGTGCCACACGACAGTGAGAGTAGGAATGGAGCAAGGTGGAGGATAAATGCCTGGCTGAAGGACTGGTGCAGTGGGCAGGGATTCAAGTTTCTGGATCAATAGAACCTCTTTTGGGGAAGGAGTGACCTGTATAAAAAAGACGGGTTGCACTTGTACCCGAGGGGGCCAGTATCCTGGCAGGGAAATTTGCAAAGGCTACCAGGGGGACTTTAAACTAGAACGGTTGGGGGGAGGGACTCAAATAGAGAAAGCCAGTAGACAGGGTCTGAGGCAGGAGGCAGAGAAGGGAAGCACTCAGACCCAACATGTAGGTGGTGGTTTTCCAGGGCAAAAATCAAAAGGGACCACTTGTCAACATAATTGTGTAAGGAGTAAGAGTGTTGTAAAAATAAGCCTGAAGGCTTTGTGTCTCAATGCAAGGAGCATTCGTAATAAGGTGGACGAGTTGAATGTGCAGATAGCTATTAATGACTATGCTATAGTTGGGATCACGGAGACATGGCTCCAGGGGGACCAAGGCTGGGAACAGAACACCCAGGGATATTCAATATTCAGGAGGGATAGACAGAAAGGAAATGGAGGTGGGGTAGCGTTGCTGTTGAGAGAGGAGATTAATGCAATAGAAAGGAAGGACATTAGCTTGGAGGATGTGGAATCAATATGGGTAGAGCTGCGAAACTCTAAGGGGCAAAAAACGCTAGTGGGAGTTGTGTACAGGCCACCTAACAAGTGGAGTTGGGGATGGCATCAAACAGGAAATTAGAAATTCGTGCAACAAGGGTAAAACAGTTATAATGGGTGACTTCAATCTACATATAGATTGGGTGAATCAAATGGTCAGGGGTGCTGAGGAAGAGGATTTCTTGGAATGTATGCGGGATAGTTTTCTCAACCATCATGTGGAGGAACCAACGAGACAGCAGGCTATTCTAGACTGGGTATTGAGTAATGAGGAAGGGTTAGTTAGCAGTCTTGTTGTGCGGGGCCCCTTGGGCAAGAGTGACCATAATATGGTTGAGTTCTTCATTAGGATGGAGAGTGACATAATTAAGTCAGAAACAAAGGTTCTGAACTTAAACAAGGTAACTTTGAAGGTATGAGAAGTGAATTGGCCAAGATAGACTGGCAAGTGATTCGTAAAGGGTTGACAGTGGATGTGCAATGGAAGGTATTTAAAGACTGCATGGATGAACTACAACAATTGTTCATCCCAGTTAGGCAAAAGAATAAATCAGTGCAGGTAGTGAATCCATGGATAACATGGGAAATCAGGGATAGTATCAAAACAAAAGATGAAGCATACAAATTAGCCAGAAAAAGCAGCCTACCAGAGGACTGGGAGAAATTCAGAATCCAGCAGAGGAGGACAAAGGGCTTAATTAGGAAAGGGAAAATAGATTATGAAAGAAAACTGGCAGGGAACATAAAAACTGACTGCAAACGTTTTTATAGATTTGTGAAGAGAAAGAAATTAGTTAAAACAAATGTAGGTCCCTTGCAGTCAGAAACAGGTGAATTGATCATGGGGAACAAGGACATGGCAGACCAATTGAATAACTACTTTGGTTCTGTCTTCACTAAGGAAGACGTAAATAATCTGCCGGAAATAGCAGGGGACCGGCGGTCAAATAAGGTGGAAGAGCTGAGTGAAATCCAGGTTAGCCGAGAAGTGGTGTTGGGTAAATTGAATGGATTAAAGGCCGATAAATGTGGATAAATGTGAGGTTATCCACTATGGTGGCAAAAACAGGAGGGTAGACTATTATCTTAATGGGGGCAAATTAGGAAAAGGGGAGATACAACGAGACCTGGGTGTCATGGTACACCAATCATTGAAAGTAGGCATGCAGGTGCAGCAGGCAGTGAAGAAAGCAAATGGTATGTTAGCATTCATAGCAAAAGGATTTGAGTATAGGAGCAGGGAGGTTCTACTGCAGTTGTACACGGTTTTGGTGAGACCACACCTGGAGTATTGCGTACAGTTTTGGTCTCCAAATCTAAGAAAATACATTCTTGCCATAGAGGGGGTACAGAGAAGGTTCACCAGACTGATTCCTGGGATGTCAGGACTATCATGTGAGGAAAGACTGGATAGACTTGGCTTGTACTCACTAGAATTTAGAAGACTGAGGGGGGATCTTATAGAAACTTACAAAATTCTTAAGGGGTTGGAATAGGCCTGATGCAGGAAGACTGTTCCCAATCTTGGGGAGGTCCAGAACAAGGGGTCACAGTCTAAGGATAAGGGGGAATTCCTTTAGGACCGAGATGAGGAAAACATTTTTCACACAGAGAGTGGTGAGTCTCTGGAATTATCTGCCACAGTAGGTAGTTGAGGCCAGTTCATTGGCTATATTTAAGAGGGAGTTAGATGTGGCCCTTGTGGCTAAAGGGATCAGGGGGTATGGAGAAAAGGCAGGTACAGGATACTGAGTTGGATGATCAGCCATGATCATATTGAATGCCAAATGGGGAACGAGAATTGGAAGAGCAAATATGTAAAGAGATAGCAGATATTAGTAGTAAGCACAAGGTAGTGATTGTGGGAGATTTCAACTTTCCACACATAGACTGGGAAACACATTCTGTAAATGGGCTGGATGGTTTGGAGTTTGTAAAATGTGTGCAGGATAGTTTTTTGCAGCAATACATAGAGGTGCCTACTAGAGGAGGGGCAGAGCTGGACCTCCTGTTAGGAAATGAGGCAGGACAGGTGGCGGAGGTATGCGTAGGGGAGCACTTCGGGTCCAGTGATCACAATACCATTAGTTTCAATATAATTATGGAGAAGGACAGAACTGGGCCTAGGATTGAGATTTTTGATTGGAGAAAGGCTAACTTTAACGAGATGCGAGATGATTTAAAAGGAGTGAACTGGGACATTTTGTTGTATGGGAAAGATGTAGAGGAGAAATGGAGGACATTTAAAGGGGAAATTTTAAGAGTACAAAATCTTTATGTTCCTGTTCGGTTGAAAGGAACCAGTAAAAATTGGAAAGAGCCCTGGTTTTCAAGGGAAATTGGACATCTTGTTCGGAAAAAGAGGGAGATCTACAATAATTATAGGCAGCATGAAGTAAATGAGGTGCTTGAGGAGTATAAGGAATGTAAAAAGAATCTAAAGAAAGAAATTAGAAAAGCTAAAAGAAGATATGAGGTTGCTTTGGCAAGTAAGGTGAAAGTAAATCCAAAGGGTTTCTACAGCTATGTTAATAGCAAAAGTATAACAAGGGATAAAATTGGTCCATTGGAGAGACCGAGTGGACAGCTATCTGCAGAGCCAAAAGAGATGGGGGAGATATTGAACAATTTCTTTTCTTCGGTATTCACCAAGGAGAAGGATATTGAATTATGTGAGGTAAGGGAAACTAGTAGAGTAGCTATGGATACTATGAGTTTCAAAGTAAAGGAAGTACTGGCACTTTTGAAAAATATAAAAGTGGATAAGTCTCCAGGTCCTGACAGGATATTCCCTAGGACATTGAGGGAAGTTAGTGTAGAAATAGCCGGGGCTATGACAGAAATATTTCAAATGTCATTAGAAACTGGAATAGTCCCCGAGGATTGGCGTACTGCACATGTTGTTCCATTGTTTAAAAAGGGTTCTAAAAGTAAACCTAGCAATTATAGACCGGTTAGTTTGACTTCAGTGGTGGGCAAATTAATGGAAAAGCTACTTAGAGATAATATATATAAGCATCTGGATAAACAGGGTCTAATTAGGAACAGTCAACATGGATTTATGCCTGGAAGGTCATGTTTGACTAATCTTCTTGAATTTTTTGAAGAGGTTACTAGGGAAATTGACGAGGGTAAAGCAGTGGATGTTGTCTATATGGACTTCAGTAAGGCCTTTGACAAGGTTCCTCATGGAAGGTTGGTTAAGAAGGTTCAACTGTTGGGTATAAATGCAGGAATAGCAAGATGGATTCAACAGTGGCTGAATGGGAGAAGCCAGAGGGTAATGGTGGATGGCTGTTTGTCGGGTTGGAGGCAGGTGACTAGTGGGGTGCCTCAGGGATCTGTGTTGGGTCCTTTGTTGTTTGTCATGTACATCAATGATCTGGATGAAGGGGTGGTAAATTGGATTAGTAAGTATGCAGATGATACCAAGATAGGGGGTGTTGTGGATAATGAAGAGGATTTCCAAAGTCTACAGAGTGATTTAGGCCAGTTGGAAAAATGGGCTGAAAGATGGCAGATGGAGTTTAATGCAGATAAATGTGAGGTGCTACACCTTGGCAGGACAAATGAAAATAGGACGTACATGGTAAACGGTAGGGAATTGAAGAATACAGTTGAACAGAGGGATCTGGGGATAACCGTGCATAGTTCCTTGAAGGTAGAATCTCATATAGATAGGGTGGTAAAGAAAGCTTTTGGTATGCTAGCCTTTATAAATCAGAGCATTGAGTATAGAAGCTGGGATGTAATGTTAAAATTGTACAAGGCGTTGGTGAGACCAAATCTGGAGTATGGTGTACAATTTTGGTCGCCCAATTATAGGAAGGATGTCAACAAAATAGAGAGGGTACAGAGGAGATTTACTAGAATGTTGCCTGGGTTTCAACAGCTAAGTTACAGAGATAGGTTGAATAAGTTAGGTCTTTATTCTCTGGAGCGCAGAAGGTTAAGGGGGGACTTGATAGAGGTCTTTAAAATGATGAGAGGGATAGACAGAGTTAATGTGGACAAGCTTTTCCCTTTGAGAATAGGGAAGATTCAAACAAGAGGACATGACTTTAGAATTAAGGGACAGAGGTTTAGGGGTAACATGAGGGGGAACTTCTTTACTCAGAGAGTGGTAGCGGTGTGGAATGAGCTTCCAGTGGAAGTGGTGGCGGCAGGTTCGTTGGTATCATTTAAAAATAAATTGGATAGGCATATGGATGAGAAGGGTATGGAGGGTTATGGTATGAGTGCAGGCAGGTGGGACTAAGGGAAAAAAGTTGTTCGGCACGGACTTGAAGGGCCGAGATGGCCTGTTTCCGTGCTGTAATTGTTATATGGTTATATGGAATGGCGGTGCAGGCTTGAAGGGCCGAATGGCCTACTCCTGCACCAGTTTTCTATGTTTCCGTGAATGAATCATCAGTTTAATAGTGTTGTGCATAACCAGATATAGGATACTCAAAGTGAGGGTGATAAATAAACCTGCGCATTCTGCTAAGCTGTGCTTGGCTCCAGTTCTGATGATAATCATACGTCTATCACCTGCTAGAATTGCAGAGACATTGCTTATGAAAAGACCAATATCAATCTTGTGGGTTGAGAAATTAACTTCCTGTAAACATGCCTCCCAATTTTATTTTTTGATTAACTCATCACTAATCAGATTCTTGGGGACGTGCATACAAAAGATTTCTTGCTCTATTATAATTTTCAATCATCTTTTGATAATTATTTTCATTTTCTGAATATACCTTTTATATTTCTCATAGTATCTGGCTTATAAGTGTAAAATTCTATCATGCAGTTTATTTTAGATTTTAGCTCAATTCTCTTCTACTTAACTCCAAATTATACTTCTTCACGGCAAACTTTTATTTTCTACTAGACTAAGTGGGACCCGTTGGGTCCCAGCTTCACATGGGAGGGCTGGTCCCCCAGCGCAATATTCCACCACTCCACCAATTCCAATATTGGTGGCCAGTGCGGGGGGGGGGGGGGGGGAGCGGCTTTCTGGAGCGCTAATATGGATGTTGTGGGCTGAAGAGACTGGTTTCCAGAGGGCTAGTATGGACATTGTGAGCCGAATAGATTCTTGGGCTGGCAGTTCTGTCACTCAAGCCTGGTGTGCTGTCAGCTCACTCACTCACAGCTGGTGGGCTGGCAGTTGACTCACGGCTATTCCTTGAAGTTCCATTTCAAGCAGGGTGCAAGGCCACCAAATTCAAGTGCAGTTTCCTACCACTTCAAGCAGGGTGCAAGGCCACCAAATTCAAGTGCAGTTTCATGCCACTTCAAGCAGGGTGCAAGGACATCAAATTCAAATGCAGTTTCATACCATTTCAAGCAGGGTGCAAGGCCACCAAAGACAGAGAGTCATGACCTCCCCCTCCCTCATCTTGCAGAGACTGAGCCGCGCCCACATTTCCTGGATTTATAGTCCCTCCGCCCTCCCACCGGAAGGGGCGTGGCCTTCATGGCGTGATTGACAGGAGAGAGAATGTCAACATTTTTTAAACATTAATAAGTCTTTTATTTTTTATTGATGGGAAAAATCCTCGGCACCTGATGAGCGGAGGGGGACTGAGTAAGATGGCCAAAAATCACAGCCGTACGTGGTAGCATTTTTTCTAAAATCAACATACAGCGCAAACAGAAAGTAGTCAAGATTAGACTTTTAATTATATAGATTTTCAAACCACATTTTCATTTTTAAACCACATTTTCAAACCAACCACATTTTCATTTTCAAACTTAATTTTTCAACCACATTTTCAAACCACATTTTCATTTTCAAACCACATTTTCATTCTCAAACCAACCACATTTTCATT
Source organism: Raja brachyura (assembly GCA_963514005.1). Next base: position 89,054,233 of record OY740782.1, read on the forward strand.
TTCAAACTTAATTGTCAAACCACATTTTCATTTTCAAACCAACCACATTTTCAAACCAAACACATTTTCAAAGCAACCACATTTTTATTTTCAAACTTCATTTTCAAACCACATTAAGGGCACTCACACGTCAGTAAAACCACACTCACAGTTTCGTAGACATGTGTTCAGTGTTCAGTGATTGACAGGAAAGAGAATCTCAACATTTTTTAAACATTAATAAGTCTTTTATTTTTGTTCGATGGGAAAAATCCTCTGGCCCCGACAGCTAGAGGAGGACTCGGAGTAAGATGGCCAAAATTCACAGCTGTAAGTGGTGGCATTTTTTTTCTAAAATCAATATACAGTGCAAACAGGAAGTGGTCAAGTTTAGACATTTAATTATATAGATTACACATTTAAGATTTTTCCCCCCATTGCAAATCGATCCATCTTTTTGGCAACATCTCAATTATTTTATATCTGGATACCTTGATTTCCTGTTTTCAGATCAGAGCTCTTTGTCTCTTCATCATCTCAAATACTTATAGTATCTGAGCACTTTGTAATATCTATTTTTCAGTGCAGTGAAGTATATTGAATAGTTACAAGGAATACACAGTTGCAAAAATAAGTTTTAAATACTAGAACTATCATTCAAGTAGTCACACTTTAAAATGAAGTACAGCATACATTATATTTGGAAATACACAAATCTTGTAACAAATTATTTGTGATGTACAACATACCTGCTTTTTGTTATAATCCTTTAGTGCTGTTTCATAGCCCTCTTCAAGCCTTTCAAAAGCAATTCCTACATCTGTGGTCCAATATATTTGTGAGCTGGTGAGTGCCACCTGAGCAGAATAGTCAAAAATCCACTGATCTCTTGATTTTTCCTCATAAGCCGCCACAGCCTCTGTAATCTGGTGACGTATGGTTCCCTGCATGCTTTCCTCGACTCGATTTAACCAAGCTTCAACCTTGAAAAGACTTGATGGTCAGCTTTTATATGAACAAAACTCAAATTGCAGTTATAGAAACATAGAAAATAGGTGCAGGAGGAGGCCATTCAGCCCTTTGAGCCAGCATCATTATTCATTGTGATCATGGCTGATCATCCACAATTAGAATCCCGTGCCCACCTTCTCCCCATACTCCTCGATTCCGCTAGCCCCAAGAGCAAATTATATTCCTTTTATAAGTTCCTATAAGATCCCTTCTCATCCTTCTAAATTCCACTGAATACAAGCCCAGTCTTTCCTCATATGACAGTCCCGCCATCCCAGGGATCCTATGTTGCACTCCTTCAATAGCAAGGATGTCCTTCCTCAAATTAGGAAACCAAAACTGCACACAATACTCCAGATGTGGTCTCACCAGGGTCTTGTCCAACTGCAGATGAACCTCTTTACTCCTATACTCAAATCCTCTCGTTATGAAGGCCAACATGCCATAAGCTTTCTTCATTGCCTGCTGTACCTGCATGTTTACTTTCTGTGAATGGTGTACAAGGACACCCGGGTCTCGTTGCACTTCCCATTTTCCTAATCTGACACCATTGAGATAATAATCTTCCTCCTTGTTCTTGCTGCCAAAGTGGATAACCTCACATTTATCTATATTATACTGCATCTGCCATGCACCTGCCCACTCACTCAACCTGTTCAAGTCACCCTGCAACCACCAAGCATCCTCTTTGCAGTTCACACTGCCACCCAGCTTTGTGTCATCTGCAAATTTGCTTGTGTTACTTTTAATTCCATCATCTAAATCATTAATATACTGTAAATAGTTGCGGCCCCAGCACTGACCCTTGCGGCACTCCACTCGCCAATGCCTGCCATTCTGACAAGGACCTGTTTATTCCTACTCTTTGTTTCCTGTCTGACAACCAATTCTCTATCCATGTCAATACCCTACCCCCAATAGCTACCCTCCAATCCACAGGAACTGACCCTGAATCTATAGAACATTGGAAAATGATCACCAATGCGTCCACAATTTCTAGAGCCACCTCCTTGAGTACCCTGGGATGCAGACCATCGTGCCCTGGGGATTTATCAGCCTTCAGTCCCATCAGTCTACCCAATACTATTTCTCACCTAATGCAAATTACTTTCAGTTCCTCTGTTTCCATAGATCATCTGCCCTCTAGTACATCTGGGAGATTGCTTGTGTCTTCATTATTGAAGACAGAACCAAAGTACCTGTTCAACTCTTCTGCCATTTCCTTGTTCCCCATAATAATTTCACCTGTTTCTCCCTTCAAGGGACCCACATTTAACTTTACTAATCTTTTTCTCTTAACATACCTAACAAAGCTTTTACTATCCTGCTTTATATTTTTGGCGAGCTTATCTTCATACTTCATCTTTTCACCCCGCATTGCCTTTTTTGTTACCTTCTGATGTCCTTTGAAAGTTTCCCAATCCTCTGGCTTCCCACTATTTGCTATGTTATACACCTTTTCTTTTAGTTTTATACTGCCCCTCACTTCCTTTGTCAGCCACGGTTGCCTCTTGCTCCCCTTCGAATCTTTCTTCCTCTTTGGAATGAAATGATTCTGCATCTTCTGGATTATGCCCAGAAATTCCTGCCATTGCTGTTCCACCATCATTCCTGCTCAAATCCTTTTCCAGTCGACCTTATGTGAAAGTTGCATCAATAGCATTGATGCCAAATAGGAAATTGAATTGATCTTACACAGATTACACTGGCCAAGCTGCTAGATTTACAAATTATGAGTTAAATGTCAGCATTCCTCAGCACCTGCAAAGAAAGGAGATTTCATGCAACTTAATAACTTAGCCAAAACACAGTACTATCTTCTGTATGAAAACCTGTGCCAGTGGGGTGGCATGAAGCACTGTAGATCACTCTAGCCTCTGATTACAAACATATTTTAAAAACTTTACGCTATTTTGAAAGTCCTGCATAAAATCTTGTTATTGTGAGACTGAGCTGGACTGAAAAATCAAAAACTGCAGATGCTTGAAATGTGAAATAAAAACAGATTATATTGGAAATACTCTGTAGAAAGAGAAACAGCATTAACATTTCTGCATGAAGATTCTAAGAATGGGTAGTTCTGCTATGATACAGTAGGTGTGTTCCTAAGAAACCCTGTTATAGAAAATGGTAGGGGTTAACGGCAAGAGTGTCAGACTCAAAACACTCTCTCTCAGGCAGGACTTTCAACATAGTTCAAAGTTTATTTATATGCAAAAAATACTGATGTCTGTATGTTACATTGTTTAAAGTATTATTGCACAAGGGTCAACAGAAGCAATTGTATGTCACTTTCCTTGGCCACCTGACCTGAAACTAAATGACTATGTTTGTAAGAGACTATGGTCTTTGATTATTGCAGGGATGGTACATGGAGGTCCCTAGATTATTATTTTTTTGAAAACACCTTTTTTTCTGCTTGTCAATTTCTACAGTACCTTTTACGTGGTTCTCCAGTTCCCGATCAAAATTGTATTATAACCAATTGGGCAAACATAATACGAATAGAGCTCCCTATTTCATCAATCACATTATATCCAAGTCACAGTATGGAAACAAGCATTATAGCAGAACTGCCTGTATGAGAATCAATATCAAATGCTGCATCGTTTTTCTTTATTCTCTTATATTATATTTGTATGTTATCACATTTCAGCAACTTAACATACTTCCTTAAAATAATTAAGCTCAAATCATGTGTAGGAAGGGACTGCATATGCTGGTTTACACTGAAGATAGACAAAATGCTGGAGTAACTCAGTGGGCCAGGCAGCATCTCTGGAGAGAAGGAATGGGTGACGTTTCAGGTCGAGACCCTTCTTCAGACCTCAAATCATGTATTATTACAAATCATGTAATATTATAGAATGGATAAATTTCTTGCTTTGAACAGGCTAATCCCACCTTAAAATAATGAAAGCTAGAAAGCAGTTTATCACCATGGGGTGAGAGATGGTTTTGCATTTGCAGTCAATCCGGATGGGAAGCTGGCCAAGCAAATGCATCTCCACCACAAAGTTAGCAACAGGTCTGGGTTTCACTTTCTGCACCAAACATCCAACCTCATCATCTGTGCGAAGGCAGGACATGACTGTCTGCTGTGTTACTTAGTTCACGATGTTTTATTGTGAGTTGTGAAAAAGATGAACATTAATCTGAGAGATGACAAGGTGCCTGCATGATCAGGGTCCTTGATGAGCAGAAAGAGGTTGGACATGGGATGATAGTTGGCAAGGACCTCGATGATTGTTAATCACTGACCCAGTGATTATTTTTTATGAAAAGTGAGATGATGATGGTGGTTTTTCAAATGACTTATTTGTTTGCTATCAGTTAATGACATTTATTGAACATTTCTACTTAATATGGAACCTCCTTTGTAACATTTATGTATGTCAACATTACCCTCTTCTCTCCAAATACCTGTGGGGGGGGGGGGGGGGGGGGGGGAGGTGATGTAAAATACTTTGATAGCTAATTATTAGGGCAGGTGAACACCAGCTTTATGCATGCATAGAGTGTCAAATACCCATTGTCGATTGACACTTTGCTTGTCTGTCTTTTGTCACTTGTTGTGATGCTTCAGTAAAATCCTCCTCAGTTATTTTTGTGCAGTATTTTTACTTCTAGCACATCAATGATTTAGATTAATAATACCATTGATGAGACTTGTCAGGCAAACAAATTTGAAAGATGCTTGATTGTCCATATTGGTCCTTACTAAACATTTTCTTCAAATTGGACACGTACTTCCACACACTCTTCCAAATTATATTAATAGCCCTACTCCCATACCCCCCCCCCCCCTTCCCCCCCAATGCTTTTAATTCTTGGGCATGCAGGCACTGATACCAACTGCCATATTTAATGTACATGCCTAACTGCACTTATGTAGATGATGGGCATGCCAACCACTCTGTTACATTACTGAAGTCCTTGTGATGACGTTATTCCCACATTGCAATTCTGTAACATTCTTTTGACACTAAGGTTTGCCATGTACAGTTGGTCTTACCATACATTGATTTCCTTCGCTGAATCTCAAAAATGTGCAGATTCCACAGAAGGATAAGGCTTTAGTTTATTCCTTGCATATTTAAAACAGCTAGCAGTTTTGAAATACCCATTCAGCTTTATGTTTTATGTTCCGAGTCGTGGGCCTGTTGAACTTTGGTTACATTGCAACTGACCTGCATGAAAGCATGTCGGGTCATTGTTGTAGCATGTGGGTCAGAACAGTGGAAACTTGAATTAGTAACCAGATAACGTGTGGATTATCACATTGCAGTGTATGAAAATAGGTTGTTCCATTTCCTAAATTAAAACAGTTACAACTTCATTAGTTGTAAAATATGTAGAGATAGTTTAACGACATGGCATATAGTATAAATACATCAATTTTTATTTATTTCACTTACCTGCCCAATACATTTACACTTTACTTGGAATGGGACATATTCTTTTTCTCGACTGTACATTCCTATTGCAATCTTATTTATTAGTTTTTCTCGGTCTTCTTCAAATTTAAGATCAGCCATGTTATCAAAGAGTTTGGCAAGATGACAGGTGACCTGAAATAAACATTGACTGAGATATTAAAAGGATACCTTTAAAATATATATTTTGTTATGCAGGTGGATTTCTGATAACAGCTAAAAAAGTTGGTATAGCTATATTGCTTGGTTAAGCAATCATTTATGGCTATGAGGAATGCTATATGAGAAAGAGTATGTAACATTGATTTTGTTTTGTTTCGTCATGTCATGTGTGGAGCTACAGTGAAAAGTGTTTGAGTGCCATCATGTCAAAGAAAAGATGATACATGAACACAATCAAGATGTCCACAGTGTACAAATGAAGGATAAAGGGTACAACATTTAGTGAAAGTATAACATTGAAATTTGATAAAGTCTGATTAATATATTTCAACAGTCTTCAATGAGGTAGATGGGAGGACAGGACCTGACTCTAGCTGATGAAAGGACAGTTCAGTGCCTGATAACAGCTGGGAAGAAACTGTCCCTGAATCTCAAGGAATGCATATTCAAATGGAGGGAGTGGTATCAGATCGAGTTTTGGGATTAACCTCGGTAAATGAAAGTGGGGGAGCATTATGTGGCAGTGATCAAAATTCAGTGAGATTTAGAGCATTAACAGAAGAAGATAAATATATTTCAAAAGTGAATGCTTCAATTTGGCCCTTTTACTTGGATGAGGTAGGATTTAGCAAAAGCGAACTGGAAGCAGCTACTCGAAGGTAAATCGGCATCAGAAGAGTTTAAGGTATTCAGGAAGGAAAAATACTGAGTCTTCAGAACAGCATGAACCGTTTAAAAGATAGGCAAGTGCAACTTATTCTAGATTTCCATGCATGTTATGAAACATAGAAACATAGAAATTAGGTGCAGGAATAGGCCATTCGGCCCTTCGAGCCTGCACCGCCATTCAATATGATCATGGCTGATCATCCAACTCAGTATCCCGTACCTGCCTTCTCTCCATACCCTCTGATCCCCTTAGCCACAAGGGCCACATCTAACTCCCTCTTAAATATATCCAATGAACTGGCCTCAACTACCCTCTGTGGCAGAGAATTCCAGAGACCCACCACTCTCTGTGTGAAAAAATTCCTTCTCATCTCGGTCCTAAAGGATTTCCCCCTTATCCTTAAGCTGTGACCCCTTGTCCTGGACGTCCCCAACATCGGGAACAATCTTCCTGCATCTAGCCTGTCCAACCCCTTAAGAATCTTGTAAGTTTCTATAAGATCCCCTCTCAATCTCCTAAATTCTAGAGAGTATAAACCGAGTCTATGCAGTCTTTGTTCATAAGACAGTCCTGACATCCCAGGAATCAGTCTGGTGAACCTTCGCTGCACTCCCTCTATGGCAATAATGTCCTTCCTCAGATTTGGAGACCAGAACTGTACGCAATACTCCAGGTGTGGCCTCACCAAGACCCTATACAACTGAAGTAGAACCTCCCTGCTCCTATACGCAAATCCTTTTGCTATGAAAGCTAACATACCATTGGCTTTCTTCACTGCCTGTTGTACCTGCATGCCTACTTTCAATGACTGGTGTACCATGACACCCAGGTCGCGCTGCATCTCCCCTTTTCCTAATCGGCCACCATTTAGATAGTAGTCGGTTTTCCTATTTTTGCCACCAAAGTGGATAACCTCACATTTATCCACATTATACTGCATCTGCCAAACATTTGCCCACTCACCCAGCCTATCCAAGTCACCTTGCATTCTCCTAGCATCCTCCTCACAGCTAACACTGCCCCCCAGCTTAGTGTCATCCGCAAACTTGGAGATATTGCCTTCAATTCCCTCATCCAGATCATTTATGTATATTGTAAATAGCTGGGGTCCCAGCACTGAGCCTTGCGGTACCCCACTAGTCACTGCCTGCCATTGTGAAAACAACCCGTTAACTCCTACTCTTTGCTTCCTGTTTGCCAGCCAGTTCTCTATCCACATCAATACTGAACCCCCAATGCCATATGCTTTAAGTTTATATACTAATCGCTTATGTGGGACCTTGTCGAAAGCCTTCTGGAAGTCCAGATACACCACATCCACTGGTTCTCCCCCATCCACGCTACTAGTTACATCCTCGAAAAATTCCACAAGATTCGTCAGACATGATTTACCTTTCGTAAATCCATGCTGGCTTTGTCCAATGATTTCACCACTTTCCAAATGTGCTGCTATCCCATCTTTAATAACTGACTCTAGCAGTTTCCCCACTACCGATGTTAGACTAACTGGTCTGTAATTCCCCGTTTTCTCTCTCCCCCCCTTCTTAAAAAGAGGGGTTACGTTTGCTACCCGCCAATCCTCAGGAACTACTCCAGAATCTAAAGAGTTTTGAAAGATTATCACTAATGCATCCACTATTTCCGGAGCTACTTCCTTAAGTACTCTGGGATGCAGCCTATCTGGCCCTGGGGATTTATCGGCCTTTAATCCATTCAATTTACCCAACACCACTTCCCGACTAACCTGGATTTCACTCAAGTACTCCTTTGACCTGCGGTCCCCTGCTATTTCCGGCAGATTATTTATGTCTTCCTTAGTGAAGACGGAACCAAAGTAGTTATTCAATTGGTCCGCCATATCCTTGTTCCCCATGATCAACTCACCTGTTTCTGACTGCAAGGGACCTACATTTGTTTTAACTAATCTCTTTCTCTTCACATATCTATAAAAACTTTTGCAGTCAGTTTTTATGTTCCCTGCCAGTTTTCTTTCATAATCTATTTTTCCTTTCCTAATCAAGCCCTTTGTCCTTCTCTGCTGGTCTCTGAATTTTTCCCAGTCCTCTGGTATGCTGCTTTTTCTGGCTACTTTGTACGCATCATCCTTTGCTTTGATACTATCCCTGATTTCCCTTGTTATCCACGGATGCACTACCTTCCCTGATCTATTCTTTTGCCAAATTGGGATGAACAATTTTTGTAGTTCATCCATGCAGTCTTTAAATGTCTTCCATTGCGTATCCACCGTCAACCCTTTTAGAATTGATTGCCAGTCAATCTTGGCCAATTCACGTCTCATACCCTCAAAGTTACCTTTCCTTAAGTTCAGAACCATTGTTTCTGAATTAACAATGTCACTCTCCATCCTAATGAAGAACTCGACCATATTATGGTCACTCTTGCCCAAGGGGGCACGCACAATAAGACTGCTAACTAACCCTTCCTCATTACTCAATACCCAGTCTAAAATAGCCTGCTCTCTCGTTGGTTCCTCTACATGTTGATTTAGATAACTATCCCTCATACTTTCCAAAAAATCCTCTTCCTCAGCGCCCCTGCCAATTTGATTCACCCAATCTATATGTAGATTGAAGTCACCCATTATAACTGTTTTGCCTTTGTCGCACGCATTTCTAATTTCCTGTTTTATACCATCCCCAACTTCACTACTACTGTTAGGTGGCCTGTACACAACTCCCACTAGCGTTTTCTGCCCCTTAGTGTTTCGCAGCTCTACCCATACTGATTCCACATGCTCCAAGCTAATGTCCTTCCTTTCCATTGCGTTAATCTCCTCTCTAACCAGCAACGCTACCCCACCTCCTTTTCCTTTCTCTCTATCCCTCCTGAATATTGAATACCCCTGGATGTTCAGCTCCCAGCCTTGGTCACCCTGGAGCCATGTCTCCGTGATCCCAACTATATCATACTCATTAATAGCTATCTGCACGTTCAACTCATCCACCTTATTACGAATACTCCTTGCATTGAGACACAAGGCCTTCAGGCTTGTTTTTACAACGCTCTTACCCCTTTTACTTTTCACCTTGCTCCCTATTGCTTCCACCCTCGTTTTACACCCACCTGCCTCTCTGCTCTTGTACCCACCCCCCTGCCACATTAGTTTAAATCCTCCCCGACAGCACTAGCAAACACTCCCCCAATGAAACATCCTAAGTAGGTTAAAGAGAGTAATGGGAATTCTTCTGGCCGATACAAAGAGCTCGACAATATGGAAAGCCTGGAGGAGTATAAAAAGTGCAGAGGTGAAGTTAAATGTCAAGTACTACATTTAATGTTGGTCACATGAAAGGACTGTGTGGTTGCAAAGAAGTATATGCTGATGCTCAGGACACTTGTGAGAGTGCTGGAGGCAGAAGCCCTCATTATATTCAACAAGTATTGGTGTACGCCCTTTAGAATTCCAGGCTATGGATAGTACTGGGGTGTACGATTAAGCTGTGTAGTCTTTAATTAATGGACACAGTTGGTCAAATAATTCCCCTTCTGTGTCATAAATTCTCCATGATACTATAAAGGAAATTAAATGCAAAAAGGCTGCATGAAAGGATACTGGCCGATAAAAAAACGAAGATCCCTAAAATATTCTACAAATAAGTTAAGGGAATGAGCATTAGACTGGAAAGAGTAAGCTCTATTCAAAACCAAAATGGTAGCATGTGTGCGGAAGAAGAAACATACAAACATCTGACTGAACACTTCAGGAAAAATAGCGATGATATTAGGATGGAAGGATAATGATAAACACAAAATATCTTAATATATCCCCTTTCTTTATATCTATTTCACATCTACCCTATCAAACCCCTTAGGAATTCATTGAAATCACAGCAGAAAAGATAAGCAAGAAATCAGCAGAAATCACAGTGAGAAATCAGTGTCCAAGCTATTTCAATAACAAATTACTATAATAAATTTTATAGGTAGACAAAAATGCTGGAGAAGGGTTTCGACCCAAAACGTCGCCTATTCCTTCCCTCCATAGATGCTGCCTCACCCGCTGAATTTCTCCAGCATTTTTGTCCACCATCGATTTTTCCAGCATCTGCAGTTCTTTATTAAACATAATAAATTTGATGGTACCTTAGTAAAACTAAGTTTCCTATAGTTTTATTTCTGTACTCATTTCACAATTTAATACCTGTCATCTGCTCTTCATAACGCCAACATTTGTTCAACCTCTCCACAAAACCATCCACATGGCAGAACCTTACCCATTTCCCCTGCTTATCACCTGCCAGTCCATTTTCTTTAATCCTCTCTCTAGAATGCCTCAATTTAGAAAAAAAAATTGCACAGGTCCACCACCAATTGTTTATATTTAAACCATTTCAAAGTAATCGAAATTAATAATTACAAACTACCATTAAAAGAAAGATTACATAGCTATAATCTCCGCCACCAAACTTGGTGAAGGAGGCACGCATTTGCAACTTTTGGACAGAACACACATTTGATTTGCAACCAATCCTAATTCAGTTGGGTTCAAACATTAAACCACTACAGATAATCTCAATGGAGTTTTAATGCATTCAGAGATAGCAAAGGGTCTATTGAGTGACTAAAGTTTAAACAGTGTTAAAAAACATGACACCTAAACTCAAGGGCAATGGACATGCTAGGATTTGTACGAGTACCTTGTTTAAGAGATATAATTATTGAATATAATGCAGGGGAATGGGGTTGAGCGAAAGATAGATCAGCCATAATTGAACAGCAGTGTTGACTCAATGGGTTGAATGGCCTAATTCTGCTCTTATGACATGAATTTACACCTATCACAATGGGCAAACTTAGTGCAAGTAATCATATAGACCTTTTGGCAGCTAGCATTTTTCTACTGTACAATCTACAATGTTCTTTTTTAACACAACCAAATATGTACAGTGTCCTCCATAATGTTTGAGACAAAGACCCATCATTTATTTATTTGCCTCTGTACTCCACAATTTGAGATTTGTAATAGAAAAAAATCACATGTGGTTAAAGTGCACATTGTCGGATTTTAATAAAAGCCATTTTTATACATTTTGGTTTCACCATGTAGAAATTACAGCAGTGTTTATACACAATTCCTCCATTTCAGGCCACCAGAATGTTTGGGACACAGGAATGTCATGTAAATGAAAGTAGTCATGTTTAGTATTTTGTCACATATCCATTGCATGCAATGCCTGCTTGGAGTCTGCGATTCATGGACATTATCAGTTGCTGGGTGTCTTCTCTGGTGATGCTCTACCAGGCCTGTATTGCAGCCATTTTTAGCTTATGCTTGCTTTGGGGGCTAGTCCCCTTCAGTTTTCTCTTCAGCTTATAAAAGGCACGCTCAATTGGGTTCAGATCAGGTGATTTTTTAGCTTTGAAAAACTCCTTTGTTGCTTTAGAAGTATGCTTCGGATCATTGTCTTGCTGTAGAATGAACCGCCAACCAATGGGTTTTGAGGCATTTGGTTGAACTTGAGCAGATACGATGTATCAGAATTCATTATGCTATTACCATCAGCAGTTGTACCATCAATGTGTTTTTCAGTCTCATAATGGCTTCTTTGACTTTCATTGGCACAACTTTGGTCCTCATGTTGGTAAACAGCAATAAAAGTTTCCAAACGTGATGGAAAGACTGGAGGAAAGACTAGGTGCTGAGAGCTCTCTTATATCTGCATTAAGGAGGCTTTTAAAGACACCTGACCAATTACAAACACCTGTGAAGCCATGTGTCCCAAACATTATGGTGACCCTGAAATGGGGGACTATGTATAAACACAGCTGTAATTTCTACATGGTGACACCTAAAATGTATAAAAATACCCTTTAATGAAATCTGACAATATGCACTTTAACCATGTGATTTTTTTCTATTACAAATCTCAAATTGTGCAGTACAGAGGCAAACAAATAAATGATGGGTCTTTGCCCCAAACAACGTAGAGAGCACTGTATTTCTAAATCATTCATCTGTGAGTGTGCTTAGTGAAAATGCTTTAGAATATGTATCTAACATTAATCTAGTTAGTGAATTAAACTCAAATTAAATGCCTGAATTTAGCACCACATTGGTGAGAGAAGTTTTGTGGATTAAAACATACATTAATATAACAAAAATAATTTAAAATGCAGACTCAAACTATGAGGAAAAAGTCTTCTATTTGAATAATAGATTAGTAATTCTCAAGGGGTCAATATTCAAATGGAATAATGAAGTGTTCAGTCATTACAACTTATTTTTGCTACTATTTAATGTAACGCTAATAAAACAAACTACCATTTCAATTATGCTAAAATCTCTGGTTCTCAGTTTCAACAATTCATTAATGCTTATTAACCAGCTACTGTACAAACAATTGATTTTTTTTGAACAGTCAATTTATAGATAGCTTTCATTCTGGCTAGCATATTTTTCAAAATGTTAATCATTTTCCAAATGATGTCACTGGCTGGGGATCTTGCTCATTGTGAAGCATGGCCCTCTGTCTACTCAGCAGATTAAGTTTGATATGTTATATGAAAAGTATATACATGTGTGTGTGCGCGCATGTGTGTGGGTACATGTGTGTATATATATTTATACGTGTGTGTGTATGTGCGCATGCGCAAACGTGCACGTGTAAAAACTTGCCTGTTACTTGATAAAATAATGTAATTACTATAAATTAATAGCATACCTGTCCAGGCTGTGTTCCTTTCGACAGGATATCCAATAGGTCTGCCGAGGACACAAAATAAAACCTTGGGAAAGCTAAACGTTTGGTTTCAAGGTACTCAGCTAAAGTTTTTTCACACAGGCCTAGCCTACAAGAATGAAAATTTATAAAATATTTAAATTTCATACATTACAACATTTTGAATGTACATTACTCCTCAAAATGCAATAACGCATCAGCAAGACTATACATCACAAAACACTCAAGATATTCATAAACCTTCAGAGTTCATGAAAAGTGAAACGCAAAGCCTATATTTTTTTCTTATCAAGTTACAATTCAATGCTTTTTTGTGTCAATGTAATCGTAGTACTAGCCTAGCTTTCATAATGCCTTTATTAGCATAAATGACAATGGAGTAGATATGTAATAGCTGGAGTTACTCCAGTTTTTTGTGTGTATCTTAGGATCATTAACGTGCCTGATGCAACTGCAGTGCAGGCCTGCCTCTGTTGTTTTAAAATGGGATGGGAAAGATACTACCAAGGTGTTGACTGACCCAAGGTCTTCTGCCTGCTATTCAAAACAAATGACCATTATGCTTCCAATCAAAAAAGGAAAAAATAGCACCACGGCATGTGCTGAAGGATTGGTGGATTATGCTTGTTATTTCACAAGCATATCTACTATATTTTTTTAAGATTAAGGGGCCCATATGTTAGGAACATACAGATGCCAACATATACATCTAAATGTATTAAATATCACCATATATTTAAAGTCTTACCTTTGCTGAAGAGCCTCAAGTTTTTCATATAATTTGGGTTTATTTGTTGCTTCAATTACGTTCTTTGTCTGTGCTGTTTTGAACATTAATTCCTTTCAGCAAAAACAAAACATCAAGAATAATGATCTGAATTTTAAATTATAATTATTTTTACAGGGTGAATCACAGCTCTAAAATAAGTATATGTCCTTCTTTAAGAAACATGAAAATTAAAGATAGATTATGACATGGCAATGGGTGCAGAGGATACTTTCTAACGCATGATCATAAAGGGTATGTTTCAATGGAAGTAAAGGGATTATCAGTCAGTGCAATGAGATCCAACTCAACTAGTTGTATCCTGAGGCATGGTAGCACAGCTATTATTAATGCCGCCTCATTTCCAGAGGTAAATATGGGCTTGGATGCTGCCTTTGAGGAGTTTGCAAGTAATCTCTATAATCTTGTGGGTTTCCTTCTGGTGTTCTGGTTTGCTTGCATATAGCAAAAGCATGCTGGTAAGTTAAATGGCTGTTGTAAACAGCTTTTAGTGTATGTTAATGGCGAAACAATTAAATGGGTGCCGGTGGACAAGTAAGAGAGAAAGTTACTGTGCTACAGGGAAATAAGAAGAGAAGATAATGGATGAATGGGATTGCTAAATGGAAAGACAACATGGATCCTTGGGTCAAATGGCCTCTGTGTTGTTCTACTATTTAGTACAAATTAATCTTCAAGAACAATATGGCACAACGTTTGATTTTTTTGTTGTTGAGTGCCTCGGAATGTACTTAGAAATTGAATTAAACAAGCATGGTCTGTAAGAGAAATAAAAACTCCAAAAATCAGAACAGAAACTGCCTATCCAGGAGAGAAAGAAAGGAACCAACTCAATGTGGGAAAATGTGAAAGGATCGATTAGGACTTTGTTATCCGATCATTTGTTATAAAGATAATTTGGATTTTGTCCCTTGCAAAAACAGTAGTTCCAGATTAATTGAAAATGCCATTCTTATTTTATAAACTTTAGACTCATGATACCAAAAAAAGGCAGATCATTTTGAGCTGTGATTTTGCAACCGTTCAAAGAAGATCATGGTGATTTTGAATATCTTCCAATGTCACTGCTAATGTTACAACAGCTTAAATAAAATTATTGAGACATCAGGGCAAAATAATTTCAATTTGGAATCACAGTGGCAGTGTCACTTTTATCCTGCTCCGCAATAACAAGAGAATGATTTAGATTCCCTATCCCTCAGACATTGCTCTCAATCATATATTTTAGGAAGATCAATTTAGAGATAACCCGTAGGTAGAAAATGGAAATCAAGGGAGAATCATTCATAAAGGTAAGAACAGCTGAAAGAATAATAAGGTTAATATTTACTCTCCCTTGAACTAATTGGACAAATATAATTACATAGATCTTTTATTTAATTTGTCTGGTTTTAATGTGATGTAAGCAAAGTACTAAGTATGCATCTGCCTGCTTAGCTAACAATGAAACCTGATTAATAGCTAACCAAAAGGAAAGGAAATGAACTGAAGACAAAATGCTTCAGAAACTGCAATTCCCATCCCATGTAGAAACATTCTCTTCACTCAATGTAGAGATACATGTTGATTTTATGGGGAAAGAGCAAGAGTTTTGCTGACGGGAAAAAAAGATTGTGTAGGGAGATCAAACTCGTTGCACCAGTCGTGGGCTTTAGTAACAGAGAGTGTTCCATGGTTGGAGGTGTTTCCAAACATCGGTCAGCCAGTTTGCATTTTCCCCGTCCAGGCTACCTATTCAGTTTCCATATGGCCAAGGGGTGGTCATATTGATGTAATTAGAGCTTTAACAATACTGAATGCTGCCATTGGAATATACCTGGTGTGCACCATCATCAGAGAGACAAGATATTTCTAGCATTTAATAATTTAAACAGGAATGATAAATGGGCTAAAATACAAAGATAACAACAAATACATCATTGGAATTAGCACCTCATCACATCAGGAATCTTGTTTAGTGAAGCAGGCTACTGCTTTAAACCAAAGATAACCTTGCTATAGACACTTACCGCCTCCTGGTTGTGAGCCCTAAACAAAAGCAGAAATCAAACGGAACCACTTGATATTTAAATATGCTAATATTTGATATATTTAAATATGCTAATATATGCTGGTATTTAAATTAGAGGACAGTGGACTTAGGGAGAGAATGATTAGTTATGGGCAAAGTTTTGTACATGGCTGGTTATGTCTTTCTAACTTGATTGAGTGTTTTTGAGGTGATAACGACAGAGATCGATGACAGTGGGAGATGGTACTGCATGCAGAAAAGTTTAACAAAAAAAAAAATTCAACCTTAAAGTCTGTATCTATTCCATCAAATCGTTTGGCATCTTCAGGAAGTTGGTTTCGTATATCCTCAGATCCAATGAAAATACTCTCCAGGTGGGACCACGTGCGTTGAACTTCCATCCAGATAAAAATAACGGAATCTGCCACAGTCAACTTTTTTTGCCAGGTTGAAACCTGCTCAATAAAATATTCCACATATTTGTTCTGGAGTATAAATTGCAATTGCACCTATGACGCAAAAATAAATAACTTTTAAGATAAAGAGAAATTGGATATTTAAGAATGACTGTGTTTCATTAGATATCACTTTATTACTAAAACAGTTCAAATAAATTATCGGTTGTTCCTTGATTGTGGTCGAAATTATAATCACAGATCTCATCTACAATGCCATTAGATTCTATCATGTAGCAAAATGGCCCCATAGCAGAAGTGTCCACGTCGCGGGGCTGGAAACTGGAAGTATCCTGAGCTAATTCTGCTACCACCATCATCTATTGCGACAAGTGATGGATTCCATTGTCACCGGAAGGATGGACGATGACAGCGAGGTCAACATTTGTAACAAGATGGACATGAAAAGAAGAAGATGTAGCAAAGCACTTATAAAGACAAATATTCTTCTCATTTATATAATTTTATTATTCTTCCATTAACACAAAGTTATAGAAACAAAATAAGTTAAATAACAGATTATTTGACCCACTGACTCCATCAACTCTTTAGCTATCCACTCAGTCCAACTTCCCTCCTCCTCTGTCCTGTTACTCTCAAAATCTGATGTGTTCTTGCACCCAATTGTCTTGAAATTCTGTGGTTTCCTCTCATTCTTTGATAAAATGTATCAACATTTCTGCATGCACAATAACAAGTTCATTATATCAGAAGCAGAAGATCACTACTGTATTCAATGCTAGATATTAAGATAGGTTCAAAGAAAAATGTACTTTCCTTGCAGCTGCTTTCAAAGTCCCTTTAAGGATAGATGATTAAGCCAGTGAAGAATGACAAAAAGGCTTGAATTAGCATGTGACTGCAGGCGTTTCTCAAAGATCGTCATTAACAACAGTTCTTTTCACAATATCTATTAGCTTGAATCAGTCCTACCAAATATCTAAGATGAGTCCTGAAACAGGTATTAACAGCCTTCAAAAAGATATACAAGATGACCAATGCAAATTTTAGTTGACCACATGAAACACCTAAATATTGCCATTCTTGTATTACAAGAGGATATATTTCAGATACCTAAAGGAAACAACAGACAGCACAGGGAAAGCTATTTCATTCGACACCAACAGGACCACTGTGGTTCATTTTCTCCAATGTGGTAGTCAGCTTTAACACATCTCACCCAGCAAGAAACAGGTGCAAACTGATCAGCCATCTATTAAACACACCACTCAGTTCTACTTTCCACTGACATTGAGTAGTTTCACATTACCCTCATATGACCTTGGATACACTCTTTGATAATAATATTGTCTTATATTACAAAATGTAAAGGACACATAAAATTAAAGAATCATACTTGATTGTCATCTAAAATTTCAATGAGTTCTTCATCCAACTTCAGCAGAGGGGTACCCGTTCTATGGTGTTCCTCATATGAAAATTCCATCGTGGTCCATGTATGGCTGATTTCTGTAAGGACCTTAAATTGGCAAATCATTGGTTATTTAGCCTGATCTATCCAAAGGTAGTATCCTATTTCCTGCAAGCTTTGAATAACACAATTTAACAACTTTTTTTTCTGAATTCGCTTTTGGCATACATTATAGCTAGAATAAAAACATTACGTTTAAAACCTCATAGCGCTGTGGCCGTTGCCGCTATGATTAAAGCCTCATAGCGCTGTGGCCGGTAGCACTATGTTTAAAGCCTCATTGCTTTCAGCGGCTGATTTTTGCTTACATTATAGCTAGAATAGAACATTTTATTTCTTCATCAGAATACATGTACAACGAGCAACTCAACAGAATCATGACTTTTCCATTCCCTCTGGTCATGTTGGACTGAATGCAGCATTATTGTTAATCCCACCAAGGATAACATTAAGTAGCAACCATTGTCAACATAGTTAGAACATTAAACATTTTCTCCATTAGATTACAAATCGTAAGCATATTTTAATCTACTATTGCCAGTAATTTTAAGTTAAGACATTGACTTGAAGACAAAATTGATAAAATTACATTGTGGCACATTAAAATTGCATCACTTTTTTTTTTTAAGTCACCACTTTGCTCTCAGCCTGAATAAAGTCTTAAGAATAGAATTGGATTTTTAAATTATCTTTTAAAAAACACCATTGACAAACATGACACAAAATAATACTGAGAACAAATTTTAATTATCTGTTCTTCAAATTCCAAGCTGGAAAGCTAAGCAATAAAAAAAGTAAATGACCTTCTCTATTCCAAGTTCTTTCACAGCTTTATCTACGATATTCCGGACCTCATCTTCCACTCTGTGCAACTTGAGGGCTAACAGATCAGCCAGAATTGTATTTGCACTCATAATAAACTTAACCTGATGAACAAGTAAAATGTCATATCATTCATATATTTGAATACAAGGGTTATGAATATTACAAAAATCATATTTTCTAGGATATATGCAATTAAGTATCTTTGGTGTTCAGTAATTATATTAGCTTTACATTGAAAAACTGATATTGGTATAGATGTATACAAGTTTAAGATAACTATTATAATGTTTACTGCGGTCTCTCAGAAGCATTATCATTAATCACTTCCAGATTTCATAATCTCTGAATTATATAATCCAATGTTTATTAAGTCATAGCTGTGACTTGTGACAATATAAAAATCATCTAACTTTTCAGCAGATAAACCATGAAGCAGTCGAATGAAATTATCAACATCATCAAATGTTATTGCATGGAACATATAAATGAATCGAGTATACATATTTTTGTGATAGAAAATGCTCCTTTTCCCACCGAAGCACAATATTATCTGGAAGGTCTATTTGTTCATCTCGGTCCACATGTGGGGTATACTGGAAAGAGAACCATTCATGCAAAAGCGTAAAGTGTTATGGAATCAACCCAATGCCACTATGGAAACATACAAAATGAAAACCAGCATGAGGTCTCCCAACTTCCCCTTTCTAAATTCAATAATTTGTTCCTTGGGTTTACTTGATGTTGAGTGAGAAGTGATTGCTGTGGCACCAATACCTGGTATTATCTCACAGGTGAATGTTGATTCATCACCATCCATGATAATATCATACTGTCCCACTTTTGCAGACTGTGACTGCTGGCGTCTCTCAAAGATCCCCATTAACACCAGTTATTTTCACAATATCTATCAATTGTAATTGAAGGAAAAGAGAAAGAAAAGTGGGCAGCATGGTGGTGCAGTGGTAGAGTTGCTGCCTTACAGCGCCAGAGATCCAGGTTTGATCCTGACTACGGGTGCTGACTGTACAGAGTTTGTAAGTTCTCCCTGTGAACAGTGTGGGTTTTCTCCTAGATCTCCAGTTTCCTCCCACACTCCAAAATCATACGTGTTTCTAGGTTAATTGATTTGGTAAAATTGAAAAATTTCCCTAGTGTGTTGCAATACGGGTTTTCCCGAACAGTCCGGGGCTGAGAGCGTTGTGGCTGTTGCCGTTAAGTTTAAAACTTCATAGCACTGTGGCCATTGGCGTTATGTTTAAAGCGTCATAGCGCTGTGGCCGGTAGTGCTGGTAAGCCATGAATTAGTTCTTGTACGAGGGTTTCACCGACGGGCTGGGTCGCGATAAGCGCTGCGGACGCAGGCAGAGAGAGAGGGAGATGTGCTGCTGTAAAACGGGCCCGGGCATACCGAGACAAGTATTGTTTCTTTTATTGTTCTCTTTTTTGCCAATAAATCTACAACTAAACAGACGAGTGCGCCTGTTTCTGCTCTACTAGTCAGATCCTTGCACCTGCCCCCTTGTAACGTGTGTAGGATAGTGCAAGTGTGCAGGGATTCACGGTCACGATGGGTGAAGAGCGTGTTTCAGCGCTGAATCTCTAAACTAAACGAGCCATACAGGTTTGTCGGATTAACTAAGTTGTGGATTTGTAAATATTAAAAGGGCACTATTAGAGTGAGCACGTGACCAAAACACATGGCGTTCCTTAAATTGTGTAGTTATCCACTTTGGACTAAGCAAGATAGATCAGTGCTTTTCAACAGATGAGAAGCCAGAATGCAGAAAGCATTTAGAAATAAGCACTGATGTCACTAAAAGCTGATGTGGCAAAATAAAATAAAATCTAAAAAAATGTTGGTCTTTACCTCAAGTGTATTGCAATATGAGTATATAATTACAGGGAAAGCTAGCCAATTGGATGCAAAAAATATCCTGAAGGTAAGAGACAGTGGTGGTAAAGATTTGTTTTGCAGACCGGATCCCATAATGAGTAGTGTGTCATGGGCATTGGTACTGGGTCCACTGTTGTTCATTACTTATCTTAATGATTTAGATGTTAGTGGATGAAATTAAAATCGGAGTTGGAATGGAATGGAATAGTTTATGGAATGCTTTTTGTCACATGTGACAAGGCACAGAGAAATGTTTTGCTTGCGCAAATAGCGGCCACCTATGGCGCTGAGAAAGTTACAATGTACGCCGGCTCCTCCTTTGTTCTGCCCCCAGTCCCCCACCCTCCCCCACAGTGGTCCTCCCATGCCCGGTCGCTCCATTGTTCTTCCCCTTCCCCCCTACCATAATAACGGTTCTCCCACGGTCTCATCGAACGCCGACAGCGGGTCAACCCGCGACGCTTCGCCGCCACAGCTTCAGTAGGGCCTCGGCAGTGAAGCTGCCAGACTGACATAGTACTCCAAATATTAGCCATACCAACATCCTGTGCAGCTGCAACATGTCCAAGTATTCAATACTTATTCAGTTATTGTGGAGGTGAAAAACATTATCTACAATTACAATGGAATCAATTGGACCAACAGGCTAAAGAAGAGTTGAAGGAATTTAATTCATATAAATAGGTGTTGCATTTTGGTAAGACAGACCAGGGCAGGACTTGCACAATAAATAATAGGGCCTCAGGTGCTTGTAGAACAGAGAGACCTGGGTTTGCAGCAGGTACGTGTCTTCATGAAAGTGGCAGCACAAGTAAACAGGATGATGAACAAGGCATTTGACAAGCTTGCCTTCATCGGTTAGAGCAGGGGTTCCCAACCTTTTTTGTCCCATTTACCCCTGGTGACTTTAATAGAACATAGCAATGTTATTTCACTTATTTATGAACAACTATTGATGAACCAGAACCAACACAGTTGGTCAATGAGAAAAAATGTACAAATCCAGAATCAACAAATGTACCCCCTGGATAGGCGAAATTTACCCCCGGGGGGTAAACTTACCCAAAGTTGGGAACCCTTGGGTTAGAGTATTGAATGCTTGGACATAATGTTGCAGCTGTACAGGATGTTGGTATGGCTGCATTTGGAGTACTATGTACAGTTCTGGTTGCCTGGTCTTCGAAAGATGTCATTAAATGGATAGGGTGCAAAATGATTTACAAGGATGTAACCGTATGGTATGAAATATAAAGAGAGGCTAAATAGGCTGGGTGTTTTATTCCTGGAGCATAGGAGGCTGAAGGAGGACCTTATAGAGGTTAAAGTTAAGATGAATAGCCACAGTTTTTCCCCCAGGGTACAGGAGTCTAAAAGTACAGGTCACAGATTTAAGCTGAGACAGGAAATATTTAAAAGGGATCTGTGGGGCAACTTCTACTACAGTAGGTGGTGCGTATATGGGACAAGCTGCCAGACAAAGTGGTACAGGTAAGTTATAAGACACTTAGAGGTACATGGCTAGGAAAAGTTGGGAAGAATATAGGCCAGGTACAGGCAAGTAGGACTAGCACGGTATGGCAAATTAGTCAGCAAGGATTAGTTGGGGGGTGAAGAGCTTTTTTCCATACTTTATCTGCAGGAAGCCACTTTACGAAGTTCATTGAATTTTTGTTTTTGAGGTGGTGACCAAGGTGATCGAAGAGGGCAGAGGAGTGGATGTTGTCTACATGAATTTAAAAAAAGAATTAGATCAAATCCCTCATGATAGATTGATTCAGAAGATTAAGATGCATGGAATCCATGGTGAATAGAAAATTTGATATCAAAACTGGCCCACTCATGGAAGACTGAAAGTTGTGGTGATAGATGTTATTCTGATTGGTGGTCAATGACCAGTGGAGTTCCATTGGAATCTGTTCTGGGACCTCTGCTATTTATGAGATATAAAAGAGGTAAATGCTGATGCATTGGTTTGGAAATTTATGGATGGCCGCAAAAGTGGAGGAGTTGCGGACAGTGAGGTATGCTGTCAAAGTTTTCAGCGGGATATAGATCAGCTAAAGAAATAGACAGACATGGAGTTTAATCTGAGCAAATTTGACGTGCTGCACTTTGGAAGACAAATGAAAGGAGAAAGTATACATATATTGGCAAGAGCCTTAGTAGCATTGTCTATATCAGGATTGTGGGGTCCAAGCCCATAGCTCCCCAAAAGTGGCATTGAACACAAGCATCAGAAGGTCTAGCTGAAGCTTTATAAGAGTTTGGTTTGGCCGCATTAGGAGTGTAACGTACTGTTCTGATCACCCCATTAAAGAAAGGTGTGGAGGCTTTTGAGGATGCAGAAGAGGTTTACCAGAATGCCGATTCATTTGAGGGTGTTTCCTACAAGAGTTTGGACAAACTTGGATTGTGCTCTCTGGAATATCAGACGATATGGATCAGATGCAGGCACATGAGATTAGTTTAACTTGGGATCATGCTCACCAAAGACACTGTGGGCCAAAGGGGGGTGTTCCGGTGCTGTACTGTTCTATGTTCAGTTGTATTTTAATGGGAGTAGGTGGGAAATACTGCTGTCCAACATGCAGTCCAGACTGCTAAGTGATGTACAGCTGTTTAATAAGCATTATTTGTAAATAACATCAGCCCACACCCCGGTTGAGCAAAAGGTGGCCAGATCCACAAGGTAAATGCTGCGGATTAGAGTGATCAGCACATTTTTCCAACACAATCAACATCAGACTTTATCACTGACAAATCACTGTGCATCTTGTCCCACCAAAACTCTCTCTCTCAAATTTCCCTTAACACCATGACATCTGCCCTCTCCAGGCCAACCTCTGCCATTCACACTGTTTTCTCTGATCACACCCAAATTCCACAATCTTCATCCCATCTCCATATTCCCTTCTAAATGAAGTCCCTACTGTTGATCTTTAATAATGCTTCCTTTCCCACTCCTCTTTGTTTCCATATCCATCCTGTTTACGGTTTTCAACATCAGAAAATCCCATCTCCAAGAAACAACAGAAAATGTTCATTTCATGCTTAGTACAAAAATCATTGTAAGTACCACGGAGATTTAATCCTGCAGAATTTGAATCTGGCCTTGCAGCAACATTTAATTAAAGCCCCTTTCAGGCTAACATGTACAATTTCCAAAATATTACAGTAAATTTCAGTCTAACCCCTGTGGAATTCATCAACTGGTACCAGTGCCTGTCTCTGATGGCTGGGTTTTGCAATTCCGTCACTGCTCGCAGAGATGTGAGCAAGTTCTTCACAGTGGAGTCCAGACTGGTATATGCATCCCAAGCACGTACTTCTTTGTCCATCAATCTGATCTCCTGCATAGGGTGCAAAACATAATGCATTGAGAATATTGAGTGAGCATTGCTGCACCAGGTCATTTTTAAAACAGTTATCATAAAAAATGAGCTATTTCAGGCAGTAAAGCACTCGAGATAAGACAAAAGAGAAGCAAGTCTAATTTATGCACCATTAATTTTATTGTTGATGTTACTATATTTACATTCACAAGAAGGAAGTGGTTTACCCCAATAAATATATGAGATAAATTCAATGATCGTGCACATAGATAAAAGCCTGCAGAGGAATTCATTGACTGTGGTCCTTTGTGCACGATTCTCCTTTTTCAAGGCATATAAGGTTATACAGCACTGAAACATGCCCTTTGGCCAAACTCATACATGGCAACCAAGATATTCCATCTAAAGCTACTTTCATTTGCCTACATCTGCATAAACCTTTCCTTTCCATGTACATGCCCAAATGCCTTTTCATTATTGTAATTTTAACTGCCTCAACTTCCTCAGGCAGATTGTTCCATATACTCCACCATGCTCTGAGTGGTAGTAGCTGCTCATCAGCTTCCTATTAAAGCTTCCGCTTCCACCTTAAACTATACCCTCTTGTTCTTGATTCTTCATCATGTGAAAAAAGACTGCACATTCACACTATCTATTCCCCTCATGATTTTATACACCATTATAAGATCAATCCTCAGGCTTCTGTGCTCCAAGGAAAAAAGTCCTAGCTGCCCAACCTCTCCCAAGAGCTCAGGCCATTGAATCCTGGCAATATTCTCATGAAATAGTTGGTTAAACATATTTTGCTGTCTTTTCCTAATCACACAGAAAACATTTTGCTCATAGTCTTCTCTGGCAAGGCCATTTAAATTATGGTCACCATAAAAATGAAATGGATTGGAGGATTGGGCAGATCAATTCCTCTTCATCTCTGCCCTCATTGAGTAATTCTAGATGTATATTCTGAAAATGATTATAGAAGATGAACTCAAGAACTTAAAATTCAAGGATTCTTTTAATCCTCAACCAAAGTTACCTTGGAAGATTGGTACTCTCCCAAGGGGTAATGATCTCATTTACACTTCATTGCATTGGATCTGACGGTCTCTCACTGAATATAAGGGAGGCATTAGTAACATGCTTTCCAAAGTAGAGATATCCAAGTTTGGAAATAAATGAAGCACAGGGCCAACCAAGGACAAATTAGCTCTAAGTAAGTAAAGTGCTGAAAATTAGCATTTATTAATAACAACAGGGAGGGTGATCAATACAATAGAAACAGACAAATTTTATGCACACATTTTAAACAAGTTGTATCTGATTACAATGCTGTTCAATCTTAATTCTGTAAACTAACAGAATACTTTAATCAGTTATAGAAAACATGCTAATTATTTAGAGTGAACAGCGATCAACATAGTTTCACAAGATTCTGCATTAGAAGCAACATTTCAAAATATTTGGTCAAAATAGTATATTTTGACTTACAAAAATCATAAAGTTCTGAATGAAAAAAAACCTACCAGTTAAGATTAAAGATGATCAGTGTATTGCTGAGGAAGAAGACCCAACTATTCAATAATAATATGCAGAAAAATATTTGAACACTTCAATGCGATTCCTTTTGCTTGTAACAATAATGAATATTTAGAAACCCTACAAATGGTTGAAATTTCCCAGATATACTAAATGAATAGTGGTGGCTCATTCTGCAGCAAACTGCAAAATGAGTTGGATAAAGAGAGCAGTAGATGACAAAATATCTAGCAACATTCAAATATAGTGTTATTCATTTTTTTTAAATGGTTAGATATGCACCCCACAGCTAACAACTTGAACATTGATCAGATAGCCAGTCTGGGAAATTAATAATGGAAAGCAAGGAAATAACAGATTAATTAAGCAAGTATATTGCATTAATCTTTGCTGTGAAGATGCGAGTGACACCTCAAAAATATCTCTATGTTGGGAACTAGAAGGCAGTGGGGCGGGGAGTTGTTGCAACTGTGGACTGACACATCTTTGGGTTTTCATCTTAAAAGTAGACTCTTAAAAGTAGTGACTGGTAAGATACCACGACAAATGATTACTTCCATTATTATAACAATCATCTCTAACTGGCAATTGTAACATTAGCCATTTCATTTTTCCTTCTTCTTTTAATCACTCTAATTTACTAAAGTTTACTAAATCATTTATTTTAATTTTCCAAAATGTCCTAGTTTTGGGGAAGGTTCCATTGAACTGGAAACTGTGAATGCAACTCCTTTATTCAAAATGGGAGTGAAGTAGAAAGGAAAACTACTACAGGCCAAGTAACATCTATCATAGAACCATATAATTACCTAGTAGCGTACTTAGAAACTTTCTAGGCAAAATGTACAAGACTTAGTGAAAAAGAAATCATGTTTGTTTATTTTATTGGAGTTTTTTTGCGACTTGAGGCCCTACTCCTATTTGTGCGTTCAAAGGTTGTGGACATTAAGACCGCCCCTGGACATGCGGGCCTGTTATGATGCTGTTCTGGCTCCTGCCCAACATACAGTTCAATTATTTTTATCCCCAAATGTCCACACTTCTCTAACCCTCATGTTCTCCATCTATGATTCTCCCATCCTACAATTTCCCAATCCCAACTCATGGCGGGTAAACATCACACAATCAGTTTACAATTTAATTATCTATTTATCACTAGCTGATCCTTGCAGACCATTAAACAGTTAAACATCAAATTTCAGTAAAATAAAGTGACATGTTGCCAATGAAGCCTTTAGATTAGAGAAGAAATCAAATGAAATCTCTTCTTTTACTCTGGACTTCTGGACCAACCATTTACTCAGCTCCTAGTTACACCAAGGACATGAGACGACAGTCCAACATGGACCTACACATTCCAAAAGTACGGATGCTGAGCAGAGGCTTCATTGGAGATGAAAACTCTAGACATAGAAACGAATTTGATATTGACACAAGCTTAGTCCACCGTTACCAATATTAAAACAAGTTCTTGCTATTCAAGATTCTAGTAGATGATGTTGCAAGATTTAATCTGTTGAATAAAATGGCTGAAACTGGTTCTGAAAAAAGCTTACCTTTAAAAATCTCCTGAGTTCAACATCCATTTGTTCTACATTGATTTGTCTCCACTCTGTCTTGGTCCAGTCATATATACTAGTCTGTGAAAAGGGAAACGGACAGGGAAATGGAAATGTTTCATGTTTTTGAAACGTTTGCTGACAATCATGAAATCCGATGCACTTTTGCAAAAATATACTGACAAAAGATGGAAATTTACAAGGATTCAATAGAAACGATTCTCCTTTAATTAAATGTTATCATGATAACCATAAGTTTAAAAACACTGGGTGGATCCATATTTTCTAAGAAAAAAAAACCTTAAATGTTCCTTTGTGACTTCCTTTTGGAAGATTGTTAGTGCAAAACAGGTGTCATAAATCACATATTTCCAACCTGCAAATTATATCTTAAAATGTTCTGCGTGTATTCCGAATACATCAAATTTTATCTTTTTTTGTAAACCAACATCTGCAATTCCCTGGTTCTGTAGTTCTCTCAGATTTTATTACCCAAAATGTTGCCTATCCATTTTCTCCAGAAATGCTGCCTGACCTGCTGAGTCACTCCAGCATTTTGTGTCTCTCTTTGGGTATATCTGTCTAATATGTTTTCCTATCACTAATTTCCACATTGAGAGGGGAGATTCATTTTGAGGAATCAAAAGTTAGGACTGAAATTCTGAACAATGCATTACATTTCCATCACTCTCAAAAGGACATTTGAAATCTGTACCTCATGCAAAACTGAACAGCAAGGCAGCCTTACATCATAGAAACCCTGGAATAGTCTACACGACCCTTTAACCTTACAGGCTAATCCACATATTAGAATCTATCTATACTGAATCTTCCAGTCATTTTGTACACTGTTCCGTTTATACTTTTCCTAACATTTATCCTCTTAAAGACCTTGACAATGATTTTGAAAGCTCCAGAACTGAATCTTTTATGCTCTCCTCGAAAGTTCCCATACTATGTGAACTTTAGTTCATCAGAAATGTTGCTGCCAGTCACCTTCCACAAATCAAGTCTCCTGTTACCCACAAGTAGGCGTTCCAGTGACCTCCATTGTTTCCTAGTCACACAGTTCCAGTTATCATCTTTGCCTTTACATTGCTATAGGTATTAGCTCCTCTAAACCTAATCCCAAAACTTAACAAAACTCGACATCTATGTATCCCTCCTGCACCTTTCCACATCCCAAACCAATGACCATGCTTAGACAATGCCCAGGCATTCTTTCCTCAAAATCTTTATTTCTCCCACATAATATCATCCAAAGATTGCCATTTAGTCGATATCTGGTCCACTATTCAGTTCAATCATGGCTGAACCTCCATCTCTTCCTTTCGCTCGATCCTTTTTGTGCCTTGAAATCTTTCTACTCCCTTGAATATTCATTGTTTTGGGATCCACAGCACCTTCTGTGGTAGAGGATTGCATAAATCCACCATCTTCCGAGTGATATCTAAGTTTGAACCTAACCTTGAATGTTGTCTGAGTGGAATTTGCACTTTCTCCCTGTAAAAGGGGTTGGACAAGGGGTTGGTCTTAAGTGGTTGGACAAGCTAGATGCTGGAAGATTGTTCCCGATGTTGGGGGAGTCCAGAACAAGGGGTCACAGTCTAAGGATAAGGGGGAATTCCTTTAGGACCGAGATGAGGAAAACATTATTTACACAGAGAGTGGTGAGTCTCTGGAATTCTCTGCCACAGAAGGTAGTTGAGGCCAGTTCATTGGCTATATTTAAGAGGGCGTTAGATGTGGCACTTGTGGCTAAAGGGATCAGGGGGTATGGAGAGAAGGCAGGTACGGGATACTGAGTTGGATGATCAGCCATGATCATATTGAATGGCGGTGCAGGCTCGAAGGGCCGAATGGCCTACTCCTGCACCTATTTTTCTATGTTTCTATGTTTCTAAAAGGGGCTGTCCCACTGTACGAGCTAATTCAAGAGCTTTCCCAAGTTTAAAAAAAAATCAAACTCATCGTAAGCACGTAGAATGTACATAGCAGGTACGTCGGAGCTCGGGACGTCTCTTAGCGGTTCGTAACGCTAACGGCAGGTACTCGGGAAACACAGTAAGCTCGTGAAGATTTTTCAATGTTGAAAAATGTCCACGAATCAGGGAAAACTCGGGAAAACTCTTGAATTAGCTCGTACAGTAGGATAGCCCCTTAACTGTGTGGATTTCCTCTGGGTGCTTCAGTTTCCTTCCACATCCCAAAGTCATGTGGGTTTGTAGGTTAATTGGCCTCTGTAAATTGCCCTTGCTGTGTAGGGAGTGGATGAGAAAGTAGGATAACATAGAATTAGTGTAAACGGGAGATTGATGGTCTGCGTAGACTAAGTGAGCCATAGGGCCCGTTTCAATGCTGTATCTATAAACTAAGAGTATCCTGAGACTATAACCCTTTGTTCTCGAACCACACCAACCGAATACAACCTGTACAAAGATCTTCCCTGTAGCCAGCCTATCAAACCCAGTCTAAAGTTCGTATATGGGTGTTTCCGTAAATACTCAGTAGTGAAACTGAAGGTCTCCAAACTGCCAGGTTATTTTACTGTTTCTTATGTAATATTCCCATTGTTTCATATCCTATATTTTAAATAGTATAGATCATGGTGTATAGCCAAAATAATGAGGTGAAGCAAAAATAAATCTGTTTTTACAAAGAACATTTTCAGATGTGACCCTGTGTTTTCTTGCCTTTTTGGTGACATTTTTCAAGCAGCATTTCATCAAATCCTTAGGCTAATTTATACCAGAAGGATTACATTAATTTTCCCATTATATAACCCTATATAAGCCACATTCTGATTATGCTTATGATTTATCATTTATCACCCAATTAGATGGTTTTCTGATGTCCAACATTTTTGCAGCAGATCGTGAGTAGCGGTGCCTCTTTGGTCACATGTGAACTGTGTCAAGTGTGAACCATTTTTATATTTATTGTTTCTTTTTTTTATTGTTTATATTTTCTGTTTAAGCTTGCCATTGAAATACTTAATAATAAATAGAACTTAAAGTAAAAATAAAATAAAAATGAAATAAAAATCTAGTTTGCTCACCTATTTTAGAGATGTCTCATTCTGTAGTCCCTCCCGTTGTCAATGCTATTTATAACGCTATAATGGTTTTTTTTTGCACTAGTTGTGATTTTTTTTAATTCAAGCAACACGATTATAATGACCACGGCGTGAACTACGGGCCACGTGGTGGGTTATGTGCCGACATTTTGTAAGGGAACTTCGAAATCAGTAAGTATTCCATATGTCTTATATGTTTTATTAAAAAAATCCCGTCTTATTTTCAAATGTTGAAAGAATTAAATTTTGGTCGATTTTGATCACAAATTAGCTCGAAAGGATCATAGGTAGGCCCATTTATAATCCTGTGGTATTTCTTTATGATTTAATAACTTTCAAATTTGGCCTCCCATGTCACAGGTTAGTACCCTTATTTACGGAAACAGTCATATCTCAATGAGATCACCACTTACTCTTCCAAACTTGAGCAAAAACAGGCCTAGCTGAGCCAATCTTACATAATTTATCAGTTCTATCAGTCCAGGAATCAGTCTGATGAACCATTACTGCATACTCTTTATGACAAGTGAATCCATCCCTAGGCCAAACTGAACCACCTGGAAGGAACTCCTTAACCCTAATCTCCTTTAATCGTCCTCTTTAGTTTGGCACTTTTTTCCATCAGGTCTCCGTGAAGCACCATAAAACCTTTTAGAAATTAGGGGTCTTTTCCTCCCTCTTTTTTCTATCTTTCTTCTTTTTCTTCATTCTTTCCTTTTTACTTTTTTTCCCGTATCAATTTATAAAATGTTAAAAATGAAGCTGTACGAAAATTGTATAATTGTTATGCCGATTGCTTTATTCTTGTACAATTGCTTCTAATAAAATAAAAAATAATTTTAAAAAAATAAATAAATTATATTATTGATGCTATAAAAACATGGGGATAGGATAGGGCTAATGGGTCATTCAGTTTCTGTTGTCTCTTCTGTCAGTCTGAGAGAATTGTTAATCTGTATCTAAACCTGGACAGTTTAATGTCTTTGCCAAACAGAAATTCAACAATCTGAATTAAAGCAGTAATGTAGGAACAATGTTTTCATCTTACCTTCACATACACAATAAAATCCCAGAGTTGCTTAAGTAGAATAATGTCTCGCCGGCACTGCATTAGCTGTTTGTATTCTGGAACGGTCACTTCAAACAGGTTGGCCGATTCTTGCATGTGTACCGTCACTCCCTCGAGCGCACTGAGCTCCTTGTAAGCCTAAATGACAGAATTGGAAAGGGTCCATTTTATTCTTTAGTGTAACCTGCAATTATTATTGCTCATTGGGTTATCTTGCCCTGCGAGGATCAGATAATAAAGTCACAGTCATAATCTGTATTAATGGTGGTGATGCACCAGTTGTCCACCCTCTTTACAGAATGCTTAGCAATTAGCAGAGACTGCAACATCTACATGCTCTTGGCCAAAGATTTAAAAAGTGATTTTAAAGAGTTGATAGGTTTTGTCTCACTGAAATCTAAACTAGTAACACAAACCTAAAAGGAATATGTGTAGGAAGGAACTGCAGATGCTGGTTTACACTGAAGATATAGGCACAAAATACTGGAGTAACTCAGTGGGACAGGCAGCATCTCTGGAGAAAAGGAATGGGTGACGTTTTGGGTTGAGACCCTTCTTCAGATGGAGAATCAGTGGAGAGAGAGTCTAGATATTTGGAAGGGCAAGGTGTGAAAACAACAGATCAAAGCAGATGATAAGGAAATGAATGGTTCATTGTTCGCTGAGAAGGCGACAAAGAGACATACGCTAAAACGCTAAAGTTATCATGGTGGTGAAGGCCTAGATGGGGGAGGGACAAAGTCTAGCAAGTAATGGTGGAATCAGGTGAGGGGACAGATTAGCAGGTGGGTGGAGGCTGGAGGAGAAATGAAGCCAAGAAAGGTGTCAGATAAGAAGAAGAGTGAAATGTAAAGCCAGAGGGAGGGATATGGGTGGAAGAGAAGAGGGAGGTAGGAAAAGTGGTGCAATAGTGGGAGGATTGGGTGCACACTGTGTTGGGAAAGGAGGCAGAAGTGAGCGGTATTACTTAACATTGGAGAATTCCATGTTCATACCATTGGGTTGTAAGCTTCCCGAGCCAGTATAGGAGGTCATATCATTAGGTTGCACGCACTAACTCGTCTCTATATATTATATTTAGAAATTGCTCCATTCATTGATAAGATGTATACTGTTTTCTTTTCCACAAGTATAATAACAGTTTACTAGTTATATGTTTTTTGTTTTTGTTGTTTTTTTTTGGGGGGTTTTTGTTTGTTGTTTTTTTATTTTTTTATTTTTTATTTTTTTATATTAATCAAATATAATCATACTCTTTTAATTACCCACTATTCTTTCTTTATACTTTTTTCTTATTCTCTTTTTCACTCTATAAAAAAAAGTGAGGCCTATATATATGGTTTGCTAATATTTATATAATTTTGGAAAGATGTATTAACTATATCTGAAAAAAAATTGTTATATTATCTGTAATATGTATGGCCTCTAATAAAAATATATTTAAAAAAAATAATTTTCAAAAACTATCCAACCCTTCTTCCACCCCCCTTCCCTGTCCCATTTCACCTGCATGCCTCTCCCTGGCTTTACATTTCATTCCTCTCCTGACCTTACCCGACACCCTTTTGTCTCCTTTTCCCCTCAAGCCTCCACCCACCTGCCAATCTGTCCACTCACCCGTTTCCATTTGCCAGACTTTGTCCCTCCCCTATCTAGCTTTCTCCCTCCTACTACGATCAATTTGAAGTAGAGTCCTGACTTGAAATGTTGGTTATCTATTCCCTTCATAGATGATGCCTGACCGATTGAGCGACTCCAGCATCATGCGTTTGCTTAAGATTCCAGTATCTGCTGTTCCTTGTGTCAGCTATTCTACGGATATTTAACTTTATATCCAAACATTTAGGACACTGCTCCTACCTTATCGAGTAATATGTATGGAGTCTTAGAATTATATGAGAAAGGTGCTTCCATTTGGAACTTTTCTCTGAATTCCATCTGCTTGACCTGTAAAAAGTAAACATTTTAAATTCCATTAACGGTCATTTTAAACTATAATATTCGTAAGGTTTTCCAACCACAAGGCATGATGGATCAAGACCTTATTAGTAACAAAGAGCACTTACATCAAATGCCACACATCTTTTCCTAATGAGTGACACCTCTGCAGTTTGGAGGGCTGCAACTTCATGTTTCATGGAAGCAGCAATCTTCTTTGTATTATTCCACTTTTCTGGAAGTTCCTATTAATTAAAGAACAATTTATTCCTTAAAAATCCAAATTTTTTTAATGTTAACTCGGATACTGAACAAAAAACTTGCATTGAGATGGCTGGATCTCCCAATGGTGGTGGCTTGATAAGGGCAGTTTTAACTCATTTGCCCAAATGGTATAAGCGAGTTCGGTATTCCGAATGTGCATGCCCAGATTAAAGCTCACTATGCATAAACAGCCCTGGAAATCAGTGGAGCACTGAAGCAGTGGATGTTCATTTCTTCTGTATTTTCCAGATTTGATTCGTCTAGGTAAGAAAAGGTCGCTTTTTAACAATGACATAGTTGCATTTATTGATCCTTTGTTAAAAGCTAAGATAATTTTGTCGTTTTTATTGGTTTATTATGCTTTGGTGAGTGAGCTAGATCGTGCTTGTCGGTGGTCGGTCGGGCCCGGGTTTGTTGACTCGCTGTTGGGCGGTCCACGTCTCTGTCCTCTCCAGGGTGTCTCATTCCTGTCCGGGGGTGGCCGGAGGTGTTGGGCCGGGCTGGGCTTGCAGCCGGCGCAGGGCAAAGGCTGAGTTGCTGCAGCGCTTTGTGTGTATCCCCATTGATGGCTGGTGCTCGGCTTTCGCCGGCGCCAGGGCGGGGGGGTTGGCTGGCAGTCCCCGGCCCGTCGGGGAGCAGGGTTGGGCTGGAGTTGGCCTGGGGCCGCTGGTGTCGTTGGTCACGGCCAGCATGGGGAAGTAGCGGCAACCCCAGCTCAATTCCTGTTCGGCCAACCGACAGGCCCATACTGACGACACCAGCGGCCCCAGGCCCACAGCTAGCGCGGAGAAGAAGCACCAACTCCAGTCTAACCCCGCTCACGACGGGCCAGGGACTGCCAGCCCCCCCCGACACCGGCAAAAGCCGAGCACCAGCCAGCAACGGGGATACACATAAAGTGCTGCAGCACTTGGCCTTTTCCCCCCGTCGGCTGCAAGCCCAATCCGGCCCGGCACAACACCTCCGGCCGCCGCCGGACAGGGACGAGACACCCTGGAGGGGACGAGACAGGCACAACAGCAACTCAGATCCGGGCCCGACACTGACCAATGACAAGCGCAATCTCGCTCATTCACGAAAGCATAATAAAACAATAAAACGACAAAATAATCTTAGCTTTTAACAATAAATACAACTATTTCATAGTTTGAAAGCAATATTTTCTTACGGAGAAGAATTCAAGCTGAAAAATACAGAATAAGTGAAGGTCCACTGCTTCACTGCCTTCCAGGGCTGTTTATGCATAGTGACCTTTGACCTGGGCTTGCGCAGTCAGAAGCAGTCGGAATACCAAACTCGCTTATTTTAACAGCATGGATTGTCCACCTTTTCCAATTTTAGCTTGATTTGTATTTCAATGATTTGAATTGAATTGAAGTGAATACATTTTATTAGCCAAGTATGTATACATACAAGGAATTTGCCTTGGTGCTTTGCTCGCAAGTAACAACATGAATAAAACATTATAATTTAAGCATGTAAACAATGAAATAAAATACCAGAGCAAAAGGAGGCTACAGACTTTTGTTTGTTGAGTAGAGCTACTGCTCGTGGAAAAAAAACTTGTTCTTATGTCTGGCTCTGGCAGCTTTGACAGTCCAGAGTCGTCTTGCAGAGGGAAGTGATTCAAAGAGTTTGTGGCCATGAGGACAGGGGTCAAAGATGATCTTACCTGCTCGCTTCCTGGCCCTAGCATCAACTGAGTTTGGGTTTGGGAACTAATAACTGATTTGCCAGGGTACTATGTAAGCAATTAATTTGACAACTGAAGATAGATATCCATATCTCTCATTGTGAGGCTGAGAAAATTGTAATATCCAAGTCATTTAGCAAACTGAACATCTTATGTGGATGCAAAATAATCAGATTGTATGCAATCTGTCAGTGAAAAGGAGATTCAAGGAACTGCAAATGCTGGTTCACTCACACACAAAAAAAATAAAAATCAGTGCTGGACTAAATCAGCAGGTCAGGCTGCATCTCTGGAGAAGATGGATAGGTGACATTTCTGTCAGTGAAGATGGGATGGTTACAAGCCCTCAGGTAAATCACTGGGTTAGGTGAGAGCCTGGTAGGAGATGGTCAGTAAGTTTTCATTACTATAGGGAAGGCAACCTGGAGCAGTTCTATTCTTCCTAGTGCGGTAGAGAGGAACTCAATCACTTTGCCAGCAATCAGAATACATTAATGAGATGTATATCAAGCAAAATGCATGCTTCATCCACTTCATACTAAAATTAAGCCACAAAATCAAAAATATTTTCCACATCATAAATGTTCACATTCTCTCACAATTTTTCTAAATCAATGCTCCAATTTTATCAATAGAAACATGTCAAAATTACATCTCACAAAGACAGAAATCTACCTCAAGCTGTGCACAAACTTGGTCTGGCATACTTTGACCATAACTCTCCAGAAGAATAATTGTCTCCTTTAAGGGTTCGAAGAGCTCATCAGTGATGGTGCGTCTGTCTCTTACAGCCATTAAATGTCCCATGATATCCTCAAGACCATTGTAATCTCCTTCTTTCACCTTTTTGCTAAGTCCTTTATCTGTCATTTTTATAAATTCTTCAAGTTCATTTAGGCTACACAAAATAAAAATGCAATTGTATTTACTTATTTACATTATTAAAATTCAAAAATACTAACCTTGTTGGTTATAAAAATAGTTGTTAGCGATTGATGTTGCTATATTAAGATTATAAATCCCAACCCACAGTGTACAATAAGTACAAGGTGATGCTTTAATGCAGTGACATTTGTACCCAAAAACCCTACAATAATGTGATGTGCACATGCTGCTTTCCAAATCAGAAAACGATCAGTTACCTACCTGTCAGTGACATAATGAATGAGATGTTCTTTAAACATCCAGCTCCATTTTTTAATTGTATTTAGCAATGTTATTTTAAATGGCTTAATGTCAATTTTAAACCAATTCTCAAAGATTCTTCCATCCTCAAATTTGTTGATCTGGATATAAAGATTTTCATAGATGCCAATCTGTAAAACAAAATAACAATTTATGATCCGTAACATTGTGGGGTTATTCTTCATTCAAACCTACTGACTCTGGTATGAACAGTTCAAACAATAAATTGTATAAATATAGGGCAATAAATTGTCCTATATTCAATGTTGTTAAATAGTTTGCAGACATTAGATATTTCCCAACTCTCTGCTGCTCCTCCTCTCTGCTGCCTCTAAACTATCCTTATCTCTGCTGCTCCTCCTCTCTGCTGCCTCTAAACTGCTCCCTCTCACCTTCCCTTTTGTTCCTTCACTTTGACCTCTTTCTGTGGTTTGTTGTCAATTTACAAAGATAAATCACTGTTCTTGAATGCAACATAGCTTCTCAAATTATTACCCATTTTTCCTGGAATTATTTTGATTCTCCTCACTCAGGTTTCTGCGCCTGCTACAATGCACATGCAGATTAAAAGGCATGAATTACAAATGTTATGATTGGGATGACAGTGATATATCCCTAAGATAGACACAAAAAGCTGCAGTAACTCAGCGGGATAGGCAGCATCTTCGGAGAGAAGGAATGAGTGATGTTTTTGGGTCGAGACCCTTCTTCAGAAGAAGTTACTCCACGTTTTGTGTCTACCTTTAGTTTAAACTAGCATCTGCAGTTCCTTCTTACACAGTGATATATACCTCTTTACTTTCCACATAATCTTTAATCTCTGCTTCTCCATTGCTACCCATATAGCTGGAACCACATCTATCTGATGATACTCATTTAGGTCATTAACTTATAATAGTAATTCTGATTTTTTTTTCCCCTCTCTGTAGATTCTACCTGATCTGATGGGTATTTCCAGTATTCACATTTATTTCACATTGTCTGCAACACAGCTTCCAGCACTCCTTTCTCTCCCACCCTCTCACAGCCAACACCACCATCATTTACATCATTCAGTCTCGCTGCTTCAGAAAATCCCTCCAGCCTCCCCCATTCCCTGCAACTTTCAATACGCTTGTCTTCTTATATTTCCAGATTCTGATGGAAAGTCATCAACCTGAAACATTAACTCTGCTTTGCTCTCCACATACATTGCCTGTCCTACTGAGTACTTCAAGCACTTCCTGTATTACTTCTTATTTCCAGCATAGAACATAGAAAAGTACAGCACAGGAGCAGGCCCTTCAGCCACAATGTCTGTGACAAACATAATGCCTAGGTAAACTAATCACCTGCCTACACATGATCCATATCCCACCAGTCCCTAAAAGTCTTAAACGCCACAAAGATATCTGCTTCCACCACTACCACCGCTAGCAATGTGTTCCACCCACCCACCCACCATCCTCTATATGAAAAAACTTGTCCCGCACATCTCTCTTAAATTTTGCTCCACTTGTCTTAAAGCTAAGCCATTTAGTCTTTGACGTTTGCATTCTGGGAAAAGGGTTCTGATCGTCTACCCTATCTCTGCCTCTCATAATTTTATACACCTTTATCAAGTTATACCCTTAACCTCTGCCATTCCAGAAATAACAATCCAAGTTTGTCCAACTTCTCCTTATACAGTAGCTAATACCCCCTAAGGCAGGCAGCATTCAGGTGAAGCTCTTTTGTATCCTTACCAATACATCCCGAAAGCCTCCTCTGCAATGGGGCGACACGATCTGCACATCCCCTTGGGCACTGCTGCTACTCTTGATTCTGTGCTCTCGTGAAGGTGTGTTAGTGAGTGCTATCCTCTGTCTGAGTGATGCCCCTACTATGGTTGATGCTGTAAGATGTAGGAAAGTACGTGGCTTGAAGTAGTTATGTGAACAAAGCCATGGGATAACTTCCGTTATCACAAGGATTCCCACTCCATCCCACACTGAAAGGTGACATGTAATTTTTGTCAGCTGAAGCATGGTTTAACTAGTTACCCACAGGTTGTATTAACTCCATCACCCCATAGCTCACCTTATTCCATCTACCAGCCTCCATCATAGAATCATAGAAAATAGGTGCAGGAGTAGGCCATTCGGCCCTTCGAGCCTGTACCGCCATTCAATATGATCATGGCTGATCATCCAACTCAGTATCCGGTACCTGCCTTCTCTCCATACCCCCTGATCCCATTAGCCACAAGGGCCACATCTAGCTCCCTCTTAAATATAGCCAATGAACTGGCCTCAACTACATTCTGTGGCAAAGAATTCCACAGACTCACCACTCTCTGTGTGAAAAAAGATCTTCTCATCTCGGTCCTAAAGGACTTCCCCCTTATCCTTAAACTGTGACCCCTTGTTCTGGAGTTCCTCAACATCGGGAATAATCTTCCTGCATCTAGCCTGTCCAACCCCTTAAGAATTTTGTACGCCTCTATAAGACCCCCCCTCAATCTTCTAAATTCCAGCAATTACAAGCAGAGTCTATCCAGTCTTTCTTCATATGGAAGTCCTGCCATCCCAGGAATCAGTCTGGTGAACCTTCTCTGTACTCCCTCTATGGCAAGAATGTCTTTCCTCAGATTAGGAGACCAAAATTGTACGCAATACTCCAGGTGTGGCCTCACCAAGACCCTGTACAACTGCAGTAGAAACTCCCTGCTCTTGTACTCAAATCCTTTGCTATGAATGCCAGCATACCATTCACTTTCTTCACAGCCTGCTGCACCTGTATGCCTACTTTCAATAACTGGTGTACCATGACACCTAGGTCTCGTTGCATCTCCCCTTTTCCTAATCGGCCACCATTCAGATAATAATCTACCCTCCTGTTTTTGCCACCAAAGTCGATAACCTCACATTTATCCACATTACACTGCATCTGCCATGCATTTGCCCACTCACCCAACCTATCCAAGTCACCTTGCAGCCTCCTAGCATCCTCCGCACACCAAACACTACCCCCCCCCCCCCCAGCTTCGTGTCATCCACAAACTTGGAGATGTTGCATTCAATTCCCTCATCCAAATCATTGATATATATTGTAAATAGCTGGGGCCCCAGCACTGAGCCTTGCGGTACCCCACTAGTCACTGCCTGCCATTCTGAAAAGGACCCGTTTACTCCTACCCTTTGCTTCCTGTCTGCTAGCCAGTTCTCTATCCACATCAATACTAAAGCCCCCAATACCGCGTGCTTTAAGTTTGTATGCTAATCTCTTATGTGGGACCTTGTCGAAAGCGTTCTGAAAGTCCAGATATAACACATCCACTGCTTCTCCCTTATCCACTCTACTAGTTACATCCTCGAAAAATTCTATAAGATTCGTCAGACATGATTTACCTTTCATAAATCCATGCTGACTTTGTCCAATGATTTCACCGCTTTCCAAATGTGCTGCTATCCCATCTTTAATAACTGACTAGCATTTTCCCCACTACTTATGTTAGACTAATTGGTCTGTAATTCCCCGTTTTCTCTCTCCCTCCCTTTTTAAAAAGTGGGGTTACATTAGCTACCCTCCAACCCTCAAGAACTACTCCAGAATCTAAAGAGTTTTGAAAAATTATCACTAATGCATCCACTATTTCTGGGGCTACTTCCTTAAGTACTCTGGGATGCAGCCTATCTGGCCCTGGGGATTTATCGGCCTTTAATCCATTCAATTTACCTTACACCACTTCCCGGCTAACCTGGATTTCACTCAGTTCCTCCATCACACCCTTCCCTCTCCCTTGAGCAGGCTCTCTCCACTCTACATCCTGATGCAGGGTCTCAACTCAAAATGTTAACCATTCATTGACTTCCACAGATGCTGTTTGACCGCTGAGTTCTTCCAGTGGTTTTTATTACTCTAGCTGACCCCCCTTGTGGAAGATCCAGGCAGATGAAGAGTTACAAAAATTGTGCATGCACTGACTAGGTCATCTTAACCCATTCATGGTGGGTTAAGATGACCTAGGTTGAATTGCTCTTTTCCCTTCCTTAGAGTTCCACGTTTGTCTTCTGTAATTTCTTCTGTCATATCCAGAATTTGAATGTTTGTGCTCATGTTATAGAGGCATAAGGCATGGTGTAACGCATAGCAACAGCAGTCACAGCTTGTAAAGGAGAACTCAAGCTTATCATTTACATGATCTTCCTATTGGCCTCCTGATTCTCGCTACTGATTCCCCAGCTCCTCTTCCTGCTTCAGTGAGGTACATTGTCATGAAGGAGGCTGTAGAGAAATTACAACTAGAACTCCCGTACCAAGAAAATAAGGAGTGTAGTATAGCAGGAATAAGGAGCATATGACAGATGCTTGCTTTTAACTCAAGATTCTGCCTATTATAACAACCTTGAGCTTCTTGTTTCCTGCCTCTTTAATTCACCATCTCATCCATCTGTCCGTAATAAATGTTTGAGAGATGGTATGGAAGAGTTTAATTAAAATCTCTCCCAAGTTTAGGGACATCATTTATGGGGTAACCTAGACAAACTATGGTTGTGTTCTCAGAACAGAGAAGGTTGCAAGGAGTACCATTATAACCATAAAGGATGTGGAGATAGGTGGCAGAGAGAACCCATTCCTATTGGTGGAGAGGGCAAGAATTAAAGGGACATAGAAGGTAACTAGCAAATCAAGTAAAACTGGGAGATGTAGACAAGCCACAACAAGTGGCTTGAAGTAGTTAAGTCAAGAAGGCGATGGAATAAATTCCACTGCCACAAGGACTCAGACTCCATCACGCAGACACACATACACAGCCACACAGTCAGGCACACAAGCACACAGACACACACGCAAGTAGGTGCCTGGAACACAATGCCTCGGGTGGTAGTGGAAGCAGATACAATAGTGAGGAACAAAAGGCTTTTAGACAGGCACATTGATATGCAGGCAATGGAGTGATCACATAGCAAGCAGAGAAGATTATTTTACCTTGCCATCATGTTCGGTTAGACATCGTAGGCCAAAGGGCCTGTTCCTGAGCTGTACTGCCTCTTCTTCTCTGGTGTAACAGCATTGACTAGGGCTATGCATTATCAGACTAGACAATGTTGAATGGTGGCAAGTAGCAGTGTAGAGAATATTGAAGAGAATCACCTGCCCATCTCATTCCTTCATTCCCATAACCCTTTCCTTCTCATGTCCCCCTGCCTCCATACCCTTTAATTTAAACATACAACTACAATTTGCTCCTCAACCCTCAACCTAATCCAGAAATTGTTATTTTTATATATGTATGACTGCAGGCACGAAATTTCGTTCAGACCGAAAGGTCTGAATGACAATAAAGGCTATTCATTCATTCATTCAAAGTAAGTTCAGTAGTCGAATGGAGATCAAATGTACATTGAGATGATAGCAAGAGGGAATGTTAAGATGGGAATGGCAGTGGAATGATAATTTTTCCCTTGTATTCCTATTGACTTTAAGGATTCCAATTTTGCTCTTAATACCAGCATTTACCGATTAATCCAAATGCTGCAGTGAGGGATTGACCCAAACGGTGGTAAGAATCAACTTTCCTGAGTTGTTGCAGTCCTCGTGCTAAAAGGTTGTATGCAATACTGTTAGATTTGGAGCTAACCAAATGAGAATGCAAGATGAACGTTACAACACTGAAGTGGAGCTCCACCTAATGTTCCTATTACTTCTGAAATAACTTCATCCAACAATGAAAGTCAAGCAAATACAGCAACTGGACTCCATTCAATCACCAACAAACCTATAAGCCATTGAGGATTCCACAATGCGAGTGGATTCCTTGTGTTACTAAAAAATTGGGTGAACATAGGATTGTTCTGGTTTAATATGACAGCAATGATGTCATATCAGTGTTGCGTGAGTACTGGTATAACAACATGATTACACCCTACAATGCATACACTACTACTCCATCCAATTCATCAGATGGAACTTGTCACCCCAAAAATCATACAAGCAAAATCATTATCTGTTAGTTCCTAGCTCAAAGAGGTTTCTGAACAAAAATAAAATCATAATTTCATGTTTGTGCATGCATATTAGGAATTATTTCAAATAATGAAACGTGATGTAACATGGTTTCATTATTTCAATCTATTTTTGTTTTACTATTAATTAACAAATGGTGTTTTTAGCAAGCACTATTCTTACCTGTTCTTTGAACTGTTCTGTTGTAGGAGGACAATCCGGGACACCTTCATCAGCATGAGTTCCAATCTCCTCTGCAGTTAACACATGGCTGTACTGCAGGAAATGTTTCATGAACTCTGCCCTATCATCTACCCAAAGATAGGAGAATACTTCAAATGAATTCCTGTATTCCCTTGCTTTGTTAATGATCTCCAGCACCCTATCCATGATCTCCTGCCGAATATCCAAAAGGTCAGGTATATCTTCCATGTCAATCTGTGGAGAGATGAGCCATTTTTTGTGTTCTGTTTATGTTTACAATGAG
Organism: Raja brachyura; assembly: GCA_963514005.1. The sequence continues at coordinate 89,096,702 of OY740782.1, forward strand.
TAGACCAGCATGGTTGTTAGGATATTGGATCAGCAATTCCATAACCTCAACAACCTTATTTGCAGCTGACTTTAATAACCTTCATTATTCGATTGCCTCCACAAGGAGAGAATGTAGATTGTGACAAAAAGTGACAATCTCACTAAGGGAAGCTACTTGGCCAAGATATACCGGAGGTGGGGAATCTAATATATTAAAAATCTTTTTTTGTGTATTTTTCTTCATTACATATTAAATTGAAATTGGCATGTCACCAAAATGTTCAAATCCCCCTGTTTGCTGTGACCAAAGTATTTGAGTAAATAACAACATTATAGAAATATTTCTCCCATGCTGCATGAACCATCTCCACTGATTCGTTAGTGTTGTCTGCAGTTCATTAATAAATTAATTGGCCCCATTCAGGGAATCCAATTCTATTCGTTTTTTTTCAATTTACATTCACAAATCTGTTCAATGATGTTCCTTTTGAATTTTAAACATCTTAAAATGAGAAATATGTCCCCTACTGTTAGGTGCAGTATAGGAATTAAAATACACTCACCCCGATTGAGGGCTAGGCCTCATAACTATAATATAAACCCTGCTAATAAGGTTTCAGCAAAGGTACACTGCGAAAAGCATATTTTCAAATAAAAGATATGCAGCTGGATCTCAAGATGAAAAAGTCAAAGAATCATTTCCAATTTTGCAGTCATCTGAACTGATAATAAATTATAGGATCATACGGTCTCATTTTCAACTTTTAGTGTAGTGAGAATTAGGAAGTGAGCAGATATAAAATTACCTGGTAGTTATCCATTTGAAGATGATCAGCAACTCGCTTCATTTGTGCAGACATTTTGTAAATATCACTTACTAACCCTTCCACTAAATCATAGAATCCATCAGCAGTATCCTTATCCAATGAAGGTTTGAATACAATCTCAGGAGTATTTAGAATCATTTGTGACAGAAACAAAGGAGAAGGCTTTAAAACAGCTTCAGTGCTCTCAAAGAAGAACTCCAGAGAACACGAAATAGCATTGAAGAAGCCATCCAAAACCATGTCATCAATATACTCCAGATAGGCCTTCCATGAATCAGTAACTACATCGGCCTTTAGCAGTCTGTGATTCTCCTGTTAATCAGAAAATATAACAAAGTTAAGTGCGTGATCACGTCTGGGGTTTAATATGAAATAATCCTTTCCATACACAAAATGAGGTGTCACTTTTTCATTTTGGGAAGACTGAACATACAAATGAAAATACACAGAACAAGTACTCCTCTCAAATGTGGTAAAGCTGATATGTGTTTGAACCCCGAGTTGTAATGCCTTCACACATACCCAAGATGTCGCAACTTTTAAAACATTGTGGTTATTGTGCTGGAGTGGAAGATTGCAACATTCATGTGGTCCGCCCTGTTTTGACTAATGCAATCAATCCGGCGTGCACAATCAAATAAGATCAAATAGAACAAGTTATCCTACAACTTTAGGCTGTGCACGCCATACGCAAGAAGAAGAAGAAGAATGTGGTGAGAAGCTAGTGCCATAAGGAATGAAAGTCAGTGAACAGGTCAGGATTGTACATGTAAGTATAATTGCTGCCTCTACATTTCATTCACCTACAGTAACTTAAATGATATAGATATTGTAGACTTATACCATTTGCAGGTTTTGTTTTATTTTCACTGTTTATCATTTCCATCAGCCACATTGCACATGGAACAGGAGATTTTTCCGAGCACTGCAGCAAAATCACTTCAAATTAGGCACTTGGCAGATTCTCAGACAGACAGCTTGTGTACAATGCCAAAGGCAAAATCATTTTTGTTGAGGTTGAACCCAAAAGATTATAAATTTGGGCTCCATAGTTTCCGTAGAATTATACTCTTCACTCTTGGGGAAACAACACCTTCAAAAAAGGGAAACATGGACAAGAGGTGTTCTCCAAAATTGTTAATTGGAACCAAAGATTATATATGTGAAATGTCTGGTTTCTACTTACAAAGAATGTTGAAATCTTGAATGTTGAAATTATGTTGAAATCTTCTCACTAAAGGTGACACAGTTTCTCACTTCTGAAAGGGTATTGGTTATTATTGTCTGTAAATGTTAGGACTGATGTGACCTCAGAAATGTACTGAAAGGTTAACTTTCATATTTTGTCAGCAGCAGAGTCTAAAAGTTAATTATTTCAATAACCTACACAGTAACTATTTGCTTAGAGTATAAATTTAGATTTAGATTTAGCCTTAGTTACAGCACACTTAATAACTTTAAAAGCAGTACTGATTCCAGAAATTATGTTTCCTCATACTTATCAAAGCACATTTCTTTTCAGACATACCTCAATTAAGATGTGTATCATAGCTCCAGCCTCCTTTATCAACTTGTACCGTTTGGCCACTCTATCTTCTCTGTCATCCAAGTACATCAGATAATCTTTTTTATTATCTTTCCTTGTAAACATAGGACACTCACTCCAAGTTTTCATAAGTAATTGTATAGTTCCAACATTCTCTTTTGTTTTCTGAACACGGCTCGTCAGGTCATGAACCATATCTTTCACTCGCATAATGTAACACCAACAATTTTTGCTCTGCCAGGTCATGGTCTCTTCTCCAGCCTTCAGCTGTGTATCGATGGCTTCCAGCTCACTGCAAATTAGTGGAAGCTCCACTTCCAAGACTGTCTGCTTCAGCGTATTGTACCACTTCACCATTAATTCCAAAGTTCCTACATACTGAAGCATTTACAAACAGTAAACAATAATTAGCAGGGTTCTTTAGCAACAGTGACTTTCCATTAGAGTTGCCTGAAGGACATTCTGAATCAAGAATGAATATATCAGTGACAAGTCAGTATTTTATTTCTCCGTATCAGCTTCTTTACTTTGACAAGTTAAAAGGTATTACCTTCTGTGAATGAATATTAACAATATTTTCTGTTTGGGGTAGGGGAGGAAATAATCACATGCTTCTTAAATCATAATGATGTCATGTGGAAATGACAAGTTGATAATTTTGACTAGGTTTTCCCATTCTTGCATATTTATAGCAAAAGTTGTCAAACACTTCCAAGTGATTGACACCTCTTTACAGGATAGCATCCTCAAGTTACTTAAGGATCACTTAACTCTGACATATTTGGATCACAAACTCATTTTTCCAAGGAACTGAAAGTGCCCCGAGCGACAAATCATTCAGCTGTGGATTTCTTGATTAAAGGGATATATTAAAGCAGCTGCAACAAATAGCAATGGTTATTAACCAGACTTGATAATCCTGAATTTCTACACGGCGATCTTTAAATATATTCCTTATAAAAAATTAAACAAATAACATTAAAATCCAGCAAAATACAATTCAAAGGTATGCTAAAGTCTGGCTTTAGTTTAAAATTGGTGATATCTTTGTTCTAACTAATTAACACCAGCAGAAATGGAGTGTACACAGAAATGGAAACATTTCAAGCAGAAATTATAAATGCCAATTGGTCTTCTAAAGTCATCCATCAAGAATGATCTGGATTTTGGGAGTTCTACCCAATGACCAGGCCAGAAGCATCCATGATAATGGGCTTTTGGACTTGTTATTAGGGAGTCTGTGTGGTGCTGTAGCCCACTGCTGAAGGTGAGTGAAGACAATCAAGCTATTGCTACCCCCAAGTAAGATGTGCCACAAGAATCAGATAATGGGCAAAAATAAGTGTGCCTGTCAGGAAATGCAGATATAGCTTCAGCGCCTGAAGCCTGCAATTGTGGATCTATTCTGAACCTGAAATCCATAACTAAGACTCAAAGTCAGAGAGATGGCAGTTGGAGGCTTGGGATAATTGGAGGAAATAAATGGGTAGTGGTTTGGGGTTAGAGTCAAGAGCAGCTCCTCCTGGCTCCACAACCAAGTATTTACTCACTTTCTAATTCAGCAGGTGTACAGTAGACCTGTCTCGTCAGAGTGCAGAACTCAATGGCTGTTAGAGCAGCGACCAGTTTCATGAATGGATAACTTATGTTCTTCACTAATATAAAAAAGAAATGCACAGGGTGTGCATGTCCCTGACCATCCTTTTGGATATTAGCAACTCACATATAGCACATGTAAAACCAGTGCTGTACAGTTCATTTTCTAAACCACTGTCTTCTCAACATTATGAAAGTGCCAACTCTTTTTCCACAATGATAGCTGGTACCTCATTTCAAGTATTAACCAGCTTAAATTTACCTTCACTCATACTGTAATAATAAAAATTGGTTTCCTAAAACCACACAAAAGGAAAACTACATTTAAACTCTCTAAGCAAAAGATGAAATTAATTATTCAATATATTCACATCCGTCAACAACTTGGCCCTAGTGTTTCCTAAAGCAAATAATTAGCTTTTCTTAAAAAAAATGGTGGAAAGTTCCAGATGTAATTAACATGACAATGTGACAAATCAGAAGACAATGAAATAGGAGAAATATCAAAGTAAAATAAAATGCAACTCAAAATTATTGTTATTATACATTATATAATTCTATTGTCAATAAAATCTAAATAGTTAGATTCTTTATAGTCATTCATGTAGTTGCTTTCACACTAAACGAGTCTGACTTGCAAAATAAATAACTTCAAGAGCAAATGCCTGAGAAAGGAATCACATATAACTTGTAGAACTAGCCACACAAAAGTGAACACCTGCACAAGATTAAATTAAGATCAACAGGAAATGGCAAAGGTTTGGAGGTGGAAAATCAAGGGTTACCATAGTTACATACGTGATACTCATCAACTTCTACTACACATAGGCTAAAAAAGTATTAATTTGTGGGAAACTGCAGTGGAATTATTCCAATACCGATTGTGTGCATGGTTCTACACTTTCCTAAAACCTGTACTAGAATTAAGTTAGGGTTTTTTTTACATGAGAAAAAAGCATCTGCAGATTTTCAGAAGACACTAATGTTAGGAGACAGGGATCAAACAAAAACATTAGAAGCCATTGCACAAAGTCCTAAGAGAATAGTACAGCATTAAGGGCATTTGGAGTAAAGCAACTTTTCTCCAGGAATGGATTACTATACTCTGTAGAATTAATATTCTACAGAATACATATTAATTGTAGATTAATATTAAATTACAATGTCTGACTGGAAGATAACACTTCTTCAGAAAAGACAAACCTTAGTCAAAGTTTCCCGTTTTTCAAAGAAGGCTGCAGCTGTGTCTGGAATGTCAGATTGGTTCAACATTTGAAGGTATTTAACCTCTCGCAGAACACCAACAAGCTGCAATGTAAAATTCAGAGAGTGCAAAATAGTCATGAAATAAGTTACTCAAAAGGAATTTGAACTTGAAACTTCGAGTTTAGATTTTGTAAAGGCATATTTGGAAAAGGAACTTGAATCCGACATGAGTAGATCTCCATGAAACCTAAATGCCAGAGTTCTCCTATGTTCACCTATGGTCCTGAGTTTCCATGGTCAGATTCAGATCTCACAGGTCTCACAGACACCTAGTCCAGCCACAACACTCTTCTATAATGGAAAATTCTGTCAAAATGTAAGAAACTCTTGCATTGATTATCAGACCTGTTGATAAAAGATGACATCTAGGCTGAATCTAAACTTGAAACTTGGAGTGACATTCTGTTGTGCTGAAGCAAAGCAATAAACTCTCTTGAATCTTATTTCAACTAATTTAACTTGAAATAAATTACCCAAAAGGAATCTAAGCTGTAAAACCTGACATCAGTGGTCACCTCCAGAATCATTGAAAGTGTAGAATATATGAGATTAACGTACACCATGCATATGCTCTTTAAAGGAAAATAAATTATTGATCCACAGCTCCTTAGAGAGGCTGTCAGGAGCTATGCGGCTTGATGAAGGATCATAATCGATGGGCATAAAATCAGGCCCTTCAGCCCAATTTTCCCACACCGACCAACATGCCCAATCTACACAAATCACACCTGCCTGTGTTTGCCCTTATCCCTCTAAACCTATCCTATCCATGAATATCCCTCTAAACTTATCCTACCTATCCTTAATGATTCTTAACATTTGTGACAACAGAATTATCTTTCTTTAATCCTATCCATACAATTCTGTGCTGAGTTTATAAAGTAATTCATCCAGATAGTACTGGTCAGGCACAATCACAAATTATTCTAGGGTACAATTTACGTAGCTTCTTCCTTTATAATTTTGTCAGAAGATCACTAGATTGAGAGAAACATATGTAAATACCCAACCTAGTTCCAAAAAAAAATTAATCCCAAGGTAAATATACCTGATGGTCAAAGTTCACATTGAGAAAACCTGTTTCACTATTACGCTTGATGAGTGGCTGATCCAGGTTGAACTGGCAGATCATATGGACATTGCTTGCCCATGACAAGTAAATTTGTTCCTCGTACTCATCCAGCAAAGTCAGCATCTCCATATATTTTTGATATACAATCCCAGCTTCTGGGCCTTCAAGGTTTCTAAAGAAGAAATTATTCAACATTCATTACAATTTATTTATAAAACCATAGAAACCAAAACGTTTTGATTAACACGTTCTGATTTAAAAAATGTTTTAATGTATATTGATTGTATTATCATTTATATTATAGAAGGTTTATTCAATGTGTACAGTCAATTGTATCATAGAATACAATATAATAAAATCAGTCATAGTCATAATGTCATGCAGCACAGAAACAGGCCCTTCAGCCCATCATGCCTCGGTCAACCATCATGGCTATCTAAACTAATCCCACTTGATTGCGTTAATTCCATTTCACTGCTTTACTCCCTCAATATCTGTCCAGTTGTCACTTAAATGTTGTTAATGACTCTGCATCCACCACTTTTTCTGGCAACTCATTCCAGATATCATCAACGAAAAAATTACCTTCAGATCCATTTTAAACCGCCTCACTTTTATTTTTAACCTTCGCCCTCTAATTTTAGACTAGACATGGGAAACAGACACTGACTTTCTACCGTATATGCCTCTCATTTTATCTACTTCCATCATTTCACTGCTCGAGACCTCTGGATTAGACAACATCTTCTCTGAAGCATCTCTAGCTTAACCACTTCCTCAGAGCTCCCTGATTTACACCTGCACAGCGTGCAAAGAACAGAGGAATTCAGCACCATAACCAAGTAATCGTGCAGGAGATTAAGTCATGTGATTTATTAAAAACTAAACTGCGCAACTAAATATTTGTTTAAACATTTCTGCGGAACAAATATACACCTTTTTGTTGCTCATCTTAACAAATTGCAATTCTGCAGTCTAATGGGGGCAAGTATCCCATATGCCTTCTTCACCATGTTATCTACTTGTGTTGCCACATTTCAGGTTCTTTGGACTGTAAAGTTCCTGTTCCTCTCCCTAGTGTCCTTGCATTCATTTTATCTAACCTATTCTTATTACCTTTCTCAATGTGCATCACCTTGTTCTCAACAGTAATATTCCATCTGACATTGTCCCACATCTCTTTATCAATATTGTTTCAAGCCCTTAGACTATCATCCTCACTATGAATAACATTAATGAGTTTTTGTATCAACAGCTAACCTCCTACATCCACGTTCAAATCATTAATGTGTTTTAAAAAAGCAAGGATCCCTGTGGTACACCACTGGTCGCAGACTTCCTAGAATAAAATAAAATCTATCACCACCGCCACCAAGCCCATTTTGGAGAAACAAGGAACTGCAGATGCTGGTTTACAGTAAAGGACGCAAAGTGCTAGAGTAACTCAGCAGGTCATGCAGCATCTCTGAAGAATATGGATAAGCCACTTGTCCATGTTCTCCAAGCCAATTTTGGTTCCAATTTACCAACTTGACATTGGTATAGGTATCGGCTTATGATTATCATGTGTACATTATAGCATTATTCATAGTGAGGATGAAACAATATTGATTAGATATTGGTAAAGAGGTGTGGGACAATGGTAGATGGAATATAATACTATTTCTCCAAAATTGAGATAGTGAAAATCTTTGTTTGCATGTTATCTAGATAAATCATATTATACACGAGTACTATCCAGCAATACACAACATTGAACATGGAACAGTACAGCACAAGGACAAGTCCTCAGCCCATAATGTCTGTGCCAAACATGATGCCAAGACCATCACTTATCTACCTGCACATAACCCATATCCCTTCAATAGCTGGTGCAAAGAGAAAAATGCCAGAGTGTTACAGCATTATAGCATTACAGCAGCAGTGAAAAGATCCAAGGTCCATAATGAGGTAGTTGGAGGTAGGGGCTAAAGCCCAGGAAGACCATTGAGTGGTCTGATAACAGCGAGGAATGAGTTGTTTCTGAATCTGGTGGTAGGTTTTTGTATCTTCTGCTCAACGGGAGAGGGGAGAAGGAAGAATGAAGGAGTGAAAAGCATCCTTGGTTATGTTGGCTGCTTTGCTGAGGAAATCTGAAGTGTAGATGGAGTTGATGATGGGGAGGATGGGTTGAGCTACATCTGTGTAATACGCTTGGGCAGAGCTGTGGCCAAATCATGCTGTGATGTGTCCAAATAGGATGCTTTCTATGGTGTATCTCTGGGTGCTCCCTTACACCAAAGATGTAAAGATTTGTAGGTTATTTGGCTTTGGTAAAATTGTAAGTTGCCCCTAGTGTATAGGATAGTGTTAGTATACAGAGTGATTGCTGGTCAGTGAGGACTCGCTGTGCCAAAGGGCCCGTTTCCGTGCTGTATCTCTAAAGTCTAAACCTCAGCTGCCGTTCTTGTACAGTTTCCTCTCATCATCTGGCACTTCGCCTATGGCTAACGAAGATTTTAAAAGATGTACAAGCTAATTGGCTTGGTATAATTGTAAATTGCCCCTAGTGTGTGCAGAATAGTGTTGATGTAGGGTGATCGCTGGTCAGCGCGGATTCGATGGTTGGGTGGCGCGCACTCAGTGGTTAACCATATAAAAATTACAGCACGGAAACAGGCCTTCTCAGCCCTTCCAGTCCGTGCCGACCATTTATTTTACCCTAGTCCCATCTACTTGCACTCAGACCATACCCCTCCATTCCCTTCCCGTCCATATACCTATTCACTTTCCTTTTAAATGTTAAAATCGATCCTGCCTCCACTACTTCTGCTGGAAGATCATTCCACACAGCCACCACTCTCTGAGTAAAGAAGTTCCCCCTCATGTTACCCCTAAACTTCTGTCCCTTAATTCTCATGTCATGCCCTCTTGTTTGAATCTTCCCTACCCTCAATGGGAAAAGCTTATCCACGTCAACTCTGTCTATCCCTTTCATCATTTTAAAGACCTCAATCAAGTCCCCCCTTAACCTTCTGCGCTCCAAAGAATAAAGACCTAACTTGTTCAACCTTTCTCTGTAACTTAGTTGCTGGAACCCAGGCAACATTCTAGTAAATCTCCTCTGTACTCTCTCTATTTTGTTGACATCCTTCCTATAATTAGGCGACCAAAATTGTACACCATACTCCAGAATTGGTCTCACCAATGCCTTGTACACTTTTAACATTACTTCCCTACTTCTATATTCAATGCTCTGATTTATAAAGGCTAACACACCAAAAGCTTTCTTTACCACCCTTTCTACATGCGATTCCACCTTCTGGGAACTATGCACAGTTATTCCTAGATCCCTCTGTTCCACAGCATTCCTCAATTCCCTACCATTTACCATGTACGTCCTATTTTTATTTGTCTTGCCAAGATGTAGCACCTCACATTTATCAGCATTAAACTCCATCTGCCATATTTCAGCCCACTCTTCCAAATGGCCCAAATCTCTCTGTAGACTTTGAAAATCTACTTCATTATCCACAGCACCACCTATCTTAGTATCATCTGCATACTTACTTATCCAATTTTCCACCCCATCATCTAGATCATTGATGTACATGACAAACAACAGTGGACACAACACAGATCCCCGAGGCACCCCACTGGTCACCGGCCTCCAACCTGAGAAACAGCCATCCACCATTACTCTCTGGCATCTCCCATTCAGCCACTGTTGAATCCATCTTGCTACTGCGCCATTAACACCCAAAGATTGAACCTTCTTAACCAACCTTCCATGGGGAACCTTGTCAAAGGTTGGTCCGAAGTGCCTATTTCCATGCTGAGAGAAGGGGGGAGTTTAGCGGGAATTTAACATTACCGGTCTGTTTTCCATGGTTCTGAAAACTCCAATGAGCCAATTAAAATGCCCGGTCAGCAAAGGAGATTGCCTACGGCTACCTCGACTGCCTATAACTACATAACAACCCCACTACCACTGCACTAGTTCAAAAGAACCATGCCGACCAATTTTTACTCGTGGAAACATTTTCAGCATGCTGATAAATTTTCAACCAAACTGAGGCCGCGAGTTTCCTTGAGTACGAAGGAGAGTAACAGTGACCTCCTAGGACCTCCTAGGACCACGTGTCGACCATGCTGCGAGTTTGAGTCGAGCGCACACTCTTCTAAACTCGCAAATTTCTAATTTGAAGTGCACTTCACTGCTCCTCCTCTCCACCACAAATGTACATCTAGCGTGTAAGGAATTCCCTCACAGAATTATGTTAAACCTACCCAACAGCACATGCAAATCTCCCCACAGGATACTAGACTTGTTCTAGTTCGGATACAGCCAATCCGGCTTGTAGAGCTCCTGGCTTCCCCAGAAACAATCACAGTGCTATATAAATCTGAAGCACCTCCTGGAGTGATGTTGAATGATCCAGCAGCAATTGTTATCATGTTTCACCCCAGATAACAGTCCATTTTCAATTAGATAAAACTGGACTAGTTTTCTAATCCAGTTTTGAATTTTTTGTCCAAGTCTGACAATGCTGTTTACATGGCACCATTTACATGGTCCCACTTTGTGATTTTTTCGGCGACTGCGAGCGTCAGTAACTGACGCCCATAAAACCATCAAGTTGTACGACATACATGCTGACGTATGCTTCCTGCGGGTGACTCCCGGTTAGGGTTAGGGTTGGGGACCACAGATGGGCTGTAAAATATTCTTCCTTCAATGCATGGATTTTAAACTTTAATATATTTAAATTTAAAATGAATACAATAAAATCAATTGTGCAAAGGAAAAGCTGACTTTTCAAGTCAAATACGTTGAAAGTAGAGCTCCATCAATAGTGACCTCTTCCCCCTCTCTCCCTCTTCCCCCTCTCTCCCTTTAATGGCCTCTGGAAACCTCAAAGGTTTGACTTTACAGCCAAATTCTAGAATATAGCTATTGAGATAATGGCAGCATTATGCCAGTCAATTTGCATTCAGCAAGACCTCAAACAGTAATGTGATATTGTTCTCAAAAAGGATAAATGTTGGGCAGGTCAATGGATAACATTTCCTTAAAACACTGGTGGGGATTTTTACATCCATCCAGAGTTTGCTTTAATGTCTCCTCCAAAGGGCAGCCCTGCTGATGAATGCAACACTTCCTGCATTGAGCAGGAATAAGTGCAGGATTTTGAGCTTAAGTTTCTCAAGTGGGTCATGAACCCAGAACTTTCTGATTCAGAGGGAACACTGCTATTGAAATCAAATAATATATAACTTGAACAATTTTTTTGAAAACTTTTGTTTGACATATAGAAACTGATAGGGAAACAATTGCAGCTCAACATTGAATTATCTGGGGTGGGAGATTGCAACCTTCACGTGGTCCACCCTGTTTCGACTAATGCAATCAACCCGATGTGCACAAACAAACAGATCAAATAGACCAAGTTGACCTACAACTTTAGGCTGTGCACGACATACGCAAGAAGATTGAATTATCCGAAAAAATATTTCATATCTACAGCACAGAAGTTTACAACTTAATGCATAAAATTCATCACACTTACGTGTGGTAAATAAGCTTGAAATTTGACCATGGTATTTCAATTCTTTCCTTAAGTTCTTTGGCCCACTTTAGATTCCCTGAAGTTGGAGGCATGTTCTTGTTTAATAGTGGAGCACGTTTGTCTTTCTGCATATCAAATTTAAAGACATCTATTATATTATCAATAGAACTGGTGAACAAAAATACTTAATGAAATTAATATTTTCATTATTTTCTGTAAAATATTTCATTCGTTACTAAATTAGTTAACTTGATGGTTTAGAGGGATATAGGCCAAATCTAGAATGAGTGTAGATCAGCATGGGCGGATCAACATTGACAGGTTTGGCCTAAGGACCTGTTTCCCTGCTGTAGAACTTTATATCTCAATGTGTTTCATATGCAAACCATAAGATGGAATGAATGATGAAAAAAATACACAAAAAAAACCCCACAGACTGACAAATGGAATTACATCATGTCGTGTGATAGGTATTAATACAGCAGGCATTCCACATTTCTTAGAGTGCTTTCACTGAATAGATGGAAGGTAATTGGTATGTGCATTTAACACACTCAGTGTTTACTTTTGAAATGGCAAATGAAATGAGGATTTCTTCTTAGCTATTACAGCTTAAAGCTGGTGTGTCCTTAAACATTTTTTTTGTAATTTCTATATAAGCAATTATAAAACCAGATTCAATAGAAACATAGAAAATAGGTGCAGGAGTAGGCCATTTGGCCCTTCAAGCCAGCACCACCATTCAATATGATCATGGCTGATCATCCAAAATCAGTACCCCATTCCTGCTTTCTCCCTATATCCATTGATTCTGTTAGCCCTAAGAGCTATATCTAACTCTCTCTTGAATACATCCAGTGAATTGGCCTCCACTGCCTTCTGTGGCAGAGAATTCCACAGATTCACAACTCTATGGGTGAAAACGTTTTTCCTTACCTCAGTCCTAAATGGTCCACCCCTTATTCTTAAACTGTGACCCCTAGTTCTAGATTCCCCCAACATCGGGAACATTTTTCATGCATCTAGCCTGTCCAATCCCTTAAGAATTTTATACGTTTCTATGATCCCCTCTCATCCTTCTATATTCTGGTGAATATAAGCCTAGTTGATCTATTCTTTCATCATACAGTATGTCAGTCCCACCATCACAGGAATTAACCTGGTGAACCTAGGCTACACTCCCTCAATAGCAAGAAAGTCCTTCCTCAAATTAGGAGACCAAAACTGTACACAATCCTCCAGATGTGGTCTCACCAGGGCCCTGTACAACTACAGTAGGACCTCCTTGCTCCTATGCTCAAATCCTCTCGCTGTGAAGGCCAATATGCCATTTGCTTTCTTCACTGCCAAATGGCAAGAAACAAGGTTTTATGGTTTCTAAATATTCTGGCCTCTTTAATTGAATAAGGTGGAGTAGACACAGGAACACATTGTAGTAAGAGTGGCACAGTTGGTAAAAATACCATCTTACAGTTCCAATGACATAGGATCAATTATGACCCCAAGTATAATGTGGAGTTGCAAGTTTTTCCTGTGACATGTGGGGATTTACTCTAGGTACTCTGGTTTCTTCCCACATCCCAAATATGCTCTGTTTGGTAGGTTAATTGGCACTATGGTAACCAAGGTAAACTAGACATTTAGGATACAAAATTAACATGGTGGGAGGGTGATAGTTGAGGACTGTTTTCAAGTTTGTAGGGTGTTGACCAGGATGCTGAGTCCCCTGTTTGTCATATATGTTAACGATTTGGATAAAATATAAGTGACAAGTTTACTAGGTTTGCAGATCACACCAAAGTTGGCCAAGGTTACAACAGAATATAAAGCAACTTGAGGATACAACTTTAAGGCAGAGATAGATAGATTCTTGATTAGTATGGGTGACAGCGGTTATGGGGACAAGGCAGGAGAATGGGGTTAGGAGGGAGAGATAGATCAGTCCTTATTGAATGGCATAGTAGACTTGATGGGCCGAATGGCCTAATTCTGCTCCTATTACCTGAATTTATGACCTGACAACAGAAATCAACTGGAAATAATCAACAAAATCGATTCAAAGGAATGGCAAAGGGAATTTAACTCCGACAAGTGTGAAGTGATGTAGTTTGGGAAGTTAAACGAGGGTAGAGCATACATAGCAAATACACAGCTTTGGATAGTATTATAGAATATAGAGATCTAGTTCCCAGAAAGTCGTAACACAAGTAGATAGGGTGATGAAGCACATGACATATTTGCATTAATCAGTTAAGGCACTGTGTACTAGAGTTGAGTTGCATATTACAGCAGTACAAGATATTGGTTAGACCACATTTGGAGTATTGTGTGCAGTTCTTTTTACCCAGCTATAAAAAGGAGACTGAATAGGCTGGGTCTGTTTTCACTGGAGTAAAGGAGACTGAGAGGTGACCTTGCAGATATAACATCAAGAGGTGCATTGATAAGCTAGATGGTCATAGTCTTTTTCCCTATTTAGGGCAAAGGAAAACTTGAGTGCATTGGTTTAAAATGAGAGGGGAAAGATTTAAAGGGACCCGAGGAGCAACTTTTCCCCTCACACATAGGGAGGTGGGTATATGGAATGAGCTGCCAAAGTAAGTGTAGTGGCATATGCAATTACAATATTTACAAAGCATTTGGGCAAATGCCTAGATAGGAAAGCTTTAGAGAGATATGGGCCAAATGCAGCCGAATGGGACTAGTGGAAGTAGGCAACTTGGTTTTAATGGATGAGTTGTTATGTTGTAGAATATGATTATAAATTGCTTTGAACCGGAAGATTCAAAACATAGAAAATAATCCTTTGGCTACCTTCCAAACCAACCATCAACCTCTCATTTACTCAATTCTACATTCATCTCATTTTCCCACATGTGGGAGAAAACTGGAACATTCAGAGGAAACCTGCAGTCACTGGAAAAATGTGCAAACTCCTTGTAGACTGCCCCCGAGGTCACTGATGAACTTTGTGAGGTCATGGCTCTGTAAACCGTGTCACTGTCTATCGTAATGTGTAGGTGAGCACTTGAAGAGTCATAACCCACAGGTCTATAAACTGAGGAGTGGAATTAAGCAGGTCCATTCTTGGCTGGAAAGGACTCTCAGCACTATGGTCTATCACTGCACCATAAATTTCTATTATTTTTATTACGCAAGCCTGTACATTATTATGGGGAAACAAGGGGTGGTCTTGCAAACATCACCATTCCCAAAAGGAAAAAAACAAAATAACCAACTGTACCATTCAGTAGTTGACATAAAATTTAAAAATATCCTTGGTTGCTCCAGTTAAATGTTTAATGGAACTGACTTCAGGAAGTATAACATGCAACTGCTGCAACATGTCAGCATTTGACAAGTAATTGAGCAAGAATTTCCTCTCACACAACCAGAACAGGGATAACTTAAAGAATAGTTTGTCAGACGTTATCCAGACCACTCTGTGGATACCCCATACAAAGGTTTAGCCAGATCTGGTTTCATGTTTGCATCTACTGAGTGTATCAATTTTGCAGGTGAAACTTGTCAGGATCAAATATAAAAAAGGGTACACAAAAGGCTGGAGAAACTCAGCGGGTGCAGCAGCATCTAAGGAGCGAAGGAGATAGGCGACGTTTCGGGTCGAGACCCTTCTTCAGATAACAAAGTCTGACTGTTCAGCAAATTGCCATGAGACCAGTTCTTAAAAGGGAGTCATCTGTATAAATGGTAACTCTGATTGCAAATAAACATCTTCTATTAAACATACCCATTCCAAGTGTTGATCATATAAATATTTACACTTGTCCAATTCTTGATCAAACATCTCGAGCAGAGTAAAATACTTCGGACTAAAAATCTCCATAATGGTAGATCTCTCCAAAAATGCACCAAAGACTGCAAGAAGCTTTGAGAGAAGGCAAGTAAACATCAGTGAATATTTTTTATGCTTTCATGCATTACAGCACTACAACCAACCTATAAAATGTACATATTAAAACCAGCTATAAGGACATGCACTATACAAAATTCCTCACAATGAGCCCTTTTAAATCTTCATCTCTGCTTCTGGCCAAAAACTTCTGGTGAGAAAACATTCCTAAACTGTGAATTATATATTCTTGAGCAATGTGATACAATCACAAATTGTGTAGTGCAGTGATTCCAGATACCACGTAACAACTTAATTCACTCTGTATATATCTTGGGCATTTCACAAATAGGGTTGATTAAATTGCAAGTGTTACTACAATTTTACATCTATTTATTACTCCATTGTTTCAAGGCTAAATGCAAGGTTTACCATTTTCTTTTTTTAATGTTTTTTTTTGTTAGAAGTACAATAGTGTGGTACTTGAGTACCTAATACATACATACATATTTCCATTCTTGTACAACTTCGTATTTTTGATTTAATAATAAAAGAACAGTGAGAGAAAAAAGAAATAAAGAGTGTCGGAATAGATAGACAAGCGAGTAGAAACAGATAGCAAAATAAATAAAGAACATAGAAGAGAAGCTAAAAAGATTGAAATAGAAGGAGAAAGTAAAGAAAAGAGAGATCTACCTATTTCGTATTTTTGCCCATCCGTCACCCGGTTCTAAACCATTTAATTTCTAAGGTTATGTTATGTTGCACCATATGCTTGTAAAAAGTTGATAAAAGGAGACCAAGTCTTTGAGAGTTGGTCTACTTTGCCTACTAGGAGAAATCTCATTTCTTCAAGATGTAGCGTTTCAGACATGTTTGACATCCACATTTTGAATATTGGCGTAGTTGCGTTTTTCCAAAATTTTTTAGTATAAGTTTTTTTGCTGTTATTAGACCGTAATTAAGAAAAGCTTCTTGAAATATAATTAGTTTACTACCCTCTTCCATTGATCCAAAGATAATCAGTTCTGTATTGGGATTCAATTTTGTGTTAAATTGTTTTGTAAAAATTCCAAAAAATTCATTCCAAAATGTATACAGTTTTATACACGAGACAAAGGAATGTGCTATAGTGGCATTTTGAGCTAGACATTTGTCACAGATGGGGGAAACATTTGAGAATATTTTATTCAGTCTAGTTTTCAAATAATATAATCTATGTAAAATTTTTAATTGAATTAGGTTATGTCTTACATTAATTGAACATTTATTTACAAATAATAATTTTTTTCCCCATCATTAGGAATTTTTATCAATAACTCTTGTTCCCAGTCCCTTCTAATTGCCTCTGTCGTTGGTGTTTCTATATTTAAAATTATATTATATAAGTAAGATATTAAATTGCTTGATTCTGCCTTTCTATTCATTTCTTCCTCCAATAAATCTGGGGTTAGGGTTTGATATCCTTGTATATATTTCTTCAAATTATCTTGAATTTGAAGATATTTGAAATATCGATTACTTTTCAAATTATATTTTAGTTGTAATTGTTGGAATGATAAAAGTTTTCCTATTTCATACATATCTCCCATTGTTTTAATTCCTAATCTTTCCCAGTGGATAAACGTTTTATCAATAATGGATGGTTTGAATGAGGGATTATTAGTTATTGGAGAAAGAAGCGATAATTTTCTTAATTTTAAAGTTAATTATATTTGATTCCAAATTCGTATTATACTGTGAATAATTGGATTCCTCTTATATATTATATTGTTCAGTTTCATCGGGGAAAGAAGGATGGCTCCTATATTATAAGGGGAACAATCCTCTTTCTCCATTCTTATCCAATCTACCTGTTGGGCAGAACTGTCTAACCAATAGATTATATTTTTAATATTCACTGCCCAATAGTAATACAATAAGTTAGGGAGTGTCAGTCCCCCTGATTCTTTAGATTTACACAAGTGTTTTTTCTTAATTCTATGTGATTTATAATTCCATATGAAGTTTATAATATCAGAATCTAATTTTTTTAAGAATTTTTTAGGTAAGTATATTGGTATTGATTGAAATAGGTACAATATTTGTGGTAAGAAGATCATTTTTATCGCGTTTATTCTGCCTATTAAGGACATCGGCAGTGTTTTCCAAAATTTAAGCGATCCATTTGATTTAGTTATTAAAGGCATATAGTTTGCGTTGAGTAATGATTTATATTTCCTAGTAATTTGGATGCCCAAATACTTAAATTTTTCGGTTGCAATTCTAAAGGGGAATTTCAACAGATGTGTCGACTCTTGAGGTTTTATCGTCATAATTTTGCTTTTGTTCCAGTTTATTCTATATCCTGAAAAAGAACCAAATTCCTCTATTAAATTTAGTATATTTGGTATGCTAATTTGTGAATTTGTAATATATAATAATATGTCGTCTGCATATAAATTTTATTATTTGAGTGTTTGGTATTGTATCCATGAATATTGTATCCATGACTTCTTATACTTTCTGCTAAAGACTCTATCACTAGGGAGAGAGGGGGGGAAGAGGGACAGAGGGGGGGGAAGAGGGACAGAGGGGGGGAAGAGGGAGAGAGGGGGGGAAGAGGGGGAGAGAGGGGGGAAGAGGGGGAGAGGGGGGGAAGAGGGGGAGAGGGGGGGAGGAGGGAGAGAGGGGGGGAGGGAGGAGAGGGAGAGAGGGGGGAGAGGGAGAGAGGGAGAGAGGGGGGGAGAGGGAGAGAGGGAGAGAGGGGGGGAGAGGGAGAGAGGGGGGGAGAGGGAGAGAGGGGGGAGAGGGAGAGGGGGCAGAGGGAGAGGGGGGGAAGAGGGAGAGGGGGGGAAGAGGGAGAGGGGGGGGAAGAGGGAGAGGGGGGGGGAAGAGGGAGAGGGGGGGGGAAGAGGGAGAGGGGGGGGAAGAGGGAGAGGGGGGGGAAGAGGGGGAGAGGGGGGGAAGAGGGGGAGAGGGGGGGAGGAGGGAGAGAGGGGGGGAGGGAGGAGAGGGAGAGAGGGGGGAGAGGGAGAGAGGGAGAGAGGGGGGGAGAGGGAGAGAGGGAGAGAGGGGGGGAGAGGGAGAGAGGGGGGGAGAGGGAGAGAGGGGGCAGAGGGAGAGGGGGGGAAGAGGGAGAGGGGGGGAAGAGGGAGAGGGGGGGAAGAGGGAGAGGGGGGGGGGAAGAGGGAGAGGGGGGGGGGAAGAGGGAGAGGGGGGGGAAGAGGGAGAGGGGGGGGAAGAGGGAGAGGGGGGGGAAGAGGGAGAGGGGGGGGGAAGAGGGAGAGGGGGGGGAAGAGGGAGAGGGGGGGGAAG